>JACGWO010000003.1:23107971-23832971 GCA_034509735.1 Sesamum alatum
AAATTCAACAAAAGACAGACCCCTCATAAATGCACCATTTTATTATAAAAATCCCCGAATGCAATGTAAGATCGGACTTTTTGGCAACTGGGAAGCAAACCAATTTAGCTTATGATCAAGGAAAGTGTTATAAGCGTGTTTGGGTTATTTTCTATATGTTTGCCATCATCTTTTTGATGCCGTATGTGAAAAATTAATCTAAACGTTGAAGGTGAACACTAAGTTGAGAACTAGGAAACCAAGGAGCAAGGGACAAACCTCGCAGAGAGGAGAATTTTCACATTGTTGATCAACCAGAGAACCTCCCCGATGCCAACGTGTAGAAATGAGCAACCTCGGCAAAATAACCAAGAGCATGAGGTGCTAGGTGGTTCGTTTCCTCCGTCGATGATCCAAGTGACTCATGAAGTCTTTCGTAAGTTAATTGAAAATGTTTTTGCCCAAGCTGCTTCAAGGGCAGTAGCAAATATATCTCTAACCACATGGTCACCCACGAACCCCCCTCGCTATCATAATAGAGGTCAAGATGCTCCTTTGCCCTCCCAAAGGATTGCGAACAGAGGCCTAGGGACCCACCAGAAGGAGTGTACTTCAAGGAAGAGGTAAACAATAGAGCTCGTCTACCGAAGATAATAACTATCCCAACCACCTCCTAGTGGTTCACCAGATAGAGAAAGGGAGTCTGACTGAGTGGAAAGAATGCCTCATCCCTCCATACTCGCAAGTCGAGGGAGGACATGAGAATTCCAAACCTTCCAATTAGCAGTTGCACCCCCAAGATGCAGACCTTTCATGCCTCACATGCTAGCTGAGGTATTTAACTTAGGGTCAAACTCAAACCTTGAGTGATTACAACAAGGTAGCGATCCACAAGACCATAGGGATATATTCTTGGATATAGTTGATCTCCTTGACACGAGTGACATTGCTTATTGCAAAATATTCCAAACGATGCTTTCAGGTAAATCCATGGCCTAATTTAACCAATTAGCTGTTGGATCAACAAAAAGTTTAAAACAACTCTGCCAACGATTTATGCATAATTTCTCCATACATAAGAAATATTCTAAAATTGGCTCCAGTTTCTTCGATGCAGTATAATTAGAGCATGCAAGGTTGAGGGAATATGTTAAGAGGTTTTGAGAAGTTGTACTAAAACTCTATTATGTTAACCAGAGCATAATTCAATAGAACATAAGGGGAAGTAGATTCGAAGAAACAATAGTTGAGAAGTCCCAAGCCATGTTGAACGAATTGTTGGTAAGAGTTTAAAAGTATATCAGGATCGAGAAGAGTACGGGTGAAAGATCCACATCCCCATGAAAAGGAATATTAACGAGGAGGAAAGAGCATGGGCCTCAAAGGGAAAAGGCGATAAAAACAAACGTAAACACAAACCTCCAAACAATTTACTACGATACCTGAAACTAAATGTTCCACGCGCCGAGATTCTCACTATAATGGTTAGTTTGTTGGCCACCTTTCATGATGGATAACCTTAAGGGAATGTAACATGTGAACGTGAAGAATGTCATTATTTGAAGAACAAGACAAAAAACTTGATTTGAAAAGGGTATTTGGAGGAATAGGTGGACCACAATAAACCACCTATCTAGGAGCAAACTTAAGGTGGAGATAACCATGTTCCGTAAGCCATGAAAGGAGAAGTGTTGAGATATTGGACTAAGGGGCCCAACACGGTTAGGCCCAACACCTGGATGGCCCAACAGATCACAAGTCAGCCCAAGACCCACCTAACCTGACCCGGCCCGACTCCCTCTCATATAAATACCATCTAAACCCTAATCTCCTCACTCCTAAATCGGCGCCTCTCTCTGATATCTCTCTCTCTATTGCTGATACTACTTTCCCCTTTAATGGAGATTTCGTCCGCCATACTTGGGTCACCTTCCTCCTTCATCAAACCTTTCCTTCTCCGTTCTTATCGTCTGATCACTATAAAATGGTGGTCCTCCGCCGTAACAAAAAGAGATATAACGGAAATACCTTCAACACTATCTTTGTGAGTTGTAAGGTATCTTAGTGTTCTGATATTTTCGTGAGAGAACCTCTTGAACGAAGCCTCTGTGTGAGCATTTTGTTTGAGCGATCGGGTGGTCGACTGTGAGTCGGTTTTGGGTGACTTTGATCTGTGTGGTGCAACCGGTGGCTGAGTGCCGACCGATTGTGGTCGTGGTCTTCTCACGCCGGAACTGTGGCTATCTGAGCCTTGTTCGGTGACATTCAGTATTTTTCAATAGCTTTATTTTACTTTACCGATTGTTAATTCTTCTGATCTGTTTATTATTACCATTGTCCCCGGTCTGTAATTATAAGTGTGATAACATCCCAATTCCCCCGCTGTAATTTTATTCGGTATATATATTGTGCTTCCGCTTAAGTAGTAAATCCACTCCTAACAGTGGTATCAGAGCCGGTATTAACCGGTTCTGGGTCAAGCGTCGTGGTTCGGTAAAACCCTTTCTAACTCTGTCTCTTGTGCATCTGTTGCTGCTTAGTGCTTTGCTCCTATTGATAATTCTTATTTTCTGTTGATACATCGCTTAGTGCTCTGTTTTTTGGGTACCATTGAGATATATTCTGCGTTGTGTTTGGTAAGCTTTATTGCTTTTGTGCATCTGTTGCGAATACAGCTTAGTGTTTCGGTTCTGCTGATAAATACTTTCTGTTGGAACATTGCTTAGTACTCTGGTTCTTGTTGGTAAAAAATTACTAATTCCACTATAACCATCTGTTGGTAATATTGTTGATATTTTAGTGCTTTATATCTGAGATCTGTTGCTCAGTTATGATTTATCATACTGATATCTTTTTCTGTTAAGTATTACTCTCTGATCCCTCACTTGGCCGGGTCCCGTGAGACCGTCGGGTATCTGGTTGAGGTTCCAAAGAGGTGTTCATTTCTGGTTTCGAATATCATCTCTATGAACAGTTCATTTCTCTGTGATTTGATCGTATTTAGTGATTTGTCAGTATCTTGTTTCATATGGCTGGTTATAACTTGCTTCCTTTCGATGGTAAATCGGACTTTTCTATATGGCAACAAAAGATGAGAGGTATTTTGATTCAACAAAAAGTTTTCAAAGCCATTGATGGTAAATTTTCTGAAAATTTTTCTGAAGAAAAACAAATTGAGACTGATGAGTTTGCCTATTCTTCTATTATCTTGAATTTGTCGGATTCTGTGATTAGGAAAGTAGGTAAGCAAGATACTGCTAAAAATCTGTGGTATAAGTTAGAAGAGCTGTATACTGAGACATCGTTGCCTAGTAAACTGTTTTTGCTGGAAAAGTTTTTTAGATACAAACTTGATTTATCCAGAAGCATTGATGAAAATGTTGATGAGTTCACTAAGTTGATTCAAGATATTAAACTGACTTGTGATAAGAACATAGATGACTATACCTCCATTGTCTTGTTAAATGCTATACCAGAAGAGTACAGTGATGTTAAATCTGCTATCAAATACGGTAGAGATAATGTGACCCTTGAAACTGTTGTTAGTGGTCTTAAGAGTAAGGAGATGGACATTAAGGCTAACAAACCTAGTCAAAATCAATTTGAAGTGAACTTTGTAAAGGAAAAGACTAGGAACTCAGGTTACAAACACAAGAGTCATAAAAAGGATGATGAGGATGATAAAAAGAAAGAGAGGAAGTGTCATAATTGCGGGATTAAAGGGCACTACATTAAGGACTGTAGGAAACCTAGAAAAGACAAACGGGGCCGAAATCAGGATAGTGACATAGAAACAAATGCTGTCTTTCCTGATAACCAAGGAGAAGTCTACTAATCTTTCGGGTTTTTTTTATAGTATACCTTACTAACCTACGTGTGCTAGTGTGTTTTTCCTTTACAGGTACAAGGAAGAAGTAAAAGGCAGTGATGACATGCCACAGTCCGGTATTGGGCCAGGATGCCCTGTTGGGGCTTGGTCCAAGGTAGAGAATGTTGAGATATTGGACCAAGGGGCCCAACACGGTTAGGCCCAACACCTGGATGGCCCAACAGATCACAAGTCAGCCCAAGACCCACCTAACCTGACCCGGCCCGACTCCCTCTCATATAAATACCATCTAAATCCTAATCTCCTCACTCCTAAATCGGCACCTCTCTCTGATATCTCTCTCTCTATCGCTGATACTACTTTCCCCTTTAATGGAGATTTCGTCCGCCATACTTGGGTCACCTTCCTCCTTCATCAAACCTTTCCTTCTCCGTTCTTATCGTCTGATCACTATAAAATGGTGGTCCTCCGCCGTAACAAAAAAAGATATAACGGAAATACCTTCAACACTATCTTTGTGAGTTGTAAGGTATCTTAGTGTTCTGATATTTTCCGTGAGAGAACCTCTTGAACGAAGCCTCTGTGTGAGCATTTTGTTTGAGCGATCGGGTGGTCGACCGTGAGTCGGTTTTGGGTGACTTTGATCTGTGTGGTGCAACCGGTGGCTGAGTGCCGACCGATTGTGGTCGTGGTCTTCTCACGCCGGAACTGTGGCTATCTGAGCCTTGTTCGATGACATTCAGTATTTTTCAATAGCTTTATTTTACTTTACCGATTGTTAATTCTTCTGATCTATTTATTATTACCATTGTCCCCGGTCTGTAATTATAAGTGTGATAACATCCCAATTCCCCCGCTGTAATTTTATTCGGTATATATATTGTGCTTCCGCTTAAGTAGTAAATCCACTCCTAACAAGAAGGTTCAAGAAACAATCAATCTGAAAATGATGAACTTCCCATAATGGGTATGATTACAGTCATCTCTGGTATGCTTGCAAGGAGATTATGCACTGGTAAGGAAAGCTGCTCTAAGGGCAGCGAACAATCTTGTGATCTACGTCGTTAGCAACAAAGTAGAATAAATTACGAAGATAGGACAAATAATGAAAACATATTCAATGACCAGGACCTAGAAGGACACATGCCCCTTAACAACAATGTAATGAACTTGCACAAACCAGACCTCGAGTCTACTTTGTTTCTCACTAATCTCTTGATGTATGTAGGGCTACCCCACACTCGCAGATACTTGTAGGACGCAGACTTGCTCCAATATCCGATATGGCGTTTAGGTCAACAGTCTCAGAAAGTGTCATGTCTAACAACATGGTTGTCGTCTCAAGAGCATTCCCCAGAAGGACCAAGGTACTTTAGTGAAACTCAACATTGATCGAACTATGTCCAACAAGGTTCGATTCCTCCTATCAGAGACGCGTTCAATTGTGGCGTTCCAAAAAAAGTTTACTGAGCGAGAATCTCGTTCTCTTTTAGATACTTCAATAACTCCCACTTAAATACATTCCACCTCGATCTAATCAAAGGGTTTTAATTTTGTAACCAGTTTTTGGTTCTCCATTTCAAATCTAAATTTCTTGAACCTTCCAAATGTCTTTAGACTTGTGAACCCACTTTTGGCCTGTGTATTTAGTGGCCCATAAACGTTTGAATGGATCAAATCTAACAGACTACTGGCAAGCATGCATTGTCCAACAAAGGGCCTCTTGGTCATCTCTCTTTCAGACAAGATTTGCAAGTTGACAGGTTGTCTAAATTGTTTATTTCTAGACTCTTGGAGTCCACCAACCTCATTATCCTATTCAGAGGAATGTGACGTAGCCTTGCATACCAGATCTGCGAGTTTTTTCTTGATTATTCATTTCTTTATTGTTTGATTTGAGCAATCACAATCCAATTATTAAGTGTGATAGAGTTAGGATAATTATGCACACTACCTAACAGACGTGGATCACCATTCTTCACCAAATAAAAACAACTTTTATTGATAAAAAAAAAAAAAAACCTTGTAATCATAATTGTCTAACAATGGGAACAAAATTCTGATCATGGTAGGTAGATAATTGTAACCTTTCAACTCAATCTAACATGGTGACTAATAGCTAAGTTTCACTAGTCCTATAGCTTCTGGGCCAACAATCCTTGCCATCGCCTAGCCTTAGGACTGCCTTCATCTTAACCTTGTACTACTCTTCCTCACCTGCAAACCATTGCAGATGTGAGCTCCACAACAGATATCCAATACCCAAGAAGAAAAATTAGTAATCATGTTAAAGCTCAACAATAAATCCTACCTTGACTAGAGAGGAGTTACGGACACGGGTAAATTGCATTTTTTACCCCCTGTGTTATGATGAAATTGCTAAAAACCCCATATATTAAAAGAATAAGCAAAAACCCTCTCATGTTTTCATTAGCCCTGCGAAAACCCCCCTCTCTGTTAAAAACTAATGGAGAGTAACATACACGCGCCCTGTGTGAAAAATATGGGTTACATGACCCATTTTTTGATTGAATTTGACTAAACTGCCCTCTATTGTGTGTTAAATGACACACCTTTGTTTGTTCCGCATTTCTCCTTATCTACATTTTCTCTTTAATATGCCTAATAAATATAAATTTATATATATATATATATATATTTTATAATTTCCTAAGAAAATAAATTACGTTCCATTGAATAAAATATGAAAAATTGAAAATACTTTCTAAGCCCATAGTTTAAAAATTAATGATTTTTCTTAAATATTTAATGAAGTGTTAAAATACAAAAAAAGAACTTTAATATAAATTAATATTAACAAAGATAAGATACCAAAAAAAATTCTTATTTATTTGGTAAATATTAAAATGCAAAAATTGAATTTTAATATAAAATTTAATATTAACAAAAATCTTCAACAAATATTTATATGTTAAAAATAAGTAAAATAAATTTGTATACGTTAAATAAAAATTATAATATTATACAAAAATAATATAATAATATATATTAATATGTATATCAGTATTATATTTATACAAATAAAAAATATTTTGGTAATAATAATTAAAAAAAATTGGGGGCCGACGGCACTGCGCCAACACCCCTTCTATGGTGGATGGGAGCCACGACGTCGCCCCCTTTGTCTGGCTGGGCGACGACACTGGTCGACGTCATCGCCCCCACCCTCACCCTAGACAGGGAGCGACACTGCCCTCACCCTGGAAAGAGGGCGACGATCGTCGCCCCCAGAGATTTCAGGGTCGACAGCGTCACCCTAGCCAGCGGAAAGGAAGGCCTATCTGGAACCGCGTACACATTTTGCATGCGGAGAATCATCGACTTGACATCGTCATGCCTATAATACTGTTTTCAGATCTCACTCGTCATAGACACCAGTACTATGTTGTGGACCTTGTGGTTGTCCTCATGACACTTCTCAAACGTAAAATGTTCTTGCAGTGTGTATCCCTCCGGCAGGACCTGAGAAAGAACCTTATCCAAAATGTAAGTTTGGTTCTCAAAATCCAGAACAATTCTAAGGTTTCACAGCCAATCGTTATAGTTTGTTCCGTTAAATTTATTAGCCTTAAGAATTATAGAAAGTAGATTCTTAGACATCTACATCAAATGTAAAATAGAAAATTAGTAGATTATCGTAATACTGAATTCAAGTTAAGACTTGGTTTTTAGTCATTAACTACTCTCACTATTTCTTCAAAAGTCCATCACTCTCAAGTGGGGTTTCGGAAAATTATTTTACAGTGGGCTTGAAGTCCACAAATGCAATTCTCCATGCCCGGTCTTTACCATTCACACAAAAATTACTTTGTGGGAGATAACCATTACCATTCCCATCCAATGAGATCCTTAAGATCTTTTGCCTCACCTCTTCACGTGATCCTGTGGACTCTAAGGGAATAATGTTACTTAGCGGTAGGGCCAACACATCAACCAAATGAATATCTCTACTGTCGTACCCCATGACTCATGAGACAGGAAAACATTAGAATATCTAATTTGTCCACAACAATAGCTTAACTTTCTTCCATTCCAAACGTGACGATTCGTGAGACAATGAAGAGTGGAAGTAGCATCCATACTACATTATTGTGGATGGAAGACTTGTATTTAATCAAACCATTTGATTAATTCCTGTTTGGGCCTAATATTAATTTAGACCATCCAAGTGAGTTCAATTTATTAAGACCGAAACCTCATCATTAAGTATTTTGCATGCTTGGTTAAAATCAAATATTAAAATATGCATTCCAAACACATCACATGCAATAAAGCCTAGCATGCCCCTGGTGAATGATCACAAGCACAAGTCCTATGCGATCCACTGAGCCCGAAGTGGATCAATGGTCTTATTAAGGATAGGCCCTACGCTATTACAAAAATTATAAACCCATTATCATTCTATGGGCATTTGTAATTCCTCTTCGCTCTTTTGGGCACTCCACCGTTGCTCCATCCAAATGGGCCTCTCCTTGGACCTCCATCGCTATGGCAAGAGCTTCCTTACATTAATTTCAAAAATAAAAACCTCACATCTAACACACATTACAACTTAAAGAAAACCCAAACCAAAAGTCAAGGAGTACATATGAAGGGAGAAAGAAAGTCTTTTAATCCAAGGCTAAAAACAATAAGAGTACTTAAAAAAACAAAGGGGTATGCTGGTCTCATCCAACATAAACTAAAACCAAGAGCACGGGCTAATAAGTTTCGTGGTCATCCCCAATCATTTATGCAATAAACAATTAAGCACATTTCATATCAAATATAAATATGGCAAAATTAATACATTTAATGCATTAAACAAACATGATATCAAATATCATAAATAAAAACATAATTATATGAAAAAAAACACATATTAATAATGCACTTAAAAAATGGATGTCAAAACCATAAATCCAATGTATAAATATCTTTTTGTTAGAAAATCATTTTCAAATTAGTCCATGTCAATTTTAATTTTAGAAATTTCAATTTAACTAAAATTAAAATCAACCATAAATTAAGAATTTCAGAAAATTTGCAGAAAAAATTGAAAAGTCAAAGTTTTTGGAAAAAAATGGCCCAACCATTCTAGCATTATCGACCAGTAGTGCCCAAATGGCCGCGCACGCGTCCAGTGCATGCAGTTGGTCAGCGCCACGCGGGCACAAGCCAGGCTGCGTGCAGGCAGCCCAGCCGCGTGCTCGTTGGCCAGTGACCAACCAACAAGGTAGTGGCTGCAGCTGCAATTCAAAACCATTTTTTCATTTCTGTAATAAAACTGAAACTAAAACATTTTCAAAAAACCCAATTTTCAGAAAATTACCGGATATTCATAATTTAATGAAAAATTAATTATGTATTCTCTAAACACATAATCATGCACTAAACGTGGTAAATCATGATTTCAAAAAGCAAAATTAACACGAAACATGCTTAATCTAATTAAAATATATTAAATTTAATATTACAAATATCGAACCGAACTCTAATACCACTAAAAGGGTTGATATGACTTGGAAAAGCATCAAAACAAGGCAAAAGCGAAAAATAAAAGCATTTAAATCCAATAGCCACAAACACCCCTTTGATTTTTTCAAGGGTTCGATGTTTTAAAACACATAAACATAAATAAAAACACATGCATTTTGGTGCTATGGAAAACAAAAAGAGTACAAAATATTTAACCACATAATTTTTACCTTCTCGTTTCATGGTTTCAGATCCGCTACAAGCGCTAATTCCTTTCTCCACCAAAATCGATCCACGCAAGAGATTAAAGTAGATCTCCTCAATCATCCACACCATACAATGAATAGAAAACAAGCCCGCCACTAGATAGGACGGGTTTCGTGAATAAACAAATCCAAATCACACTATGAATTAGTGTATCTAAATTTTCATTGTTCTTGACTTGAATCTAATTCCAAAAAAAAAATAACATGAAAATATTTGGGAGAGAGAATTCGGTTTCCACTTGGAGAGCAAGAAGCACAACAGTTTGAGTGGAGAAAGAGAGGATATGATTTGAAAATCTAATTTCCAAGTGTCGTATTATCTCTAAGACTTATACATACAACAAAAACTAATACACATGTGAAGTAGTGGCCGAATGAAGGGTATCCTAGAGACCCCACTGGGCCTCAAACATCCTCCTCATGGAGGAGTTGAGACTCCTCCTTGAGTTTGACCAAGTCTCTACTCAAAATGGCAGCTAGGGTTTGCTATATGTTGGACATGGCTTGATTAAATTTAACCGTTAAATTAAATCACGTCAAAAGGTCCAATCGGTATAAATTAATCTAAGTAATTTTAAACTTTTTTTTTTATTAGAAGTGATGAACTTTTTTATTAATTAAAGTAAAGAGATTACAAGCAGTCCTGTTGAATATCAACATCGAACAAAAATAATTACAACAATTAAATCACTAATATCACATAAATAACACCTAACTATTACAGTTAGAAATAATACCTACTATACAGTAGTAACAACACCATCCCACGCAAGGGGTTCGAACCCATGACCTCTAGGATCATGGGGCCTCAGCTTCGCCAACTGAGCTAGGCCTCATCGGCAGTAATTTTAAACTTACCCACTAATTTATTTAATCAAATTAAATAAACAACTCTCCTAATTAATAAATTTAATTTATTAATCCAATTAAATTAATCCAATTAATTTAAATGTGATATGCCCAAGTTTAATTAATCCAATTAATTAAATCTTAGATCATCCATCTAATGGACTTTCTCAATATATGATTCAATAATTTATATTCTCAATGAATTGATTTAAACTAATTAACTTAATTCTTTTCGTCTAGAATTAATTCCACCACTTTCATAGTGATTTGTGTGTGACTTTTTAGGTTCATCTTAAGCTAGACTTGGACTTGTGTCCAATACAATTAATTAGTTAATTAAATTAAATTAATTATTTATGATTAACCATTAATCAGAAACGCCCGTCATCATTGGTCGCCGTCTAGCAATGGCTCATGGTACTATATTCTAGGTGAACGTTGGTGTGAATATTTAGGCTCCCGAGTCCCATACACGTACGGTCCTTCCATCAACTGTCTCCAGGTTTAAGTCTAGGGCATAGAATTGGGCATCGATTCCCATCGTAGATTAGAAAACTATGCTCAGTACTCAAGATACATTTACTTTATTGATCGACATATGAAACAATTCCCTATTCGACCAATCATTGTGGCCACAAACTCAAAGAGTTTAAATGCATCTCATAACACATAGGAGACTTGACTATCATATACTGACAGATGACGGATTCTATCTTGGAAACCGCCGTCCTCACCTACATATTCGATTCCACTGGATAGGGGCTTACAATGACCACATCCAAGACATGGTCATCTTTCGCCAAACCTAAGATACAACCTTCATATGTATGTGCCTGCCGTGGTTCCTCAAGTCCAAGAACTAATCTCGTACTAATGGAGCCAAGGAGTTCCAGTCATATCGACCAAGCCTCAAAGGCTTCCATATGACGACACCTCGCGAGTCAGTTCAATTGGCTTGACAACCTTGTCAACCACCCAGTAAAGTTGTATAGACGTCCAACGTTTGTCGTCGATGAAGCACGACACTCATCCAATGAATGAAACACTTACTGCAAGTCTCAATAAGACTCCAGATGCGCTGTCTCAAGATCCTCGACTTGGAACGTTTCAGACCCAACCCTCAGAAGTTGATTTTATAGCTGCCATCTAACGTGCAACCCAATTACATGTGTTGTTCGTTTAATCTATTGGCTTTGTTATGATGTTAAAGCAGTTCAACATAAATAGTAGGCACAACAAACACATAATGCCTAATACGTACACCTACTTTATTCATGTAATCAATATTACATTAAAAAAAATTGCTAAATAATTTTTAAAATCGTCAATCCAATTGACTTATTGATCACCTATCCTAACAAACACATGGTTGTCAATATCCCAACTCATCAATTGCTTGAAACACCAAAATGGTTATGGAACTTTCATGAAATTTCACACTTAAAAGCGCATATAAAACACGCATGATTGAGGAAAATGTATGTATTGGACCAATACTTTCTTGGAAATCTCTTTGGCAAACTAATGTCCTACCTAGAACTAAACTGTCTAAGTAATGGATCCATCCCACATTTACTCCTTGAATGCCAAACTTCCTCACGTCTCCAGTACTTGAATTGGAACCTATGTATAATTCTTGACTCTCTAAGGAATAATAATACTAGGATACAAACGCATGTTCTTAATACATCATTGGTGCATTTACTTTAAATATTCGATTAAATGGGTGATAGGATAAATGTGATTAATATATGATAAAATTTTTTTGGATAAATTATAAGTTGTTTACTTTGTGGGATATTGTAAAGCTGTGTACATTATATAAGTTGTTTACTTTGATGGATAGATAAAATTTCAAAAGGAAATGTCTTTTATGCCCTTTCTGCTTCGTCTTTTATGCCAAAGTAAGGGCACTTTTGATTTTTCGCACCCATCTTTTTGCTCCACGTTGTCTTACTTCTACAGTAAATTAGTAAAGATCCACGTAAAAAACTGAGCCCTTAACTTACAAAGTAAATGTGTGACTAACTTATAATATCAGTGATATGCAATCTAATTTTACATAGTAAACGCACCCTTCGGGTAATCTGACAAATTAGGAATGATGCTATCTTTAACAAAACAAGCATTCATTTAAAGGTCGGACTGCGACTTGCATTATCATTGGATATCAAAGACATTAAAGTTGACATTGATTCAATGTTCCTTCGTCACTCTTTCGACAGACATCCACTTTCTCTCAACCGAACATTGGTTACGCTAATGGACTTAAAAGGACCGACGTATCATCTAGTACTAGAATCAGTGACTATTTTGATAGATGTCCATAGTTTTTGGCTTCATTAGTACTGGAATCGGATAGGAACAATATGTATGTTCGTATGGCCACAACACCCTGTAAGAAACATATTTTGTTTTATATATATATATATATATTTCAAAAAAAAAAAGAGAGAAAAAACAATAATAGTCGCTTGATCATCTCTTCACAGAGAAGTTTTTTTTTTTTTTTTTTATTATTATTATTTTGAAAGTTCATACTAGTTAATATAGAGAATATCTATGGACAAAGTTTGACATATATAAATGATAATAAACATATATGTTTCTTCTTTCTTTATGTAAATCCTTGTGTAACCAGTGACATTTCAATTTTAATAAAATGGCAGGGGGAAGCAATCCTTATGATATTACAAATGTGCAAATTACCTTTATTTGAAAAATAAAATAGTAATTTACCTCTCTGTGTTTTTTAAAATGAATCATTTATCTCCCTGTGTTTTTTAAAATAGAGCAATTTACCTTCCTAGATAGGGAGGCAAATTGTTATATTTTAAATAACATAAGGAGGCAAATTGCTATTTGTTTTTCATAGGGGGGTAATTTGTCCATTTACAATATCACAGGGAAGTAGATTGCATTAAACCCTAAAATGGTATACTATATATAATTTATGAAATTAAGATAAACAAAAAACTTGAGAATAAATTTATGGTAGTTAATAAAAAAAATCAAAGAATTAGGATAACTAATTAATGAATTATTTTAACTAATAGATTTATGATAATCAAAATAAAAATTTAATAGAATGAATTTTCTAAATTTAATTTTCGAATTTCATAAAGCCCAACTAAATACGACTTAATAATTTGAAATAGTATAAAAACTGAAAACGAAACCAAACAAGGCCTATGTCTAGTCAAATCAAACTCCATCTTTTGCTCTTTTGTTCTCAGCCCAATGACAATCTACAAAAAGTGAGCTGGACAATGGCCCAAGTCCATGAACACCTGTAACAATCTTATGTCTGTGTGTTGAAGTCATAAACCAAGAGAAAGCAGTAAAGATTTCGCTTAATTTGGAGTCAATTCAATCAACGCGCGACGTTTCTCGTAGCTGTTTTATGATGTGATGATATTTATTTGCCGCAAGTGTTCGACGAAATGCTATAACCAGATTAGAGCTGAAAGCTTCTGATTTTGGAGGTTTTCTGGGTTTCTGTTAGTCTGGGAGAGCCATACTCTATGGGGACCAGCAAAGAAGAGGCACAGCAACATGTGTTTCTTGATCGTGCCTCTCGAGCTACCAGGGGCAAACGGTATGCGGAAAGTATTTGTATAGTTTTGGAGTTAATGTTTATGCATTTTGCACTAAAATGAAACCAAAATTATGTGCTAGGATGACAAAGTTGCTTGATGAGGAGATTGAAGAAGACGAAGTCTTTTGGAATCAAGATGCTCTCAAAGAGGTGGTGTTTTTGCTCAACAAGATGTGTCTCTTATGTTGGTTAACATGATACCAAACTGTTGTCGTGTTGTATTTACCTTTACATATTAGGGTGTTGGCTTAAGTGATTGGGACCATTTAAAAATTTGAGAAAACAAAAGAATGACGTTGTTTGTGACTTGTATTACCTATGATGCTTACAGGGGTGATAATAATGAAAATGATGTGATATTTTCTGAAAATTAAACTGTCTTGTAGAATTTATTGTCAAAGACGGTTAAACTTGTTTGAGTAATTGAAATGATCAAATTCCTGTTTTCTCTGAGGAGAAAAATCCATAGGCGTGTAAGAATATGTTGAGATGTACATATAGATGACATTGTTAGTCATTTGTGAATGTGGTGTAATGTACTGAATTTTATATAAACAGATATTCATACTGGCAGTTATGTCTTTGAAGAGCGCATCTTTTTGTTCTGCATCTGATACAAGATTCTATTCACTGACTTTTATTCGATGTTCATACTAATAGCTGCTTGCTAAACTTATATTTCCAGGACGAGAATGATGAGGAATATGAGGAAGAAGGAGAGGTTGCTGATGTTTTTGATAGTGACTTTGATGAAGATGTAAGTTTATGTTTTCATGAGGTTTGCATTCTCATCTTTACCATTTCTCTTACTTTTACTTCATTGTTCTGCCAGGAGCCTGAGGCAGATGAAGAAGTGGAAAATGAACCTGATGAGAGGTCTGAATTTTTCTTCGTTTAGAGGAAATAATCTCATCTGATTGTCGGGCTTTCTTGTGCAATTTACATTGTTTGTTTTCGTTGGGACAGGAGGACTACGAAGAGACTAATATATCCAGGAAAGCCACCTGCAAAAAAGAAAAAGAAGACGAAAAAAGACAAGGTGCTTTCTAAGTCGGAAAGTGCACCTAAGGATGAGAAAACTCCGGATCAGTCGACTCCTTCAGAACATAATGACGCTCCTGATGATGCTGAGGTTGAGAAGATAGTTAGAAAATCAACTAGAACTTCTGTGATTATTAGACAAGCCGAGAGGGATGCAATACGTGCAGCATTGCAAGCTACAATGAAGGTATGGTGAAATGATGATTATTTATTTGCTTTACTAGAAAGAGAAACATCTCTTGGCATACGTATCTAAACTTGCCTGTGAGAGGCATCAGATTCAGTATGCTATTTTCTTTTTTAAAAAAAAACAGGTGATATATTTACTTCCATAGGAGCGTCCAAAGGCCTCTGGAATTCAGTAAAATTCAATTTAAAGTAAACTTAGAAAGAGAGATTTAGGAAGCAAGTGATATTTAAAATCCTGAGATCTCACATGGAAAACAGAAGTCATCATAAAGATTAACTTGGGAACTAGATTAGCTTGTCTTCAGAAGTTATTCATGGACAAATATTAAGAAATGTTAAGAGAACCTCCGTATTATTAGAGTCAAACCGAAACAATTAAGTTCTGAGTTGTCCAATCACGAGACTCTGAAATGATTTATAGACATACTTAAGAATGGAAGAGGTGGCTGCACTTGGGCTCCCTTTCTCTTTATCTTAGATTTTGAAGAAAGAGAAGATCCTGAAAATATTTGATAATATTAAGGGGCTGAACATTCAAATCCTAGAAATATTGTTGAAAGAATCTTTTTTTTTTTCCTTTAACGCACACACCCAACACATACACGCACACGCACACACCTAGGTACGAACGCAAGACCTCCCATAGAAAATCTTGAGTCCAAACTGTTGGGCTAGACCCTAGGGGACATTATTGAAAGAAGTGTTGACAAGCTTGAGATTCTTTTCTTTTTATTCCAGTTCCTAGTTGAGAAGTGAGAGAGACATTAACAACAGTGTAAAACATTGGGACTGGGTGGGAACTGGGAAGGGACTTTCAAAAGGGCAAGTTATACTTGTCAGGGTAATTCTTTATATATCTTAGAAGTGTAAATATAACTCTTCGACTCTAATGAGCATTGTGGGCATTTGGCATCTACTAGTAAAAGCCAGAATTTAATCACCACCCACTGCTCTGCGCCCCCCCACGCCACCCCACCCCATCCATCCCACAGAAATGTGTCTCTCAGGGAAATTTCAGAGATTTCTCCACCTTGTGGAAAGCCCAAGGCATGCAGTCAAGAAGGCCATTTACTGATTACCATAACATATAAGGGAGGGAAGAGCACTGAAGGCTGTGTCAATTCCCCATTCCCTTCTGAAAACCCACCCTCTTGAAGTCTACAAAAGGGCCATGTATCCTTCTCCACATATCTTTCTCTGGCAGTTCACCAATTTTTCAAACCTAATTTGCAAAATTTCAGCCAAGTTTAATGAGCAAAATACTCTTTTTAGTAATTGATAACATATTTCCCTCAAAACTTCTTACACAAGGAGGTAATGTGGATGCTTAAACATATACTTTCCAAATATGGAGAGAAAGATAAATGTGAATAGAAGAACACTAATGCAATTTTTTCCATTTATAATACTTCTGTTGTGCCAACATAAGTACAAAAATTCCATTTCAAAGATTGCCAAAAAAATGACATGTCTTTGTCTCAGAAAAAATAGTGTCAATTGAGTTTGTAGATAGGACTTTGCTCAAGGATTGGGGGTTTGTCAGCTCGACTAACAGTTCTGGTTTGTTAGACTTCATGAAGAATTTAGTTCTTCCCTTAGTTAATCCTTTATAGCAGACAATGCTAATCAAATATGTAATCTAAATACCATGCACAATTGTGATTGCTTGAGATGCTTTTCATGGGACTTTGTTTTTATATTGCGTGTAGTATACAGGTTTTTGCTTGTTGATCTAATTATGACTTTTTGAGGGCATCCTAATTAATGTAGAAAGTTTATTTTCGAAACCCAGTTTGGCCTATTTAGATAACTAAGAAACTTATGCTTATTGCCTGATTTTAGAATGTTCAGGGCACAGAGTAATTTCAATATTAAAAGCAAACCTGAAATACTGTCTGATGCTTTGCACGAACTCTATTTGATAAGTAATATAGAAAACTTTGAGAAACTAGTGATGCTGTAAATGAAAATCTTTGCTTTAGCAGCTGGGCATAACTGTTCTCCCATAGTTTGATTTGAATTTGGGTCTTGCAGTGTATTCTTGTTTCATTTGGAACGGAATCTAATCATGGAAATATTTCAAGGTCGCCCATGAACATTAGTGTAGGATTAACCATCCTCTTCATGAGATGTAGAAGTGTGTTGATGTCTCATACATCATCCAGAAATCCCATAATTTTGTTGCTGTTGCCAAACCTTGTAGCAGCTTATTCCGATGATTTGTAACCGTTACTAAGTTGCATTTTCGCACTACTGATACATATTTTAAGAGAAGGCTTAAACACGGTACAAACTGTTTACCATATTCTGAGGGTTTATATAACCAAAAGATTTTGCTACTGTCGAGTCCTGGTGCAGATTAGCATGGTTTATCTCTGTTCTTTTGATGACATTTTTGTAGCTAGCATCCCTTGACATGGTCTATTTAGGGCGTGGACAGACAAAAGCTGTTATTGTTTTCAGATCTCATGGAAAAGTTATACAGTTATTTAGCAATATTTTTGTTAAGCAACTCTTGTATTTTATGATCTGTAAAAACATGTTGGAAAGGACTAAGGGGGTGGAACCCATTTACCAATGTGTTTTTGTTTCATTATACTTTAAGCTCTTTAATTTTTCGAGTAACCAGTCAATTAGTCCACAACTATGTTTCATTGGTCATTATATTCTTCAATTGCCAGCCAATAAAAAGGAAAAAGGAAGGTGAGGAGAAGAGGATGACCCAAGAAGAGATGCTTTTGGAAGCAGCTCAAACAGGTTCTTCCCATGAAATTCCTCTTGTAAGATATATTTTTATCATGTTATAGTTTGTGGTGTGTTAATGTACCCAATTTCATGGCATGGCATGAAAACCATGTTGCAGAGATTATGAATTTGAGAAACTTGGAAAGGGTGTTAGCTAGAGAGGAAGAAGTAAAGAAAAGAGCTATTGTGCACAAAGCAGTTTACAGTGGTCCGCAGATAAGATACCTCTCTAAAAACGGCAAGCTCATCTATTCTGTTCTAAACATCTTGAAAGTTCACTTTTATCATACAACATTTGCTGTGTTAGTAGTAGTATTAGGAGCATTATTGGTTTTGATTCTAATTATTTATTATCTCATTTCCACTGGAAAGTAAATCCACATATTTGGTACAGGTTACTCGTATCTAGATTTCATGAATGGATCGTCATTTGAGTCACAAGTCTCAACCACATCCATACCTTGTGAGTAAACTACTCTTGTTTTCAATCATATTCTTTTGTTTTTTCCTTTTTTCTCTCTCTTGTTTTGTTTTGTGATTTGGGGAAACCTATTCACTACATTCTAGTATGCAGCTCTTATATCCTGACTTATTTCAGTCATAACTTTAGCCTTTAGAGATGCTGCTTACAATTTTTTAGGTTCATAATATTGGCCAGTGGTCTGTACAGACTAAAATCACCTTACAAGTACAGCACTTATTAGGGATAAGCGTACCCATAAACCTTGGCAGCAGTCTGTTGTACGTTGCTACCATATACTGATATTTGAAATGTTAGCAACGAACTCATTTGCTGCTACTGTATTGAGCAAAGAACGAGGTTTCTTCTTCAATGCATCTGATCTTTGGAATTTGTCAAAGTGGAATTCCACTGTTCCCCTGCTAACATCCCATAGTTCTCTTTGGCCATAATTGATGATGATTATCAAAATAATCATGTTGTTTGTTTCATTATAATCATCTTTGAATCAATTTCAACAATTGATCCTTGTTCCTTAGAGCTTTCAGCTCCTGCTTGATAGCAATGTTTGGGTAAATTTATTTAAAAAAATGTAAAAAAAAAAAAAATTTCGAAATTGGTGTGTTTCCACATCAATTTCATTTTTGAGCGAAGACGGGGTTTGTAACCCCGTCTCTTCATGAGCTTGCTGACTTCCGTGTCAGCAAGCCATAAATGCTGAATAAGACGGGGTTATAAACCCCGTTTTCTTCAGCATTTATGCTGACTTCTGTGTCAGCATTTAATGCTGATACAGAAGTCAGCAATAAAATAAATGTATCATAAAGACGGGGGTTCGACGGGGGTTGAACCCCCGTCTTTATGACACATTTGACTGGCCTTCTCTTGAAGGCTGAGCCTTCACTCTCGGCTATATAAAGGGGGGGAGTGAATTGCTGCAATTCACTCCTTCTCCAAGCCTTTTTCACTTCTTCTCCTTCAATTTTTAACTCCTTCTTCGTTTCTTCTTTAAATTTTTATTATGACGAATATTGGTCCACGTGATAATAGTGTATTATATGATCAAACAAATCATCGTTCTGAAGATGTGTCCGGAAATAAGGACACAAATTTAATAATACGGCGTGGCAATACTAGTTTTTTTCGCAATCTTCAAATAATCCCACGCCATCCTCGAGTTCTACAAGCACTATATCACATGGGGTTTTTGGGTGTTTTTAGGTGTGGTCATATTGAAATTGATCAACACCTCATTACCGCATTAGTAGAGAGATGGCGGCCCGAAATTAATACTTTCCATTTTCCGATAGGGGAGGCCACTGTCACACTGCAGGACATCGCCATTATCTGGCACTTCCAGTGGGCGGTAATCCTATCACGGGAGTAGATTCACGGCGCTCAATTCCACAATGGCAGGAATATTGCTCTAACTTATTGGGGTTTATTCCGCCGGAGGATGCATTTAAGCACTCCCGGATAAGACTACCCGTCTTACATGAATGGCTAGTGGTCAACACTTGTGATGATGACAGTCCCTGGGAGGAAGTATTGCAAAGAGGCACGTGTATGTGCTTTGTGCATTCTTGGTGGATTGTTGTGTCCTGATGCCACCGGAAACTGTGTGTCCCTATTGTATTTGCAACACATGGAGGACATTGAAGATGGCCCCCCTAATTGGGGTAGCGCGGTGTTGGGATACATGTATAGGGAGCTTTGTACGGCGAGTCAGCGCGGTAAAATAAACATAGGTGGGGCTATGCAACTGCTACAAATATGGGCATGGTCCCGTATTACTACAATAGCACCTATTCGGTCCGATAATGTGTTAGAGATGTGTCCAACCATCATTGATGACGAAAATGTTCTACCTCTCCCGCCATGCCGCAAGGTATACATAATTCATTTATACATTTAATCATAAAATATCTCAATTTTTTTATTTTTTAATTCTATGTGGTATTTGTTATTTATGTTGGTGGTCTCGGCATATATCCCAGACGCACACTGCACATAATGCATTGCGTGTTGGTGGTCTCGGCACATATATCCCAGACGCACACTGCATATATCCCAACACCGCGCTACCCCAATTAGGGGGGCCATCTTTAATGTCCTCCATGTGTTGCAAATACAATAGGGACACACAGTTTCCGGCGGCATCAGGACACAACAATCCACCAAGAATGCACAAAGCACATACACGTGCCTCTTTGCAATACTTCCTCCCAGGGACTGTCATCATCACAAGTGTTGACCACTAGCCATTCATGTAAGACGGGTAGTCTTATCCGGGAGTGCTTAAATGCATCCTCCGGCGGAATAAACCCCAATAAGTTAGAGCAATATTCCTGCCATTGTGGAATTGAGCGCCGTGAATCTACTCCCGTGATAGGATTACCGCCCACTGGAAGGTGCCAGATAATGGCGATGTCCTGCAGTGTGATAGTGGCCTCCCTATCGGAAAATGGAAAGTATTAGTTTCGGGCCGCCATCTCTCTACTAATGCGGTAATGAGGTGTTGATCAATTTCAATATGACCACACCTAAAAACACCCAAAAACCCCATGTGATATAGTGCTTGTAGAACTCGAGGATGGCGTGGGATTATTTGAAGATTGCGAAAAAAACTAGTATTGCCACGCCGTATTATTAAATTTGTGTCCTCATTTCCGGACACATCTTCAGAACGATGATTTCTTTGATCATATAATACACTATTATCACGTGGACCAAAATTCGCCATAATAAAAATTTAAAGAAGAAACGAAGAAGGAGTTAAAAATTGAAGGAGAAGAAGTGAAGAAGGCTTGGAGAAGGAGTGAATTGCAGCAATTCACTCCCCCCCTTTATATAGCCGAGAGTGAAGGCTCAGCCTTCAAGAGAAGGCCAGTCAAATGTGTGAACCCCCGTCTTTATGACACATTTATAGACTTCTGTGTCAGCATTAAATGCTGACACAGAAGTCAGCATAAATGCTGAATAAAACGGGGTTTATAACCCTGTCTTATTCAGCATTTATGGCTTGCTGACACGGAAGTCAGCAAGCTCATAAAGCGGGGTTTGTAGAAGAGACGGGGTTACAAACTCCGTCTTCGCTCAAAAATGAAATTGATGTGGAAACACACCAATTTCGAATTTTTTTTTTTACATTTTTTAAATAAATTTACCCAATGTTTCCTGTTTGTGATGGTTACAAGCATACAGCAGTTTTATATTAAGAGAAAAAGAAAAATGACCGATGGACATACTTCCACAATTCTAATTGAACAGCCAAGGCCAGGGATAAAAGAAAACATATTCAAGTATAAGAAAATAGAGACAACCCAAAGAAAGGTGATGATATCTAAATTGCTAATATGATAAACACCCAAGCTGTTCAGGTAACAAAAGAACAGAAATAGGAGGGCTCTCTTTGGGTTCTTTTAATCCAACCCTTTTACATTTCTGTTTTGCAAAATACTGAAAAACTCTCTTTCTTTTGTTGATATTTAAGGCTAGTCATCAATTAAGTGTCAGAAAGTGATCAAGATTTCCTCATAGCCTCAGACATGAAGGCTGCATGCCTTGAGGCAACCCGTGATGACAACTTCTGGAACTGCCTTCTCAAACAATTTATCTGTGTGCTACTGTATGAGGAAAATCCTGTTGCTTTAAAGTAGGTTAAACATCAATGGAGCAACAAAATAGATGAATTATATGGACAAAGTGCTTTATTGCAACATCTTTTGGGATAACCAAAAAGTTGAATATTAGCTTGATCTGATGGTTTGAGTTCAAAATGCTTTAGAAACCATGGTGTATTAAAAAAAAGTAATATCCCTATTTGAAGTTAATTTGTAGGTACAGCATATTCATGGCCAATCATGATCGTACGGAATAACAGATTGCTTAGTCAATTTGCTTCAATCATTTCAGGGTATGAGAGAGAGTCAACGTTCACATCCATGTTTCTACCTTCCAGCCAGTCCCTACCCTCACTCAAAACTCAAAATACCTACTCGTACACAGAGAGAATAGTGTTTCTTGGTTTTGAGAATAGATGGGTACTCTGTATTTAGGTTACTTTACGTGAGAGTGAAAGCCATTCATGAACTTATCTAGTTTTCTTAATGGTGAACATTTATCATGGAAAGAGAGGATGCTGTGGTACATAAAAAAAATGCGCAGCATCTTAATTCCTGTAGAAACCAAATTGGAGCTATCAGGATTGAAGGTTGTGAGCTTACTCTATCTTTAAATTTTCTCTTTATTCAGCATTAGCAAATGAATAGCCACTCTTTTAGATTTCAAATAGGGCTATTGGACTTCATGAGCATCTTAAGTAGTAGCTATGCTGACTTTAGGATCCGAGAGTCCAGTCTGTGTTACTCATTGTAAAGCTTCAATTAGCTAATGATATATGCACCTCAATCTCTACAAGGCATTGGATGTGATGCCGTGCAGTCTCTCTCTATTAATCATTGTGACAGGTACATTTGCCATCATTACATTTGTAGTTAAACTACAGTTGCAAATTTTCTCCACATTGATATGTTACAAATGCTGCTTGTTATTGACTGATTTCACATGTCTACATCTTTCCAGATCCAAAGAAAGCAGTGTGTGCTGTTACTGGACTCCCAGCAATGTTAGTCTTGCAATTATTATCTTGCATTTTGGAAGTTGCATTTTATTTTGTGGTAAATGATGAGAGTGGTAAATGTTGAGACTTGTTAAACCCTTTTGCTTCTTTTACTGCTTTAAATATGATTAGAGCTGTAAACAATACTGTATATGTCTATAATTTAGGAAATGGCTGATATCAGTTTTTTGTACTAGCTTTAGAAGCACAACCATTTTAAATATCATTATTTGTTTGCTTATGTTCATGAATATAATGTATGAGAAAATATGCTAAACTGCAGCTTAATATGCTAAAAGCAGTGCGTGTTACTCTATCCAATTTGTTAGTCATATGGATAAACATGAATGAGCTTTTGCATGAACCTACATGGGCTTGTCCTTGTGACTGTTGGTTTACAGCCCAGGAATCTTTACCCACTATTGATGGAGGTGTATATCTGATTTCCTTTACACTTCATTTGGATCTGGCATGATAGAAATAAACAGGAAAAGGGAAATCAACGGACCAATTTCATAATGTTTTTCTTTTAACAACGTAATACTAATGCTAATACGGTTTCAGGTTTAGATGACTATTATGAAAAAGAAATGAATGTGTTCAGATTAACAAATCACTTTTTCAAACATAGATGTACAAGCCTTTTTTTTATATTATCCTTTCAAACCAAGCAAAAGAAATATTTTCCTCCTCAACTACATTACCCATATGGAGCATTAATTTTACCCTGTACATGCTTGTGGCTAGGCAATACACCCTTATATTGTATGGAAATAGTTTGAATGATGTGTTTGCTCTGTGGTATAATGCAGTTACCGTGATCCAAAGACGGGTTTACTTTATGCAACGAAAGAGGCATTCAAGATCATCCGTGAACGGTATGGGTTCTTTCTCTATTATGAGTCTCTCTTTCCAGTAAACAGATATCTATTTGTCTACTATTATTATTCTCTTGAGAAAGTTCGCAATGATTGGCTGCAAAAGGATGTCCTTATCCCGTATAAGTAGGAGATGATGAGTGAGAACTAATCATTTACTGCTCACTCCTAGATGTTCATACTTCTTGTTGTTCATTTTGCTGCAGGTAACCCTTGTTCTGAACTAGTTTTGACTGTCTATCTTTGAAATCTTTCTTGTTTATATTATTACTCCTGCTAATTTAGAACTTAAACAGATTAATTCTATTCATAATTGTCAAAGCATATGTATGCTTAGGCAACTACCACAGATATTCAAATTGTTCAACTTTTTGGCTTTTCTAACTGATTATTTGTGGTGCCAAAGTGCTATAATGTGTTGCCCTTAAGTGTTTGCAGTTAATGTTTCAGTGATGTGATATCAAGCAATAAAGTTGAAGTTTGAACATGAGTAAGAAACATGGTATGAAGATGATAAAAAAAGGAAATGTGAAACAGATACTTCATGTGTATAATCAATGGTGAAGGACAAATATGCTATAGTATATGCTTGTTTAAAATGTCAGATTCATGGATAGTCTCAGACCTACAGTAAGGTGTTGAATTTTTTTAATATGATATAAATGCATTTTGGGTGAGCAAAACCCTTTTGGAGTTCATTGAGAAAAATGAACGGAAGACAGTGAAAAAAGCATGGACAGAAGTATAGAATTCTTTCTCATTCTGCTTTTATTAACGTGTTGTGCCGTGGAGGGCTACTTCCTCGTAAGGGATGTGTATTGCTGCTCTGGTTGTAATTAGAGTATGGTGGCTGTGGTCGAAGTAGCTCTAAGAATTTTAATGTAATAACAATTCCATACCTATGTATCAACAAAATGAAGGAAAGAAATTGCTGCTTGTGCTGTTGAACAGACATAGTAATAGCTGCTTTATTGTTGGAATAGTTTAGTTGTATTTCACCCTCAAGAAAAAAGGGGTTTCCCTGTGACCAATATTGGTAATCTTATGCTTGTTCTTGACATCTAAAAGTCTGACACCCAGGTGATGATTTGATCTGTTCATTGCTTTTTGTTGCACTCTTTCACCCCGAGATCACAAAGATGGGTCTTCCCCTTCTTCGCTTCTTGCCTCTCTTTTCCTTTAGGGGCTGACCAAAAACACAGGGAAGGGTCTTTACCCCTGTGCTCCTTGCATCACTCCTCTTTAATGGTCTGTAATTAATGACAGTTCCCTAATTCTTTTTTCCCTTACTGAAGTTGTTTTCTCTTCCTGGCGGTTCATCATTGTCGAAGTAGAGAGTTGAAAGACTAGGAAATTCATCATGATGCATAGAATATTCTTGCCTGCCGTAATTCTCTCAATGAGACATGCCAATTGATGTGGCTGATGCCGGTGACCCCTGGTGAACTTGCTAGACACATTAAATTCAAACAACCTCATCTCTGTCTGTCAGATTGATAAAGTTTATCCTGACTCTACTTTTTGCAGAAATGGCTCAATTTATGGTCTATCTGGTCTAAATGATTGACTAATAAATATTATTCTCTGATTACTAGTTTGTTTTAATGCATCCCTGCGGGGTGAATGTTTACATACTGTAACTGTAATGTGTGTAGGTATGCTGAAGAGAGTAGCTGCAGTAAGAAGGATAACTGCATGGGCCTCTTATCTGATGGAATATTTGAGCAAGGATTCTCTCAAAAGAGGAAACGGTCAGTGATTCCACATGACACAGCAACATCTTACTCTCGGAACTTTGCCCGTTTTCGAAGAATTCCTGCTCTTGAAATCCAGGACTCGGACTAACCGCCTTGATTGATTCTAAAGAACTCATGCTGGCGGATACAAGACTCATCTCAACTGTGTTGTTGAGAGGTTATTTTCAGCTAGATCCTAAACTGTTTTGAGTTGGAAGTTGGAGAAGGCTTTAGGCATTTATGGAGAGCTAAGTTTGAAATAACTCACGTATGAGTAG
Source organism: Sesamum alatum (assembly GCA_034509735.1). Classification (NCBI taxonomy): domain Eukaryota; kingdom Viridiplantae; phylum Streptophyta; class Magnoliopsida; order Lamiales; family Pedaliaceae; genus Sesamum; species Sesamum alatum. Next base: position 23,133,919 of record JACGWO010000003.1, read on the forward strand.
TATGTAATTAGCTAATTTGCAAGTTGATGCAATATGTAATTAGGTTAGTTTCTGTAATTACAGAGAAAATTTACACACTTCAATTTGAATATTCAGCATATCTCTCTCTCTCTCTCTCTCTCTCTCTCTCTCTCTCTCTCTCTCTCTCTCTCTCTCTCTCTCTCTCTCTCTCTCTCTCTCTCTCTCCGAGTTTGGCAGTCGGAGTCTTCTCTTATGATTGTTAGATACTAAGCCTAGTGTGGTAATCCTTTTTGTCTTCCCATTGGTGTGTTTCAAAACCATTAGAGTAGTCACAACTTGTATTATATGACTACCTAGTTAACGGATTTGTATTTTATGATATAACAGGCGTGTTCAATTTTCTCCAGAGGCTATATGATTTTCACAAGAAGTTACTTTCTCAGTCACATAAAAAAGATATTTATGCCATGTTCACCTTCTCCTACTATTATTGAGATTAAATTCTACAAAATTATCCTATATTGTTGTTTACTATCATCATTTAGTTTGAACACGTATCCAATCAATTCGATGATACAGTGTTTACTACGCATAACTTAATGCTGGAGTATGTGTGGTGTTGTTTTTTTGCCCTTCAATTAATGTTGGTCATATTATGAGACTTTTACACGGTATTTGAGTAACATACAAAAGCCATTAGGTTTCACATACCCACATTCCCATATTCCCTAAATTCATCTTTCGGCAACACCTTCGTCTTACCCAGAAATATTTGGTATTTTCGTTGTTCAACTTCGTCAGGGTTCAGGCAAAAATAGAGGCGGAAAATGAACTATGCAAATTGCTCACCTGTATTGAATATCAACTCCGCATTGCAAGGAAAATAGGTTATTAACAGAGTAGGAAATGCAATACCCTAATTTTGCACAACAAAGAGGTGTAGAAATGAACATGCAAATTGCTCATCTTTATTCAATATCAACTCCGAATGAAAGGTAGCCCAACTACAGCATACTTCGATGGGTGCTGCAAAACAACAAAAGATTCAGATGCAAAAAAACTCACCAATTACCAGTTATTGAAAGAGGGCTATTGCTTCGAGCGCCAGTGAAGAACATGCCCAAAAAATACCTCCAAAACCCTAAAATTCTTCACTTCACATCCAGTTCCTTGCAAAGCAAATATGGGGAGAGGAGAGAAGACCTTTTTTAAGAATTAGATAATACTAGTGGAATCAATACATAACATGATCGAAAACCCAAAAGATACAGCTTTAGACGCTAAGCCATTATAGAACAAAAGAAGTTCCAAAAGCCAGATCAACCCAGACTTTTACCTTTGTATGCCACTTCAATACAATCTCATTGCTTAGTGGAATTCGATACCTAGAATCCTCATCTTTCTTCATCCATATCTTCGACAGAATTAGACTCCATGGTATGCCACTTCAATACAATCTCATTGCTCAGTGGAATTTGATACCCAGAATCCTCATCTTTCTTCAATCTTTGTCAGAATTAGACTCCATGTAGAAATGAGGTGGTCTAGGCAGCCCAACCATTGGCTCATCCTCACCATCTCCAACAGGAGGGGGCCTAGGCGGCCCAATTACTGGTTCATCATCCTCATCCACTACACCACTTCCAGGAGGCAGCCTAGGCGGCACAATTATCACCGATCCATCTTCCTCCGAACTCAATGGTCGGCGGGACGGCCCAATTAATTCATCCTCTTTTGCTTTCTTCTTCGGATTGCTAGGGTTAGAGTTTTTCAAGGAATCGAGTCAGCCTTTAGAGGAGCTGGATAGTTAAGGAAACGCATTTGCTTTGTCACTAGAGGTGGATGCAAATGGCTTATCCGAGTTGACGGCGATTGAAGTGGTGGCCACAACGGCGGCCCAACGTGTGGTGTTGTGGATGAGCTCGAGAGGGGTCTCGGATCTGGATAGCTTATCGAAACTCAAAAGGAACTGCGATATGAGTCCCTCAAATATCTCGGCTTCATCCTCCATTATCTGCATCTATATACTCAGAGATTCGTGTATGTATTTCATGGTGATTTTTCTCCCATGTTCCACCAGAAAGTCAAGGAGATGAGAGAAGACCTTGTTAAAAAAAAAGCGTGAGAGAGGAGATACGAGTTCCCCCAACCATGTGGGCATTAAGGATAAATTTATAAAAGCATGTCTGAAAAACAAGGATAAAAATGAAAGATAAATGTAGTATAACACAAGGTGGGTCCAACAAATTACCAATATGGTGGGGGGACCTGTATTGCAATCGGTGTAATTGTAAAGGTCGGTACATGGCCCAATAAATTAGTAGCAGGCTTCTATTTTGTATTGTAAACAGCGGACAAACCTCTACTGACCAAGATATAGGGGTTTATCCAGGTATATTATACACTTGAAAAAATTCTAGGTTTATTATTACAAATTCTATAGGGGGGGGGGGTGTGGGGAAGAATATATGTATTTACAATAGTTCCTCGTGAATATATTTTCCACGTTAAAAACTTTTCCTGAAAAAACCTAATGAGATAAAAAAATCAACGCTAAGGAAAAGAGTACATTTGTATAATTTTTCCTCAATTTAGGCAATTATATTTCAGGTGTTGCATTACCAATATTGTGTACGAGTTGCTTGAACACTTTCATTGGTAATGACTTCATAAATAAATATTCTAAGTTCTATGACTTGATTGAATCTGTTTAACATCAACTTTGCTCGCCACTTGAAGCTCGTGAGTGGAGAAAAATTTTGTTGTTATGTTCTTGGTTCTGTCACCTTCAATATATTATTCCTTGATTTGGGTGATGCAAGCGTCATTATCTTCATTATTACTTTGAAATTTTTCTCAATTGATTCAATTCACATTATTCACGAACATAATGTATCCATGATCTCAGCCAAACATATTTGTGCTCAGTCTCGTACAGTGTATTTGACGAGGCAGCTACCAAAGTGTGTTTGGTTGAACGCCATGAAATATCAATTCGACATACATGGACAAATATTCGGATTGAGATATAGCTTTATGTGCATCAGAAAAATTTCCGCATCTGAATAGCCAACTAGGTTGGTTGCTTTTGCATCATCATGCCGCTTAAAATATAGTCCTATGTCACTTTTTCACACAAATAACATAGAATGCACTTGACAACATTCCAGTGTCTCTTTATTGGTGTTGAATTATATCCCAAAAAGACTACATTTGGTTCGGTATTATTAGCAAGATACATCAATGCACTAATCGCTCTGAGATATGGTACTTTTGGACCCAAAATCTCATCGTTATCTCCTCGAGGACGAAAATGATCATTTTTAACATCAAGTGATGGAACTACCAGAGTTGTACTTAATGGATGAGTGTTGTGCATGCGAAAAAAGCTAAGGACCTTTTCTGTATAATTTGATTGATGAACGCAAATTCCACTCTTAGTATGTTAATTCAAATTGTAGGTCGAGATAATACTTTGTAGTACATAATTCTTTCATGTCAAACTCACTTTTTAAGTAATCAACTATTTATCGAATCTCTTCAGGAGACCCGATGATGTTCAAATCATCAACATGTACAACTATGATTACATATCCCAACTGTGTCCTCTTTATAATTAAATAAGGACTTATTTTATTATTTAAAATCCTTCCTTTATTAGTACCAACTAAGATGATTGTATCACATACGTCCTCATTGTTCAAGTTTGTACAAAGACCTTTTCAATTTGATGGAATACATGTGATAGGGCTTTGACTTTAATACTTCCGACGTTTTCAATCCTTGAGGGATTCTCATGTAAATATTCGTATCCACTGACCCAGATAGATATGCAGTCACCACATCCATGAGTTCCATTTGCAGTTGTTTAGTTTTCGCTAAACTAGTTAAAAATATAAGTGTGGTTGCATTCACTATAGGTGAATACATTTTTAGTATAATCAATTCCTGACTTTTGAGTAAAAACACCCACTTATAGCTAACTGACTTGACACCATTAGGTGGGTGGATTTATAAGTCCAAATATTCCTCCTTTACTTGGCGAATCAAGTCAACTTCTATTACTTCCTTCTAACTTCTACAATCTTCTTGGTGTCGACATTCCTCCCTAGTTTGAGGATCATTTTCATTTTCGTCCATGATTTAATGACTGCATAATAGGCTAAATCTCATCGATTTCAACTACATCTCAATACCAACCTAAGTTGTTATGAGCATAATTAATAGACATCTCGTAAGTGTCTTTGAGATTTTGCTCATTACGTTCAAAGTCTTTAGATAAAATCGTTTCAATTATTTTATCCTCATAGACATTACTAGTGGCCACATCAACATCATTATTAATTGAGACGACATAGATGTGCACTCTATGCAATTTCTTTCTTTAAAATGTTCCTATCTTCTCCTCCTAATACCAAGAACATTGTCTCATCAAAATGACAATATAAGTACCTCGCAGTAAATTGAACACTAGTGATTGGTTCAAGATACTTAATAGTCTATGGAGATTCAAAACCAACATAAATTTTCAGTCTCATTTGTGACCTCATTTTAGTTTTTTGAGGATGAGGTATCAGGACATACGTTGCACAACCAAATACCTTTAAATGAGAAATATTTGGTTCTCTTTCGGAGATCAATTATAATGGAAAAAATTTGTGAATACCGGTCAATCTAGGTTGATTGAGGTCGTTGCATGCGGAATTGCATGCATCCATGCCAATGAAGGGAATCTTGAGCCTTTTTCTTTTTCTTTTTCTTTTTCTTTTTTTTTTTTTTTTTTTTTTTTTGAAAGGGAAGGCAATATTTGCCTCATTGGTAAGGATCTAGCGATCAGTTGTAACCGCTTAATTATTGACTATACCAGGCCATTTTCAGTATGTACATGAGCAACTGGATGCTCCAAAGTTATCCCAATTGATTGGGAATAATCATCAAAAGATTTAGAAGTAAATTCTCCCCCATTATCAAATCTAATCCTTTTGATGGAATAATCAGGAATGAGCTTTTAATTTAATAGTATGAGTAAGAAGTTTTCCAAATACAACATTACGTGTTGACAACAAGCTTTACATGTCATGAATGTATTGATGCATCAATCAACACCATAAAGCATTTAGATAGTCCACATGACGATGTTATTGGTTCGCATATGTCTCCTTGAATTCATTCAAGAAATATTGGTTCTCTAATCACTTTTTACATAGATGGTTTTGTTTAGTTTGCCAAGACAACGAGTCAAACATATAAAATCATAGCAAGGAACTTCAGGCCCTTCATTGGGTGTCCATGTGATTTTTCAATGATGCTATGGATCATTGTTTGTCATTAACAAGTTTGAGAAAAATTTCATATTTCTTAGAATTGTATGTGTAGTGACACTCTAACAAGACAATGTTCCTTGTCAATGAGATTTGTAATGGATTAATCCATTCTATATAAATGAAATAGACATATAGTAAAGAAAGACCTCATTCATAAAACATAAAAAGGGATTACAATGATGAAAAGAAATATTCACCAAAGAAATAGTTAGAAACATGACTAACATTTTCAAAAGATACTAGAATGAGAGATGCAAAACATGCCAATAGCTTCAGGTTAAGAAGTTGGCTCCATAAGGGAAAACAATACATGAATATCTAATCAATAAGCACGTTGAAATCCTCAAGAATGTCACCAAACTTAGGAGAAGCTCAGAAAGATCCTTATCACAATTTTCAATGAATTGAAAGAAAATCTGATTAATCTACGTAGGTATGTATGAGATTCCAGCCTCAACAAAACTAGTTTCTGCTTCTTTACCCTTCTATTTTAAAGAAACCTGGTGCAATTTAACTAGGTTTTGCATCGTACGATAGGTACGAGACGATGTCAAGACATTCCACATATATGACAAAGATTACTATCTATAGTTTTCTCTTGTTGATTCTTTACCTTGTTTCCATATTTCTTCCAAATGCTAGGACTAAAATTCATGCATTATGACATCCACTACCATTGTCACGACCATGACCACGTCTATAAGAATGGCCTGTGGTGAGACATGGTATTGACCACGCCTCTTTCTTGAAGAAGTAGCATTTTCTTCAGAAAATATAGCTGAATTTTCAATGAGCGGTTTAGAACTAGTGGTTCAGAGAGGTCTAATTATAACTAACCTAAATATTTCAATGTTAAAAATATCAATTAAATGAGATTCATGTAAATATTGTTATGTTAATAATTATATTGTATTTCATATAATTATGCTAAGAAAACATTCAAAATCATGTATATAGGCATATGAATAATAACTATGTCGTTAAAGTAAATTAATCAAATTGATGTCAAGTTAGCTAAAAATGTAATCGCAATATATATACCATGATATTAAGTAAATGACCACTTATCAGTTTGATAGATGAAGAAGCTTCGCACTTCTTGAATCAATCCATTATCTCAAATCACCTCAGATTATGAGAAAATCAAATGTTATATATTTATCACCGATTCGGGAATGATAATAAAAATAATTGGTATCAAATATACCACATACTATGGGTGGTAATTTAACCCATTACTTACTTCTGGAAGCAATGAAATTTTAGAACACACATCCAGTTCAGGGAATGAAATCACGAATTATATGCCTTACTTCTGAAGGCAATATCAATTATGATGAATCCCTTATATATAAATACATAAATATTTATATGTCCACTTCAGGGGACAATAAATATATAGAATGTGATTATTCATTTCTTGCTAATGAATAAATAATAATAAAACTAACTATGACACTATAGAAGTAATAAATAAGAAATAAGAACTATACCTAGAGAAATTTGAGATTTTACCTTGATCGAGCATAATGTCATGTTGATAACCTATTATAAATTTAGAAAAATTCTAAGTTTATTTGGCCTATTCCTCCTAATTAATTTATATGATAGAAAAATAAAAATAACTATCCTCTAAGTCTCTTTCCTTTTTTCTTATTCTCAAAATGCTTCTTTCCAAATGAAGTACATGGTGGTCTATTTATAGACCAAATGTTGTTACAAACTATAGTATTAAATATTAGAATTGCAAACATTATTGGAATACAAAAGGTCATAAGCATTATGGGGAATACTATGCGTGTGCATTCATACATGATAAATATTTGTATTTACAATAGTATACATATTTTGTGGGGTTAATTCAACATAAATCCCCTTTGAAATAAGTATATCACATTGATACCCTATAAGATTAGATCTAATTATACAAATACCCTTTACTATTAAATATTACAAGTACACCCTCTAAGTGGGGTGTCGATGTGGTGTGTGTGTGTGTAAGTTTTTGCCCCTAAGGGGCGTCAAAATGAAATTCGATTATAATTTTAGGGGGTGTTCTTGTAGTTTGGCAAATGAAAAGAAGTGTTTTTGTAATTAGACTTCAGCTTAGGGGATGCCGGTCCACAATCATAATATTTAAACTCCCTGATTTGTATCAAATATCTCACCTACTATGAGAGGTAATTCACCCATTACTTCTTGAATCTATAGTACGCATGTACTTCAGAGGATGAAATCAAAAATTATATCCCTTACTTCTGGAGGCAATTTTAATTATGATGAATCCCTTATATATATATATATATATACATCCACTTCAAGGGACAAAAAATGTATAGAATGTGATTATTCATCTCTTGTTAATGAATAAACAATAATAAAATAACTATGACATTGTAGAAGTAAACAAATAAGAAATAAGAATTATACATAGAGAAATTTGACATTTTACATTAATCGAGCCTAATGTCATGCTGATAACTTATTATAAACTTAGAAAAATACCAAGTATATTTGGCTTATTCCTCCTAATTTTATATGATAGAAAAAAAAAAAAGAAAAGGAATAACTATCCTTTCTACTTCTCTTTTCTTTTTCTTATTATCAAAATGTTTCTTTTCGAATGAGGTAAATGATAGGCCACCAAAATATTATTACAAACTATACTATTAGATATTATAATTGCAAACATCATAGAGACACAAAAGGTTATAAGCATTATGGGGGAATACAACCCGTGTGCATTCAATATATGTATTTTCAATACTATACATAGTTTGTGGGGTTAATTCAACTTAAATCCCCTTTGAAAATGGGTATATTACATCGATACCCTATAAGATTAGATCTAATTATACAAATACCCTTTACTTTTAAAAAATTACAAATACACCCTCTAAGTGGGGTGTCGATGTGGGGTGTTTTGTAAGTTTTTGCCCCTGAAGGGGTGTCAATATAAAATACAATTACAATTTTGGGGGTTGTACTTATAATTTTACAAAACAAAAGAAGATTTTTTGTAATTAGACATAATCTTAGGGGATACCTGTGCACCATCATAAAATTCAAACCACCCCTATCTGTTAAAACATTATAATTTTGTCTAAATGACATTTGGTTTGGAAAATGATGAATTTATGTGTGGTATTATGTATCGTGTGTAAATATGCCGGAGCCCTCTAGATGAAGTCACATTGGAAACAATGATCAGGTGGGGTAATTGTAATTTTAAATCTAATGTCGATATATTTGTAACTAGGACAAATTTTAGGAGGTATATTTGTAATTTACCCTTTTATTAATTACTTTTTTTATTTATTACACTCTATTAATAAATTTTTACATTATCTTTTACAATGTAATTTATTTGCTAAAAAAATATTTTTATGGTAGACTAGGAAATGACTAAAAAATCAAGAAAATGGGAAAGATACACCAATATTTTTATCACAAATTTTATTATATTTCTATCAGTTTATCTACTACAATTAAAACATAGAAACCTTGAAGGTTTTCCTATTAGATATTTTTAAGTTCTTCTGTAGTAACATATTTTTTCCTTCACTAACACTCTTCATTTACCAAAAATATTAAAGCAGAATTTTGAACATAAAACATACTTGATGATCCCCACAGTATTATTTTTTTTCAAATCACAAGAAAATTACCCAATTGACTAAGAAATCAAGGCCTATTTGTTATAAAATCATAATGCCACGACACACAAGGGCCAAGGAGCAAGGCCCAATATCAGGCCCAGCTAAGGCCTGTTAATGACCCATGTCAACCAAGCCCCCCTACGGCCTACTGATGAATTAACTTACTCAATTGACACCAATGTTTTAAAATCTAGGCCGTTGATCGAAGAAAAATTGATTGGGTCAATGGTCACTAGTTCAATCGTCAAGTGAACCGTGGTTGAACCAGTGATGTCATAATGTCATAATAAATATTAATAGACAAAAATATATTAAAATAATAATAAACTATAACTATTTTTTTAAGTTGTTGTAGGAATTAAAAGTAATCAAAAATTTGATAGTAAAATCAGTATATTAAATATTGGTGTGAAGAATAAAAATAGAAGCATTGCGTAAATAACAAAAATAATGAACTATTTACCACTATAATTAAGTCATAACTAAATTTTATTGTCAATAAATAGTTAGCATCCCCGTTCTTAAAGTAATATATAAATCTTATTCTATTAGTTTTGATTTATTTAGCAACTTATGTAATCATAAGAGATAAAGAATTTGTTAGATTATGGGATTAATGAGTTTGTTCATATATTAATATATAATTCAAATAATTATTATAATATGGGTGTAGGTTTGTTGGTATTTTTCTCAATTTTCATATGAAATGTCATGGGTTCGATTCAAATTATATCAATTTTTAAAAATTTTAAAAAAAGCTCATGAACCAGTCAATTCACTTGATTGGGACCAGATCAACTGGATCACTAGTTTAACCGACGATTTTAGCGACTTTCAAAAGATAGAATGATTTTGAGGCTAGCCCGATCTTATGGATTGGACCGGACCATTTTATGGATGGGTGATAGTTCAACTGGTCTAATCAGCCAGTCCGAGATGGGTTTAAAACATTAGACGACATCGTTAACATCATTGTCCACCTTAGACAACACATCAACCTGCAAATGCATCAACAGGGAGTAGCTGAACCACGATGAAATTTGGGAAAAAGTTATGAGCTAGCCACAATAGGTAACATGCTTCTCTTAAATAACCCCACCTACCTGTTGATGTAGCAATATTATTTCTTGCTTGTGTGGCATAGGGTTGACATGGTGTATAGTTGGATCAATCCAATCACACGAAATTAGACTTCCCTACAATCTGGGGACGTGGAAATCATGCTTACTCGATTAATAAATTCTCTCAACTAACTCCTATAAATAGAAGGCTATGTAGGATAAAGGAGGTAATAAGTTAACCAACTAAACTAACCTTTTCATTTATGAATTTTTCCACACTTTTGAGCACTCCACTCGTTTTCTCATCATTTCGTCAACTAGCCTACTGATTTTCAGGGCATCTCTTTGCGGCTTGCCCATGCCATCCTTACCGATGGTCCATTTTAGAATAGATGACCAAAAGACCAATTAAATTGGCGGTTTGTAATCTATTTTAGACTATTTCCTTCATGTTGTAATATTGAATTTAATGAATAAAGAAAATTTCATTTGGCCATTCATTGTCGTGTTTACATATCTCTTTCTATGCATGTCACAAACAAAGCCCACGGACCATCATAAGCAATGAAGTTGGGTCACGCATATAATGGTGACCATAAAACCAACTTCGAGGATTGGTCTAGAACGTTTCAAGTCGAAAATTCCAAAATTGGGCATCGAGAGTTCCATTAAGACTTGCATTAATTAATGTATCTATATGGTGGGTGTCATGTTTCATTAACGACATATGTGTGCGTCTATACATTATTAGTGGGTGGTTCATAAAGAGTTGTCAAGCCGAGTGAACTGACTCGAGAGGAGTCAACATGATTGGGGCGTGTTCTGGTCTGGCTCACACATTAATTTCAGTATTAAAGAAGATGACCATGTTTTGTTGGATGGCAAGGGCAATGTCACTCTCAAGCATAATTTCAAAATTTCTCATTCGGAGAAAATGCGTCTTTGCCTGTTTTTTGATCACTAGAAAAAAATTTATTATTGGCTACAATTGTATTAGCTATATACACAAACCATGACAAATAATTATTATTAGTCATGATTAAACAAAAATCGTTGTAAAATCCTAGATTATCCACCATGAAAACTTATTTTGCCACGGCTATGAGAGCATAGCAAATGTTTTTGCCATGACTAATAGTCATGGAAAATATTTTCGCCACAGTTGCAAAAATCACGGCCAACAACCGTTGTGTGGTCGTAGTGAATTACTATTCACTATGGATATTTATTTTTAACCATGTTAATTAGCCATTGTCACTAGTAGTCTTTCATTGAATCTTGTCATTTCAACCTCTTTTACCTTGATTGAGGGTGCAATTGGTAAAAAATCCAAGAGTAGTACCCCAACGCAGAAGTTAACTGAAAAATGATAAAAATTAAATGAATCTACTCATGGAGAAGATGAATTTAATTATTTGCTTTACCACGAATATGTATATATCTAACTATATTACTAAGCTTCAGTTGATGTTATGGGCTCGCACAACCTAATCATCTAACAATACTTGAGGAATATCTAAGAGATTTCTTACCTATTTTTGATTCTTTGTTTTTGCTTTTGTTTGTAGGTACAACATTAAAGGAAGCTAATAAAACTACAAAGAATTTAATAAACCTAATTTCTTGTCCATAGTCCCTAAGCAAAGACATAAGACTTATTCCAAAACCGTTTTGCAATATATCAACCTACCACTTTTCACACCATTAGAGAATGTCATGTGCGATAAAAAATAAAATTTTACATTTATTGTTAGCCTCGCCTTTAACCTTATACACTACATGTAAGATGAAAATCAATGCTTGACCATTAAATAAAGTTTTCAGAGCATACATACCATGAAAAGGGTCCATAGCTCAGTGGTAGAGCATTTGACTGCAGATCAAGAGGTCACTAGTTTGAACCTGGTTGGGCCCTTTAAGTAATGTGTTTTTTGGTGTATAATTTTTCCGTGCACGTATATGTTCTTTCCTATATAAATAAATAGTTGTGTTACAAAGCTAACTAAAATATCTTAGCTTCCTTCTAACATCTAAGGATCCTGGCAACAAAATAATATATAGAAATCGTATTCTTATTAATAAAAATCCCTCAAATGTGAAAAATAAATGAATAGTTATATCACAAAACTAATTAGAAGATCTCAGGCTTCCTTTTGGTTGGGATAACTACTAAAGATCCTAGTAGGATAATAATATGTAGAAATCATATTCTTATGAAGCAAATCCCTCAACTGTGCAAAGGTGCTTGCCACAATAAATGAATAATTATCTCACAAAGCTAACTGAAAATATGTTAGGCTTCCATTCGATTGGGCTCGCTGCTAAAGATCTTGATAGGACAATAATATATAGAAATCATATTCGTATAAAGCAAATCCCTCAAACATGGATAATGGCGAGAAAATAATATATAGAAACTGTGTTCTTATTAAGAAAATATCTCAAATGTGCAAAATAAATGAATAGTTATCTCAAAAAGCTAATTAAAAGATCTCAAGCTTCCTTTTGGTTGGACTAACTACCAAAAGTCCTAGTAGGATAATAATATATAGAAACCATATTCATATGAAGTAAATCCCTCAACTGTGCAAAGGTGCTTCCTAAAATAGATGAATAATTTTCTCACAAAACTAACTAAAAGAATGTTAGGCTTCCTTTCGATTGGGCTCGCTGCTAAAGATCTTGATATGACAATAATATATAGAAATTGTATTCTTATAAAGCAAATCCCTCAAACATGGACTAATTGGTGGGTCTTGTATATATAACTTTCTTAAACTTCTCCACACTTCTATGCTTATCTAAAACCTTGTATCTACGAGTTTTTATAGCTATGGATTTGGTGATCTCCGATATTAATCTTTATACCTATAGACCCCTATAGAATAGCCGATTTTGAAAGTTATTTAAACATGTACATCTCTCTTGATATGTTCTAGAGAAATGAAAATGAGATGTTAAATATCCTATCACTTCAATAATTCTTCTTAACTCGAAAAATCAATATTTATGTCTAAATGTAAGTAGACTTGAAGAAGAAGAAAAAATTGAACGAATAAGTAAAAGATTTTAATGAGAAAATTTTGATTGTAAAATGAACCACTAACCCATATTTATGTATTTGACCTCCTCAGATGGATCGTGAAGATTAATCTTAATAGTGGGAGCTCTAAATAATTCGCATTAGAATATCTTTAAATAAATTCGTGTAATATTTGTAATGAGACTTATAAAGGCCTTTAAAAAGATATATAAAACTTTTTGAAACAAGCTTCCATATATTATAGAAAACTTCTCATAAAAGTTGTGAAATGCACGTTTTTTCCAATTGTTGTAAAATGAAAATTCGTATAAATAGATTCATTTTTGTTACCCCTAGATTAATACCGATCTTATTAAAAGGGTACATTAATTCAAAAGGATGAATTAATTGATTTAATTGATCAAATTGTCTTAATTGAAGATAAGCCCAAATTTGGCACTAGTCTGTATCCGTCACATCCTAGGCCAGTTTGAGAGGGCATCTGGGCTAAAGATCAACCTTCACAAGTTGGCGGTGGCATTTAGCCGTAATGTAGAACCTCATCAACGAGAAGAGCTTGCAGCGATGCTAGGAATGCTAATTATGGGTAAACATGCAAAATAACTGGGGCTACCCTCATGGGTCCGCGGTCTAAGAAGGAGGTGGTGTCGGGCCTCAAGGACCGCGTGTGGAGGAAAACGAACAATTGGGTGGCCAAGAAGCATTCCCAAGTGGGTCGTGCCGTGCTTATCAAAACATTCTTGCGGGTTATCCCAACCTACGTTATTGGGTGTTTTTGGATTCTGGACGCGTATCTCGTAGAATTGGAGAGCTTGTCGGCTAATATCTTTTAGCATGGCGGAAATGAGCCAAGCACGAACTGAGTGGCACGGATCCAGGTATGTTGTTTGCGAAAAGATGAGGGTATTGAGTTTCGCTGACTACAGGGTTACCTTACTCGCTAAACAGGCTTGGAATATCACATGCAATCCTGATTCGATGTTGCACGAGATTCTTCGGCATCGGTATTTCCCGGAGTCCAACTTCCTAACTGCGGATATTGGCCATAATCCTTCGTTCACATGGCATTCATTGCTTGCCACGCGAGACTTGACCGTGGCCGGATTACGGTGGAAGATTGGGGACGGACAAACAATGAGGATCATAGGACAGCCATGGTTACCTCAACTCCATACCTTCCAACTTCTTGCACCACCTAACACTCTGTCGTTAGACGCGAATGTCGCCTTGCTCATTACGCCAAAGCGTGGGTGGCAAGAGCAATTGATTAGAGAGGAGTTTCTTCCCTCGGATGTTGATTACAACCTTTCCATTCCCCTCAACGAGACGCCTGCCCCTAATTCGATCGTATGGCACTTTTAGAAGAAGGGACAGTTCACTGTGTGCAGTATGTACAAGTTGGCCATTAGTAGAGCTACATTGGTATCCCCGTCCATCACTGTGGAAAATTGGCGGTTTTTGTGGAACAGTCAGGTCCTCCCGAGGATACACATGTTTGCATGGCAATGTGCTCAAGGCACGGTCCCAACTCCACATAATCTGGAACATAGGGGCTTGCGTGAGGACCTCAAATGTGTGCAGTGTGGGGTAGCTCCTGAGGATATTATCCACATCCTCTTTACCTGTACGTACGCTTGTGTGGTGTGGGCTCTCTCCGACCTTTGACGGGCCATTATTCCTCAATAGGCGGGTGACGGCACGAATTGGCTATGCGAGACTTTTCACCTTATGGATGCTCAAGAATTCGCCTTGTTTCTTGCTATCTGCTGGGGTTTTTGGTTTCAGCGCAACAAGCTCACATTCGGACGATCACTCCTCCAGGCGCACAAAGTGGTGACATGACTCGTAAGAAACTCACAGCAGTCTCAAGTTTGATGCTAGGTGACCCAGGATGAGGCCCTCCGGCTACCTTAATCTCATTTGGAGTTTTTCCCAGTCTTTGCTTCCTGGTTTTCAGTTTTGGTTTCTGTTCACTTCTGTTGACACTACAAAAAAACAGATATAGCAACGAATTTCATAAAAAATTCATTGCGAAACATATTTGCTACGGAATTTTGCAACGGAATTTTTTCCGTTTCTATAGGAATCACTGCTATATAGTGACGGTTTTTTTGTCCGTTGCAAAATATTAAACGGTTTTTTATCTGTTGCAATATTCGTTATTTAAAAAGTTGACTTTTTATATCTGTTGCAAAATTCTATTGCAATATTCGTTATTTAAAAAGCTGACTTTGTATATTTTGCAACGACTTTGCGATGGTAAACTCGTCGCAAAGTTGATGGCAATTTATTGCAAAATTAGTTTTTTTTTTTTTTACAACTACATTTGCAATGAAAAGTCATTGCAATATTGCAACGGAATGTTTGCAACGTCATTCTGTTGCAAATTTTGCAACGAAATATTTAACTACAATCTGTTGCAAAATCATTTTATTTGCAACAACATTTGCAATGGAAGTCGTTGCAATATTGCAATAATTTTTTGCAACGACATTTCGTTGCAAAATTTGCAACAACATAATTTACTACAATTCTTTGCAAAAATAACTTTCATTTACAACGATAATTACAACGACAATCCATTGCAAATTTTACCACGATAATTACAACGACAATCTATTGCAAAATTATTTTTGTTTACAACGATAATTTCATAATTTATATTCAATAATAAAAATATATTTAATTTAACTTTAACAATTTATAAATTCAAATATGACAATATATTTAAGCAAAAATAATTATAATAAAGATAATTCAACATTCCAATCCACAAAATAAAAGTATTCAAATTTAAAGCATACATATTTAAAAAGGGGGATCAAATTCATTTTCACAATTTTGTGAAGGTGGGTGGTCGGGTGGGATATCACCGGAACTATCTACAGACTCGCTCATATCATCTTCAAGCGTAGTACCACATTTATCAGACATGAAACTCATTATTTTCTCCATTTTTTTAGTGTTGCGCTCTATTTATAATTTCATGTTCTCGTTTTCATGAAACAACTTCTGTACCAACTCTGATTCATGGTGTTCCGGTATTGGAGTGAGATTGATTGTTCTAGTCGAGATAGAACAACTATAAATCCTTGCCTCCGAGCCTATCCCCCAAACTCGACCCTTCTTTGCTCCTCCAGTTGCTTCCAACCATAGTTATTGATCGTTAACCAATGTGCTCAAAGATGACTCCGGTAAACATTGAGAAGCAATATTATGATGTTGAAATTTTTCCTATACAATTAAGAATATTATAATTAGAAAGTAAATTAAATTATTTACTTTGATTTCAATGTAAATAATATAAACTTACAACTGCATCAACCGCTCTCGGACCAGCCCAATTGCCTTCTTTTGTTTTCCAACACTTCTCCACCTGCTCAATAAGTGTCAGCGGACAACCGCACGGTTCCTCCTAACAAATTTTTAAAAAAACAAAGATTGATCTTGAGTAAAGAATCATTATCTAGAAAATAAAAAAATAAATCATTTATACCTTACCAACTTCCGTTTTTGTTTTGAAATAGAAGCAGAACCACCTCGATAGATAGTAGATGCAGATGCAATGTTTGTTTGACGATTCATTTTATTAACTTCTGAGATGGATTTAAATTTTGCTTCACCCCACTCTTTCTGCAATCCGGCCCAAACTTCATCGGACATCCAACCAGCTTTCTTTTTAGTTTCCTACATCGCGACATCGCCTCTCTGATCCATTTCCCAACCCTAAAATTATAACTCTTGCGGATTTGGGTTTGAAGCCTTGGATCACACGTGTAATATTTCTGCAAAATATAATACAACAATATGATAACAACACAAAAAGTAATTAATATTTACATAAACTAAGAGTTAAACATTTAAATCTTACACTACATTTTTTAAACCAAAACTTCTTAGTCTCTTCGGGAACCTTTTTCAAAGAAGGTCATGCCCTAAATAATAGCCTGTAATAATATCATTGATGACATCTTGAATTTTCGAATCCCTACAAAGTATCAAATAAATAATTAAAAAACCAAATATAATATAATATTTAAAAATATTTTTAAAACGATCCAACATTTTAAATTTTCTTACATGATATCCGTCGGATTAATGACATCCAATGGAGTTGCATCGGAAGGGACATTATTAGAGGCAACTTCAGGCACTGATGCAGATGGTAGTGGTGGTGGGGGTGGTGGTGCTGATGAGGAAACTGCAGGTGATGGTGATGGAGCTACACATGTATTTCTCATCTCAACATGAACGAGGTAGAGTAGGAGATGAGGAAGGTGTCTCTCGAGCTACATGTGTAGCTGGAACAAGCGGTTGGGTATATGATGGTCTAGCCCTATGACCCTACCTCCTCTAAGTCCTCCTCGTACCATATCTACATGAATATCGTTGAGGTTTTAACCTTGTGATATAACTAAGTTACATTAGTGTAGTTGAATTTTTAACTTGTGATATAACTAAGTTAAATTAGTTTAGTTAAAGATTTTAAGTTGAAAGTTAAGAAAATTACATTAGTTGAGTTGAGTTTTTAACTTGTGGGTTAACTAAGTTAAATTAGTATAGTTAAAGAATTTAGGATAAATTACATCTACCTCCCCTTAGGTTTGGCATAATTACAACTACCCCTTTGTTGTTTGAAAAATTACACATACCCCCCTGAGGTTTGTAATTTTCAACCAAAGGCCTGAAATTGACCATTTTGCCCTTAATTTTTTAGTTAAATTGCAGAAAAATCAGCCGAGGCAAATTACATTATTAACTCCTCTGTGTAAAAAACTTTAAGAACCTCTCCCTACACATTGTAGTCCAAAAAAATTCAAAGAATTTTAAAAGTTAAATAAAATGCATAAGGGCATTTTGGTCAGTTCACCCATAGATATGGATGAAAATAGATTATTTGTTATACGGTTACAAACCTCAAGGGGGTATTTGTAATTTTTCAAACAATGAGGGGGTGTTTGTAATTTTGCCAAACCTCAGGGGAGGTAGATGTAATTTACCCAAGAATTTAAGTTGAAAGTTAACAAAATTACATTAGTTTAGTTAAGTTTTTAACTTATGAGTGAACTAAGTTAAATTAGTTTAGTTAAAGATTTTAAGTTGAAAGTTAACAAAATTACATTAGTTAACTAAGAGGGTCCTCGACAACAGATTTAAATTGGCACACAAAATGTAATATCTTCTCCCCATTTGCTCTAGGTGGAGCTTCATTCTTTTCAACTCTACCCTTGGTGAAAGCTTTGTTATTTCTTCTATCGATGACAATCAAAGTAATTTGCTTTTCTACCGTGTCGAAGGTGAAATGCAGGTGTATTATCCATACATATTGGGCAACCCATTATTCCAACAGTACTCTAACTAGACAACACCCCATAAGTTGGAAAGTCATTAACAGTCTACATAAGTGCCGCCCTCATCATGAAAAAATCTTTTTTAGACAACATCCCATAAGTTGGAAAGTCATCATACGTTTGTGCACCTACTTGCCACAATTGTATCAATTCCTTAATCAAAGGTTGCAAGTATACATCAATAAGTCGTTTGGAATTAGCAGGACTCGGAATAATCAACGACAAAAACATATACTTAGATTTCATACACATCCCTGGAGGAAGGTTGTATGGTGTAACGATAACTGGCCAACAAGAATATGATTTGCCATATTGTCCATGAGGGGCAAAAACCATCAGCACAAAAGGCCAAGACGAATATTGTGGGGTTTTGAAGCAAAATCTGGATGTGTCTTATTGAAATGTTTCCACGCCTCTGCATCAGATGGATGACACATAATCCCACTTTCTGTCTCATGAGTGGCATGCTAACTCATGTGCTTAGCTGTTGTATTGGAAACATACAACCTCTACAATTGGAAAGCTATTGGCAAATACCGGAGTGTAGCATATGCAGTTTTTTTACGACGAAGGTTTTGACCCCTAGCAGGTTTATACTTAGCTTGCTCACAAAACTTGCAGAATTCTAAATGCTTGTCTTCTTTCCAGAATAACATACAACCAGCCTTACATGCGTCAATTTTCTCAACAGGTAAACCTAACTCTCTTATCAACCTTTTTATACTATAATAATCATTAGGTAACGTGTGATATCGTGGCAACATCTCCCCTATTACTTGTAAATACTGCATGACAATTGTGTGTACATTGTGTTCAGATTTGATGTTTACTAACCTCGCTACCGCAGATAACTGAGAGTGAGTTTCGCTCCCAGCATATAACGGTTGATATGCAGTGCGCACGAGATCAAAAAACTTTTCAGACAATGCTCCTAAATTATTAGCCTCATCATAATTAGAACTCAGACCAGCCTCGTTTGCATATGATTGATCGCTAGTACATCCCCCTGTGGACGAGATACAGGACCAGTTGCATCAAACACCATCCTCAGATCTCAATTCAATTGCTCATGGTTAGTCCAATTTGTCGTTTGATCTACAGAGTTGTCAGCTGACATTGGATGCTGACAATCCATTTGTATATGCTCACCATGAGATGTCCAATTGTAGTAATTTTTTCTTAAAATCTTTCTTATAGAGGTCGCATGTCACCTCCTTCGTGGATTTGTACTTACAATTTTTACATACACTACATGGACAACGAATTTTCTCCCCATCCATAAAATCATGTTGTGTTTTTGCTCAATCTATAAACTCAGTGATCCCATCTATAAATTCTTTTGTAAGATGACGATTACCGGGTGCATTCTTCTCATACATCCAGTTTCTCAATTATCTCAACATCTTGTTCTTAAATCAACAAATATTATACATATTCATTAACATACATACATATTAAACTAAAAATTCCAAAAATAAAATGAATATATATAAATAAACTAGTAAAAAATTTGTATTATCCTTAATGTAAGTCAGCTAAATGTCCAAATGTGTAACTCATTGCACTACCGTTATCATTAACGGTCTAATGCAAAGATTGATTAAAAAATTGATTGAGTGGAAGGAGAGAAGAGGAAGAAGTTGTTATGGACGGTTACAAAAATAAGTGTGAAATAAAATGAACGTTTTCTTATATTACGGATTTGCAACGGCTTTACCACAGAATGATATTTCCGTTGCAAAATCCGTTGCAAAAAATAAAAAACTTTAAAATAATGAATTATAGTGTCACAAACATATTGCAACGGTGGGATCCATTGCAAAGACTGTTGCAAATCCAACGGTTCAATGATTAATGCCTACAGTTGTATGTAGGGATTGCAACAACTTCATAGGTCGTTGCAATATCGTTGCAAAATTGTCGGAATCAATGGATACTAACATTTTCTTTATTAAACCATAGAGTTTAATTATAGAATCAAATGATGGAACAATCCATGTTATTATTGGTATAATTTACATTTAGTTCATACTAGAACAAGAATTTCACACTCCGAAATATTCAACAAAGTGAACTAGATAACAAAATCACATACAATGGCGAGCCGGATTAGACTAGGCTTATCCAAAGAAAATTCACAAATTAGTTGTTTCATACTTGATTGCCCTAATGAACATACAAAGAAATACCAAAAGGTGAATCATGTCTTTGCAAGAAGCATGACCATTTGATGGACAAATGGGCTGAGCCAAGTCTATTGAATTTGATCCATAGGAATGTATGTGAGCTAATATTGTTAATGCTAGAGTGGATTACTATCTCTTTATCACTCAATTTGTGAGTATTTTTACTTTACTACAAAGTCTAAAGATCTTTAATAGAGTCCAAAGGATTAAGACATAAAGTAAAGAGTACCATCCCAATATAGAGATTTTAATTGAATCAAAGATGAGATAATTGGGCGGTTAATTTATTTGATTATCTAAGTGGGAGAATGAACCATGTGACATATATATCTTAGTGGTAAGAGACAACCAAGTGAAGGAATCAAAGATTGTGTGATGAATTATGATCCTTGATGAGGTTCACCAAAATTTCCTCATTCATTTTAGTAACATGTACTAAAATCAATTATAGAATCAGTCCCAAACATCATATATAGATATGGTGTGACAAATCACCATTATAGAACCTTAAGGTATGAGGGACTCCTACTTACATGAAGTAGTGAGTAGGAGAAAAGTTGGATGTGAAATCTATTTTATATGTATTTATGGGGATTAAAAGTGTGTATACCAATTCTTGAATCTTAAACAAAATATTTGTTTAGTAGAATATGTTTTTCTCAAAAGACGGGGTTTCTTATAAAATAGAAAAAGGCTAAGAGTTATGGAACTTGAAAATTTCAAGAACCACAAATAATCCCACATGGAAGCAATGATACAAGTAACCAAAGAACATTTTAAGTTCTTGTGTACAAACCTCCAAGGAGATTTCATCTCAAGACAACTAGTAAATGGTCTTTTCTCAAGAAAAATTTCCCTTTTGGATAGCGATCCAATGAAAATGTGAAAAAATGATGTATGGCATCGAGTTTGGTATATGGTGAAAGCCATGTAATTTGGAATCGATCCTCAAACTTCGGTGTGATCTTGGTAGAACCTTCTTTTAGGTATAATGTGTTAGAATAGGTGATCATCAAGCATAGAATTACTTGTATTCTTTTCAACAAAATGTTAATTTTGAAAAATATTTTTTTGGCCAACTTCATCTTATGCTTCACATAGGATTACTTGTATGCATTTGGTGAAAACCCGTTGATCATAAATGCTATGGATTGGATCGTGTATATGATGCCAATCATAAAACCAACCTCTATAGTTTGGTCTAGAATGTTTCAAGTCATATAATCGATCAAGACATGGCATTGACCATGATTCGCCAAGAGTTGCACTTAGTGATGCATTCATGTGATGAATGTTGTGTTTCATTGACAATGACATATAACATCTGTGCACTTTAGTAGATGTCTGATAAGGAGTTATCAAGTTCACTGATTGGCCTGTAGGAGATGGTATATATAATTTGAATCTCATCGGTTACAATAGTGCATTAAGTAGTCCTTTGACTTGAGGTTCCACAATAGCCTTGTGCATAGGACGGCTATGACATGATCATGGCTGACGCAACTATAGATCCTATGTTGTTGTCAAAATCCGTATTTCATACATAGTCAGAGTATGCATGGAGGTTGGCGAGTTTCAATATGGCTCATCATGAGATGGTGACAAATCTCATACGTTCTCTATGTTGTGTGTTCTCCAAGCCCATGTCCACGACAGTTGATATAATAGGAAAGGTTTCCTATGTTGATAAATGAAAAACACAATCGTAGAGATGATACATAGATATTGAAATCCAAGATGAGAACCGATTCAATTGCGTGCACTAGACTTTGATCGATAAATTGCTGATGGAAGGATTGTATTTGCATGAAACTTGTAACTTATAGGGTCACGAGGATTCATCTATTCTCTAGTGTCTCGTACCATTGCTAGATGGTCACCCATATGCAATGGGTACTCTTAAATTAGGGGTTAATTTAAGGGTGATTAATTGAATAGGATTTAATTAATGCGAGTATTACTATTGTTGATTAATTGTATGTGATACAAATTCAAATCTAGTTGAATAGTGAATCTAAAGGGTCACACACAAATCCTTGATGACTTATAGAAATTAATTAGGAAATTAATTTTGGAGAATAAGATTAATTAATTTAAGTGTTAAATTAATTAATCTATATATGGGTCAATTTATTTTAGTGGTTTATCTAGAATTAGTCCATGACAATTAAATAATTTGATAAATTGGGGCCTATTTGGTAGGAGCGTAGAAGAATTAATTAATAAGATTAATTAATTTAATCATGTATTCAATTAATTTGATTAATTGATTTATGGGGTTGCCGCTAAGTAGTTAAATTAGATTTGCTAGTCTTGAGCTTGCAATTAACCGATCAATCAGATTGACTAGTTTTGGAATTCAATTCTTCTAAAATTAATTCCAAATCAATTCCAAAATTTATGGATGCTTTTGTTTGTGACTCTTTAAGTTCACCCTCAACTAGACTTGCACTTGTGTCCAACTCAATTTAATTGGCAACTAAGTTGCACTAGATTAATTAAATTCAATTTAATTAATCGCATTTGATTAGCCATTAATCATAAGCACCCGTCACTGTGGGTGGTTGTCTAACAATGACCCATAACAGTAGAGACTAGATGAATTCTGGCGTGGACGTTTAGACTATTGAGTACCATACAGGTTCGGTCCGTCCATCAAGCCATCTCCCTCGATTTTAGTCTAGGGCATGAAATTGGGTGTCGGTTTCCCATCCTAGACTAACATCTACGCTTAGTACTCTAAATGATTTTACTCCAAAGATCAACATAGGAAACCATTTCCTATTTGATCATGTTGTGGCCACAGACTCCTAAAGCTTAAACCAGCTAGAGTGCTTAATGTCAGACAACAGATTCTGTCTTGGAACTAACCGTCCTCTCTATATGCTCTGACAATACTGGACAAAGCTTATAATAATTATGTCCCAAAAAAAGTTATCTTTTGTCAGATCCAAGATACAACCATCGCATATAAGTGATTGTCGTAGTTGCTCAAGTCAAAGGACTAATCTCGTACTATCAGAGCTGAGAGTTCTAGTCATACCGACCAAGCCTCCAAGGCTTCCATATGATGACTCCCCACGAGTCAATTTAGTAGGCCTAATATCCCATGTCAACCACTCACTGATATTGCATAGACGTCCAACGTCTGTTGTCGATAAAACTTGACACTTATTTAATGAATGCAATCATCAGTACAAGTCTTAATAGAACACTCGATGCTCAATCTCGAAGTTCTCGACTTGAAATATTTCCGACCCAACTTACAGGAGTTTGGTTTCATAGTTGTCATCTAATGCGCAACCCAAACTCCCTAATTGTTCTAATTGGTATGAGGGCATTGTTGTGAAAAATAGTTAAAGAAAGCATAAAGTAAATAAGCACAGCAACGACATTTGCCAGTGAATTTCATTTTATTCGTAATTCAATACAATTACAAAGAAACAATTGCTTAATATAATTTAGGGTAAATTACAACCACCTCCCCTAAAATTTGACATAATTAAATTACTCTCCGTGCATATGAAGAATTTGTTGTACCACGTCATAATTCTTGATTGTACCTTACATATTATCTCATAAAATTGTTCTTTTGTTAATCTTCCTGGAGATATATTTAGTACTAGGTATTTTTCAGTTTTTTTATGCTCTTTTTATATTTAACGTTCTAATTATATCTTTTTGTCGTAATCTGGGAGTACTCGAAGAGAATGTGATCTTCGACTTTTTCCAATTGAGTAAAATGCAATTTACCCTCCTGTGTTATTCGAAAATAGCGATTTACCCCCTTGTGTTAAAAAAATAAGCAATTTACCCCCTCGTGTTTTAAGGAAATGAGCAAAATACACCCCTCACGCGATGGGTGGGATACACGCGCCCATTTCTGTTTTTTTTTAATTTTTTTTTTTTTTTATTTTACAATCATTTGATTTTATCTAATACAAACCGACGGTCCAGATTCAATTTTACATATAAAATTTAAATCAAAAAAAGTTTAAAACATATTTTTAAAAATATATGTATATACATTTATGATATATATAAATATGTATATTTATGATATATATATATAATCTATATATGTATAGCCGTCGGCGCCCCTTCACCTTCTCCTCTTCTTTCCCGCGGCCCTCTTCCGCCACCGCCGTCGGTGCCCCCTTCCCCCTCCCCAACAGCCGCCGCCCCCCTCCCCTTTCCCTTTCCCGTCGCCCCTCCCCCCCTCCCCCCCCTCCCTTTCCCTTTCCCGTCACCCCCTCCCCCTTATGCAGCCGCTACCCCCTCCCTTCCCGTCGCCCCTTCCCCTCCTCTGGCGAGACCCTTCCCCTCCCCTCCCCCCTTGTCGTCGGCGCCCGCCCCCTTCCCCCTCGTCGTCGGCGCGCCTCCCCTGTTTTATATATATATATATATATATATATATATATTAATATTTTGCATATATTGTATATATATGTATAATTTATATATTTATAATTTATATTTATAACTTGTGTAAAATCTGAACCATTGATCTAATTCAAATGGATATGGGCCATTGATTTTATATGTAAATATAAATCGTAGATCTAAATAAAGAAAGATCTAAGCCATTGATTTGTTCATCAAATCTTCACCGTTAATATATATATATACCAAACAAGATCTAACGGTTAAAAAATTAAGGGTATAAATGTTATTTATAGCTAAAATCTAATCACAATTGCACTTAGGGTGCGTATATTGCACCTCTTGTATGAAGGGGTATTCTGCTTTATTTTTGAAAATACAAAAGGGTAAATTGCTTATTTTTTTAACATAAGGGGGTAAATTATTATTTTCGGATAACACAAGAGAGTAAATTACATTTTGCCCTTTTCCAATTAATTGATAATTCTGACAATTTAGTAGATTCTTGCAAGACGGACTTAATATATAAATGTATTCTTATGGTTAGCTTTTAAGAGAAGTATGCAGTCAACGGCAAAACTAAGGGTTCGTTTGGTTCAAATGAGAGGAAAGGGGAAGTGAAAGAGGGAGGGGGAGGAAAAGGGGGAAGGGGGAAGGGGAGGGAAAGAATAATAGTTTTCCTTCAAATTGTTTGGTATGATTGGAAGGGGAGTAAATCTCAAATAATTTCCCTTGTTTGGTACGAGAAAAATTGATTGAGAAGAAAATACTAATTTTTATAATTTTACAGTTTAACCCTTTCTCTTCATTTTAGAAAATAAATAAATTAATATTATACTAATATCAAATATTTAAAAACCTGATTAATAAAAATATATATCAAACAAGAACAATAATATTTTTTATTAATAAAAATATTAATCAAAACGAATATTATTCATTTATTCTAAATTATTTAATTTAAATAAAATAAAAATTACAAGTGTCGGCGGTGGGAAGAGGAAAAAGGATTATTCAATAAAAATTAATAGCAAATTAGTAATAAAAATTCTGAAAAATTGTAAATGAAAAGTATGTTTACCGGATTGTTGACGTCGACGTACTAGTTTTCCCAACGATTTGAATTTTTTTTCTCTGGCGATTATGTACGGTATTATCAGCGAAAATGAGAAAAGAATTAAAGGGAAATATATATATATATGGGCAATAGAGTAAATAAAAATAAAATATGTATTTTTTGATCTTTTTAGCCTTATACTTCCACTTTTCCGCCCAATTTCGGACGGAAATGAAATTGGACTCCGGAGGGGTTCCATATACATCCAGTTTTACTTTCCTTCCATCTATTCCTCCAAACCAAACACTAAATTTTTTCTTATACATCCTCTTTTACTTTCACTTCTCCTATACTTCCACTTTTCCCTCCAACCAAACATACTCTAAGAATTGGAATTGATGGTGCATTTGGACCTGTTTCAATTGTTTGAATATTATTATTATTAATAATAAAATCATTTATTGTATTTATAAGTGATTTTAGGCACAAAATAAATATGGATCACCCTGTCTAAATCCTCGACATGGTTTGAAAAAGCGGGAGTTAGATCCATTAATATGTATGGTATATGAGACCGTAGTTATACATTGCATGACATAATTAATAAATCTGCTTGGAAAATAATAGTTTTTAAATGTATATTCCATGGAGGACCATTCTAATTTGTTATGTGCTTTTTTTAAATCAAGTTATATTACCATGTAGTAAGTTTTCGATGTTTTGCTTTTATGGAAGATTGTGTGTGGGCCATTAATATGTTACCTCCAATGTTTCTTATGGTAACGAAGGCATTTTAGAGTGGGGAAATCAATTTATCCATTAACTGTCTCATCCTATTTACTATTATGTTTTATATATTTTTGCAGATAAACATTACATAAACTAATAGTACTTACTATTATGTTTTATATAATTTTGAAGATAAACATTACATAAACTAATAGGTTATAAAATGTTTTAGTTCCAACGGGTTAGTTTTTTTATGAATGAATATTATCTATGTTTTATCAAAGTTTGCATTAACAACTCATGTCTTAAAATTTTCAAAATATTAGGGATCACAGAATTTTTTATTTATGACCAAAAGAATTGAAGAAAGTGGATATTTACCTTTCATAAATTTTGGGAAAAAATGCATTTTTTATCTCATAAGTTAGATTTTTTTTTTACTTCTGATCTCATTCATTACGAGATTGACATTCCATAACTTACAAAATTTGCATTTTTTGTACCCATCCCTTTTCAATTTGTTTTTTCACGTATTTTTGCCTAGACGAAAAAATCAATTTTTGTAAGAGAGAAACCACATTTTCTTGTCCTAATTTCCTTAAAAAAAAAAAAAAAAAGTTTCCTCAAAATAGTTATATAACCCTTCCCGCCAAAATATTATCAAGTTGAAAACGCACCAAATTTCCCTCCAACCAAAAATACTTGACGACCACTTATTGAACACATAATCAACGCCGTAAAAAAAAAAAAAAAAAAAAACAAGTGGATAAAAAACCAAAAATACAAATTTTTATAAGTTACGAGATCAAAAATACCAACTCCGCCCAAAAGTAAAACAGGCCTAACATGTCATGATTTTAGGATATCTGATGAATTAGTAATCCAATTATTATTGGGTTTTGATGCCTTGTCTAAAATCAATTCTTGTCCTATAGTTTACAAAGGCATGAAAGAATTGTGTTTGTATCATGTATAACTCTCAACACAAATTCTGTTCTAGCTTACAACTTGTAGAGCACAATCAAACTGGAGGATACCACACAAGAAAGTTCTCCAGCGAAGGCACTGCTCATCCCTTATTTTCCTCAGGTTTTAACTACATACTTTCATTTACAGTAAACCTGATCACTTTATAACTAATATGGTTTAGCCCCAAGAGGGAAGATGCTATTCAGAACTATCAAAAAGAACATAGTTCGAAAGCAGAACAAAAACTTATTTACTTACAGAAGATGGCATGTTTTTTTCCTTCACAAAGAAGAATGATTGTGACAAGATCAAAATTCGGGCCAAAACTGAAGGACCCCACCTCGTGCTGTACAAGAATAGCAACTTTATCAGAATAAAGGCCGACACGAGCCATTTCATCGGGGTAGCCTTCCACTTTGACCTTACACCAGACGAGTGATGCACTCAATTTTCTCTTCATAATGAAAAGAATGCCTGAAACTGCTTCACCAACCAAATCGTGGATCATGCAATGATCGTTATGCTACCTCGATGACCATCTTTCCTGTTATGTCTTCCAGGCCAGAGAGACTCTACTACTTGGGGACACAGGTACCTGATGTCAATGGATGTCATTAAACTAAAAACAAAAATGACAAAGATGGAGTGGCGTGTCCAAAAGAAGATTGGATACGGTAAGTCTGTCCAAATTCCACCCATTTCTACAACAGAAACGAGCGGTACATGCTCCACCACTTAAGATAGTGATGCACGAGCTAGATAACTTAGCCAACTTATAGTAGTCTCATAGTATCACCTTAAGAACCCATTAGTCAAATACAGACAAGAAACAAGTAAAGAACATTATGTAGCTTTTATCCCTTCATCAGCAGAAGACTCTCGAGAACAATGAAAATAATTTCATGGTTTTTAGTTTGTATATATTCAAGGACAATTAAGTCCCAACCCAAGGAGCATTCCAACGCCAAGGAAAATCTAAAAACTGGAAAAGAGTATGATAAGTAACATTTCAGCCTGTTTTGTGAAATTAAAGCCACTACATCTCATCAATCTGCCATCTCTTATAGGTTCTTGTTCAACTCCTAGTTCGTAATTCTATGGGGAATAAATATGTTAAACGACCATCTCATCTAAAAGCTTAAGTTGTTCGAGAGGAAAATCATTTAATATTTAATGTCTTAACACACCCCTCACGTGCAAACTGCACGTAGAACTTTCTTTTATAAATGTTTGGCAATGAGATTCAAACTCATGACCTCTTGTTTGGCCTTGCTCTAATACCGTGTTAGAAATGGAGAAGGAAAAGTTGAGTTGTGTACTTTATTGAAGAACCAACCTCAATATATATAGGATGGGTGTTTAGACATAACTACAAATAAAATCAACCTACTTATCTCTAAGAGACAGGAGAAGATTTACATAAATCACCCTAACATAAATCCTAACACATGTCATAATTCAAATTCTCACAATTTCTTCAGATTTTGCACTTTGAAAAGAATCTCTTGCTTAGTAATTCCAAAGTTGTGCAGTTATTTTAAAATATGTAAAAGGCAATCTATATTTCTTATTTTAGTAAATAGTTCTTAACTTATTTTGGTCTATTACTTCAAAGATTTATGAATAATGAAAATCCAACAAAGTGATATATTAACTATGCTTTCCAACAAGTACAGAGATTGGAGTTCTTTCTTTTTCTAATAAATTTATTGAATCTATGATCAAACATCACTCTGAAACTATACATTTGAAAACTGTGAACTACTCATAAATATAAAATATTTCATGAATTCATTAGATACAAAAATTAGTATTAATATATCATTTTTAATCAATCATGGAAGACCAATAAATTTAAAATTATTTTTGAAGAAAAGTAACCACCAGTACTTTTGTAACTATTATGCATTTTTCTTGCAAGTATAGAAACAAGAGTATGTGGTCATTTTTATAACATTCTAAGGGGCATGACATTTGACAAAATCTTCGAACCAATGGCAAGTGGGCGCAAAAGCCAAAGCTTTAGAGGTAGTTGCATATGTTCCTGCTTCTTAATTGTGAACTTGGCTAGAAAAGTACTTGTGATACACATTAAGAAGTTCAAGTGTCAAATTTGTACATAGCATCCTAAATTGGTATAAAACAATTAGCTTAAAGATCAAAAAGAAAAACTATGCACGAGCAACAAAACCTGCAAAGTGTCAGGGTTGTAAATGACTTGAGTCGAGTCGAATACATCATTTGTTCAAGCTTGTTTGAATTATTATCGAGCTTCAAAAATTGCATTTGAATTTGGTTTGATTATTGATCTAATCAAGCTCATTCAAGATTTAATTGATCAAACATGAATCAAGCCTGAGTAATATGGTATTTTACACTAATCGAATCGAGCTCGAGCCGAACACAAAAGTTTACCGAACAAAAAATTTTGTTCAAGTTTGGTTTGTTAAGTTTAAAAAATCGATTTCAATCGAGTATCAAATAGTTTGATTTATTTTTCAGCCCTACAAAGTATAACCAACATTTTGCTTTCATGTTATCCAACCTCCTCACTACAGGAGCACAATCGAGGGAAAAAATTAAAACGAAAAAAGAAAAAGCATCTGAACTATAAAAATGAATGCTGAGTATAACTAGAAGCCAGCATTTCTCAGGAGACTCCAGTACAGAAGCTTTATTGAGATGGATTTCAAAATAGGGAAAAGTTGCATACCTTCCAATCTGTGGACCATTCCAGATTTAGGTTGAGAATGACCGGTTTCCACATGAGAAGCAATCAACATATCCAGTTTTACCAACCAAAGTGCAACTGCAGAATATGTTTGTGGCATGGTTGAAAAGTTTGAAATTATTTCTTCCGAGGCACAATAAGAATCCGAAATGTTGTTTCGATAAAACCAGTCTTCATCAATAGCAGTAACCAAGTCAGCCAAGACCTAAAACATTACAAAAAGAAGATACATGAATACATCCTCAGGAATACCTATAGATAGAAAACATTGATAAATGTTATCACCTGTAAAAACTCTCTCAAACTGGAGGCTCGTCGTAACCTATTGACCCACAGATTATGAGCAGATCTTTTCCAAGAGCCCATCAAGGCATCTTCAGGTATAGCTGACTGCAAAAAAGTCAAATAACGATCACCTATTAATCTAAGATAACTGATTATGGAGTCCAAGATGCTTAAGGAAAACCGTCTCAAAGTCTAACTGCTGTTTCAACTGTCCCCATTGGTCACTAAACATTTTTACCACCTCCTAGTATGGATACTACTGGAAAACAATGTTGCAACATTTTTCCCTGGAATTATATTAATATTCGACAGCCAAAGAAAATGAAAATTATTACCAGCTTTCCAGTTTATCAATAGTGGAGCTACGTGTGCCTTCTTGTCCTAGTAAATATCAGGAGTACTGAACTGCTTATGTTGTAGTGTTCAGCCTCTTCCTAAGTAATAAAATGGCACCATCAACCATTCAAACAGCTCAGCTTCCTACTAAATTCAGTCCACCATAAAAGCGTAAATTGATACTCATATTGTTAGCGCCTTAAGGCAATAAATGCAAATAAACTATTAATGATCTCATCATAATTTACCACCCCGCTCAGTAATTATAGAAACAATCACTATTAGCAACAGTACATGGCCCCAAACAGATAAATGGGGATATAAAGGGTCAAACACAATGGAGGCAAAAGACTCTTCTTGCATCTAAATATGCTAAGGGGATGTTTGATGCCATACTAGACTGTGAAATGCTGCTGTTACTTGAAAATATCTTCAGACATACTTCCATCCCAAAATCATGGTGATAATTTGAGTCAACATGGAGCTTTAGATGAGAGTCGAAAAAGGAAAACTGCTGTATAGTTTTACAAACTTCCCCTTAAGTGCAGGTTGTTAAAAAAAGTTAAGTCAAATCATTACTTTAACTGAGACAGTAACAATAGCCATAATGAACAAAATGTTCGGTATATTCAAATCAGAATACATTAGGCCTGGCAAAATTTAAGCTTTCATTAATTTGACTCCAGAGGCCTGCACAAAATGATGAATATTTAACCTCCCTGTAAAACCACCAGTTTTCAGTTTAAAAAAGAGATAAGATGAAACCAACAGTAAGTGAACCGCATGCTGCCATGTCTGAATATAACAAGCAGGCTTAAGGAACAGTTACAAGCAACCTAATATAATTAATGCTGCGTTCTAGTACGATTAGTTTTAGAGCAAGGTTTCCAAAAAAGGAGAGAATCAAATTTGTGTAAAGATGCTTGGAATAAACCACTGAAAAGGAAACACATAAACACACCTATAGAAACTACTTGATTGAAAACATAATCTTTAAGTCGTATTCATGGGCATAATGTGCAATGCGAAATTTAGATTTTATCGCAGCCTACCTCAATTGCATAGATTGCAGCTTTGAGTGCTTGCAATTGGGAAGATAAAATTCTGTGCTTTCGGCACCTATTAACATCATTATTGGCCTGACAAACGGCAGAATGAACAGCATATCTTTCCTCTAGATCAAAATCGAGCTCAAATGTGGTATGGCAAATTCTACAATGCTTTTCGTCTCTCCAATACAGGTCCTGACATTGATCACATCTTCTGAGCGAGTCAAGGTAAGCCTTTTTTCCATTTTTAACGCTGTTGAGTTCAGAGTAAAATGACTTCCATATACATGCACCAAAAGCTTGGGAATGGCCTGGTTTTTCCACCAGCTGTTCTCCTTTCTTCCCACCATCAACAGCAGCTGTGCTAGTAGAAGAGGGAAGTTCGTTTTGCATCTCACTCAAACTTAATCGGTTGTCTACATCAGACACCGGTGAGGAACTATCTTCTCTAGAAGTATTTAATTCAGATTGATCTGGCTGGGCCAGCTGTCTATTTCCACCATCATTTGGCGTATTGAACATTGCTTGGATCAGTCCTGCTTCTCTTTTTTCCAAGGATGCTAGAAGGCGAGCCTCCCTGGCACCCCTACGGTCCAGAACTGACAGCAAAGAGGAGAAAGCCTACACAAAGGCAGAGTGATAAATCAGTCCCCTGCATAAAGTAAGAATTTGTCTTGGTGTATTTTAAGGAAAGAAGTCATGAAAGTTAACCTCTTTGGTATCGATCATCTCCCAGTGGCCATCTTCAGAAGATTCAAAGTAAATCCTCCTGTGTCCAGGATCTAATTCATCACAAGGACCCAAGAATAACCAGTATCTATTATACCTACGATCAGAGCCCAGAAAGATTGACTGCATAGGATGTAAATAGAGCTCTGCTTCCACTTGTTTTGCAACCCTTTTCATGTTGGCAAACTTCTCTTCCTCACCGATCTTAGACATAGGTACCAAAGAATCAATTGGTTGTTCCGGTATATTTACATCAGGCCCACTAAATATTTGCCCACCACGGCTTCCCAGTAGCCCAAGGGAGTCACACTGCTTCATAATAGATCTCTTTAGTTTTGCACCAGAACCATGATGATGGATGTTGGGAGGACATTCCGTACTTGACATCAAGGGATCCTGGAATAAATACGCAGTATATTTTTACTAACTTCTCAGCAACTTAAATGTTATATCTAATGAAGCCCACATCTAGATAAACATAAGAGATGCTAGAATGATCAGTTCAGGGAAACAAAATGACAAATCATATATTATACCACCCACATAGACCAGGCAAGAACACGACACAATGCAGCCAAAGACCATGAAGGCCACAAAGCAAGTTACTTTTTTTTTCCTTATGCTGGAAAAATGGTCCTTCCCGGAGGTGAACCGAAGTTCTCCACATGCCATTCCAGTTATGAGTTGCAGAAGCCTGCCTTTGGAGTAGACAACACAGACTGCCCAGACTGGCAGAGGCCAGGAACTCTCCAGGGTATCAAAAAGATTTTAGCATATGCCCTCTAAGAAATAGCAAAATCAATTCTAGATAAGTTTTATCATCTATAGACTTATCCAAGCATCTTAATCTCAGTTCAGCTGATAAAACGGACCTAAAAGTTTCAACATTTTGCTGTAAAGATACATAAAGTTTCCATATATATAATCGAAGTTTCTTATACAAGTCCTCTTTTGCAGCAAGCGAATTTGCGCAGTTAAGATTAACTCCACTTCAGTGTTGGATGAAAAGAATGCTGATAAGCTCAGTTCAAGATTAGAAAGAAGAGTGAAGTAGTCCTTGAAACCTAAAGGCTTCTCTTGATCCCATTAGTGAACTCATCATTAGGAACACAAATAAAGGGGAAGAAGAAGCAAAAGCAACAAATCAGAAACTGCAAACACGAAATCTACATAGGAAGAAGAAGAAAGATCTGTGCTGGCCCTAACAAAGGAAGGCATAAAGTAGCCATTAAAAAAATAAGGATTACCTCCATTCTGATACTGGATCCAGCACTAAGTAGATCAATCAACGCGATTAAAGCATTTAGCTTCTCTTCAATGCTTAAATCTGAATATTCACTCTCCATTAGTCCTAACATCCACACTTCTCCTGGATTGCTCTCATCAATTTCATTATATACTCTCAGCATGTTAGTGTTAGATTGACCAACATCAATTTTGGATGGACTGCAGCCCCAAGACTCATGCTCAGAATCATTTGCATCGTCTCCACCAGTCACTTCAGACATGTCATCCATGCTTCCAAAGTCTTCAGAATCAGATGGACAATCTTCACATTCTTTCTCAGCTGCATGGATACGTAATCTATACCCAGATGATGAGATCTTTTCAAACAACGTCATGTCACCCGAGAGAGCTGAAGTGATCAAATTCTCTAGGTCCGGGAGTGTATCCGTGAGGTTCAACTCAACAATCTTCATGGCAAAAGAAATATTCCCCACTAAGTAAAAGCTAATAATATCTAAAACTGCCAAATAGTGGCATGTTTCTGAATGAATATGTGCTAACAACTAACAATAGAAACCACAAACTTACCGACGAAGATTTTGCCAACTCTGAGACTTTCATCCCACTATTTCCTTGTGTCAACAAAAGACTGAATAGTTCCCCCTTCAGTGTACCAGGACTTAGGCCATACTTCTCCATAAGATTGACTTCCTAGAGACCAAAAACAAGCAAGATTAAGATATATTTCCTCAAGGGAATTTGAATATGAGGATCTTTTGTTACATGTTATAGATAACTCACCAAATAATCAGCTACAGGTCTTATTTACAAATTATAAAAGCAACACACTCATCATGCAAGCTGTAAAAACCCTTAGTTCAAATACATGCAATTGTTAGAGGTACAGAAAATTTTAATAATGACCTGACTTTAAATGGCCACCCCATGTTAATACACGGGTCTAAAGTTTGATAGTTTGAGACACAGAAATAAGGAGGGGACTCAGGACTGCCGAACCATAAGCTGGGACACATGATGAAAAAAAACTATAAGAAGATGAAATCGTGGTCATCAGGAAATTGAATACCTTGTTGCAAATTGTCTTCCGTGTCATACCATGCTTAGCACCAAAACCAGCTGCAACCAATACCTGTCGCAGGATTTCCGTCCATGTCAGGAGGTTCAGTGACTTCTGCCAGAACTCTAGAACAAATCCATGATGTTCAAGCTGTCGAACCATGCAAATAGAGTGTTAACAGAAAGACAAAATAAGTCCAATGCATTAATATACTAAATGAACTACAAAAGACAAGGCATAGTTTGAATATCTCAGAAAACTACAGATCCTTTGACGACCAGCATTTTGCTCTACTTTCAAATGCTGTATGGACACAAGAATACTTAAAACATTATCTGTTAACTTTTGAAGTGGCCACTCATATAGCTGAGTGGAGAAGAGGCCATGTACTTGGTCCCATATACACTTCTAGCTAAGAGATGCTGATATTGAATGTTCACCAAACTATCCCTTAGATACTATATAAAAGAAACTTGCACAAATTCATTACTGAAGTCAAAAACATCATTCTCTGGCTAGTTTGTGACAAATCAATAAAAATAAAAAATCATCATTACACGAACACCAGACTTCTCTTTACTATCACCTCTACAGAAGAGGTGTACCAAAGAATTCTATATCCATGGGAGACATCTCCAGACACAAGTTTTTCATACAAATGATAATCTAGGTGTCCTAAAAGCATGTTAAATAATTGAACCATCGACTTCTCAACATTCTTCAAGAACATTCATGAAACAACTTATATTTGTCATGTAATTTCATCAAGATAAATTCTAACTATGTTGATCTAAACTTCAGTGAATTATATAGACCAGACTCATAAAATCATCACGTACTTCAGTCAAACTCTTTCTACACTTTAAAAAGACTCAATACAATGGGTAGGTAAGGGCCAAGCTTAGATTGCAAATCCCAAAATACTTGATGTATTGTAATAAACAATATTTTGAAATTATTCAAATAAAAGATCTTCAATCCCACTTCTTTTCATTTACTACATGGACCAAACTTGAACTTCAAGGTATGGTTTATCACCCATGATCAATATATATAAGGTTATAAAGAACAAACTCTATGCTTAAAAGCCAGACACGGATGACAAATTTATCAGTCAAAAATTGCATCTCTAGAAGATCAGTTATTGTTAATGGATAATCCTTAAACTTTTAGATGGCATTAGTTGATTTATATATATACTACCTTCATAATTCTTATCATAATAATTCTTCTGATCTAGAGACAAAGAGGGAGACTACCAATCAAATGTAGTATCTCCACTATTTCTCTGAAAATCACAATACTCTGGATAAGCGCAAGACTAATGGTAGGTGATCTTATAATATATTAACAAGCTGAATTATTATAAGGAAATGAAGAACAACATACAAACAGATTACCAGGACACTGATGCCTTCAGTTAGACATACTCACCGAATGAAGCAAACCCAAAAACTTGCAATTTTTGCTTGCATGAGAGAGAAATCCCCTACTCAGCTCCTTGTCAATATCTGATAAAAGTAGTTTGAGAAGAGCCAGATGTACTTGCCCAAGCAACAATGAATCCTGAAGACCAGATGTAGAGGAGAACAAAACTAAGAAATGTGAAACAGACAAAACCTACTAACTTAATAAACCACATTATATAACTAAATGAATACAATACCGGAATGATGTTGGCTTACCTTATCATGAAATGCTTGAGCAAAGTCGTCTAAGGTGAATGAATGTATACTGATTGTTACAGCATATGTGCAAAGAAAATGGAACACCTTCAGTGAGGAAATAGAAGAAAATTAGCCAGACAGGTGTATAATATACTATTTGTAAAACTCATCCAATCGACTTATCATGTGAAAGATAACAATAGATAGAGCTGAAAGGTGAGCCATCAATGAAAAAGAACAGCAGGCTGACTTTGTTTAAATGTTAGGGGCTCCAATCATATATATATATATATATATATATACACACACACACACACATGTGTGTGTGTTCGCGTGTTTTGATAGTAACAAAGCATTCAGCTTGAAAGATACTATACACAACAGCTGTCATTCTCCACATTATCTTGTACTCTTTATATCTTCTGGATACTGTTTTCCATA
Organism: Sesamum alatum; assembly: GCA_034509735.1. Lineage (NCBI taxonomy): Eukaryota > Viridiplantae > Streptophyta > Magnoliopsida > Lamiales > Pedaliaceae > Sesamum > Sesamum alatum. The sequence goes on from JACGWO010000003.1 coordinate 23,171,185, forward strand.
ATTCCCATTTGTATTTAGCAGTCCCATGAGCTACTGGTGTCCAAGTTAATTGTTATCTAGTCGAAAATCAAAAAGTATAGTATAGCTAGCTTCTCAGAATCTCAGCTAAAGAGCGAAACCTTGAACCTCTTTTTCCAAACATCATTTGCCCTAGACACTGTAAGAACATGGAATAAGGATATAAGACTTAACTACCCTGAACAATTTAAAAAATGTAACAGAATGCATTGTTCTATGACAAATATGCAGTATGACAAGGCATCAGAAATTTAGGATTATGAGGTTTTGTAACAGGAAGAGTTTAAAACTATTTTATTTCTGATACATCTAGAGAAGGGGTACGGCAAGTACATTCACCAATACCAATCAAAATGGATAATCATAGTAGAAAGTCTTGTTTAGATACCTTAAAAAGCTTGTTAACTAGCTCTGGCAAGGAAACCCATGGCTGGATGGACAATGGTAGCTTCATTGTTACAGCATTTGGAGGGAACTTGGCAAGCAAGTCTATCAAAATACAAATATTGTAAAAGGGATTAGAATAAGGCCAAACAGAAGTCAGCAGAGAAATAAGTTTTCTACTACAACAATGATTTATCCAGATAATCTAAGGGCATTGGTACAGATTAAGAAAGGAAATTGGACAGTAAAAGTACAGTTTGATTAACCTTTGCAAAGGGAACAACCATGAGAAGCATTGGTTGGAAAATGAGCACAACAAGACAATGGTTTTGGCCCTGCTTGTAGATCTCTTAGCTCCAGCTCCTCATCATCCAGTAGCATTGCAAACTGATCTGTGTTTTCTAGACATTTCACATCTTCAAGAGCAAGTTCACATTTTTCTTTATGAGGCTGCTTTTGTTTCTGAAGTTTCTGGCGTAGCACCTGCAAATTTTGGCACACAAGTAAATATTAGCTAGATCACCACAGAAAAGATTTCCTTGTATGTTTTAAGTACATAGCTGAAGCAAACTTTACTTTTCTACTTCTCACAGAAGCCTTCCTCCTAGCCTGTTCTTTGTTTGCCAATCTTCTCTGCATAAGGAATAACAAAACCTAATTGCTTGTTAATAAGTGAACTTGTTACATTTGAGAAAGAATTGTCATAGTATACTATCCAACTAGCTTTTTTTGGTACAGAAAATGATATAATTGTCACAGGTCAATTCCAAAGATGGATCAGTGGGCAAACCGCAATAGATTCCCGTGGCTGTACTCTGTTCTTCTTCTTTTCAATGGTGTTCTCACTGCTGTTAGCACCATACGCAAAATCTGTTGCAGCAGGATTTGCACCTTGCCAAACTGTCATGAAACCTTTCCCAATGCCATGCCTTTTCCCCGGAACACCCTTTTGAGTCATTAAACCTTTACCCATGCCGTGTTTCTTTATTGGAGCACCATTAGCAGTCATTGGGCCTTTACCTATGCCATGCCTCTGTGCAGATGAACTGTTCTCACAACAAGCTTGGTAGTCCAAAATGGCGTGCATGGAAACCTACAACGAAAAGGTGTAAGGAAAAACTAAAAGGCCCAAATACATTTATGCAATGGCCTTTAACCAAAGAAATCAGAGTTAAAATATGTGCTAAATACCTTTCTTCTTTTACAGGAATGCCGATTATCTTCATGATGAGATTTGCTGGGACCTGGCGATCAGTGAGCAAAAATCAAGAGAAAGATTCTGATGATATTTATCAAACGCACATATTAACTAAAAGATAGATAAACAAGTGTCACACAACAGATGTGGGTAACACTCTTGGTTCTTTTCTCTCTTCTCTGCTTGACATTCTTTTGTTTGGTGACTAGAGATAAGCAAAGGAACACTTTGGGGTTGGAGAACCACAGTTGATGCAGTACATATAGGAATCTGGGGAGTTGGGATACCTCAGTTGAGTTTCCATAAGTTCCTGACTCCTGTTTTCTTCTTCTTTTAAAGGACTGTTGTAAGAGGTTGTGGCACTAAAGTGAGAGAAGCATTGGAGAGATATAATACATTTATCCAACCAAAATGGTGGAACATTCTGCATCTGAGTTAGGACCTGACTGTCTAAAAGTTCAGAACACAAATAGCTAGCTTAGTATAATGTAAGAAACTACGAATACCAACTCAGTAAATTACCATGACACTAGAAGCTAGCTCCATTATCTACAATTCCATTTGGTTTCAGACATGCAAACTAGTAATGATTAAGGACCTAATGGTTTAAACTGGTTTTTGACAAAATCGGATAGCTATAGCTAAACAGATAAAACTGAGTAGGTTATAGTCTCCTGAACTTTTAAACCAAGCAGGATCTGTTATAGTAACTAGATTGTCCAAAACCAGTCAAAACTTGTCTGTTCGGCAACTACTTATTTATCTCTAGAAGTGCAACCAACTTATCAGTCTAGAGATCTGAACAAGAAACAAAGGGCATGCTTACAGATTCTCAACCTAATACCAGCATGGACTTAAAGCAAGGTAAAGAACCTTATATTCATTTCCATCTCATGTACACCGATCTCATCAAGTACCAAAGAGATTTAATAACAGACAACCTATCACACAGCCTATTCATGTATGAGTTGTGACTACCCTGAGGTCATGTTCTCGGCCCAATAAAATAAAAACAAAAGCTCTCATCATACATTGCATGATTTTCGAGTATAACGTAACAATCAGTTGAATCAGAGAATAATCAACACATAACTCCACTGGAACTGAGATAATCCACCTGAACAATTCGAACTCTATCTTTATCCGAATAAACAAAAAACACAACATCTTTCCGTCTCTTACCGCAGGAAAAAGCATTGGATGGAAGAGAATCAAATTGATCACCAAGCGGGGGACCATCCTTGCGGAAAATTTTGGTGAAAATGTACTCCGGAGTGTAGAGAACCTCCTGAAGCCGCAGCTTATAATCATTCTCACTCATAAATAGCTGTTGATGCTGCTTGCTCTTCCTCTTCCGCCCGACAACACTGCGCCTGGAATAATGAATTACGTCGGAATTCAACCCATTCCCAAATTCTTGAGTACACTTCTGCGTATTGCTATCTGGCTTTTGGTTGGCCATAATCAACTCCATTCAAATTTTATTGAGCTCAATTAGCCATAGGAAGGGTGGAAATGGATGAGAACAGTCAGTCTCTCTCTCTCTCTTTCAGACCTGTGGAAGAGTTGAGAAAATGGAAGGCAGGGTTTTAACAAGTAGGGTTTTGGGTTTTGTAGGGATGTTTCTGTTTATCTTTTTCTTGAGTTTTAATAAGTCGGAAAAGCTCGCAAAAAATGTTCCGACATATATATATATATATATATATATATATTTGTAATAAGATATGTGTGTGAAAATGAAAATATCTTCAACGAATCGGGTTGAGCGGATAGGTATTTGGCTTAATTTCGGGTTGGTGAGGAAGAAGGGTTCGGGTCGGGTTCGACAGGGGAAAAACAAGCACCATTTACACAATGCGCATATTTAATTTTTAAAATTTAAAATTATAAATATTTATTATTAATTTTTCATTATTTAAATGTCTCTAATTACTTAGATATTTATTAGTTTATAATATATATAAAATAAAAATATAAGTTAAAAAAACAAAAAATAAATAAGATGGAAGTACAAAACTGAAAAGTAAGATGAGAAAAGAGATAGGACACGATAAATGAACAAGAAGTTAGTGGAAGAGGAGGAAGAAAAATAAAGGAAAAATTTTAATCTAGTATAAAGTCTTATCCATAAGTAGAAAGAGTCCCTGTGCTAAATGAAGAGAGGTAAATAAGCAAAGGATAAAGAAGCATTTCTCTGGGAGGCTAAGCCAGAAATAAAGAGAGTGTTAAAAGCTACGCACCTTGGTCCAGAATGAGGATTAGGATAAGTTTAACCCATTCTCTTTAGTTCTTAAGCTGAATATCTGTTATGAGTGGCTAACTGTTAAATATGAAAGGAGAAAGTCTCACCCCTTTTGGGTACTCCGGCCTAAACACAACTGCCTTCTCAACCCAGTCGTATGACTTGTTCACAACTCTCAGATCCCAATTGATGCCCAATTTCTGATAGAATTCTTGGTCTGGTCTGCTATAAAAACCGGCATTTATGGTATTGTTGTAACTAGTCCTTTGGCCTTAGGAAGGCCACCTCCTACAAAGGCCGTCCTCCTCAGGATTCTGGAGGGAGGGGAAAGGCTTGGGCCTACATATCCCGATAGGACCCCATAAAAGAACAGGAGTTGTTGAGAGGTTCCAGACTGCCGAGACGAAGGGCAGCACTATTTCCTACAACCAACATAATTCATGTAACCAAACCCATTACTTTAACTAATAGCTTTTCTAGTACCAGCACGGGGAATACCTTTACCTCAAACTAGTTCCAATTACATGTGGCTACCCTAATATTCCATTACTATATGGGAACGGAACTGAGAAAAATCCAAAAGAAAAAGAAAAGGTTGGTGCCGAAGAAAAACTGGGCCACTGACGACTAGTGGGACGGATCTAGGGAAGCAACGGTGAATGCAAGCTGCAAGCTGCAAACTGCATAATTCACAATTTAGGAAGATCCCGATTATAGTTTCTAGTAACCCCATTTTAAAAAGCTAAAGAATACGAACCTCCAGATGCTGAGCACGGAGGACGACCAGAGAGACGGCGAAATGTATCCGAGGACGAAGAAGGGTAAGGAAACGAAGTTTGTAAACCTATATACCTCTTATTTATTTATTAGGCAGAATACGCACAAAAAGACGAAGCTGAGGTGGAGGGTTCAAAACCACGCAAAAAACCATACTTCTACAATTGGTGGGTCACCGGGTTATTCAGATAAGTCGTGTTTTCCGTGGTTTCCCATGTTAAAACTTCCATACCAATTCGGTCGATCCGGAATGGATTGAATATACATTCCATTAGAGAGCCTGGTCTTGACTCTTCTGTGTGGTATCCATTCTCGTTCGGCTTTTGGAATCACATCCAGCAGTGGTTGGAACAGCTCGCAAAATCCAACCTTTCGATAATATATTTTCAAACAATGTTAAATTTGTTAAATATTAAAATACATATCATAGTAGTTTTTATAATTCCTCATGATTTATCTATACCTTATTATCAAGGGAGGGCACCAATTTGGTGTCTCCCATTTTTGGTCTTCAATTTAATATTTGATTTAATTTATTAATTTATTTATTAACTTCTCACTATCCCATTATCTTTGATAGTTATTTTTTATGTTATTTCCATGCTATTTTGCGAGAGAAGTCAATGCATGCAGAAAATTTTATTTTCGAGAGAAATGACGTCTAAGGCGGTGGGGGTGCTAAAATTGAAGATGCCTTTATTGAAAAAAAATCACCAATAAATAAATATTAATTAACTTAAATAAATTCACTTACCAAAGTATTTCCAAATCATGAGTTATGTCTCTAAAATAACCAGTGCACCACTTGTCGGCCCTCAAGTTTATCATGGCATGTGCCACTCGAGATTTTTTTTTTTTTTACTTCAGAAGGATGGATAGTGTCATCTAGTGAAAATTATTTGTCAATTAAATAATCTAGTCCACTCCGAGAGATGGTAGGAAGAGGCGACGTGTGGGTGGATAGCGTTGCATCAACTGTAAACACGACAGACCCGTTGACAAGCCTATTTCATAGATCACCCATATTTAGCATCTTGAGAATATTGGTTTGAAGTATATGGTGTTAGTATAGGTGACCCAAAAGTCAATTTTATTTGGTTGTTTTATAATCTATTGTTAATAATCTTATTCGATATAATGTTAAATTTCATGAATATAGTTAGTCTTTGGCAATCTTTGTCGTGTTATATTATATGTTAGGGTTAAATTACAACTACCTCCCCTGATGTTTGGCATAATTACAAATAACCCCTCATTGTTTGAGAATTACAAATACCCCTATGAGGTTTATAACCGTCTAACAAATAACCCATCTTCATCCATTTTTATGGGTGAACTGACCAAAATGCCCTTATACACTGAATTATGCACTAAGACATGCATTTATGTGGTAAGTATTGCCTATCATCGACGATGGATGTGTGACGTCTATGTACGTTAGTGGGTGCTTAACAAGCCAGTTGTCAAATTCACTGAATTTATTCGTAAAAGTTGTCATATGAAAGCCCGTGTGGCATGATTGGTATGGCTAGAACTCCTTAGTTGCGATAGTACGAAAAATACTCCTTCGAACCTGAAGAGCCACAGTGGCCTTGTGTATGAGACGGTTGTATCTTGGTCTTGGCTGATGTAATTGCATTATCACGTGGTTGACAAAAATCATACACCAATGCAGTCAGAATATACATGGAGGTTGGTGCATTCCAAAAAGGAATCCATTTCTAGATGCATATTTCTAAGGATGTAGATTATTATCTTTGTCTACCATTTCTCAATTTGTATACATACATATATGTTTGGGGTCGCTCTCTCTATCTAAATCTGTGTGTATGGTTATCGCCTGAAATAAGTGTGCTACTTTGTTAGGCTATGGTCCAGCAAATCTTGCTACTGTCCATTTTCGCACAAAAGGGGGTAAGAAGATGTTGCTTAATCCAAGAAGTTTTTTTGAAGGGCAACTTGGACATAGATACAAATAGCACGTTTAAGAAAATTTCACGGGGATAGGATGGACGAATCAAGAGTTCGCCTTCCTCCATAGAATGCGTCAGATTTTTTTATAAAGATTATGAAACAACACCTTAAACTGGTTGGTGCTAGTGCATCAACAGAAGATTCAACATTTTAATTGACTTGTGAAAATAGGTTGGAGATTCGGTGTTTTAGGAATGAAAAATTTGTTTCTCAAAAGATTATGAAAAATTTGTAACTAGTAAGAAACATGTGGGGATAGTAAGATCTACAGGAGCATTGAACGATTCTGCTGCTTCAATTTTCATAATCATTAGAGAAACTAATTTCTCATTCCTAAAAACAGACTATTGAATCCATTTTCACAAGTTTTCAATCAATATATTTGAATCTTCTGTTGATGCACTGTCATTAATCGATTCAAGGTGTTGTTTCAAGAATCCTTATAAAAAAAATGACACGTATTCTATGGAAGAGAGCTAACTTGTGATCCATCCGACTCGAATCCATAAATTGTCTTAAACGAGTTGTTTGAATGATGAAGTTATACGGATATGTCGATATGTTTTCTTTAAATTTGATTTTTTAGTCATTTTATTTTGTAATTTCTTTGAAGTTTTTCCCAATCGTGGGTTATATGTCATGAGTTCTTGCAAGTCGATGCGCAATTGTTATAAAATGAAGAAAATTCACAATGTTGTTAGGTAAACTGGCTATCGCGGTACTCATATAATAAAATTGCATATCAATATTACATCATTTTTTTTTATTATAATGTTATTGAATGGCATAATGCACAAACCTATGAAAGAATGAATTTCTAAACGTATACATATAACAAAATAAATTATAATTTCAATTATTAATTACACATGATTAGAAGCTTTACTTTGGAGTTGAACAATTATTATGATTAAGGAAGAGGATTTGAAGGTCAAATTGGTTCAATATTCTAATAATTAACAAAATTAGGTAGAATAAGTAATTAATAGAAAAATTGCTAGTTAACATTATGATAGCAAATTTATAGGTCTGTAGTGTTAAACATACTAATTAATATAGCTATTTGAAGAAATAATTGTTGCACCTAAATATTTATTTATTAGATAGAAAGTTGTCAATAGCAATTTTTAATTAATATAGAAATTGATAATTATCATATTGGGTGCACCAATGCTTGAGGATATATATACATGTTTTAGTCTTGAAAATAAAATGTTGAATGGTAATTTAGAATTATCCCAAAATTAATAATGACTTGTGGCGTGAAACTATTTTAGGGCCATTGGGTTTGCTTGTCACCCGCTATTTTCGGTAGATGTATTTCTTATTTGGTTTCAATATATCGATACCTAACTGTATAAATTTGGTTCTTTGTTGTATGACTGTCTTGGGATCTAGGGAAATGAAGAAAGTAGTTAATCCAGCATAGATTATTTTTGAAGTAATCGAACATAGAGTATTGAAGAGCATTGCTATCGGCTTTTACAATTCACCAGTTCGTCTGCTTGTGTATCTTACTTATATGCCTTTTGTATGTTGTGGTTCACTCATCGAATGTACACCGGTGGGTACACCGTATTTATGCGCCGCACCACTTGAATTTGTTTGATTTATTAATAATTAATTTTTATTAATTAATAAGACTTCTCGTGGTTGCCATGCACGGTGCTAAATTCATTTGTGTTGGTTTTTGTTAATTTTGATAAAAATATTTTTTTTTTCTTGCCTTGCACGAACACTGTTTCTGCAAATTCTGTTGTTTATACTTTTTATTTAAGGTTTAATTTAACTTAACATTTCTTAAGCAAAAAAGAGAAGTTTGTTTCTCGTGAGTGGCATGCACACTATTCATGCGATTGTTCTTATGCATTAATGTGTCAATCGATATACTTAAACTTTTGGGTATTAGTGCACATTGTTTGTGGTGCATGGAATGTCCAGTACGTTGCCCTTTCTTTTTTTGAACATGCGGCATCCATTGTTGTACGTCAATTGTATATCCAAAATCAGTTGTTTTTGGGCAACAAATATGATGAGTTGTTGGTGACATTCTACAACTTCGTTCCTCTCTTCTTCCTTTCTTTTTTTTTTTCCAGCAAATGCTAAGAATTCTATTTGTTTTAAAGCTCCTGGGCATTTTAAACCGCACATCACGCGGTACTTTTCTATATATATATATGGGATTAATTTATTTCATACATATATTGCACATGAAAGTGGTTATTTTAAACCCCTCAATTTTAATAATATAATACATATATAATATAAATTAGTGGTATAGGAGTACACTCGATGTGTATACATACTCTATTTTTTAGTATTATCTTTTAATTAAATAAAATAGAAGGAAGATAAAAGAAATAACTTATCAAAACCAATTAAATTAATCAACTTTAAACATGTATCAACAAAAATTTATTGAGAAACCAAATTGGGTAAAGTGATGGTTAATTTTTGAAAGAAATAGGATAAATTACAACTAATTCCATGATGTTAAGTATAATTAGGAATACTCATTCGTTGTAATTTTTGGATGGATGCTTAAAATTGTCAACTTTGTCTAGCTGTATTTTTTTCTTTTTCAAAAAATAAAAACTTATAAAAAATCGGACGAGATGAATGATTTTTTTAAAAAAAAAATTATCCACTTCATCCATAAAAAATTCAGAAATTTTTATAAAAAAAAAGTAATTATAATTCATAATACACATGAGTGTTTTGGCCGGTTTATCTGAAAAGAATGATGGAAACCTGACAAAATTAACAAATTGAGCTAGTTGTTCCATGACAGTTAAACTTAGAAGTATATTGGTATTTTCCCAAACAACTAAAAATATTTATAATTATGTCAAATTTCAGAAAAATGTGTTATAATTTATCAAAAGAAATAAATATATTTGAGAGCATTTTAATCAATCTCACATTGTATCAACTATCAACCAACATAGTTATTATGGAAGTCTCCCCTAATAAATAATACTAGCATTGTGACACGCTGTTTCTGCGTGCATATAATAAATAATTTTTTACGCTTTAAAATATATTATAAATAAGAGTAAAATATATAAACTAACACATCACATTAAAAAAAGAAGAAAAGAAAGAAAAAACTAACTTATCAATTAATATAAAATTTAAAAAGTTGAATACAACAATTATCATATCCATTGAGGGTTATTTTTTGCATTAAAAAAAATAGTGCGGCGGTGTCATTAACCTCCAGTTGTGAGTAAAAATGAATTTATTTTATATAATAGTATAAATTTCAAAAAAATAGTATGACGGTATCATTAACAGTCATTCATGAGTAAAAAATGAGTTTATTTTATATAATAGAATAATAAATGTAAAACCAAAAAAAAAAAAATCACATGAGAAATACATAATGAAAGAAAGCACATCTTTCACCCCACTCCTTTTTTTACACTCCTGCGAAAATAAAGAAGCAAGAGTAGAAAATAGTAGTAATACTACGACATGCCTCGAATTCCTCTCTCTCTCTCTCTCTCTCTCTCTCACACACACACACACACACACACCCCCCACACCACACCCTCCAGGAAAAAAGGGAAGCTCAGATTCTGCAGACTTGGCTAATGCTCTCAGACCAAAATGGTATATTTGCAGTTCCCCTTAGCTTTTGTTCGGTTTGCATTGCGTTCTAGAGTACTGGAAAAGTTGCGAACTAGTCTTCCTTAAGATTTCTAGATCTGGTTCTTTGTGAATTTTAGTGAATAGCTTATTATTTTGCTTGATAGTGAAGAAGGATTTATCGTTCTGCAATGTAAACGTTTGAAGATTTTAGAGATGCAAATTTAGGGGCAGAACTTTTTGGGTGTCTAAGTTCTACAGTGTGGGCTTTGCTCTTCTTATCTGAGTTGATATAAAATATTTGTATTGGTTATCATCACATTCTTGTTTCTTGGACTTTGGTGCATGATGGTTGCAGGAAATTCTTGGACTTGATTGGCCTGCTCTATTTGTGTGACATGATTCTGGATCAGAGTACTCTTTAAGTTTTTCCTTTTCAAATTGAGCTGAAACGATTTGGATATAGAGATTGTTGTCGCTCATAAGAGAGCATCACAACATGGGATCTAAGTTATATTTTCTAGTGAATTTGGTTTGCTTTACATCAATAGTTCCTTTTTTGTTTATATCATTTGGGAACTCGGAAAGTTGTGCTTTGATCATCAACAAAAAATGTGCATCTAGAAGTAGGTCTTGTATTACTGACAAAAACTAAATGTAGTATCAGGTGGCAGTTAGGAGTCATAACTTTGAATGTTCATAGGTTACGCAACCATTTATCTTGGCAAATTCTGCGTCCAGTTTCCACTCTTAGTATCGCACATGCCTCCAGTATTCCCTTGGCTCCATAATGCATTTGCAAGTATAAAAAGAGCCAGTTCCAATCATTGCCTGGAAGATAAAGAATATATTTAATATCTACTGTTATTTATGGGTTATTAGTTTTCTATGTTATGAATCATAATATCCGTATAGTACTTTCGGGTAATGAAACATATCTTGAAGAGAATTTAAAAGTTCATGAGTCCAATTATGTTTTTGTACTGCCTAACTGGTCTTTTCATTAAGGAACATTTCCTCAAGAGGATATGAAATTTGACAGGGTACAAAAGTTGGATATCGCAATGAAATCCCTGTTATGTTCCCTGGAACATATAGGAGTCATTGAACTCCAAGTTTTACCTAAGAAGGAAGACAAAACTAGAACTCTAACTGTTTTGTCTTCTCAATACAGGAAGCAATGAGAAGGAAAGTAATGTTTGTCGATGTATATAGACAAATTACAATTTGTTCATGTTATTTCCCATTGTTCTGACTTCTGAGTAATTAGGGTCCTTTTTGGGAGAAAGCCCTGAATCCTTCAGTGACAGAAGGTTTGAGTGTGTTATATGGCTTGATGCTTTGCTGTTTGTTACTTCGAACTCTAGACATTTGATCTCTGATGTTGAACTTACATTATTTGTTCATGATAGTGATCTTCTTATATCCTCTCAACCAGTATGCTATCTGACATGACTATGGAGGTTTGATAGGACACTGAAAGCTCTATGTGAGTGATTTAACTGGCATTTGACTTAAATAAAAATACCTTGATTGCAAGATTGTCTATTTATCACTCCTGATATTTAGTTCCCAGATTTGAAGGCCTGTGCCCATTCTTATTATTTTTTACACGCTGATTTTACTAACCCTCCTGATAGTTCGCACACATCCTATAAAACATTGAAGTAATAAGTTTTTGTATTTAAAAAAATGATAGAGACTAGTAGATTGAACTGCTGCTCAAAGTTGAACTTGGAGACAGAAGTTTCAGGTTTAACAAGTTACCATTTTATGTCCACATTGGAACGGGAGCTGTGCTCGTAGGATATTTATACATGCGCTGATATTTTTCTGAATGAGATAAAAGAAATGATCTCATATAGTTTTGAGACTAGTATATATAAATTCTCCAGCATCTTAAAAGGACCCGAATTTGTAAATGCCAGCGAGGAAGTAAACACTTGCTAGTCACTTGAAAATATGGGTTATAAGTTCTTTTCTTGCTTGTTGCTAAATGATGTGCTACACATACCCAATTTTTTGAGGCATGCTCAGATAAGGTTTCTTTTTCTGTTTCTTCTATTGCAAAGTTGATTCCACAAAATTTCTTTCAACAGGAAAAGGAAGCAAAGAAGGAAGCTTTTAGAAAGTACCTGGAGTCCAGTGGAGTTCTTGATGCTCTGACAAAAGGTTACATCCATTTAACCTTAGTTATTGACTTGTAGATATTGAGAATCTATATCCTCTATGACTTCGTTGTGGTAATAGTTTTCCTTTCTTTAATATAGTTCTCGTTGCACTATATGAGCAGAACGACAAACCTTCCTCAGCAATTGAGTAAGTACATCTGGAATAATGCGAAATTATTTTAAGTGGTTGCTTTTCATATTAGAGTTGTCTTTAGTATAATCTAGTGTACTTCAACTCGAGTAGACAAGTCTTATCTGCATATAGTTTGTGAAAAACATCTTAGATTTACTGCACCGATGTTCTATAGATATTATTGACTGGGATATCATAAGAGGCAAGAAGTTATGACTCAGAGATTCAAGTGGAAAAAGTTGAGCGATCTTCTATTTAGATCTTAGTTATCAGGCATCCTTTTGGCTTAATTGTACTTCAACCAGGTAGTGGCTATGAAATGAACACTTATAATTTTATTTAACAGGTTCATCCAACAAAAGTTAGGAGGTCCAACTCTTGCTGAATATGAAAAGCTGCAAGCTGAAGTTTCAGATTTGCAGATACGATACAATGAGCTTTTGGCTGTGCACCAAGACAAATGTCGAGAGGTGTATTCTAACTTAAAGTTTTGTTCTGCCATTAATATTCTTTCATCTTGTAAGTACATATCTGATTCTATCATCATGGGAATGGTTGATACTCTTGCCACTATGGATGAAAAGAGGTTTCTTTCACATCCATGGAACACAACACAATAAACGCAGATTAACATTCCTAAATTGTAAATTCCTAGACAGAATTGTATTTTGTTGCTCTTATTCAGCTAAATGGTCTATCGTTTATTGAAGCCACACAATCTTCAGGTTCTAAAAAATCTGCTTCAAACTACGAATGCTTTTAGTTTTCTAATTCTAATCCAGATACCAATATTAGATGTTGTAAAGATTTTGTGATTTGCCTGTAGAGTCATGCACCTGTAGAGAATCTCAAGTGAACAAAGAAAAAGGGGAGGGGGGGGGGGGGGGAGGAGAGATTTCTGATCTTGTCTTATCGAATGGAAGTTCCCTTCCAGATAGTCTGGATTATTTTGCTATCATGCAATGGACACGGCTTATTCTTATAATGTTGCTAATTTTTGCTATCCTTCTATTCTCATGTATTTTGCAGCATGAGGAACTTAAAAACACCCATATGCATGCATCATCAAAGGAGACTGCAAAGGAAGAGGGTCCCAGTGAAGGACTATGATAGTATGCTAAATAACCTAATTCCTTGCTACTGAACATATTGGACGAAGATCCTCACTATTTGATATTTTATATTCTGTGCAACTGTAGTTTCTTTTTATACTTTCAGGGGTATAGCTTTTAGAACTCTGTCTCCTTGTCTCAAGGCTATTCTAACTTGATCGTTTTCCCTTCACACTATCTACCCATTTAGAAACCACTCGGTAAATCAAATCCCCATGGAAGTGTTGAAATGATGGGAGTTTCAGGATCGCTCGAGGTAACTATTCCATAATCTAACAATATCAAGAAACATGAATTGTTTGCCGAGGCAGTGCTATACCTATAGCTGTCAATTTGCTTGCATAAGATCTTTTCTCTGTATGTTCTATTTGCTGTCATATGAATGCAACTTACATGCTTTAGGAATGATGTTTTCTGTTAAGGTTACTTTAACTTTCTATCATACATTGCATTTGGTTACACACGAACCATCAGAAGTATGAACTATTAGGTACGGCCGGACTTGGACCAATTATATGGTAAGCGAAATACATTTGGCCTATGATTGGTGCACAATTAACGGAAAGTGACCAATCACATGGTAAGTGTATTATATTTTGCTCTGGGATTGATTTAGTTCTGCCAAACTTAATTTGACTAAGAATTTTCCTTTTAAGTTTAATCGTGACCAGTGGGGTAGGATTCCATTTAACGCTTTTATGTGCTTTACGGTTCGCTTGGTTCAAATAAGAGGAAATGGGAAGTGAAAAGGGGAGGGGAGGGGGGGGGAGGGGGAGGGGAAGGAGGAAGGGGAAGGAAAGAATAATAGGTTTCCTTCAAGTTGTTTGGTATGATTAGAAAAGGAGTAAATCTCAAATACTTTCCCTTGTTTGGTACGAGAAAATTATGTTGAGAAGAAAATACTAATTTTTGTAATTTTACAGTTTAACCCTTTCTCTTCATTTTGTGTTAGAAAATAAACAAGTTAGTATTACACTAATATCAAAGATCTAAAAATCTTAGTAATAAAAATATATATCAAACAAGAATAATAATATATTTTATTAATAAAAATATTCATCAAAACGAATATTGTTTATTTATTCTAAACTATTCAGTTTAAATAAAATAAAGCTTTTCGTGCCCGCAGTGAGAAAATGGAACACGATTAGGGGAAAGAATAATTCAATCAAGATTAATAACAAATTAGCAATAAAAATTCTGAAAAATTACAAATGTAAAGTATGTTTATCGGATTGTTGACTTCGACGTTGTAGTTTTTTCAATGATTTGATTATCTTTTCTCTTGCGATTATATACGGTATTATCATTAGGGAGTAGAAAAGAATTGGAGAGAAATATATATATATATATATGCATAGAGTAAATAAAAATAAAATATGTATGTTTTTATTTTTTTGGCCTTATAGTTCCACTTTTCAGCCCAATTTCGGACGGAAACGAAATTGGACTTCAAAGGTGTTTCATATACATTCAGCTTTACTTCTACTCCATCTCTAATTCCAAACCAAAAAACTAATATTTCTTTTGGGATAATTACATTTACACCCCCTCACCTATTGTCCATTTACACAAACGACTCTGTCTTTTGAAAAATTACATAAATCACCCCTGTCAGCCTTTAAAATCCAAAAAAATACCCCTATCGATTTGGTCAAACTTTACTATAAATTTTGAAGGACAAAAATGCCCTTAGGGATGTTTCTATAATTACCGAAAGGTAGAGGGGGTGTTAATGTAATGTCTATGAGGATGAGTAATATGACTCCATATATTTTTTCATTATTTATATCAAACTTAAATTTAAATTTAAATTATTTTATCAATTTTTTTAATTGAATTTCTATATAAAATAACAGTTTCTAATAATTGAAATATTAAATTATTCAATTAATATATATTTCTAAAATTAATTACTAGATTATAAGTTTAAATTAAAAAAATATCATACTTGAATAAATTATTTGAAATTATTAAAATTAAAAAATATTTATTCTCTATTTTTATTTATAACTAAAATTAATAAATTATATCAAATTTAAATTTAAGTTTAAATCATTTTATTAACTAATTTTTATTGAATCTTTACATATATTACACGTTATAACAATTGAAATATTAAATTATTCAATTAATATAATACAAAAAGTTAGTTACTAAACTATACATTTAAATTATAATTATCACACTTGTATAAATGATTTTAAATTCTTAAAATTAAAAGATTATTTATCCACTATGTTTATTTGTATCTAAATTTTACTTTGATTAATAAATTATACATATATATATACATCTATATATATATATTTTTATACATATATAAAAATATATATATATTTATACATATATAATATATGTTTATATTTTTGTACATACATATTTAGATAGCAGACGAAGGTGGCGGAGGGCGAAAATGAAGGCGGGCGAAAGCGGAAGAGGGGTCGGGCGCGGGGAGGCGGCAAGGAGAGCGCAAGCGGGGCGGCGGGGTGAGGGATAATTTAAAAAAAAATTAAAATATCTTTTTAATAAATAAATTATTTATTTTACTAATTCTAATATGATTTATATAAAATTCATAAATTATTTTAAATTATAATATATAAATTTTAATAAAATTTAGTTATAAATAAAAATAGAGGATAAATATTTTTTTTAATTTTAATAATTTCAAATAATTTATTCAAGTATGATATTTTTTTTAATTTAAACATATAATCTAGTAACTAATTTTAGAAATATATATTAATTGAATAATTTAATATTTCAATTATTAAAAACTGTAATTTTATATAGAGATTCAATTAAAAAAAATTAATAAAATAATTTAAATTTAAATTTAAATTTGATATAAATAATGAAAAAATATATGAGGTCATATTACTCATCTTCATAGACATTACATTAACGCCCCCTCTACCTTTTGGTAATTACAGAAACACCCTTAAGGGCATTTTTGTCCTTCAAAATTTATAGTAAAGTTTGACCAAATTAATAGGGGTATTTTTGGATTTAAAGGCTGCCAGGGGTGATTTCTATAATTTTTCAAAAGGTAGAGGCGATTTGTGCAAATGGACAATAGGTGAGGAGTGTAAATGTAATTATCCCTTTTTTTTTTTATAAATCTTCATTTATTTCCACATTTCCTATATTTTCACTTTTCCTCTCAACCAAATATACTCTCAGGCTTAAATGCTTATCTGGAGGACCTGGTACTGAGATTTGAATAGTTCGCCATAAATGAGAGAGATTTAATGGCCTATTATCAAACATTGCTTGATTTCGTGCTTTCCATGTGAATATGAGTATTGAGTAGGATTTAATATCCTAAAATACTTATTTATCCGTTGACTTTAAATTATATGTTAAATTTTTTAATCTGTAGTAAACAATAAACAAAAATTTACTTGAGATTATTGAATCATGATATAATTAACTTTTTTAAACTATTTTTATTTTTTTTTTCGCAAAAAGTTCGTTTTACTTAAGACCAAACTGAAATACCGAAATAATTTGGTAATTATCAAAGCCCAAATGACTAATTTGATTTGGTATTGAATATAGTACGAATTAGTACGTGTCCAAGGAATGGGCAAATTGTATTTTTATAAAATAAACAAATAAAAATTATAAAAAGTTCAATTTTAAATAAAATAAAGTAATTGATAAATAATTAAAAATTAAAATGGTTAATAAAATTAAATATAAAAGTAATATTTATATTTGAAAAGGAATTTTAAATTATATTACTAATTTATTTATCTAAAACAATCTGTCGATCTTGTGGATAAAAATAAACAATTACATATTTATCTCAGTTTAAAAAAAACATAAAGCATTTTCTTGCATGACAAAATAAAATATAAAAAAGCTATCAAAATATATGTATATTACGTTTACTTGGAAAGCCTTTATATATTTCTATTTTATTATTTATAAATTTTGGTGTATTTTAATTTTCAATTTGTTGTATTCCCAATTAGACGAAACTTTGATTCACTTCAATGGGTAAAATTTATTTAGTACCCAACATTTGATTTCAGCTTCAAAATAATCCCTATCTTTTTAACTCAGTTCAAATTAGTCTCTATAGTAGGTGTTTTTTTCATATTACCCTCATAAAATATTTCTCCTTTTTTTTAAAAAAAAAAAAATCATTTTAGTCCCTCACTTTTTATTTTTAATTTGCAATTTGGCCTTGCACATAAATTTAAAAAATATAATTGTTTTAATTGAAAGAATTTAATAAGAATCGGTCTCTCTGATTGTGAAAGTAATTTCTCCGCCCACCCTAACACTCGTATCCATAAACGATCTCGAATATAAGAAAAGACTTATTTCTTTGACCGACCAATTAGATAGTCCCAAATACTTGTCAAGTCGAGACACCACTTCGACATTCGGAATTGAAAGCAAACTGCGACCCCATCCCTCGGTCATATATTTATACTAAACATCATTTCGGACCTCTGAAAATTTACATTTTGGCCAGATGCATGGTCTTATAAGCCTAGGATCCCTTGAATCTGGTTGATCACCTCTTCTGTGGCTTGATAGTAGATAAGGGAGTCATCGGCAAAGAACAAATATGACAAGTGAGGGGCATTCCAGACCGTTGCCACACCCTGAATAACACCACAATTTTCAGCATCCTTTAGCAAACAACTGAAAGCATCGACATAAAGGACGAATAAAAGGGGTGAGAGCAGACCCCCTTATCGAAGTCCACGGCTAGAGGCCAAAAAATTGAACCAACTTCCGTTCAACACAAAGAAGAACTTAACTGAGGATACGTACATCATGATAAGCTCGACAAAATATGAAGCAAAACCAAAACGGCGTAACAAAAGATCAAGGAAAATCCATTCAACCCTATCGTATGTCTTACTCATATTCAGCTTTATAGCAGTATATCCCCTTTTTCTAATTCTCTTATTTTTCAGAGAGTGAACTACTAGACATTAGCTGTGATTAGACGGCTTGTAGCAAATGTAGATTGCATCGGAGAAATAATAGAATCCAAACCAATGCTTCATTCTATTTGTAATAGCCTTAGATGCTGCCTTCTACACCACATTACATAAACTGATAAGCCTAAAATGCAACGTAGATTCAGGGGCTGAATTCCTTGAAATAAGCACTATATGAGAGCAACCGGAGAAGAGACATGATGATTTAGAATTTCTAAAACACAAGCATTAACTTTCACACTACTAATATGCTAAAACTTATGAAAAACAGTGGGGGAAAGCCATTGGGACCAAGAATGTCAGAAAGGACATACCAAACATAGAGGCTCAGACCTCGTCGGCCAAAAATGGGAGAAATAAGTTGTTGATTCATCTCAGGAAAGACTCTGCTAGGCACTATTCTCAAACCTCCTCAAGATCAGCAGGCTGATGGAGAACGAGAAGTAAACAGATCATGAAAATAATTCTGAACAATAGCCTCAGTATACACGGCCTGTCACACCAATTCCTTGAACTATCCCGAAGCCCTTCAATGCGATTGCGGCACTGCCGACTTGTAGCCTGGGCATGGAAAAACGGGTATTAGGATCTCCTTAAACGGAGCCATTTCACCTTAGCTCGTTGTTTCCATTTTGTTTTGCCATCCCACAACAAAGAATCCAACTCCCTTTGTAGTTCTTTAGCTGCGCTTAGTAGCACCCGAGATATTACGACTACACGAAACAGTGAGTTGAGTCTCAAGAGACTTGATCTTTTTTCATTAATATTTACCATATTTCAGTTTGCGCCGATCCATTAGACTCAACTTACAAGCATCAAGGCATTGTCAAATATTAGATATTGCAGCACAACCTTCCAACCCTTGCCAAGCCTCACATGGCCTCACAATCTTCTATTTTAACCTACAGAGCTTCGAAATGCCATGATCAATTTAGAATCCACTTGCGTTCCTGGGTACACCCAATCAAAGAGACCAAAAGAGCCAATGATTCAAATAATTAGTTAGGAATTAACCATTCGCGCTTGAGGAAATAGGGCTCGCCATTGCCTATCCGCAAAGGCACGATCCAACCAGCTGCGAACAGTGTGGGGATATTCACAATTGTTGCACCACGTATGTTTAGATCCCACAAAGCCCAAGTCCTGCAAATTTAACTCGTCAACCATAGAACATAAGTCCCTCATTAGCCAACTCTGTGACGGAGTAGCACTGTCCTTTCCATGCGAGAATAGTGTGGCATTTAAGTCATGGCACACCAACTACAGAATAGAAGAGAAACGAAAGAGATGCCTCAGTAAATCAGGCAGCCTCTGGGTCACTGCAATAACCAGTAAAGCGCCACGAGCCCTCATCTCGGTCGACTAGAATATCTATGTGCGAATTGAGAGAATCGATACGGCCCCGAAATGTAGCGAAAGCGTAAAATTAGAAAAATAAGACGATTTCAAAGAGGTGTTCCCTTTGAATTCCTCGATGGCCTACATTATTACAAAATTATGATTCCATTATCATTCTAATGAGCCTTGTAATTCCTCTTTGTTCTTCTCGGCTCTCCACCATAGGTTCTGTCCGACGGCCCTCTTCTTGGATCTCCAAGGTGCTTCATTACAATTTATGTTAAAAATAAATCATCACCAACCTAACTACACTCATTACAATTTTAAATGAGGAACCCCAATCAAAAGTTGGGGGAGTACATAGAGAGGAAGATAGCAAGCCTTATTATTTCAAGGCTAAACTTGGGAGAGTGAATAATAAAACAAAAAGGCATGTAAGCCTCACCCAATATAAATTAAACTGTACATAATGGTCATGAGCTCTGTCATCATCCCCATTGTTTATCCAATAAACAATTACAACATATTTTTATCAAATATAAACATGCATAACATAAATACATCCAATGCATTTATTAACATGATATCTAATATCATAAAAAGAGCACAATTATATGTAGAAAATATATATTAATAATAAAATAAAAATGGATATCAAGTCTAATACATCCAATGTACAAAAATAGTTTTGTTTGGAAACCATTTCCATATTAATGTGAGGCACAATTTATTTATTTTTCTAAAAAAATATAATTTAACTAAAATAAAATTAGCCAAGATTAATCATTTCAGAAAATAAGCATAAATGTAAAGAATTCAATTTTATGGGGAAAACGGCCCAGTTGGCAGCGCATGCGCGTGCCTGTTGGACGACAACTACTGTTGTTGCACATTTTCCCAACCTATTTTTTTTAATTTATGCATTAAAAATAGAAACTAAAACATGCATTTACAGAAAATTTAATTTTTAAAAATGCATGGGTATCCATATTATAAAGCAAAATTAATACATTTCTCTAAACACATAATCATGTTTAAAACTGCAAAACATGCTTTCCAAAAGCAAATTAAACATGATTAACATTCTCATTACATAAAAATACGTTGTTCCTAAAGCCACAATACCAAATCAGGCTCTGATACCACTGAAAGAATTGGTACGGTCCGGGAACATGGTGGAAGCATGAAATAAAAGAAACTTAAAACATTTTCAAAAGGGTGTTCCCTTTGAATTCCCATGCATTCGCTGTTTTCAAATGCATCAATAAACATAATTAAACATGTATGAATGTGGGAAAAGGAGAAAACAAAAAAGTGGAAGTATTTAAACCAAAATATTACCTTTTCGTTTACATATGTAGAACTGCAACAATCGTTGTTCCCTTTTCATTCCTTTTCCTGTTCATTTTAGGATCCAAATTAGAACCTCGCTAATTTGTCCACACCACACTTATGAAAGCAAATCTAATCTACTGCTAGGTAGAAGCTATCGAGGAAGAAACTAAATCGTATTGTACTATTGATTAGTGTATACATATTTCTCTTATTCTCAACTTGAATCTAATTCAAGAGAACTCAATACATGGAGAAATGATGATGGAATTTCATGTTTAGAGAGGAGAGTGCAAGTTAGGGAGTGGAAGTAAGTGTGCTAGTCTTGTGTGTAGTCTAATCAAATTACATACAAAACAAGTTATTTCCAAAATAACTTCCACACACTATGCGCATTATGTCATGATTTCTCAAGTCCGAGGATTAATCCAGTACTATCAAAATTGAATATCCAAGTCTTACCGACCAAGCCTCTAAGGCTTCCATATGACGATTCCTGCAAGTCAGTTCAGTAAGTTGACTACCTTATCAACTAACCCACAAAAAAATTGCATAAACTACCTACGTCTGCCACCGATGAAGCTCGACACTCACACAGTGAATGCAATACTTAGTGCAAGTCTCTATAGGATACTCGATGCCCAGTCTCGAGATCCCCAACTTGGAATGTTACCGACTCTCATAAGTTGGTTTCGTAGCCGCCAATCTACGCGCAACTTAACTCCACGGGTTTAACCATTCAGTCTGTGGGCATTTGTTGTAACATTGAAATGTTGTTCAATGCTAATAGTAAGCACAACAAACACATTGAGCTAATGAAGAATACTTAGTTTATTCATTTGTATAATATTACTCTGGTAAGATTGATGAATAGTTCCCAAAACAACCAATCTAATTGACTTTCGGGTCACCTATTCTAATTACACAAATTCGACAAACTATGGACAAAATCGCCAACATCCTTTTTCCAAAGTAAGATCAATCCACCACTTTTGCCCCTTGCATCCACATGAACCCCAAATAAGTTCAACCTAATTGTTCTAATAATCCAATTGCAAGGACCCCTCAACGAGCACAAATCCCTCAAAATCCTTGTCAACCGTCCCCACATTCTCAAGAGGTCTCTTCACGGCAATTGCTGACCTAAGCCCCAAGGGGTCACACTTCCGCACCCGGTGGGGGACTATGGCTATAAAAGCCTGCCTCTCCCCCCTGGTAGGGGTAACACATTTTTTGCACCTACATACGCAAAAAGCTCTAATATCTTAAGCACTCCATTGCTATCTCATTATTCACTATTGCTCTATTCTATTTAATTTTATCTTTTTAACAGATGTTTATTGACTTTGCGTTAATGTATTTTTTGCAGATCCCCTTTTCAAGGCTTGTGTGAAATTCAACCCAAAAGACTGAAGTCCAGGACATACGAGATGAGAAACTTTTTGCTCACATAAAAAATCATCACTGACTTAAGCATCGAAGTGCTAACCCCTGTTTTGCAAGTTAGTCCTCCTCTGGTCTTAGGATTTTATTGGAAATCTTTCGATCATTGTGCTGCTGCTGAACTTCGTTACGCATCATATATGTTTTACAAAATTTAGTCATAACTTTTGATTTTTTGTTACTTTGAACATGAAAAGAAAATTAAGCAATATGTTATTATTAAGTTCACAAGAAGTTCAAAGTTTTAACTATTCACATAATATAATTATATCATATTTAGCATAAAAAAGTATAACAACTACTTTTTCCGCCTAAAAAATGACTAATGTGATAATTTTACAAATTTAAAGGATTAGAGTAAGAAAAACAAACTTAAATCGAGCATTTTATCCTCTAGAAAGTCAAAATTTGGCTACGATTTCATCGTAATACGGTCACAGAGACTAAATTTAGACAAAATTAAAGTTTAAAGATTCTAAAATAGAAAAATAAACTTAAGAAATTAAAATGATTTCAAATATCAGTTTAAGGAATCAATCATACTATTTACACAAAATAACATAAGGGTCCGTTTGGTTCAATTGAGAGGAAATGAGAAGTGAAAGGGGGAGGGAGAGAATAATAGTTTTACTTCGAATTGTTTGGTACGATTGGAAGGAGAGTAAATCTCAAACACTTCTCCTTGTTTGGTACGGAAAACATAGATTGAAAAGAAAAGACCAATCTTTATAATTTTACTGATTAACCATTTCTCTTTGTTTTGTATTAAAAAAAATAAATTAATTTTATACTAAAATTATTTTTAGTATATCAAAAGTTTAAAAATATTTATCAAATAAAAAAAATATTTTTTATTAATAAAAATATTCATCAAAATGAGTATGGTTAATTTATTCTAAACTATTCAATTTAAATAAAATAAAAATTACTAGCAATACACTGAAATAAAGAAATTGACTTCCGCTCTTTTTGTTGGTGATTTAGTTATCTTTTTTCAAAAATTATCAACGAGAATGAAAAAAAATTAGAGAAAATTATGCATATGAGTAATAGAGTAAATAAAAATAAAATATGTACTTTTTATCTTTTTGGCCTTATACGTTTATTTCTCCAATTTCGGACGAAAACAAAATTAAATTATGAGGAATTTCACATATATCTAATTTTAATTTTCCTCTATCTATTCTTCGTAACCAAACACCAAACTTATTTTTATACTTCCAATGTCTTTATACACCTACTTTTCAACCCAATCAAACATTCCCTAAGTTAAATTATTGCATATACTTCTTTTTTTTTTGATTCAGGTTGCATATACTTCTTAGCATTTGCCATTGTGGTTGATTTTCCCGGTCGGGTCCTCTAGTTCTTGGGCCGAGCCGCTTCACTCGGATATAGGGAAACGGGAAACCCCAATATACAGCTACCACAATTCTTTGTCCTTTGGATCAATCATTTGAACAGAGAGAAACCCTACGGTAGCCATGGACAAGGAGAATTCGAACCGTAAACGAAGAGAATCCGATTCACATCGAGATAGAGAATCGACTAAGGAACACCACCACCGCTCTAAGCACGACGACGAACGACGCAGATCTGACGAACACCATCGTCGTCGGTCCGACTCTAGAACTGAACGAGAGGGAAGCAGGGATCGAGATTCGCGCCGCGAGCGCGAGAGGTCTCATTCGGTGGAGAGAAAGAAGAGGAAAGAAAGGGGGGAGAGTGAAGAGAGGAGCGATAAGAGAACTAGGGTTTATGAAGAGAATGGAAGGGAGAAAAGTAGATTTGAGGATGTTAAGGTCAAGGAAGACGATAAAGAAAGGAAAGAAAGTGAAGGTTTCGGATCGGAAGGAAAATCTGTGAAGAAAGATGCGAAGTATGAGTCGCGTGATAGTGGGCACCAAAGCAAGACTGGTACCGTTGCTAATGTGAGTTCCTGTCCCCTGTTTTCCTCCATTGGTTGAAGATTATTTGTTATTTGTTTGCTTAAACGAAGTCAGTTTGGTGCTGGAACATTGATTGACTTCTATCTCGAGAATTTTCTTTGTGAAGTGACAGTTTAATTTAATCTATTTGAGCCTGTGAACAGTTTACACGCAACATGGCCATGATACTTATCTATATTTAAATGGTATTTGCATTTGTATGGAAATGATACCGTATTGACAGGGTTTTTGAACCTTGCTAATCCATGTGTTATGTATGTAAGCGTGGAATTATGTTTGCACGTGCATATTACGGTTTGGTGTTTGCTTTCGTTACTTTTTGTGAATGTCTAGTGACTGATTCAAAATATTAGGCTAGATAGAATTTATAAATTTGGATTCGATGTTGGGGGATGCTTTTTTAGTAGTTTGAGTTGTTATTTCTTGTTGAGAAATACGAGTCTCTTGATATTTGATCTCACTGGTATTTTGCTGCTTGTGTTAGATTTGTTTTTGATGTGCTTGTGTATTCGATATTAGATAGACATTTGGTGGCACAGTAGTTCTGTCAAATGAAATACCAGATTCTTTGAGTGCATTTATGCTCTTTTTTGATTTATGAAATGATTATCATCCTTTGTAAAGATTTTTATCAGATAGTAAGTCTGCTTATATTGCTGAAACGCCATATTGAAATGTGACATAATCATGCCTAGCGAAAGTGAAAAGTAAAGGAGAAAATAAATTAATCTGAGGGTATTGGTGGCTTACCTGATGCTGCTTGTCAGAGTGGTTATGCTAATAATAGGAAAAGTAACATGTAATTGTTGCTTGCAGTCTTCCCAGATTCTGTCGTAAGACGCAAGTAAGCTACATGATATGGAGGATGCTAACTGCTGACTAACAAAATTTTCATTTGATTTACTAGTTAAAAGTGGTGCAATCGATCACCAATAGATAATCACTTTACTGCTTTGCTTGCTAAATCAACTGGAAACTTTGTTAGTTCAAGAAATATTTATGCTGGTGATATATCTAGAGGGCGAGGCAAGTCTCTAGATATTGATGACAAAATTCTTAGACACTTAGTAGTACTTTATCTTTTCTGTTTTCAAGTTTTTGCCTGAGATTGACTTTTAACTGAAGAAGTGAATTGGATAATCTGCAAGTCGTAAGGATGAGTGATATCATGCATGGGAAGTGGATCCTTTTGGCTTTTGTTAGTTGGAGTGAATCTTATTCTTGCTTAGAATCTGATATCATATATGTGATCGTCAAGGTTTTCCTTGATGAGTTGTTTATGTAACTTATTTCTTTAGTCGGATGGCGTCCATGCCAACTTGTATGTAAGTTTATGACATTAAGTTAATTAATTTTCATTCCTTGGTTCAGTGTGCGTCACGAGTTATAAATTTGCCGTACAGCATATTAAAATGGTATTGTGGTTATTGTTTTTCACTATGGTCAAAATCCGTTATGTAGCTCCTCTAGGAGCTTTTCTTATTTGGCTTGATCGTTGAGTCGAAAGTATCTTTTTGTATCTTTGTGCTTTCAACTTAGACTTGACAAGCTACTTCATCAATATCTTTGAATTTTGCATTCTAGAGCTTTTAATTGGTGTGCATCATAAAGTTATTGATCTAGAACTTCTCTCGTTGAAGCGTTTAGGAGCATTTTATTGTTGTGTAATAGATTCATCAAAAAGTTGTAGTTATGCATGATGGAATACACAAATCACTTGTTTAAAGGTGTTGCAATTTGGATGATCATTTCTGTTCATCAGGAGTAGGTAGCAAGGAGAAGAATCTTTATTTTTGCCGAACTTCTTATTAAATTGCTATCTCCATCTATTACTTGATAACAAAGTTAAGTACTTTAAAAACCTAACAATGTTAGCCCTGTAAAATTTTCGTATGGCTCCTTTATTAGTAAAGAATAATGTCGAGCAATTTTGAGGATTATAGAGTGCTGCATGTTTACACTTGCACTCAGTGCAAGATTCATTGATCGAAAACTGAAAACTGGATAATATGCTGCAGTTAAATATTGAAACTTTTAATCTATATCATCAGTAGATGTTCTATAGTTTACCTGTACGGTTAAATTAGATAAGCTTATAACTCAACCGTAATGATATCTGCAAAGTTAAAGAGTCTTTGCTAAGACAAAGTAACATGTCAAGATCAGAAATTAATTAGAGATCTGTTGAGGTTTGAGTCAGTGTCAAGTACTAATACCAGGACAGTAATGGACATGCATGCTACTAATGTACTGAAAATTAGCTCAAAAGGGCTAATCACCCAGACTAATATATGAAGCCCATTGATGTTCCATATAAACTCTCTTTAAGTAATGCTATGCCTCTATTTAGGATCATATATTTCTTGTGTATTGATTCTCATGTATTGACTTGTATGCAAATAGTCTTATGACCAAATTTTAAGTCATTTGAATGGTTTATCCAGTGGAATAATTAGCTAGAGGCTTTATTCACTTGTTAATATTATGTAATTCTATGAGTTTGTTTTTTTCTAAATTATGTCAGGGAAGTATGTAATGCATGATCTGGATGCTATCTAGCAAACTTTGTTCATCTTGGTCAAATGAGAAAATAAAAAATCTGTTGCTGCAAGAGTTCGGCATGAGTTTGAGTTCATAGTTACGCAATCTAACATAATTTAAAAACTGATACTTATGATATCTACTTTATGATTTTGTCATATTATAGACTTGCCATATGTTGAAACTTTTAATCTAGTGTAGACATTTTTTTTTGCATTTGGTATGTTAAATGATACATGTTAATATGCATGTTTCCCAGAATGATTATTGGCTTGTACATATCCCATTTTTCAGAAAACCTTGACTGTCTGTAATTGGTGTATTTCTTCTGACTGATTCTCTCAAAACTTGGTTATTTCATTTTTATCATTCTGAGTTTATTTTTGATGATCGGAAGCTTGTATCCTTTCTGGGCAGCTGGGTGAATACTTGTATGTCTGTGATGGGTGTCAGTATGATTAACCTGATTCTCTTTTTCACCTTTGTTTCGGATCACTTAGAGATTGGAGTTCAGTGAATCTGTTACTGTTTGAAATGTGGATGCCTTCACATGCTGTGATTTAAAGTTCTACGTTCTTTTTGATCTCCAACTTTGAAATATAAGTTCATGTTCTAATATATTTGCATCAAGTATGACTTATGTGGCAATATTCTGCTTGCAGTCTGTTGCAACTGGACCAGTCAGTACACCATCTAGCATCTCACCTGAGACTTTTGTGGCTCATAGCAGTTCTCCTGCTACTAAGGTATCTTCAATTTCCAAGACAAATGAAAATAAGGGAGTTAATATTAACAGATCTCATGAGGTTCCTGGGAAATCCAGTACAGATGGGACAGCTTCAGATGCTGGCAAGACTGGGGGTTTGTCCCTTGATGCTTTAGCAAAAGCTAAGAGAGCTTTACAAATGCAGAAGGAGCTTGCAGAAAGAATGAAGAAGATTCCTTCAGTAAGTTCTTTCAGTTTTGTTTCATTCATGCTTTATCAATACGTCATTTCTAACATGTTCTTTTGTGCTATATTTTTGGACCAAGATGCTTGCTAAGAAGAAATAATGACATATTATTTGAATTTTTCACTCAGAGCCTTTCTGAAAAAATTGCCTCTCCTGCCTTTCACCTTGTGTAGTTGAACAGAGATGCTGGCTCAACAAGAGAGGGTAGTCCACAAGTGGGTGAAAAAGAGGTTGGGAAACTTTCTTCCTCCGGTAAAGGTATATTGTCGACTCCTGTGCCTCAAGTTACTGCCTCGGTCACGGGTACCTCAGGAGTCACATCAAGCGCACCAACTTTACCTATTGTTGCATCAGCTCCAACAATCCCTCCACAGAGTGGTTTGCCTCATCTGCCTGGGCTCACAGCACAAAAATATGAAGCTGTAAAACGTGCACAGGAGCTTGCTGCCAAAATGGGATTTCGACAAGACCCAGAGTTTGCTCCCCTTATAAATATGTTCCCCGGGCAGATGCCCCCGGATGTCACCATTCAACCAAAGCCTTCGAAAGCACCTGTTCTTCGTTTGGATGCGCTAGGCAGGGAAATAGATGAGCATGGTAATGTGGTTAATGTTCCAAAAGTGAACAGCTTGAGTACCCTCAAGGTATACCAAAACTACTAGATAACAATAAATATTTTCTGAGATTCTGTTGTTTGAGTTATAAAAAGGGGGAAAAATAGGCTTTATTTGTTTATTTCCATATTTTGGTGTTTCACTAATTGTTTTCTGTGTATGTTATCTCATAGGTAAACATCAACAAGCAAAAGAAAGATGCCTTCCAAATTCTTAAACCTGAACTTGAGGTGGATCCAGATCAAAATCCCCACTTTGATGCAAGGATGGGAATTGATAAAAATAAGCTATTGAGGCCTAAGCGGATGACTTTCCAGTTTGTTGAGGAAGGCAAGTGGTCAAAAGATGCAGAAATCATTAAGTTGAAGGTATTTTCTCCCTGATTCTTGTGTAAGTTACTTTGACAAATTTACTGGATCACGTCTAATTCTTCTGAAAAATTGGGTTTCACAGTCTCAATTTGGAGAAGCAAAAGCGAAAGAGCTAAAGGCAAAGCAAGCTCAGCTGGCAAAGGCAAAGGCGGAGCCTGATATAAACCCAAATCTGATAGAAGTAGGGGAGAGAGTGATTACCAAAGAAAAGCCGAAGGAATCAATTCCAGATGTTGAGTGGTGGTAAGTCAATTCTCCATTTCAACTGGATTTAAATATTTGAAAAAAAGTTTTGATTGCATGTTAGTTCTTGAAAGTCCAATGAAAATGCTTTGAGAAGAAAGCATGAGAATGTTATTACAAATCTGTTATACAAATAGCTGGAGTTCATATGTTCCCATTGGTGTCATTTTGGTGTTTCAAGTGCCAAGTGGTCAAAAAAAGGTCTTTTAATGTTTGAATTAATCGATTTGAAGATAGGTATTTTAAATCCTTTATTGTCCATTGGATTTGTTTGGATAAGATAAGTCTATTCTGACGTTCTAAAAGTTTTAAATCCTTCAACTTTCATTTTCAAGAATATTTTGTATACTATTGATGGATCTCAAATCCTCCTGATATTTGGTCATTTCTAATCCTTTTCCCAAAAACTTCCCTCAAATCTAAATTCTTGCTTCCAAATATAGCCCCTTACACTATATTTACCCTAGAAGGTAAAGGGCTTACAGTGGCTTAATTATATAACTATTATATAAAAAATAAAAAATTATAAGTGTACCGTGTTCACTGTGCACCTTATAAAAATGTGGTGAGTCGCGACCCACCTTTTTTTTTCTTTTACATTTTTTGAAATGGTGTCGAGCTAGGCTCGCGACCCTTTTTCTTTTAAAATTCTCGCGACCAGCCTTAACG
The DNA here is from genome assembly GCA_034509735.1 of Sesamum alatum. Classification (NCBI taxonomy): domain Eukaryota; kingdom Viridiplantae; phylum Streptophyta; class Magnoliopsida; order Lamiales; family Pedaliaceae; genus Sesamum; species Sesamum alatum. Next base: position 23,201,208 of record JACGWO010000003.1, read on the forward strand.
TTTTTCTTTTTTTTTTTTTCTGTTTAATTTGTTAATTATTAGTTAAGATTTTAAATAATAATTAATATTTAATTATATATCATTCATGATTAATATCATTAATGATTGCTTTAAAAATTTAAATTTATAATTATTATTTAAATAATATATTAACTGTTTTTACTAAATAAATATAATTAAGTTTTTAAAAATTAATAAATATATTTATTAATTAAAAATATTCTATAATATTATATTGTGTACCAAGAAATTAATAAAAAAAAGAAAGAATATAACTATGATAAAATTAGTGATAATTATAAATTCTACTAATGCTCGCCAATCTCACTAATACGCTGTCGGAATCTTGTTATCACATGCTCTAAAAAGAAGACCTAGACACCGTTGTGAGCGACACAATGTACATAATCATAATGCTATATTATAGGTCATATTTAAAAATTAATTAAAAATTTGATAATATAGTTGTTAATCATAGTTTAAAAAAATAAATGAACCAATAGAAGTGATAGGTGAGAAAAGAAAAAGACCTTAACACCAATGCTAACACCATATTTATGAGACTCGTGATCATTATTATAATTTACAATTATTATTAATTTTATAATATTTTTATTTTTTTGTATAGTATATAATATTATTAGGTTCTATTGTATTAATAATATGTTTATTAATTATTAAAAAATTAATTATATTTATTTAGTAAACAATTAATATATTATTTAAATAATTATTATAAATTTAAATTTTTTTAAAATAATAATTAATAATATTAATCATTAATGATATATAATCACCATTAATTATTATTTAAAATCTTAACTAATAATTAATAGATAATTAACAAATCAAACGGAAAAAAAGAAAAAACGATTACCGCAGCTCGCGACCAGCCCAAAGAATTAAAAAAAAAGGGGATCGCGAGCCGGTCGCGAGCCCCATCTCGAGACCATTTCAAAAAATAAAAGAAAAGGTACTAATAATTAATAAATAATTAACAAATTAAACGAAAAGAAAGAAAAACGATTAAGGCAGCTCGTGACCAGCCCAAAGAATTAAAAAGAAAAAGGGGTCGCGAGCCCATCTCGATACCATTTCAAAAAATAAAAGAAAAGGTGGGTCGCGACCCATCACATTTTTATAAAATGAACTGCGAACGAGGTATACTTATAAAATGTTATTTTTTATATAATATTTATATAATTAAGCCGGCTTATAGTATGCCCTTTATATATATATATATTAGGAAAAAGTAGGCCCTGTGAGTGTGCTTTTATATATGTTGGAGTTTTATGTGTATTTGCTACATTATTAGGGATGGCAATGGGTCTGGGTCCGACCCGCCCCAGTTGGGGGTGGGTTTTGAAACCTTAATTGGGTACTGGGGTGGGTCTAGGGCTTCATGGTTTGGACCTGGACCTGCCCCGATTATTTTTTTAAAAATATTATATATATATATATTATATTTATATAAAATATATTTGTACATATATAAAAAATATGTATATTTTATTCATACTTACATATAACACAAACTTAATATCTTTATAAATTAAAATAATAATAAATAGTTTATAAACGTTTTAATGTTTATATAAGTAGCACATCCTAAACTTTTAGTATTTCAATTCTTGAAACATGCACATAAATTTACCAACAAAGAAATTAATCTTTCAATAATATTATTGTCTCATATTTATCATAGATAGTATTATATTTAATTATTTTTTTAATATTTTAAAAATATTGACTGAGTCCATCAGGTCTCGAGGCAGGTCCGGGTCCAAAACTTTCTCGGCGGGGCAGTTTTGGGTTATGGAAAACCTGCCCTGTTGCCATTACTATCAGTGTGTGTGTTTTGATAGGCATACATAATTCTAAATTACTTTTCTCGGACTTGAAGGGATGTACCTTTCCTACAATCTGGTACTTATGGTGATATTGTTGATGGTAACGTACGCGAAGAAATAATTAAGATGGAGAAGATCACCATATATGTGGAACACCCACGACCTATTGAACCTCCTGCTGAACCAGCACCTCCTCCACCTCAACCTTTGAAGCTAACCAAGAAAGAGCAGAAGAAACTTAGAACACAACGCAGATTGGCTAGGGAGAAAGATAGACAGGAGATGATTAGACTAGGTGTTTTAGAGCCTCCAAAACCCAAAGTCAAAATGAGCAACCTCATGAAAGTTCTTGGTTCAGAAGCAACCCAGGATCCCACGAAGCTTGAAATGGAAATAAGAAGTGCTGCGGCTGAGCGTGAGCAAGCTCACATTGACAGGAACATTGCCCGTAAGCTCACTCCAGCAGAGCGCCGTGAAAAGAAAGAGAGGAAGCTCTTTGATGATCCAAATGCACTGGATACCATAGTCTCAGTTTACAAGATTAATGATCTTTCTCATCCCCAGGCTCGTTTTAAGGTTGATATTAATGCCCAGGAGAACAGGCTTACTGGATGTGCAATAATTTCAGAAGGGATAAGCGTTGTCGTCGTCGAAGGTGGTGCCAAGTCAATCAAGAGATATGGGAAGCTTATGCTTAGGAGGATTGATTGGACTGCTGCTGTTAAAAAAGAAGAGGATGAAGAAGATGATGATGAGGATAAACCGCTTAACAAATGTGTGCTAGTTTGGCAGGGAAGTGTTGCTAAGCCAAACTTTACAAGATTTTCTGTCCAGGAATGCAGAACTGAAACAGCTGCCCGCAAATTCTTTTCAGATCATGGGGTTGGTCATTATTGGGATCTTGCAGTTAACTTCACTGACGATGACCCTATCTAATTTTGAAACTAAAATACATGTTGTCGGGAGGAAATTTGTGTTTGATCTGCATTTTGGTTGTGTTGATCATAGCTGGTTAATGTTGTCAGATGAGAGTTGTTATCAATCCTATCCACCTGCTTTTGCATTCACATTCCATGTAGTGATAGAAGGCGACCTAAGTTTTAGTTTATCTTTCAGCTTTTGACATTGGCCGAAATTTTCTCCTCATGAACGGATCGTACTGTAACTTTGACATTGATGTTTGCCTGTGATGATGTTGTTAATGGATTTGGTACTGGACTGGTGTTCTAATAATTTGTTACTTGGGTAAAATATGGGGTCCTGTTTAATCAATGCTGGAGTGGACTTGCTTGGCTTGATGTTGTATGCATCCTTTCTTTTCCTTTTTCCTTTATGCATCCTAGAATTTGTTCGAGTTATTTTCTCAAAGGTTAGTCGGTGAAAATTAATGGGATTTTTAATATTTTTTTATGTATCGAGTCATTTGAAATTATTTGTCCACATCATTCCCTCAAATCTAAATGTAACACATTAAATAGAATTAAAATCTACCATAACAATATAGTTTAAAATAAAAATTCAAACATTTGAAATGTAATGCAGCGTTGATTATCCAAATTAATCTTTAGTTTCAAATTTGGCCGAATACAATGTTATTGAAAATTCAAATCAATTTAGGTGCTTCTAACTTTTAAATATAGGGTAAATGTTACATTTGGAAGGGTATTCACTGAAGGATGTAAGCGAATTCCTAGTTTTCGTTAGTATTGTTTTAATTCCCTAAGTTCAACTTAGTTTGTCTCTTGACTATTTCTAAATGACTTTTCGCTCTTTTACTAGGATAATCCAAAAGAGAATTCCACCTTTGTAAAGTCTGTTTAAATGACTTTTCGCTCTTTTACTAGGATAATCCAAAAGAGAATTCCACCTTTGTAAAGTCTGTTGAAAGTGAAAATTACGCCTTTATTCTAATTGCTATTGGATTTGAACCTTAGCTTAGCACCCCCTCTTGTTATTATTAGGGATATACTACCCGTTTAATCTTGATTCTCCTTTACAGACCTGCAGACCTTTACATATCTGAACTGGGCACCTTTATGACATCAAGGCAACTCCAACCACTGGAAACAACCGTTACATTAGCTCGAACATTCGAGTTACAGATGAAAAGGACCGCCCTTTCGTAAGGAGATGGTGGCGGATAGAAGAGCAATCTGAGTTCAGGCTGAGTTTAACCGACTATGGACCTACTATCCAAATCGATCATCACTTTCTTAGCGATCAAAAGATGGAATTTCTTTGTCCAAGCCTTCCTGAGCATCAAGCCACTCAAGTTAGAGGAACAGTTTTCCACTTTTAACCGTTGCACACGAAAGAGGATCGGGGCCCCCCATCTAGCAGGCTTAAGCCGCTTCCAGACTTTGGTGTCCCCAACAGAACTGATATTCTGGGCCAATTTCTCCATACATAAAACAAAAAGGTAGGTAAAACCAGCCGAAACCCCTGCCTTACTTAGGCCACGCCCAAGAGTAAAGGCAGCAGTGCACTCCCCATTCCAAATGATGGAGAGGCTAGAAGCAGTCACATAGCTCATTACGGGGGGAAACCCACTTGTTAGAGAAGCCACGCTCCACTAGAACACTGTGAAGGAAGTCACACCGGACACGGTCATAGGCCTTTTCCAAATCGACTTTGATAGCCATACCCACTTTTTTTCTTTCATTCTCCTCATAGTGTGAAGTAGCTCTTGCACAATTCTAAGTGGTGCCCCTCCCTGGTACATAAGATATACCTAATCTTTCTTTACTAGAAAGCAATGTGGTGCCAGACCTCAGAAATGTCATCGCTGGACCAGCTATTTCATCTTTCATTTTCTGGTCAGCTCTCTCGTCTTTCACTGCTAGGTCAGCTAGCCTATTTCGTAGTCAGGTGGGAACGTTCAATACTGCCTTCGATCCGTTGACCCGGGCAACCTCGCCTTTCACCGCTTGTTCGAGAGCTATAACTTCACCGGTGAGATTACTAGCCAGGGGAGATCTATTTGATTGGGAAGTTCTTAGCGGATTTGATATCAAAGGTGCAATCCAATATCCCATGTGTTAAGTATGGAGAGTAGATTCACCCAGGCTTCGATCACTTCTCGACCGGGACATCTTCCTATAATATAGATAGCGGATAGATAGATTCAAGTTCTCGTAAGCCAGTAGCTCTTCCTTCTGATTCTAGTTTTCGGGCATAAGAAACAAGAGTTGAGAGCGAAAGCACTTCCAATCTGAGGCCTGACTCGAGGCTAATTAGCTGTGTAAAGGCTAGTGGCACTATTAGCTCAAACCCCACGGGGAAGCAAGTTTCCATACATAGAAGAAGAAGAAGCTGTTGCTATGTAATAGAGAATTGTTGCCAAAAACTCAGGAAGGAGCAAGTTTCAAACCCGTAAGGGATAGGTACTCATAAAGGGAAACTGAATCTGCTTTCTCTATTGACATATAAGAGTCTTGACTTGAGCGCGACGCCTGCTCTAAGTCCTGTATTCTCCAACTAAATAAAATAAGCGCTAGCTTTAGCACTTTTTCAAGACAAGCACTAAACTAAAGCAAGAGATGCCACAGGAGAATCAGCGGAAGTAACTGGATAAAAAAGAGTCGCTAAAACAAAAGCAGAAGCCGAGGCTTGCCTTTTTTTGAGTTTCAGTTATATGCTGGCCGTTTGGGCCTTAGCATAGGCCTACCAAAACTGGCTAATTTCAAGAACTTGGTACACTGGCTCACTTTCGTGGAAAGCGCTCTCGGACGGCATTATCTAGAAAACTATTCCATGAGGTGAAAGTTCGAAGGCCGGGTCACTTGAATCGAATCCAGGCATACGTATACCTTAGTTGCTGTGACGGTAATGTCAGTTGCACTTTCATCATGGCGAGAGCTGAAATTAGCTCAGTTTTTGGTCTCCTATCTATAGACGTGTGTTGTCATGTCTGTCGCCGCGCCGATATTTAGGTTGTGTCCAGACGCCTTTGTAGCTCCTGTATAGTTGTGATCCCCGCATCTTTGACTTTTGACTTTTCAAAGGGTAAAATAATCAATTTAAATTTAATTTTTTCACTTTAATTTCTTAAATTTTTAAAATCGTTAAATGAGTCCTTTTCTTTAGGCAAGAAACTATTTCTTTTTTTTTTTTTTATATTTTTGTATGCCTATGTAATTATTTTTGTGTGAATATTGAAAATTTTGAACTCTTATTAACATAATAGGGCCAAATGCATCCAGTTCCCTGTGTTATAGAAAAATATCAATTTACCTCCTTGTGAATTTTTTTTTCTCAATTCACCCCCCTGTATTTTTAAAAAAGAAACAAAATATCCCCTTATACCATGGGGTGTCCTTCGCGCGTTGTTGGTGCGATTTTGATTCGATTTTACCTACAAAATTACTTTAATACCCTTAAATATTGACCATTAGATCTTATTATATATATATATATATCAACTGTTGAAATTTAATATACAAATCAATGGTAGATCGTTTCTTATTCGGATCCGTGGTTCATGTTGACGTATACAATCAATGGCTCATATTTATTAGAGTTAAATCAATGGTTCAGATTTATACAACTTATAAAATAAATTATAAATTATACATACACACATATATATGTACAATATATACATATAATATTAATAAATAAAATATAACATATTTTTTTTACAAAATCTAAATTATAAATTATACATATACATTATATACGATGTTACATATAATATTAAAAAAATTACACAAACATTGAAGAAAAATCGTCGCCATCGTGCCGGCAATGAAGGGAAAGGGGGGGCACGACGACGACGAAGGGGGAGGGGAAGGGGGCGGGCGATGAAAGGGTAGGGGAAAGGGGACGAATGACGAAGGGGGAGGGGAAAGGGGGCGGGCGACGAAGGGGGAGGGAAGGGGCGATGACGACGAAGGGGAAGGGGAAGGGGAAGGGGGCGGGCGACGGCTTGAGAGGAGGAGGGCAGTGCCGACAGTTGGGGAGGGCGTGACGGAATATATATATTATATTACACTTACATATATATTATATATATATATCATAAAATGATATATATATATATACATATATTTTCAAAAATATATTTTGAATTTTTGCTTATAAATTATATATGTAATTGAATCTAGACAGTTGATTTTTGAAGATAACATATCAACCGTTGAGATTTTATATGAACAATAGATTATTATATATAGGGTAAATTACATCCACCTTCCCTACAGTTTGTCATAATTACCATTACCACCCTATTGTTTTGAAATTTACCATGACCCCCTTGGAACTAACGGCCGTTTAACACAGGACCCCCTTCCGTCATATGCCGTTAGGGTTCCGTTAGAATTTTATAGTGAATTGCCCAAACTAACCTTGGCATAGCTGGAAATTAAATTTTAGTATTTTTTATCCAATTTTCAGGGACTAAAATGCCTTTGTGGATTAAAATGTAAGATTTTACTATATTATGGTATGTAAATGTTGAGTTTGTATTTAATAAATGGCAAAATTGTAGAACAAATGCAAAACAAAAATAAATTATACACCTCAAAATAATAAAAATACTAGCATAAATAAAAAAAAGTATTTCACAAAAACTGCTAACAGAGAAATGTAACACAAAAATGCAAAACCAAAAGGAGTTAAACTAAGCAACTTTAAACCAATCAAATGTTCGAACCATAATAACACTAAAATATACGAAAAAATCATATGATTTTTCATGATTGATCATCTTCTAACACAGTCACCCAAAACCCCCAAATTCTGACCTAATAATATAACTCATGTTTCGGGTTTTCTTTGGAAAACTAAAATCACACATGAAATAAGAGATAAAATAACATGTAAATTTCTTAACTCATTTATCTTTCAGATATTGATCCAAAAAGCCCAAAAAAGAAACAAAAACAAACGCAGAATATGGAGTTCTTTGAATGAACAGAGGAGAAAACGCCATTTTTGGTTGAAAAAACAGAAAACAAACATGATCTTAACTTGATATAACATTTACATCTCCAACAAAACATGAAAACTTGGATAGACTCTTCTTACCTGGTGCGTCCAAACAGAAGAAATGCGGCTCTTTCTACACAACAACGACTGCGAACCCCCTTCAAACTTTAGAACAACGATTTCTTCTCTTGGATTCGCAGGAGAACTCAGAAGAAATGAGAGAAAAAAATGGTGAGAAGATGAAGGAGAATAGGGTTTTCAACTTATGAGGCTTTTTCTTCTTCTTCTCGTTGACAGAATCGGGAAAAGGAAAAAAAAAACACAAAAGGGCTTTTAGGTAATTTCACCTCCAAAGATATTTCTATTTATTTAAATTAATTTTTTTAATCTGATAAGGGTATTAATGACATTTTCTACTGCCGTTAATTACTTACATAATTATTTTTAATTATCGGGGGGTCATGGTAATTTTCAAAACAACGGGGTGGGGGAAAATCGTATTTTTCATCCCATAAAATAGGCTCAGTTTCAATTTAGTCTCATATGTTAGATTGGTCTCACATTTAGTCCCATATATTAAAAAAAAATCTCAATGTTGGTCCCACGTCACTTTTCCGTTAAATATTTAACAGAAAAGTTACTTGGCCATTAAAGGCTGATTTTTTGGTGGGGAAAAACGTCTCTTTTGGGGGAAATGAAGCTAGAGCTTACAACTACATTTTTTCACCTAAAAATTGAGAGTCTTCCTGTTAAAATTTCAATAACAGCAAACTGTTAGACAACAAACTGAATTTTGTAAAAGTAAAAAATCCATGAACAAATAAACTGAATTACACCAAAAAAAGCCTTTTAGACAAATTGCACCAAAAGAGTCATTGATTGAACTCAACCAATTGAAGCTTTAGTTAACTTACCAAATGAAATGAGTTTCAGAAAATGGCAATCATATAATCCAAAATGAATGTTTTTCAATATGAAAATATGTCAAAAAGAATGGTAAAAAATATGTCACCCAGAAAAGCTTGGAAAATGCACTCAATGCAAGGAAGGAAGCTGCAACAAAGGCAAGACTAGAGCATGATGAAAAGGAAAAAATGTAATAGCACTATGGATTTTTATTTTTTGGAAATTATATCTTCAGATTGAAAAATATTCATTTTGGATTATGTGATTTCCATTTCCTGAAACTCATTTCATTTTGTAAGTTGACTGAAGCTTCAAATGGTTGAGTTCAATCAATGACTCTTTTGGGCAATTTGTTTAGAAGGCCTTTTTTTTTTTTTTTTTTTGTGCAATTCAGTTTATTTGTTCATGGACTTTTTTACCTTTACTCAGTTTGTTGTCTAACAGTTTGTTGTTATTGAAATTTTAACAGGAAGACTCAATTTTTAGGTGAAAAAATGTTGTTGTCAGCCCTAACTTCATTTCCCCCAAAAGAAACGTTTTCCCCCCAAAGAAATCAGCCTTTAACGGCCAAGTAACTTTTCCGTTAAATATTTGACGGAAAAGTGATGTGGGACCAACAATGAGATTTTTTTTAATATATGTGACTAAATGTGAGACCAGTCTAACATATGATACTAAATTGAAACTGGGCCTATTTTATGGGACGAAAAATGTGATTTTTCCACGGGGTGGTAATGGTAATTATGGCAAACTGTAGGGAGGGTGGATGTAATTTACCCTTATATATATATATATATAAACCATTGATTTATGTTAGATAAAATCCAACGGTTGTAAAATAAAAATACAAATAAAAAAATTAAAAAACAGAAATAGGCGCGTGTATCTCACCCCTCACGTGAGGGGGGTATTTAATTTGCTCATTTCTTAAGAATACCGGGGGGTGGGGGGGGGGTGTAAATTTGAGAATTTAGTTTTTACGAGGGGTAAATTGCTATTTTTGTATAACACAGGAGGGTAAATTGCATTTTTTTCCAAACATAATAAGAACATATTTCCCTAACTTCAAATAAAATAGTCTCTTTATTTTTTTCATTCTCTGAAGTTATAGAAAAAAAATTAATATTATGAATTAATTTTACAAAACTTATCTAATATGAAAATATAATAAAAAGAATTTAAGTTAGTAATTTTTAATCTCAGGAGTAAAGATAAGTTTAAGAAAATCAAATTTTAACAATATTTATTAAAAGTTAACAGTTAGGGTTTTGAACAAAATTTGACGGAATGTACTTTTTAATTAGATTATCTGCTGGATTTATATATATAAATGTATATATATATATATATATATGAAGTCCACCAAATAATCTAGTTCAAAAGTATATTCCACCAACTTTTTATTTGAAATTCTAAACATTTAATAAATATTTTTAATGTTTAACTCTCTTTAGACTTATTTCTACCACTTAAGATAAAAATTATTGACTTTTATTTTTTTAAATAATAAATTTTATAAAATTAATTCATAGTTTTGATTTTTTTTTTTAACTAATGCAAATGAAAAAAAGAGACTGCTTATTTTAAATTAAGCATGATGTTATTATTATGCTTACAAAACAGTACAAGAAAATGACTCAGTAACAACGGAAAAAGATTAGCATTGAGCTAATTAGTAAGTAAAATTCTCGTTGCTAATTTATATTATTTAATAAAAAAATTTACTTGCTAATGAATTTAAAAACGAGTTGTTTAAAATATATATAGAATAGTGTAGATTAGTAACGAAAATTTTACTTGCTAATTAGCTCGACACTGATTTTAGCATCAAAATTTTTCGTAGCTATTGAGCCATTCTCTTGTAGTGATAGACCAAAGTTTTAATTATTTATATAAGATTATTACTTTATATTCAACATACAAAAAATAATGAGTTGTTTTTTCGCTTAGAAATTAAAGGACTAATTTGATAATTTTACAAACTTAAAGGAATAAAGTGAAAATTAAACTTAGATTAACCATTTTACCCTCCCAAAAGTCAAAATCCGATTACATTTTCATCAAAAAATGGTCAGAGGGTGAAAGTGAGAAAAAAACTAAAGTTTAAGAATGCTAAAGTCAAGAAATGAACTTGAGGGAGTAAAGTGATTCTAAACGAAAATTTAAGGGACCAAAGGTAGCATTACCCAAAAATATTTATTCTTTTCAAAATTTATAAGTTAAATATTTTATAAATTATGTTCAATAAGACTCTCGATGCACTGGCTCGAGGTTCTTGACTTGGAATGTTTTAGATCCAACCCTCAAAAGTTAGTTTTATAACTGCCATCCAATGCATAGCCCAACAATATGGGTTGTTCGACTGATCCATGGGAATTTGTTGTGATTTTAAAGCAATTCAACATAATAAGTAAGCACAACGATACATATTGCCAAAGATGAACACTTACTATATTCATCACAATCAATATTACATTACCATGGTTGCTAAATAGGATACAAAATCTTCAACCACATTGGCTTTCTAGTCACCTATTCTAACAATCTTCCACTTGACCTAAAGCCAATCACCCATTGGACTCAAACTCATCTTCGAATGATGTTGAGTACGAGCAATTTTCGTAACCTGCTTGATCCACGAGTCTACTTTATTTTCTACGCACATGACGCGGTCCAACCATCCATCACTCCATTCCTACAATCTCTTTTAGCCGATGGTGGCATCTAAGATGTTTTTGGATCTATAATGAGATTTTGGTCTTTAGCTTGCGCTATAGCCTTGTTGTCATAAACCAAGATAATTATCGGCTTCGCAATGCTAGGAACTACATCCAATTATTGGATGCAATTTATCATCCAAGCTACTTACTAAGCAGCTCCCAAAGCCGCCTATATTTAGCTCCAGTGGTGGAATACACTGGGGTATCCTGCTTGAAACCTCTCTAAGCCACCATATCACCACTCAGCCTGAACATGAATCCAAATTGAGACTTGATTCAACCACTTTGGAAGTTAGCAATGCTACAGTCTTCCAGAATCAACTTTCGGTTGCTGTAACCCTGACTCAACAACATACTATATGCTGCTTATGGTATAAGGGAATCAAATATCTTTTTGGTTAAAATGCATAAAATCCCCCTGTGATTTGAAAATTCGACGAAAAACCCCATTATGTTTTGAAAATAGGTGAAAAATGCCCCCTTTGTTTTGTAAAATTAAGTTCAATTGCCACTCTTCGTTAAAAGACCCTAATGGCGTTAATATTTTAATAAATTGGCCGTTATGCCCCTGTTATTATATATTATTCTTTATTTTAATGACCGTTGGATCTCCTTTGATAAAATAATAACCGTCAGATATAATGAATTAATCTCTATCGTGAGATCTTAAAAAAATGAAAGGTCTAGATTCAACAACTTATTTTATATATAAATAATTAGAAATTATAAAAATAAATTATTATTTTATATATACAAATTTCAAAGAAAAAAAATCCCTACCCCTACCCTCGCTGCCTCCCCCCTTCCCACCCCCGCCGCCTACCCCTTTCCCACCCCCCCGCAAACGGGGACGCGATGCCGCCCCAACAGATGGGGGTGGCGTCCCACGCAGGTCGCCGTCGCCGTTGCCCACAGCAGATCTGGGCGACGACGACGTCGCCCAGACAAAAGAAAGTGGAGAGTGACGGCGATGTGGGGGCGGCGGCCGTCGCCCCTCCGTGCGGCCGTCGCCCCCAGTTTTTCTTTTTTTCTTTTTTTTTTTTTAATTTTTTCATTAACTTAATTGTATTTATTAATATATATTTCAATTAAATAATTATATAATTATTAGATATTTAATTAATCTTTTTGTCTATATATTGAATATAATTAAATATTTAAATTAGTTAAATTTTAGAGTAATTCATTAAAATTTTTTTAATTTTAAAATAATCAAAGAAATGTATTAATTAAAATTTTAACACTTATAAAAATTTTAATTTTAATATTATTTATAGTAAATAAAGGTAATTTATTTAAATATTTTTTATTAAATAATAATTTAAATTAGTTAATAATGTATAATTTTTATAGTTAGTCAACATTTATATTCGTTAAGATATGTAAATTTGAAAAATGAATTTATTATATTAATATTTGTATTGTCAATTTAAATTATACTATAAAACTTTAAAAAATATATATATATATATATACTTTTGTATTTTAAAATAAATATATTTATGAGAAAATACTTAATTTTTTTTATAAATATAGAAGTAAAAAAAAGAACACACAAAACAAGTAAGAAATTCCCAAATATGTAGAGGAGAAATGCCAAAAAAAATTCCCAAACAAGCCTTATCAACATATGTAGACCACATGAGGGTATTTCTGTCTAAAAGACACAAAAAAAAAAAAACTTAAAAACAGCAAAAATAAACACCCAGAGACACAACATGCACATCCATTACACCTTCCGTTAATTCATAACGGAAGGGGTGTTTTTTGCTAACTTTTACAATTTACGAGGGTTTTGTTTTGCCTATTTTTAAAACAGGAGAGGGTTTTTAGCTGACTTTTCAAAATATAGGGAGATTTTGTGCATTTTAACCTATCTTTTTAAGTTCCTCATCAAGTCTCCGAAGATTGACCTATGTGATGTAATATGCAAGAGATTTGATAGAGTTTTAATGTGATAGATCTTTAATTCTAGCTACGTATATCAATCATTGCATGTTAAGAAAACATCACTATAAGGTCCCGTTTGATTCGTGTGATTAGGCATGATAAAATTGCTTATCATGCATAATCACATATTTGGTTTATAGTATTAGAACTGCGGTATTAATACCACCTATGCCCTTTGACTCTCTCCTCTTGCCATCTACTACTTTTCTGTCTCTCTCCCCTTGAGTTCTTCTACCTGGAGTTCTTCCTCTTTCCATAAGATTTTTAGTATTTTCACAAAAAACGATGATTGAAGCTTTCTCACAAAAATCGAGGATTGACTCATTATTTTCTTTTTGGACTTTTGGAAAAGAAACTGAATTTTGTTAGTTATTAACTTTCGAACAGTATTAATTTTGCCATACTTTTAAAAGAAAAAATTACAATTTCATCTTGTAACTTAGGGGAAGTAATAATTTTGATCCTCCATGAATTGATTTTTGCAATTTAGTCTTGTAACTTTAAAAATTTGACAATTTTCATCCCATTTGGCTGAAAAGCCCCAATTTTAAAGGTCATGTGCCCGACACATGGGTTTTCCTGGCGAAAAAGGACAAAAATTATCAAATTTTTAAAGTTACAGGACTAATTTGCAAAAATCAATTTGTGTATGACCAAAATTGCCAACCCTAAGTTACAGGATGAAAATTGTAATTTTTTTATTTTTTAGTCCATTTGTTCAACACTCCCTCAACACACCCTATGCTAGGGGTACGTTGATCTGTGGTTTTTGAAAACTATTTTTTTATGGCTGTAATTTTTTGAATTATAGACTTTATTAGTATATTTTCTCTAAGGGTAAAAAATATGTGAATTTGAAGTAAAAAATAATGTTTTCATAGTCTACTTGTTCAGGGCTACCATCAGCAAAAGCCTTGCTGGGGGCAAGTTAATTTGCGAAACTTGAAAAATATATTTTTAAGGCTCTAATTTTTCAATTAAAATGCGTTATTAGTTTCTATTCTCTATGAGTAAAAAATAATGGAATTTTCAACAAAAAAATATGAGTTTTTGTAGAGGATTTGTTTAGCACTTCCCTAAACACACCCATGTTGGAGGCATGTTGATCTGCAATGCTTGAAAATTTAGATTTTTATGGATCTAATTTTTTGAAGTATGGACTTTATTCATTTATTTACTCTAACAAGAGTAAAAAATAGGTGATTTTATTGTACAAATAATAATTTTATAGTATTTGTTAAACACAACGCTCACCAAGCTGGGGGCATGTTGATTTACAGAGCTTGAAAAATATATATTTTTAACACTCTAAATTTTCAATTGTAGACGTTATTATTAATTTATTTCTTTATTAGGACTAAAAAAGTGGAACTTTCAGCAAAACAAAAAAAAGGGATAATTACACTCCCCTCCCTTGAGGTTTGGTGTAATTACACGTAGACCCCCTGTGGTTTGAAAAATTACACCTAGCTAGTACCCTTACTTTTATTTCCACCCAACAAATAGATCCTTTAATTAATAAAATTGACAAAATGTGCTGACATCAGCAGAATATATAATTGAATGAAAATGCATTTTTTTCCCTTGATTGACTTATTGCAAGTCAATAAATATATATTTTTTTTTTTATCAAACTACCCTTATATATTTCACACACTTATGCATGTGAGTTTGTTCTTATATTAAATTAAATAATAAGAATAAATAGTGTAATATATTTAAAGTATTATTATATGAAATAATTATTAATTATTAATAAATAAATAAATTAGATCGATCAAAATAAATTTAGCTTTTAACATAAATATATAAATTATTATTTTTTATTTTGAACATATTTATACACTATAAAACTATATATAAACACTATATTATGTAATTTAACTAAATATTTTTGAAGATATATAATCTGATAACTCAATCATACAAACATATCACTATGATAACATACATATAGCATTTATATCCCTTCTAATATTTTAATAATAACAATTCCCTGCAATTTTGTCTTTTTAGTCTTTAGCGTCTGTTCATTTCTACACAGGGGCCCAATTTTGTCTTTTTAATCTTCAAATTTATATTTTCTTTTCTAGTTTTTTTTAGCCACATATTATTGGTAGAAAGGTAAATTGATTACTTTTTTAGGGGGTCTTGACATCTTTTATAACCAAGGGTACTAGGTGTAATTTTTTAAACCACAGGGGTCTATGTATAATTACACCAAACCTTAGGGGAGGGGAGTTTAATTATCACAAAAAATATGAGTTTTTCAGGGGAAAAATTGTAATTTTCATCCTGTAACTTAGAGGGTGGCAATTTTGGTCCTATACAAATTGATTTCCGCGATTTAATTTCTTAACTTTTAAAATTTGGCAATTTTGGTCCCATCTCGCTGGAAAGCCCCAATTCTCAAGGTCATGTGCTCGGCCCATGTATTTTTCCGGCCAAAAAGGACCAAAATTATCAAAATTTTAAAGTTACAACACTAAATTGTGAAAATCAATTTGTACAAGACCAAAATTGCCAACCCCCTAAGTTATAGGACTAAAATTGTAATCTTCCCCTTTTATAATTTTTGTAAAAAAATTAAACTTTTCTCTTGTTTTTTAAATTGAATGCGCATCTTGAAATTCTACTTCATATGAATGTAAAAAAATAAAGGATTAATTGTATTTTTCATCCTGTAGCTATAGGCTCTTGGCATTTTAGTCCTTTAAATATATATAGTAGCAAAATAGTCATCTATCTTTTCAATTCTCGCGAATTTGGTCCCCCGGTTGCTGGATTTTTACAAAGTTGCTGGAAGAGTGGCACATGCCTCCACGTGATGGATTAATAAAATTGGGTCTTTTAACGACGTGGCTAAAATAGCCACGTCATGCTGGATAGTAGAAAGTGGAGGGACTTACTGGCATGGCTAAAAAGCCACGTCGGTAAGTATATTTGTCTTCTAATTTAATCCAGCTACCACATTGAAAAATATTAACAAATAACAGAAAAAGCTCCAATTTTAATCCATCACGTAAGAGTCATGTGCCACTCTTCCGGCGACACTATAAAAATCCGACGACTAGAGGACCAAATTCGTGAAAATTGAAAAGATAGAGGACCTATAACTACATGATGAAAATTGCAATTAACCCAAAAATAAAATATTGCACAAAAATTATTTTTTCAAAAAAATTGTATTTCAATAAATAATTTAGAGATTTTTTTGGTAATCATTTACAAACCGTAATATTAAAATGAAAATAACTTGAAAAAGAATACCCTTAATAGTCTTTTTACATTTAATAATATTTTATAATCCCACAACCAAACACCATATTATATTATCACATGGAATATGACACGTACAATACCTCAAACCTAACAACATATAACGAAAAAGGCTTAATTGTATTTTCTACCCCGTATATTAGGGGGGGGGGGGGTTGGCAAAAATAGGATGCTAGTTAAAGGGGTAGCAAATAAGACCCCGGAATTGATGTTTTTTTGGCAATTGAAGGACTCCGGCCACCAGATTTTTAAAAGTGGCCGGAATCTGCCTATGTGGACTAAAATTAGGCTTTTATTTTGGGGATTTCACTGACATGGCTTTATTATTTAAAAACAATGTACACCTAAGGCAGTGACATGGCAAAGTAGAGGCCCCCCCCTTCAATTTGAGAAAAACCCCAAATTAAAGAAGGAGAACCTCACAATCTCACAAAATCGGCCGACCACTTCTCATACCAAAAACCCCATATCCCCAACACTCTCCCTCCCTAATCTTTCATCCCCACACCTGAAGAAGACGATTTGAAGCAATTGTCACAACTTTTAACCCCACACCCGCCACCATTTTTCTGCACAACTTGGAGCAGAAATTGAGTGAAGATTGGAGCCGAAATTGAAGATGTCTTCCATGCCCAGTTGGATACATTGCTATTGTGGTAAGCCAGCTTACATTCGCACATCTTGGACTGACCAAAACCCAGGTAGACGCTTCCATTCATGCCATGACTACAAGGTATGTAGATACCCACTTCAGTCATTTTTTTTATAGAGTATATCCTAATCTCTATTTTTCTTTTTTGGTTGGAAACTGTAGAATAATGCACTACAAAAAAAGCGGTGATTGGGACGGTAATAGGAACGGTTTTTTTATTATTTGGAACGGTAAATAATTAATTTGAACCTTTTGGATTGCAATTAGGAACGGTTCAGGAACGGGAGGCTGTCCGTGGCAATAAGAGGCGGTCCTAATTATTAGGAACGGTGACGAGATTACCGTTCCTATTTGGGAACGGTGTTTGGCACTATGTGATTGTACCGTTCCTAATTACCTTTGTACGTATAATTTTGATTTTTTTGCATTTGGAACACTTATAAACAGTAGGAACGGTACAATCGAAAATAAATCACGCAATTAGGAACGGTGGTTAGAACTTTGTTTGGAACAGTCTGATTATGTTGTAGATAGAATTTAGCATGGTTTTTGGAATACATATAGGAACGGTATATTGTAGAGATTAGGACCGGTAGCTGGAATATATTTTGTCGCGACAATTAGGAACGGTTTTTGGTATTGTCTTTAGAACGAAAGCCTAACCACGAAAGGATTCATTTTGGAATATAATTAGGCACGGTAGGTTCTGTCTCTTAGGAACGGTGCACGTGTAGAGTTGGAACGGTTTTTGTAATCGGCATTGGGAACGGTAATTCTCTTGAAAAAGTCAAACTTAGGAACGGTAGGTTGCGAATACGGACCGTCTAAAGTACCGTTTCTAATTTATGATTTATTTTTTTTATTAATAGTTTTATCATTTAAATTAATAATAATATTTTGATTATATATTTAAATATGAAAAAATGCATAATTTAGAAAAAAAAATTATATTAAATACGAATATTATCTGATTTGATTACATAAGAAAAAAAAATACATAATTTACTCTTCGTCCCCATCGGCCTCGTCCATCTCGTCAATATCTATAGGAGGTCGTGACGGGTCGGCGCCGGAGCGACTGGTCTGCATGTCCTTGACCATGCCCATCAGGTCCGCCATCATCTCCTCGAGGCGGCCCAACCGACCCTCCATGTTTGACGGAGGCGCTGGCTCTGGCGCGGGCGGTGGCAGTGGAGGTGGCGAGGTAACGGTTTGGCTGAGCGCCAGGGCCTCAAAACCAAGACCAAATACTCGGCCTTTGTTCTTGCCCCCGACGTAGCTCAGCCACATCTGCTGCTCAGTCTGCTGCGCCACCGAGGCCTCTGATTCGGAAGCAGGATCCTTAGGGGCCTAAGACTGATGATCCTCCATCATCTTCTGGAACATCTCCTGCAAATAATTACAATAAATTAGAAAATTTTAAAATATTTAAAAAAATACTGTGGAATATATTAATTACAACTTACCGCCACCTCCGCTGCCCTCGACCCGCTCCAGCCGCCTTCGGTCTTCTTCTTGTAGCATCTGGAGAATAACTACATCTGCTTCACTGGCCGGCCAAGCTGCTCCTCCTGTAAAAAGAAATGGCAAACAGTTATTACAATTTTAATTTAATAGTAATAAATAATTGAAATAACATTAAATAACTTACCATTTTCTGCTTGTGCATATTGACGGAGACAGATCCCCCGCGGTACACAGTAGTGGATGCGGCTGGGTTGGCATTCCGGTTCGCCTTGTTCTTCTCGCACTCCTTCTGTAACTCCGGGGAAGCCCAGTAGAGGAGGAGCTGCCACCACACCTCATTCGCCAGCCATAGAGGCTTCTGCAGCGACTGTCTGGCGAGGACGAACTTCTTCCTCAAGAACTTCCCCACCCAGACATGGAAGATCTTGAACATCTACTCGTCGTCGGCGTCCCACCAGTACGCCATCTGTATTAATATATATATATATATATATATAAATATTTTTTAACTTTGATTGTTAAAATATTTAAAAAATAAAATTAAGTCATGTTACCTTCAAGCTCTCGAACCAAAAATGCTAGTGCTCTAGCGGCACCTGGCGCAAACAGCCCCAAGGGTGGGGATAGTGTCCTCGCATGACCGCGTGGATCTTCCGATCACGACTGAAATTACAAAATAATTAGTATGTCATAAAAATATTAATTTAAATTACAAAAAAATAAAATAAAAACAATAGTCGTATTACCTCGCATCGACGAGTATGATGTATTGGCGCGCGGATGGTGGTGGGAGTGGTGGGCCGGTGGTGGTGGTGGTGGTGGGCCAGCCCATGGACAGGCCGGATCGACCGCCGGTGCGGTAGTGGATGGTCCGGGCTGCTAATCCGGCGCAGCAGTAGACGGTCCGGGCTGCTGATCCGGCGCAGGTGGTGTGGGTGCCGGATCTGCCGGCACAGGTGGTGCGGGTGCCTGCTCTGTCGGTGATGGTGGTGGTTAGAAAACTGCTTCACCATCCTGGGAAGCAACACCGGCCGGCGGTATAGCCGGTTCGCCGCGACCGCGGCCACGACCACGACCACGGCCACCTCCTCGGGGTGGAAAATCCTGACCAGACATTATCTAAAAAAAACACATAAGTATCAATTTATTTCAATAATGAAGATTTTCTAATGTATTTAGTATATATGCAAACTAAATTCTGCAACTGTACATATAAATACCATAATTTTACCCTAAAATTGCACTAATTCCTTCAAATTATCATATTTTTAATTATAGAATTTATTGAAAAATTAAAATTTCCAGATTATTATAAAAATAAAAATTCCAGATTTTTAAATTATTAAAAATTCCAGATTTTTAAAAAATTAAAAATTTCAGATTTTTAAAAAATTCAAAATTCCAGATTTTAAATATTTTGAATTTACAGATTTTTAAAAAATTAAAAATTCCAGATTTTTCAAAAATTAAAAATTCCAGATTTTAAATATTTTGAATTTCCAGATTTTTAAAAAATTTCCAGATTTTAAATATTTGAAATTCCAGATTTTAAATATTTTAAAATTCCAGATTTTAAAATATTTATAAAAAATTAGGAATTTAAAATATTTTAAAATTCCAGATTTTAAATATTTATAAAAAATTACAGATTTTAAATATTTTAAAATTACGGATTTTAAATATTAATAAAAAATTACAGATTTTAAATATTTTAAATTTCCAGATTTTTAAATATTTGAAATTCCAGATTTTAAATATTTTAAAATTCCAGATTTTAAATATTTGAAATTTGAAATTTTAAATGTTTTTAAAATTCCAAATTTTAAATATTTACAAAATATTACAGAAAAATCAGAATTTTTTTAAAATTACAGAAAATTTTCAGAATTTTCAAAAAATTACAGAAATTTCAGAAATTACCAACAGAAATTAACAACAGTCAAATTACACCAACAGAAATTAACAACAGTCAAATTACACCGAAAATTACAACTACATTATACTAATTAACAGGAAATACAGAAAATACATGACAATTACAAATTAATTCCAGCAAAATACATTACAGAATAATTACAGAAATTACAACTAAATATCCTAACTAACAGAAATTACAACTAAATATCCTAACTAACAGAAATTACAAAAAAACACCGTAACTATACATATATTTAAAAAAAAATTATACAAAAATTTTAATGAAATAAAAAATAAAGAGGGTTTCTTCAGACCCTACTTGGTAGTTGAGGCTCGCGGACGGTGGGCGGCAACGGAGGCGGTGGACGATGGTGGTGGTGGTGCGCGTTAGTGGTGGCAGAGGCGGAGGGTGGTGGTGCGCATCAGTGGGCGTTGAGGCAGAGGCGGCGGACGGCGTCGACGGTGGTAGATGCGGCGGACGGCGGATGGTGGACGGCGGAGGGAGGGAGGCGGAGGGAGAATGGCGGAGGGAAAATGGTGAGGGACAGAGGCGGACGGCGAGAGGCGGAGGGAGGGAGGCTGAGGAAGGGGGAGAGGCGGAGGAAGAGAAACATAGGGAGGGAGAGAGGCTTTCTGAGAGAGAGAGAGAGTGAGGGAGGCGAAAGTGAAAAAATTCAGCCAAGGGTTTAATTTATATAACATTTTGGAACGATCTTTTTTTCCCTTACCATTCCTATTACCGATCCTACCAAAACAAAACGATGTCGTATTACACACAATATGATGTCGTTTTTATGCCGTTGACCTAAATAGGAACGGTCACTTAGTAATAGAGCCATTCCACTAACCGTTCCCATAATTAATTATTCCTGAATAAAAATCTACCGTTCCTACATTAATTCCAAATACTTAGTACATGGAATTGTACTAACAGGAACGGTCTTATAATACAACAGCTGTTCCCAACCCCGTTCCTAATTAAAGAAACGACGTCGTTTGTACACGTGCATATAGTTAGCTTTCCTAATTTTATACATTACCGTTCCTATATGTATTGCAATTGCTTTTTTTTTTTTTTTTTTTTTTTTTATCTTCTTAGATAATAAAAATAAATTAATAAAAACACGTTCTGAACACTTGTTTTATTAAATAAATATATACAATTGGATGTTTAAAGATTATAAAAATCTATAATAATTTCCAAAAAATAGACACACATTCACAATATGAAGAAAATTTGTATACATTTTTTTGTTAGTATTTCAAGGATGTAACTAGCATCCTATATTATTGTACGGCACGACATAATCAGACCGTCAAAATTCCAATCAGACCGTTAGATATGATATAACACACAAAAGAATACATTATATGTCGTTTTGAAATATTTCGGTGTGCGGATCTCGAGTTATCGTATCCGGTCAATATTCATCGTTACAAAAACAGATGTATCCTTAAATCCGGGTTACTGATTGGAAATCCGACCGTTGGACATCAATTCATATCCATAACCTTGTACGTGTTAACAAATGGTGTCGATCCGACTGACGGATGTTGAGATATCAGACAAATTGGTTGGAGTTCTAATACTAGGAACGGGCACCTAATAGACAGTGTGGTCCTAATACCGTTCCTACGATAGAGAATGATGTCGTTTTGAAGCACTAATACAGTCACCGTTCCTAGTAAAATCTGGAACGGTCACGTGTAAACGTACCGTTCCTAATTCAAATTTCCCACATTTTTTTAATTAGCCGCCATATTTGAAATATTGTACCTCAAATAGGAACGGTCCTATGTACCGTTCCTAATTCAAATTTCCCTCATTTTTTTTCAATTATCCGCCATATTTTAAAATATTATACCTCAACTAGGAACGGTAAGTATAAATTAGTACCGTTCCTAATTCAAATTCCCTCATTTTTTTTTCAATTATCCGCCATTTTTTTGAAATATTGTACCTCAAATAGGAACGGTAATTATAAATTAGTACCGTTCCTAATTCAAATTTTCGTCGATTTTTTTTTAAAGTAGCCGTCATATTTGAAATATTAATAATAACTATGATAAAAAATTACAGATTTTGTTTGGAAAATTCAAAAAGCCTCTTCATCGGACTTAGCCTCGTCAAAGCTATCTTCATCTTCATCTTTGGATTCACTGTCTGGCGAGCGCGATGGCCCTGCTCCATGATCAACGACCAATTGTAACCCCGTTGGGTCATGCAGTTCAAATATTTGGTTATCTATTACAACATCTAGATTAGGTACGACTTCATCCATCTGATAGGCGACCTCGGTCCATCGCGAGTCATTGATAACTCTTCGAGCCTTGATTTTGTGAAACAGGAACGGTAAAGTTACTGTTGTAATATAGGCGTTAGCGCATATTAGGAATGGTATCAGGCACAACAAAAAAGGACCGTTCCTACTTGGAGTACATTTTGGACCGGTACTTGTAACACAGTTTCACTTGCTATATACCCGTAATTTGGAACGGTAATTGCATCACATTTTTTCCCATGGCGTAAAAGGGCCTCCTGTAGGACTACATATTGGAACGGTTAGCCAACCGGTCCAAAGTTGACACGGTCTTTGGAACACATACAGTAACGGTCGGTGTTCCCGGTCGGCCTGCCATTCCAAATCTCACACATGTGTTCCAAATTGAGGTCCAAAATATATCAGATCCTCTTTAGAAACGGTTATAGGTGTACAAATTGGCACGCTATTTTTGGCACTCTAATAGGAACGGTCCCACCGTTCCTATTAATTTGTATTACACTTAGCACGACTCAGACGTCATCAACGGTTTACCGTTCCACAACAGTTCCTACAACCGTTCCTACGTGGAACAGTACCTCGAACGGTCATACCTTACCGTTCCTATTTCCGCATTTTTTTGTAGTGATGATGGGTGTACATTTTTCGAGTGGGAAGATCCTCCAATGTGCTCAAGAGTAAGATCTATAATTCCTGGATTATTGAAGAAGATGAATTTGCTAGAAAAGAAAAAAATAGAGCTGGAAAAGAAGAAGAATTTTTACAGAAAGTTGCTTGCTTTTTCATGTTTTTTTTTTTTTTTTTTTGTTTTAATTTGGATACTAAGCAGTGGTGCAAAGATGTAGTGAATTGTGTAAGGGAGTGTCTTTTTGTATTTATGTAATTGTTGTTGTGTTGCTATGTAAGGTTAAGAGTTTTGGTAAGGAAGTGGTGCTAGTGTTCCTGTAATAAAAGTTTTGTCCCTTTTTATGTTGTACACTGTAAATTATATTTGTAATTTGAGCTTGAATATTGTAATCTGTAATCTATAAAGGAACAAAAAAAGAGAAAATAAAAACAGTAAATATAGATTATATTAAAATAGTGTTCCCAAATCATTGCCAAACACTGGTAATTCATAGATATAAAAGTGCCAAAAGAAAGTGCCAAAAGACTACCAACTGAAAGTGCAATTCATAGATACAAAAATATTCAAAACAGTGCCAAAAGACTAGTATCAAAGAATTCTATTTTTCCACTATCTTGTTGCTTCTTCCTGGAGACTTTTTGACCTTAAACTCTGCAAGTTTAAGAGTGTGATAAACTTCTTTCCCCCTTTCATGAAAACTGAGTATTGTTGTTGGACAGAAGCCTGTGTGCTAACACTGTATTGAGCACCAAGCATAGGAGGGGGGGCTCTTATATTTACCCTTGATGTTGCACTCTGGCCCATCTGAAGTTGAGTGTACATTGTAGGCCTATTGGTGTACTGGGGAGGATTCAGGAGATTGGAGAACGGATTGTGCACTGGGAGGGTGTTTTGGGGCTCATTTTCTGCAAATTGTGAGTATACAAAGCTCTGCAAAAAGTGGGTAAAGTGGGTCACATGAATTAAAGTTGAGGTGTCAAATCTATTTGTCATAAAGCTGTAACAATGTTAAGTAGTACTTACTGGAATTGGAGGTAAAATAATTTCTGGAGAATGATGTTCCACTTGCACAGGTTCTGCTTCATTTGTAACGACTTGTTTGCCTTTGTCTTTCCCCTAAGAAACCAGAAGAAGTCAAAATTTTAAGAAACAACAAAATAACAACATAAATTAAAAAAAACAGCAAAATAGACCACTTCATCAGCTCCACCACTCTCTCCACATTATTTTGGGACTGTTATGTTGAAATCCTTCCTCTCTTACCTATGATGACAAAATTAATAAATGTCATCAATGTACAAAAGTTAAATTATTATATACACATTTAATGTACAAAAGTTAAATACTCACATTGAGCTTTGCTTGTACTGGTAAATCTTCATCAGCTCCACCACTCTCTCCCAAGTTATCAACAGATGGTTCTTCGATAGTCAAGTCTTCAATATCTTCAGTTGGTTGAGCTTGATCTATAGTGGGACAAGTCCTTGCATTGTGCTTTTTCTTTCCACACTTTGAGCATTTGACTGTTATTTATTGTCTTTTAAGCTTTGTTATCCTGCCTCTTTTCCCTTTCTTACTCTTCATAATGGGCTCTCCTTCCTCTCTTTTTCTTGCCTTGGAAGGTCTCCCACTTCTTCTGCCAAAGTTTGGTGGCAATGGAGGTATGAAATAGGTTTCATTCCACTGGTTCTCACCACCTATTGGCATTATTGCACTTGTATATACCCTCTTGTAAGTACTTACAGAATAGCAGTTATCTATGTAATCTTCAGGATCTCCTTTTTGATTGAAAATTGCAGAAATAGCATGCTTATAGGGGATCCCACTAAGTTCCCACTTTCTACAAGTGCAAGTATTGTTTGACAAGTCTACTGCATATTGACTACCATCAAAGCATGAGATCTGATAATGAAAGTCATTAGCTTTGATGGGAATATAATCAACAACTTTCTCTACATGCTTGTCAATTATTTTTTTTTTTTATTCTTGGACAGATTCTTCCTTTCCACTTTGCTTCAGCCAAGTCTCTATTTTCCTACAACCTCCTCATCAGAAATTCTCGGATCCATTCCAGCATAGCCAGTATTGGCTTTTTCCCTAGAGATTAGGATGTACACCCATTATTCTACATTTTGCAACCAAAAAAGAAAAATAGAGATTAGGATATACTCTAAAAAAAAAATTGACCGAAGTGGGTATCTACATACCTTGTAGTCATGGCATGAATGGAAGCGTTTGCCTGGGTTTTGGTCAGTCCAAGATGTGCGAATGTAAGCTGGTTTACCACAATAGCAATGTATCCAACTGGGCATGGAAGACATCTTCAATTTCGGCTCCAATCTTCACTCAATTTCTGCTCCAAGCTGTACGGAAAATGGTAGCGGGTGTGGGGTTAAAAGCTGTGACAATTGCTTCAAATCGTCTTCTTCAGGTGTCGGGATGCAAGATTAGGGAGGGAAAGTGTTGGGGATATGGGGTTTTTGGTCTGAGAAGTGGTCGGCCGATTTTGTGAGATTGTGAGGTTCTCCTTCTTTAATTTGGGGTTTTTCTCAAATTGAAGGGGGGCCCTATACTTTGCCATGTCACTGCTTTAGGTGTACATTGTTTTTAAATGATAAAGCCATGTCAGCGAAATTTCCATAATAAAAGCCTAATTTTAGTCCACATAGGCAGATTCCGACCACTTTTAAAAATCTGGTGGCCGGAGTCCTTCAATTGCCAAAAAAACATTAATTCAGGGATATTATTTGCTACCCCTTTAACTAGCGTCCTATTTTTGCCACCCCTCTAATATACAGGGCAGAAAATGTAATTAAGCCTAAGGAAAAATGAGATTAATTATAATTTTATTTTCATTCCATCCAATCCCATCACGCCTATCCTATTAAACGAGCCAAGCGAGCGCTAAATAAATAGCTAGGGAGCGGACATAAGCATCACAGACTAAGAATCAAAATTTCTCCTCCAAATTTTGGAAGAATCTGCTCCTCTACCTGTCCAAAGTTTGTCCCCTCAAGTTTAGATTGCTTAGGGTTTTGTCTTTCCATTTTATCTAGTCTTTCGTCTTCTTTCCCATTAATAGAGTTTGAAGGCAAAATTCTACATCACTCAAATACACAATTAGATCGGATAGACATCTTTGTTTCTTGAGAGAATTAGGTTGAAGTGTTAATTGCTTAGTAGCATAGGAGTACTTAACGGCGTTGGACACCCGAGGTGTAGATATTGTTAAAGAAGCAACGCTTGAAGCTCTGCGAACTTTGGAAAAACTTATTCATAGTGTGCCAATGCTTTTAAGCATTTCAATTTAGCTACAACAATTGCAGTACGAAAATGCACACACATTATATTTTTCTCTCGCATTTTTTATGTTCATGCATGATCCCTTATCGTTTTGGTTAAAAAGTTTATGAATAAAGCATTATACGTACATATTTAAATTAATTCACATTTTGAATTTCAACAACTATGTATTCATTCTATATTTGTGCTTTCCATTTATCAACATAAAAAACCATCAAATGTCATGGTTATGATCGTGGAGAAGACGCATTGTAGAAAACATGAGAGATTTATCATCTCACTTCTATTACCAAGAAGAAAACTATTCACTACTCATAGGGCTCTTGTACAAGTTCAACTAATACGAGTATATTATCAGGTGAACAAGAACTTGGGGAGACCCCCTACTATGTGATGACCGATGGACAATTTTTCGGAATTCATCAACCTTCACGGATGTTCTGACTATGTTTGAAATATGACATTTTAAAAATTACAGATGATCGTAGTTGCATCACTAGTCATGAATCAAAACATAATCATCCTGTACACGTACGAGGCTATCGTGGAATCTAAAGATCAGTTAATACACTATCTTAACCAAGACGAACCAAATCACACCGGTCATGCATGCCTTACTATCATTTCATATTACATCTCTTACATACCATTTAGTGAGCTTAAGAACCCCTTATCAAGCACTATTAAAGTGCGCAAAAATCACTCATCATTATCAATGAAACGCGACAATCATTTTATGAGCGCATCACTCAGTGTAGTCTTGGCGAATAGTGGTCAATGGCCCCTCTGATCAACCGATTCTATGACTCAAGGCATTTGAGATCAAACCATAAGATTTATTTCATGATTGTCATCATATTCGCGATTCTAATCATATAACATTCATATATGATTTAAGAATTTCAATTAAATACATACAAATTATATATACAGATATACATATATATGATGAAGATGGTCCAATAAAAACTAGATTAACATCTTCATGGAGAAAAAAGAAAAAACAGTAATTCGGAAACTAACAGCTAACTTGAGGGCCATCAATTCTAGCATTAAGTAGATTTTGGACCCAATACCTCAATTATAAAATATGTTGGAAAATGGTGAATGATAAATTAAAAAATAAATCGTGACAAGTGATTGGTTACGATGTGTGACACATAACAAGCTCGTGATAGCTTATGACAGCTCGTGACACGCAAATGATGGTTGATGGGCCCCAATCATCATCCGGTCGTGTCTGATCAACCTAATGGGTGTATCCTTTGGTTGAAATGATATGTCCATTGGGTGAAACCTTTTGGATGAAATGATGTGTCCATTTGTGTGAAATGGTATGTCCTTTGGATGAAAGGATGCATCCATTTGAGTTAAATGGTATGTCTTTGGGTGAAATGATGCATCCATTCGGTAAAGGTCATAACCTTTCAAAAGCATCTTTTCTGATTGAACATATCCATTCGAAACACCTTTCCAACTCCTATAAATAGATCTCCCATTTTCATTGGCATTCGAGCATTCGAGCATTCAACTATTCATAGCATTCTTAAGCATACAAAGCATTTTAGAGTTTAGCAAGAGAGTTTCAAGATATCGTTTGGTTCGCCGTTTCTCAAAGTTTGCAGTGCTGCTACTTTGAGATATAAAGTCGTTGTATCTTGGGAGACAAATTGCCAATTCCGTGAGCACCAGAGCGGGGCAATAATTGTCTTAAAGATAAAGAGTTTAACTCTTGCCTCGACTTTGTAATACACAATTTTCCGCACTATCCGTCTCATTCAATTCCTTACAAAATATTGACCTAACCAATGGGATGGGGTGTCCGTTAGAAACCAAATCAAAAGCTAGAATGTAAATCAAAACATTTAGTTTTGCATCTATATAAATTCAACATATAATAAAGTATTGCATAGAAAAATTTAAATAGAACATTAAAACAAGAAAATAGTTGAATAGTTGCAACAAAAAAATCAACGTCTAATTAATTAGCAAAAGAAAATTTATTGTTAATTTACATTATTTAAGAGAAAAAATTTACTTGCTAATAAATTTAGCACAAAAAATTTACTTACTATCAAATTTAACAAAAAAATATCTAAAATATATATATATATATTAAATGATATAAATTAGCAATCAAAATTTTAGTTACTAATTAATAACTCGATGCTGATTTTAACATTAAAACTTTTTTTTTTTTTTTTCCAGCAATTGAGTTATTTTGTTCTAGCGGAAGTTATTACTGTAGTTTAAGGTTTAGTACCTAAATCAATACAAAACATTCATGATTCTAAAACCTTTGCCTCATATGAATGCATCCCGGAAGATAAAGGTGGAGCGGGACGTGCACCCCACTTGCCAATGAGTACGCGAATCCACACGAAAACCCTAATTTCCAAGACATTTTCTTTCTCACTTTCCAAGAGACCAAACAAAAATGGAGTCTATCTTGTGTGTATTTGTGCGTGTCTATGTCATAAAGAGGGACAAAGAAAAGGACAGCTAAGCGAGAACTTTGACGCAATCACACACGCCCACCACCTACTCCAAGAATCAACCATAACCTAAATCTACTCCGAGCTTTCTTTTCTCTCTCATTCTAATAGGGTAGATATGATGAATTTGTAGTGATCTTCGTTTATCCGATGAACCCAGCAAGCCAGAATTCTCAGGTTTCAGAATATATATGAATTTGTAGGAATTTTCTATACTATTTTCTGCTCTACATCTGAAAACTACGCTGTTAGCTAAGATGGCAAACCGGTGGTGGGCCGGCGGAGTAGGTCTTCCAGCAGCTGGAGTAGACTCATCATCATCGTCGCCGGCGCAGAGGAGGCCAGATCTTGGCATATCCATGAATGATAATATTATGAATCGACCCGTTTCGTCGTCGCCTTTGAGGAATCCAGATCTGAGCATATCCATGAACGATAATATCAGAAGCGGCGGCGGAGGGGAAGAAGAAGACGAAAGAGAGCCCAGCGATGAGCCAAAAGAAGGTGCAGTCGAAGTCCCAACGCGTCGCCCGAGAGGCAGGCCAGCTGGTTCGAAGAACAAGCCGAAACCACCGATTTTCGTCACCCGCGACAGCCCTAATGCGCTGCGGAGCCATGTTTTGGAGGTGGCCGACGGTTCGGATGTGGCGGAATCCATCGCGCAGTTCGCAAGAAGAAGGCAGAGAGGGGTTTGCGTGCTCAGCGCAAATGGAACAGTAACTAACGTGACTGTCAGGCAGCCATCGGCCCCTGGAGCTGTCATGGCTTTGCACGGCCGCTTCGAGATTCTGTCTTTGACCGGGACTTTTCTTCCGGGGCCAGCGCCGCCGGGGTCGACGGGCCTTACGGTCTACTTGGCAGGCGTGCAGGGGCAGGTGGTCGGAGGAAGTGTGGTGGGGTCTTTGATGGCTGCTGGACCAGTAATGGTGATTGCTTCAACTTTTTCAAATGCTACATATGAGAGGTTGCCGTTGGGAGAGGAGGAGGAGGGAACCGGTGGTGGTGGAGGGGAAGGCGAGCTAGGCGGTGGCGAGCTTGGAATTGGTGGGACGGCGGCGGCGCTACAAGGTGGTCTGGGTGATCCATCATCGCTAGCGGCCTATAACATGTCGGCAAGTTTACTTCATAATAATGGTGGACAGATGAGCAATGAATCCTTAGGCTGGAATCATGGCCGCCCTCCTTACTAGGTAAGGATTAGAAATTAAGGATAATATCATGTGAGAGTTGATCACAGCTTCACTAGACATATATGTTCTTAGTTTCACTTCATATGTTATAATATGTTAATAGGGATTGGAGAAGCAAGAAATTCTAACTCAGATCGGGTTCGGTCAAATTTAAATTAATCATGGTAAATATAATAAATTTGCTGTGTGATTGGTGTACAATTAAGAGAAAGTGATTAATCACATAACAAGTACATCGTATTTGCTCCGTGATTAATTTGATTCGGCCAAATCTGATTGGGACAAGAATTTTTTGTGCTCAAGTTTGCAGTATGATCTGTGTGTATAAATTTCTGTCATTTACATCTTACTTGGTTGATCAGCAAAGAGTTTGCTTATAAATTCGACACTCATAATCACTATCCTCTTAATATTTTGTAGAGAAAGTAAAATTAACAAATTTTAGATAGATCAAACAAATTAACACTTGAATTTATCATTAAGTAATTTATCCACAAGCTTTGGACTTTCCAGGGTTTGATTGCATTTTTAACACTGTAATAATTACATGTTAATTTGGTATTTTAGTGACTTTGTTAGGGTTGTAATTGGTCTTTCCCCTTTTTAAAATGTTACAATTTTAGGACAAATTTGGTTGGAATTGTAAAATTGGTCGGAGGTGACATCAATTTTAGCCAACTTTGGCAAAATAAAAAGGATAAAAGAAGTTTTGACAACCCTAACTAACAAATTATAAGACTAAAAATACAATTAAGCAGAGTTTTCAGTATATACAGAAAAATGCGATTTTAGTTTTGTAACTTGGGGGTGATATTTTTGGTCCTGCACTAGTTGAGTTTCGCAATTTAATCCCATAAATAAAATTTTGATGATTTTCGTCATTTTTTGGCTAGTTTGACTGAAAAGTTGCATGTGACTTCCACATGACCCAATTAAATTGTAATTCTAGTCCTGTAAATTAATTCACGTAGAGCAAAAAATGACAACTCTCTTAAATTACATGACTAAAATCGCAGTTTAATTGGGTCGTTTGCAAGTTACATACAATTTTCCGGTCAAATTAACTGAAAAGAACTAAAATTATAAAATATTTAACATTATAAGATCAAATTGTGAAAATCAATTCGTAATGGACAAAAAACACCACTCATAAGTTCCAGAACTAAAATTACAATTTTCCTTATGTAATTTTGATTGTTCTAAGAGATTTATTAGATATAGGTTATATATGGTTGTGTAAGAAGAGAAGATGACGAGTCATAGCATGCAACTCAAGAGAAAACTGAGATCATGAGAATTAGTTACTTTCTTAAATAATTTGGTACAATTATTTATTATTTTTACTACATCTAGTTTTCCGTAAATTTCATTTTTTGTCCCATAAATAGATTTGTTTCAATGTTGGTCCTATACCATACACAATTAACACATTACATTTTATATGTGTATTTTTTTTTTTCCAATTTCAAGATACAAAGGGGATTTCGATGCTAATTTCGTTAAGTGACTGCAAATTTGGACGGAAAAATTGGTGGAAAGGCTTGTTCTTACTTTTTCTTTGTATAAATAACATATTGTTCTAATGGGTTATAATAAATTTTAAAGTAATGTATATTATATATGTTGTTATGTTAATAATGCCTAAATTTTCAGTAAAATTATAAATAAAAACTGCAATAATCGAATCAAATTCAGAATGTTCAGAAATATAGACCGCATTAAAAAAAGTTGGATATTGATCAACAATTAAAAATATTAGAACCAAAAGTACATTTTGTAATTGTTGATCAACATTCAACTTTTTCTAATGCCGTTTATATTTCTGAAAATTCTGAATTTGATTCCGATTATTGCCGTTTTTATTTATGAAATTATTGAAAATTTAAGTATTATTAATATAACAACATATATGATGTACATTACATTAAAATTCTTTACATTATAAACTATTACAAATAATAAGCTATTTATACGTAGAAAAAGAAGGAACAAGCCTTTTCCACCAATTTTTCAGTCCAAAGTTTCAGCCACTTAATGGAATTAGCATCAACCATTACGTATTTAATAAAAATCCTTTTTGTGTCCTGAAATTAGAAAAAAAAAATGGGCATATGGGATGCAATGTGTTAATTGTGTACAATATGAGACCCAAATTAGAAAATATGTCCACTTATGGGACCAAAGATGTAATTTACCCTTTAGTTTTTTTCAAATTTGAAAGTGCATTTTAGGTTTTCTCACTACAAGAAAATTGTTCAACAACAATGGAAAAAAAAAATAGTGTCGAACTAATTAGCAAGTAAAATTCTCGTTGTTAATTTATATTATTTAATACAAGAAATTTACTTGTTAACAAATTTTACAACAAATTATTATATATATATATATATATATATATATTAAAGTGCAGATTAATAACGAAAATTTTACTTGTTAGTTAGTTGAACGCTGATTTCAACATCAAACTTTTTTCAGGTGAATTACAATATAACTCCCTTGAGGTTTGACATAATTACGGATAACCTTCAAAAATTACAAATACCCCCCCTGAGATTTGTAATTTTTAATTAAGGGCCTAAAATGATCCATTTTGCCATTGGATTTTTTTTTTAATTTGTAAAAAATAAGTCGAGGGAAATTATATTGTTTCTCTTCTGTGTAAAAAACGTAAGGAACCTCTCTCTGGGCATTTTTGTCCAAAAAATTCAAAAAAATTTAAAAATAATTTCATTTGTGTAAGAGCATTTTGGTCAGTTCACCCATAAAAATGGATGAAAATGTGTTATTTGTTAGACGATTACAAACTTTAGGAGAGCATTTATAATTTTTGAAACAAAGATGAGGTATTCATAATTATGCCAAACCTCAGAAAATTACTCAATTTTGCATAGCTATTAAGCTATTTTCTAGTAATTCATCATTCGTTTCTAGGATTCAAACATGCACCCCAAATTATGTGGTGTTACTTGAGGATATACTCTTTTGATTCTACAGCATTACATTTACACCTGTGTGCAATTCCATCCTCAGCATTATAGTTTAACTACAACATGATCATATCTGACAATAAATTTAACGTAGGAAAAATGTATTTTTCATCTTGTAATTGTTGTGGGGTGATACTTTTGATCCATTTTGATTTCAATTTGTCAATTCAGACAATAATTTAAATATTGTAGCACATTTAATCTATATTCCGTTGAAAAATGCCAATTTTTCCATAAAAGAGTCAATTTCGCCCGAAAAAAGTGCACGTTTAACACTTGACAATCCCTTTTATGTAAACATTGGTGTTTCTTGACAAAAAATGGACCAAATACGCTACTTTTTCTAATTTATTGTTTCAATTGCAAAATTAAATTAAATTGGACTGAACAAAAAATGTCAGCCCCAAAAAAGTTATAGAACGTTAATGTAAAATTCCTTTTCCCCCTTCAATTAATTATTCCACCAAAACTAAAAAAGTATAGGCGGTTTATGTACTTTATATAATTGATTCATGTACGTATCAAGGGGTAACTTCATTTTTATCCGGGAAAATTATATTTTTAACTTTTAAGTTTACCCAACATTTTATCATTTTTGTAAATTAAAGGACTAAATTAACAAAGGACATTATAGGACTAAAATTAATATGGGGTAAACTTAAAGGACGAAAAAAAATAAATTTTCCTTTTTTCGTTTAAGTTTGTCATTAAATTAATGATCTCTGTACTCCATATTCTAAACTCATCAATTTTGATCCTTAAATTTCTTGAAAATTAATGATCAAACTTAGTCGTCGTCGTTACGTTGATCGTCTAATTAAACCAACGGTACATACCAGTTACGTGTTCAGCTTGAAAAAAGGAGTGTTGGGTTTCAGAATTCCATTCGCACGCTTTTCATTCAATTCCCAAATTTTCTCTCCCCAATTTAGGGTTAAATGCAATTTTTCCACCTGTGTTTATTAAAAAGAGTAATTATCCCATGTGAAAAAATAATTAATAATTTGTCCCTTGTATTATTAAAAATGCAGCAAACAATCCCCTTACAAGGGGTTTTTTTTTCTCCGTTTTTAGGGGTTTTTTACTCTATTTGTTAAAACACAGAGGATAAATTACTATTTATTTTTTCACAGGGAAATTTTTGCACATTTTGCATATCACAAGGGGGGTGATTACATTTCCCCCCCAATTTATTTTCCCCTTTTTTCTTCAATTACCTTAAAAAAATTAACTCAAAAGCATCATTTCCACCATTTATCCCTAATTTACGACTATTGGCCGTTCAACTTGGCATTTATTGTTGGTTTAGCACCTTTCCTTTTTCCTCCAAAAAGATCTCCACATTAATTTAGATGGTGATTAATTTATAGTTAGGATTAACTTTGATCATTTTAAAAAAAATTGGAGGATTAATTAAAATTGATAAGATCCAATCATAAAATATCAAAGTAATTTATTAAGAAACTTAAAAAGACCAAAATTGAAATTATTCCCTGTGTACATATGTAGATGTGTGTTGGTGCATGCAGTTTGTGTTTTGTGTTTTGTGCTCTCACCTTATATATGTATTTGTGCTTGTATTGTGTTTTCTGCTGCGTGCGGGAACTTGTACATAAATTATTTGAATATTGTCAATTTGTCATATAATTACAGAAGTTTCTCGTTGACTTATATATTATATGAATATTGCATATTCAAACCATTAGACAGCTTTTTTGCTGGCTGGAAGTGTCATTGCACTACAAAAAAAATTGTGTCATAATCACGTATTTTTGCCATGAATTCAATAGAATGTTGTCACAAAAATTTGCAACTGAAAATTTTTCGTTGTTATAAGTACTAATGCTATAGTTGCAGTGGTTTCTCCATCCGTGAAAATTCTGCCACGAATAATTGTCCGTTGCAATAGTCTATTACAATTTATGTTGCCAAAACGTTGACTTTTAACGAATTTTGCAACGATATTTGTTTTTTATAGTTCTTTTGCAACGACTTTGTGATAATATTTTCATGGCAAAATTCGCTGCAATTTCATTGCAATGTCTTATTTCATTGTAACAATATTTGCAATGAAAATTCATTGCAAAATTGCAACGCATTGTTTGCAACGACATCCACTGCAAATGTTTCAACGACTTGTGCAACGAAAATTCGTGGCAAAATTGCAACACATTGCTTGCAACTTCAGTCCGTTGCAAATTTTGTAACGGATGTTGCAACGATTTTTTTTTTTCTAAAATCCATTGTAATTTTTATTATAATATTTTTTTATTTCAATTTGATATTTAATTTATTAATTAAATAATATTTAATTTACAACTAACAATTTATACAATTCTAACAAAATAAAATATTTAATCAAAAATAAAATATAGAAAGATAATTCAATACATGTCATACATGTCCAACAAACAAAAATTTAAAGTTTCAAATATCAAATGTTTAATAAGGTGGGTCATCATCATTTTCACAATCATCTAAAGGTGGTTGGCCAGATCTGGATGACGGATCATTGTCACTAGAGTTATCTTCAGATTCACTCACATCTTCCAGTGCCGTACCAAATTTATTAAATTGCATCTTTAGCTGCATCTGTTTGTTTGTGCGTTTGATTTTCCGACTCAATGTTTTGTTTTAAGAAGCAACTTGTGCACTAAATGTGATCAACAATGTCCCAACATTGGATTGAGAGTCTTAGTGTTAGTCGAGGTAAGAGAAGTGGATAACCTCGCCTCCGGCCCATACCCCAAATTCGGCCTTTCTTTACTCCTCCAATTGCCTCCAACCACAATTGTTGATCATTAATTGAAGTGCTTGACGATGAGTCGGGCAGACATTGAGAAATAATGTTCTGATCATCATTCAACTTTTGAAATTTTTCTTGTACAATTATAGAGAAATATATTTAGCAAATAGCTTAAAGATAATTTAAGTATTTACTTTGATGTAATTTTAAATAATATAAACTTACCACTGCATCCTCAATTATCAGGCCAGCCCAATCACCTTCTTTTGTTTTTCAACGCTTCTCCAACTGCTCAATAGTGAAGGTAGGCGACCAAGCAATTTCTTCTAATAAAGTTTAGAATAAAAATATCAATTGTGTAAGAAAATCAACTATAATCTAAAACATAAAAAGAAATAATTATATCTTACCAACTTTCGTTTGTGTTTTGAAATAGAAGTAGAACCACCTCGATAGACGGTAGATGCATATGCAAATTTTTTTTTGGCGGTTTGTCTTATTAATATGTGAGATGGCCTGAAATTTCTCGCCAGTCCACGCACTCTACAGGCCCACCCAAATTTCATCGGACATCCAATTGGCTTTCTTTTTGCTTTTCCTACATCGCCCCATTGCCTCCCTAATTATTTTCCGACCCTAAAATTAAAATTACTGCGAATTTGGCCTGCATCACTTGAATTCCATGTATAGCGTGCATACAAGATATAATAAATCAATATGATGACGTAACCAAAATTTTAATTAATAACAAAATAAACTAAAAACTAAAAATTTTGAATCTCACATTAAATTTTCAAAACCAGAAGTCCTTAGTCTCTTTTGGAACATCTTGAAGGACGACCATTCCCCTAAA
Source organism: Sesamum alatum (assembly GCA_034509735.1). Taxonomy (NCBI): domain Eukaryota; kingdom Viridiplantae; phylum Streptophyta; class Magnoliopsida; order Lamiales; family Pedaliaceae; genus Sesamum; species Sesamum alatum. The sequence continues at coordinate 23,238,361 of JACGWO010000003.1, forward strand.
TAGTAGCCTGTAATAACGGACTTAATGACCGGTTTGTACATCCGAATCCCTATAAAGTAATAAAAAATTAATTATTAATAACGAATATAATGCAATAATTTAAAAGTTTTTATAACAATCTAACATTTAAATTATCTTACATGACAAACTCCGGGGTAATGATATCTGATGGACTAGTTATTGGAGGAACATTATTAGACGCGGCTTTAGGTATAGATCAGATGGTGGTGGTGGTGGCGGTGCCGCTGATGAGGATACTGCAAGTGATGGTAATGGTGATGGACCGACATGTGCGTTTTCCATCCCAACATGAGAAGGGGGTAGAGTAGGGGATGAGGAGGGTGTCTCTCGAGCTATAGGAGAAGGTGGAATTGGTGGTGTGGTGGCAACCCTATGATCCTTACCACCCGTAAATCCTCCGCGTACCATATCTACATGAACATAGTAAAAAAAAGGCAATTTAATTAAATTAGTTTAGTTAAATCATTTAAGTTGAGAGTTAACTAAGTTATTTTAGTTTAGTTGAAACTTTTAAGTTGATAGTTAACTAAGTTAAATTAATTTAGTTGAAGCTTTTAGGTTGATAGTTAGTTAAGTTAAATTATTTTAGTTGAAATTTTTAGGTTGATAGTTAACTAAGTTAAATTAGTTTAATTGAAATATTTAAATTGATAGTTAACTTATAAATTCGTTTAGGTGAAAATTTTAAGTTTTAGTTAAATTAGTTTAGTTGAAACTTTTAAATTTGAGTTAACTAGGTTGAGTTAATTTAGTTTAAGCTTATAAGTTAGGGTAAATTACATCTACTTCCCCTGAGGTTTGATATAATTACAAATACCTCCTTATTGTTTGAAAAATTACAAATACCCCCTTGAGGTTTGTAATTTTCAACCGAAGGCCTGAAATTGATCATTTTGCCCTTGATTTTTTATTTAAATTGCAGAAAAATCAATCAAGACAAATTGCATTATTAACTCCTTTCTGTAAAAAAATTTAAGAACCTCTCCCTACGCATTGTAGTCCAAAAAAATTTAAATTTTTTTAAAAATTAAATAAAATGTATAAGGGCATTTTGGTCTGTTCATCCATAAAAATGGATGAAAATGGGTTATTTGTTAGACGGTTACAAACCTCCGGGGGGTATTCGTAAATTTTCAAACAACGAGAGAGTATTTGTAATTATGCTAAACCTCAGGGGAGGTAGATGTAATTTACCCTATAAGTTAATAATAACTTAGTTAAATAGTTAACTTAGTTAACTAATGATGGCACTATTATTACGTTATTACAATTTAATCTTATAATAGTTAATTTGTTTCTACTAACAATTTCCTATTACAAATGATGGCACTATTACATCTTGCTACTTACTAATGAAGGCACAATTACAATTTCCTACTGACAATTTAATTAGTTTCTCTCTTTGAAGTTTCCAGCCATATGGTTCATATCATAGCATTCTTAACTGTGTTTTCATAATTTTTAATTCCGTAGAACCATTTAGTAAATTTCCTTATAGATAAGGCTTAAACTATAGTTTAAGAAAATTATGGCGGATAGTAGGAAATTTAATGAAATTTCCTTAGAACCATTTAGGAGTATAAGGAAATTTACAGCTGATAGTAGGAAATTTAATGAAATTATGGTTGAATTAATTGAGTTTAATTAATTAGTTATTTGAGTTAATTTGGTTGAATTAATTTAGTTTAAGCTTTTAAGTTAATAGTTAGCTTAATTAAATTAGTTTAGTTAAACTTTAAAATTGATAGTTAATTAAATTAAATTAGTTTAATTCAAACTTTTAAGTCCATGGATTTTAACTTAATTATAGAATCCTAATATACAATCATCAACAACAATACTTATCCACCTCACCAACACAATCTCCCATTCACCTCATCAACACAAGTATCCCATTACAAATATACCAAACATATACAATATATTTATCCACCATTAGAATATATACCAAACATATACAATATACTCATCCACCATTACAAATATACCAAACATTTAGAATATATTTATCCACCATTACAAATAATCTCAACATCTTTTCTTGTGTTCAAATTATCCTTGATTTTTTCCTTGATGTTCATTACAATATTGAATATATTATCAAACACATTTTTTTTCTATATGCATGACATCAAGGTTGTGTCGAATCATGTTTGCGGTCCAATACGGGAGATCCCAAAATAAACTTTTTTTCCACTTGTGTTCAGTTCCATAACCAGGAGGGTAACTCCGAGGGTCCGCAATAACTAATTTAAAACGGCACACAGAATGCCATACTTCCTCCGCATTTGCTCTAGGTGAAACTTCATTCTTCTTAAGTCTGCCCTGGGTGAAAGCCTTCTTATTTCTCCTATCTGGATGTTCTGCTCTTAAAAATTGTCGATGACAATCAAAGTAACTTGCTTTCATGCCGTGTTGAAGGTGAAATGCCTGTATATTATTCGTACATATTGGGTAACCTATAATCCCAACAGTACTCCAACTCAACAACATCCCATAAGCTGGAAAGTCATTAACGGTCCACATAAGTGCCGTCCTCATCATGAAAAAATCTTTTCTAGATGCATCATATGTCTGTGCACGTACTTGCCACAACTGTACCAACTTCTCAATCAAAGGCTGCAAGTATACATCAATAAGTCGTTTGGATTAGCAGGACCAGGAATAATTAATGACAAAAACATAAACTCAGATTTCATACACATCCCTGGAGCAAGGTTCTAGCCAACACGAATATGATTTGCCATATTGTCCATGAGGGGCAAAACCATCAGTACAAAGGCCATGACGAACATTCCGGGGTTCCGAAGCAAAATCGGGATGTCTCTCATCGAAATGTTTCCAAGCCTCTGTTTCAGATGGATGACACATAACCCCATTCTCTGTCTCATGAGTAGCATGCCAATTCAGGTTTAGCAGTAGTATTGGAAGCATACAATCTCTGCAATCGGGGAGTTATCGACAAATATTGCTGTAGACAAGTTAATTTTGCGCTCAATCAAATGATGACGCGGAAAATATATATTACTTATCAATTATATTCCCTTTTTTATTTATATTTTGGAATTTGCTAAATTAATTTCAAATACAAATAGTTAATTTAATTGATATTTTAATATATATTTCGTTATCAAATCAACGACCGCCAAGTGTCAAATTGAGGTGTTTTGGCCAATCAAATCAAGACAAATATTTTTGATATTATCTCTTAGAAAATGAAAATATTAAAGAGATAATATCAAATTTGAACTATCATGTCTTCCAAGTATTTAATGTATTTATCTCATTAAATTAAAATAAAGAGGTAATAAAAAATGGTGTTCTAGCTCACCACAACTCTACCTCTTTGATAACTCTATATAGGGGTTCTTGGAATTCATCCAATGGACAGACACAATTGAAGACAATTGACGACACAAGAAAGAGAGTCTCCAAATCCTCTCAAGCGCAAATCAAGGAAGATCTACGACGTTCAAGGCAAGAATCAAGGCGTTCCTAACGGGCGTCACCCAAAGTCATCATTTGATTCGAGAAGAAGTCAAAACACCAGTGAATTAACGTTATCAAGAAGCAAATCCATCTTGGTGGAAGATCAAAGCCTCAAATCAACCAATAAATATTCAAGTTCAATTCAAATATCTCAAAATTTATAGCGTTTAATCCGGGAACAAGCCAACGACCCCCGAATTAACGTTATTCAAAATCAAAGTTAACACCGAAGGAGATCAAATGTCAAGTTTCACTTCCAAAGTTTCCAAAGTCAAATATCACGATTTTGAAGGGAAGAATCAGAATTTTTAATAGAGTTTCGCACCCACTAATATTCAATCAATTCAAAGAATTTATTTGTAATATTTTATTATTTCAATAAATTCAGAGGAACACGAAAATCTATTTACAAATTTTGGCACACCTAGTGGGACCACTCTACCTCTCATCTCTTCCCTTCATCAAAATCTGAAGTATTTAGATGGATACTCAAGGAAAAGCTACGAAGTCAGTGAATTCCAAACTCGTCATATTAAAGTCTTCGAGCGCTAGTGCATAGAGTGTCCGTGTTACTACGAGGAGCATGCCGAAGAAACTTAAGGAATCTTCCCAGATGACTCCTCCAATTGAGTCTGCTCAAAAGGACATACTTGTACCTAGCCATCCAAGTGAAGATGACGAGATAAATCTCCTCCGTCTTCTCCTCGCTCCGTGTCTAGCTACTCCTTCACATCGAATGTGGCCCCGGTCATGGTGATGAATGCTACAACTTTAGAAGAACAAATTGCAAGTTTGACAAGAGCCATCGAAGGATTCACAAAGCATGTCCAGAAGCAAGATGCCTAAATTGCTAGGTTGATCAACAAGTCAGACAACGTTGACACAAGCCATATTAAGGGGAAACAAGTTGAGGCTCATGATGAAACATAAAAATCCACAAAGCAGCACTATATCGAGAATGATAAACCTGCAAAAGAGCTTCAAGTCTCGTCCGATGGACTGATTCTTGTAGACAAACTAAAAGAACTCATTGAAGGAACCATCAGAAACAAGATCGATGGAAGCTCAAGGTCATACTTTACCTACTCCAAGCCCTACACTCCAAGGATTGATAGCTTGAAGATGCCGATGGGCTACCAACCATCAAAGTTCCAGCAATTTGATGGCAAGGGCAATCCTAAGCAACACGTGGCTCACTCCGTGGAAACATGCAACAACCCTGGAACATATGGGGATCATCTAGTCAAACAGTTTGTCCGATCACAGAAAGACAATGCATTTGATTGGCGTACTGATTTGGAGGCCAATTCAATTGACGGATCAGAACAACTAGAGCAGGAATTCCTCAATCAATTCTATAGCACTAGGCGGACCGTCAGCATGATTGAGCTTACAAGTTCCCGCCAGTGGAAGGATGAGTCGATCATTGATTATATCAATAGGTGGAGGAATCTGAGCTTTAACTGCAAAGATCGGTTATCTGAAGCTTCCGCCATTGAGATGTGTTTTCAAGGATGCAATGGGGCCTTCGGTATATTCTTCAAGGAATCCTACCCAGATCATTCAAAGATTTAGCCACTCGAGTACATATTATGGAGTTAAGTATGGCACCGAGTGGAGTGGAAGGGCCACCTGTCCAAGAACCCCACAGAACCAAGGAAAGACAAGAAATCGAGAAAAGGGGCCAACCTTTTTCAAAAATTCCAAGTAAGGAATCAATGGCAGTGAATGTAACATCATCAAGCTTAGGAGCACAGCAAAAGAAAACATTACCCTGAAGAACAACGCTCCTTACGAGAGACCCGAAAAGAAAATTAACCTTGAAGGAAATGCAAGCAAAGCAATATCCTTTCATCCATTCTGATGTCCCCAGAATATTTATTGACTTGTTGAAGGCTAACCTTATCGACTTGCCGAAGCGAAGCGAAGCGACCTAAACAAATAGATGACCTAAAGTACTGCAAATATCATCATTTAATTGATCATTCAATGCAAGATTGCTTTGTATTCAAGGACAAGGTTATGCAACTAGCTTGCGAAGGTAAAATCTCTCTTGAAAAACATACCGTAGTAACAAATTTACCACGATCAAGTGTGGGCCTTTTGATGACGACAAAGCTTCATGCAATACCATACATAAGTACGATACTGCGATTAATAAGGACGCACCATTTGAAAAGGAAGATTCCTCTGATACTGATGAGTGTATGCCCACAATCACTTTCGCCGATGAAGATTTGCTTATTGGGTCTAAGCCTCATAACCGTCCTTTGTTCATTGTTAGATATGCACGTGAACAAAATATTGATCGATGGAGGCTCTGCAGTCAATATCTTAACCCTATGAACTTTGGAAGAATCAGGAATCTCGATGGAAGAACTCTCAAACAACCACATCATGATTCAAGGCTTCAATCAGGGAAGGCAATGGGCTGTCAGCATTATAAGAATGGAACTATTGATGGATGATATGGCGTCGACCCGCTATTTCATGTTATAGACTCCAAAACTTCTTACAACATGCTTCTTGGCCGCCCTTGGTTGTATGAAAATTCTGTAGTCCCTTCGACATGGCATTGGTGCTTCAAATATTGCTGCAATGATTTAGTGAAAAGGGTACTCGGTGATAGTAAGTCTTTTACTGAAGCTGAGTCGCACTTTGCGACACCAAGTACTATGTTGAAGCTGCCAAAAGAAGAAATGAGATTTCTCTCTAAAAAAACCAAAGTCACATGGCGATCGAAGTGTGAGGAGAAATGAGCCACCCAAGGTCGATGCTGAATTTTCTAAGAGTTTGACTTTACCATTAACTCAGATCAATGTGAAGCAACCATCGAAGCCGCCACTCGAAGGATTTGTGCCCTCAGCACAAGAAGAGGAAAAGTGACATGAGACGTTGGCCATAGATGGAGAAGGATATGTCCCTAAAGCCTTTAAGCTGTTTGTTAAAGCCAGGTATAATCCACAAGAAAGGCTAGCCCTTGATAAACTTCCTCCCGAAGCCACCAATAAAAATCTCCATGGACTCAACGCCACCCAAGTAATGTTCAAGGAAAAGGGGCATGCAATCCCAGATTCTCATGTGGGTCTTGGCTTTACCCCTCCTAAGCCTATCCACATCTCCATAAAAAGGTCCAACAACAACCATGTTAGTGAATGTTTTTCTTCAACTGAAAATGACTAAAGGGAAGAAAATCCACGGGAGTCTATCTTCAATAGACTTGGCCCACATCAAAGGTTGATGCATACAAATCCCAACAATGAATCTGTCTTCGATAGACTTGGTCCACAAAAAAGAATGGTGTATCAAGAGAAAGGCATATCCAAGATGGTCGTACAATCAAAGAAAAATATCACGTCCTTATGTACACAGAAACTCAGAAGTTTGATTCCTTCTAGAATGAGACGTCACACAGCTTTAGCCATATCGTGTGGCAGAGTCTTGAAGGTTAAAGTACAAACTGTGGTCTTCATGAAAACGCAACTTGATGATGAAGATGATAGAGAAAGCGTAGCATCATCTAACCATATCAACAGTGGCGTTGAAGAAGATAAGATCCAAGCTTACCACATCACCTTGATAAAAAATAAGGAGTCTGGAGAAGACGATGCCGAAGCCGCTCCTTTAGAACTTGAGGAGGGTGTTAAAGCCACCGTTGATGAGTTGAAGAAGGTCGATCTAAGTAATACTGAAGATCCCAAGCCAATTTACATAAGCGCCTCGCTAACCCCTAAAGAAAAGGAAGCATACGTCGCATTACTACACGAGTTCAAAGACGTGTTTGCATGGTCCTACAAAGAAATTCTCGGGCCAGATCTAAAATTAGTTGTGCACCACCTATTAGTAAAGAAAGGGGCTCGTCCTGTTAAACAAGCCCAACAAAGATTCCGACCTGAGCTAATCCTGTTGATTGAACGTGAAGTAAAAAAAACTCATAGAAGTTGATTTCATTCGAGAATTTAAGTATCCGGCGTGGATTTCCAGTATCATCCCTGTGAAAAAGAATAACGGGCAGATTCGAGTATGCGTCGACTTCAGAGACATGAATCACACATGCTCCAAGGATGACTTCCCATTACCCATCGTGAATTAATGATAGATGCCACTACGGGTCATGAAGCCTTATCTTTCATGGATGGGTCATCTGGATATAATCAAATACGTATGGCACTGACAAATGAAGAATTGACAACATTTCGCACTCCTAAAGGTATATATTGCTACAAAGTCATGCCATTTGGATTAATGAATGTCAGCACTACATATCAAAGAGCAATGTAAAAGATCTTCGACGACATGCTCCACAAGAATATAGAATGCTATGTTGATGACCTGGTTGTGAAATCAAAGAAACGAAGGGATCATTTTCATGACTTGAGGAAGGTTTTCGAACGTTTGAGGAGATACCATCTAAAGATGAATCCTTCTAACTTTGTATTTGGAGTCACGTCTGAAAAATTCCTTGGGTTCATCGTCCGCCAGCTGGGTATAGAGATTGAATAAGCCAAGATTAATGCCATTTTGAGAATGCCAGAACCGCGAAACATCCATGAGCTCTAGAGCTTACAAGGAAAGTTTGCATACCTTCAGAGATTCATTTCAAATCTAGCAAGCCATTGTCAACCATTTAGTCGTGTAATGAAGAAAGACGTACCCTTTGAGCAGGATGAAGCTTGTGATAAATCGTTCAGAAGTATAAAGTCTTACTTAATGAGGCCTCCCGTGTTGGTTGCACCCGTGCCTGGGCGCCCCTTAATCGTTTATGTTGCTGCTCAAGAGCGCGCTGTAGGAATCTTACTTGCCCAGAAGAATAATGAAGGAAAAGAGAATGCTTTATACTATTTAAGCAGAACAATGACACCAAACGAGCTCAACTATTCACATCGAAAAGCTATGTTTAGCGCTCATCTTAGCAATCCAGAAGTTGAAGTATTACTTTCAATCACATAGTGTCGATCTGGTCTCAAAGGCAAATCCCTTTAAATATGTTATGTCAAAGCCAATATTTTCTGATAGGCTCACAAGATGGTATCTGCAGCTGCAACAATTCGAGATCACATATGTTCCTAAAAAAGTCGTCAAAGGGCAAGTCTTAGAAGACTTTCTAGCCGATCATCCCATGCCTGCCGAGTGGGAGTTGTCTGATGACGTGCCTGACGAAGATGTCCTTCTAATTGAAGTTACGCCCCCTTGGAAAATGTATTTTGATGGCGTTTTCCATAGAGAGGGAGCCGGAGTCGGAGCCGTGGTTGTCTTCGTCACATCTGAAGGGAAAGTCCTACCTTACTCCTTCACTTTAACTCATAACTGTTTAAATAATGTGACGGAGTACCAAGCTTTTATCCTTGGATTGGAAATGGCAGTTGACATAACGCAACGACACCTCAAAGTATATGGAGACTCTCAGTTAGTGATCAATCAGCTCCTCAGTCTCTACGAAGTCAAAAAGCCTGAGTTGCTTCGATACCATGACTACGCAAGAAGGCTGATGGGATGGCTAAGAGATGTAGAACTTGAGCACCTATCAAGAAAAGACAATAAACAAGCTGATTCATTGGCGAAGCTTATTTCAACTCTCTCAATGACCGATAAGAAAACACGCATACCAATATGTAAGAATTGGGTCATACTCGTGCTCTTCAGTGATGATAAGAATGACACATTCCAAGAAGAAGAAAATCATGGAGATTCTCAAAATTGAAGAGGAAGATAGGCGATAACCGCTCATTGACTACTTGAAGTACAAGATGTTACCCGATGATCTACGATGAAGGGCTGACATATGACGACGGGTGTCCCGCTTCAGCTACTTCAAAGAAACGCTTTATAGACGCTCATTTGATGGAGTTTTCTTACGCTGCCTGAACGATGGTGAAAAGATTCAAGCTATGGAAAAAGCTCATTTTGGAGTTTGTGGTGCTCACCAATCCAGACCAAAACTACACTTCTGCGTAAAAAGGATGGGTTATTACTGGCCTACAATGGTTAAAGATTACTTGGACTATGCAAAGAGATGCCAAACTTGTCAATTTCACACTAATCTTATCCACTAACCACCTGAGCGTTGCACCCTACCGTCGCTTCACGACCTTTCGATACTTGGGGTTTGGATGTTGTGGGACCTATGACAAACTCTTTCGGTGGTCACTTGTATATCTTGGCAGCAACTACTATTTCTCTAAATAGGCTGAAGCAGTCCCCTTGAAAGAAGTGAAGAAAGAAAATGTTGCTAATTTTATTCGTACCAACATCATCTACCGTCATGGAGTACCTAGGTATATCATCACTAATAACGGAAAACCTTTTCGCAACATCTTGTAGACAAATTATGTCAAAAGTTCAGATTTAAGAAAAGAAAATCTTCTATGTACTATGCCGCTGCCAATGGTCTTGCTGAAGCATTTAACAAAACCTTGTGCAACCTATTGAAGAAAGTGGTGACCATGTCAAAGCGAGATTGACACGAAAGAATTAGAGAAGCTCTATGGGGATACAGAACCACTACTAGAACGCCCATGCAAGCAGCCCCTTATTCTTTGGTTTATGGAGTTGAAGCAGTCCTCCCACTTGAGCAACAAATCCCTTCATTGAGGATAGCAATACAAGAAGAGCTTACCGAAGAAGAAAATGCTCGAATACGGCTTGAAGAGCTAGAAGCTCTCGATGAGAAGAGATTGGAAGACAACAAAGGCTCGAGTGTTATGAAGCTCGATTACCCAAGGCATTCAATAAGAAAGTTTGCCTGCGCTCTTTTCAAGTTGGTGATCTAGTACTCGCAGTAAGGAGGCCTATAATCACAACGCATCGAACGGGCAACAAGTTCTTGCCAAAATGAGATGGTTCGTATGTCGTTAAAGAGTTCTACACGAATGGTGTATATAAGTTGGTTGTTGAAGACGGCTTAAAGATAAGCCCAATAAATGGAAAGTTCTTGAAGCGATACTACGCTTGAAAAGAATTAAAAAAAAAAAAAAGAAAAAAAAAGTCAAAAAAAGAAGAAAAAAGAAAAAAAAAGAGCAAAAAACTCCTGGCTTGCATTAGTATAAACTGTGAACGGCCTTCCCTTCTCCAAACAGATATTTTGTACCCTTGAACTATGTATTGACTTGATTCTCTTGATGAGGTACGTAGTCAGTTTAGATATTTTAAGTTCAGTCATAACATTTAAATAAACTTTATTCCTCATATAAAGTCATCGGGATGGGAAGTATTCAAACATGCTCAAGGATTGCAAGATAGAAAGAAAAGAAAAAAACTTTTATTACGTAATCTCAAAAAAACATCGGAGTTCATAACTTAGAACAAAAGAAAAAAAGAATCAAATGCGACAAGATAAAAAAGGTCCTAAACAAATCTCAGGAAAAGGGGCTAGTTCTTTAACTCTTCCTTGAAGGCTTCAAAATTTGTTGTTGAAGACTCCAAATCCTCAACTATTGCATCACTAAGTGGGGTGGTATTCTCAAGTTCTGCCATGTCCTTCTCTATCTCATGAACTCCGGCTTGAGCACTGTGATGAACTTGTTTTTGCCTCTTCAGAGTAGCACACAAGTTCGTTCTTTGTGCCTTCAAATCCACAAGCTCTTTGTCAATACGCTTCAACTTTTCCATAGTGGATTGGATTTTAGAAGCCTCTTCCCTTTCTTTAGCTCGAGCATTTTGGAAACGATCATTGGTTTCCTTTAACAATCGATCGAGAAGACTCTCGGACAATTTTCTAGAAGACGATGATCTTGCTTCATCATAAGCAACGGCCTTAGCGAAGAACGTATTCATCGAGTCTTCCACTTTTGAGATGTCAAACATCTGAAAGCTTTTCATGAATTCAAGAACGAAGTAAACGTCGTCTTTGATTGATGAGGTGAAATCAATTGGGGTGTTTGATATCTTCATGAGAAGATCACTCCACAGCTTTTAAAGAAACTCCTTTTGATGATTAAGAACAAATCTCTCGCCTTCAAATGCCGACATCGCGGCATGACAAGAAGTTTGTTTCCTCTTAAGCCACATTCCAAGTGGACGAGTTGTAGCCAAATAGTTAGACCTAAAAGTCGATCCTTGACTGTCTTGAGAAGTCTCATCATCTTCGACGGCTAAGACTTCATTTTCGAGCAACAACAATGCATCATTTTGAGTTAGAAATAAAAAAGATCTTATCACTATAAAAAAAAAGAGGGGAAAACGGGTAAGAAAAATAACCTCCTTGACAAAATTCAACATTAATAGTTCATGACTTGAGCCTTCACCATCGATGTCAATGTTTGTTGGCTTTGAATGGTTGGAATCCCTCTTTGGCCTCTTCAAATGACGATTGGGGTTGCTAATCTCACTTACTTCCAAGGGACGAGGAGAGCTTTTCTTCTTATTCACCTCAACGGGTTCAACCACTTTAGAATTACGCTTGGAGGGAGAGATAACATGCTAACTAGGTTGATCTTGGGCAATTCCTTCACCACACTCCTTGTCTTTGGGAGAAACTTAACTTGGGCTTGAAGCAAGCAATCTTGCCACGTTCTCTTCAAAGTAGCCACTGTGAACTTCAGCCCACCACTTTTTGTACGCCTTAGAGGAGAACTTCTTCATATTTGGGGGCATGGAAGGAAAACACACTTTCTCCATGGTCTTGGACAAAATGCACAAACGCCAATAATGGATTCCACCTTCTAAAGAGGCCTTGTGAAAGACTTCCCAGCATTTCTTGGAAGAAACCAAATTGATGACCAAATCGATGGGGGCTATAGGGCTTGATAAAAAAATGATCGCCTTGCCGCAAAGGAAGATAATTTGAATGATCGACCATAAAATAGGTTTCTTCAGATTCTGTGGTGTGTCCATTGTTTGTAAATGAAAAATCCTTGTCCTTCACAATCATGTTGCAAGTCCAAGAGATAAAGTCACCTCTGTGAAGCCGCTTTCTTGCCTCTTGCAGATCATAGTATTTAGCACCTCTTCGTCTGAGAAGAACGTCATCTTGGGCCCACGAACACTTTTCACAAGTTGGTAATGAGCCTTGAAATAATAAGCTATCCAACTATAAATAAAGTGAATCGAAAATGGAGAATGCACGTGAGTTGGCCTTGGGGAGTTAGAGATCTTGTTCAAACCTTTGTAGATGATAGCCAAGATGGGGACGGCAAGACCAACCCTTTGACCGACTGTCATGGCACTTGCCACTCTGAAAACACAGCAACTAAGGTATACGTCTGCCTAGATTCGATTCGAGTGACCCGGCCTTTGAACTTTCACCTCATGGAATAGTTTTCTAGATAATGCTGTCCGAGAGCGCTTTCCACGAAAGTGAGCCAGTGTACCAAATTCTTGAAATTAGCCAGTCTGAAAAAGGCAGACTGAATCGGAGGATCACAAAATGCAACACAACAAGGGGCGAACTAAGCGTTTGCGCGAAGGAAAAAACTAATCAATCAGAATTGAGACAGAACCGAATGTGAAAGTCGTTTTCCATCAGACGGTTGTTCCCGTAACTCTACTCTCGACTTGGATTATATATACGTGGATGGCTCGCTAATATTAATAACTTGGATTTCTTTATCCACCCTAGGTTCCAAACTATGTCAGACGATTGGGGGGGATCCACCTGTGGTTGAAGACACAATAAGGATTTGGTGGAAGTTCAATCTTAACGGGGTAGCCAAGCACTCCAGGGGTAGAGTGCCCTTATCCATCAAAAGCTTCCCTCACTAACAATTCCATTGAATCAGTTGCGTCGTCTTGAATGGGAAGAGCGAAGGTGCAAAGCCAACACACCTAGTATGCCGCCAAGAAAGTCCTTTCTTTAAGCTTTCTTCAACGCCAAGCTTTGAGAATAACGCCTCATCCGCAATGGACCACTTGCCATGCACCCCAAAGGTTCCGGAAGGATTATGAGTCAACTTAGGATGAACTGTCTTTTTCTCTTTGCACAGAGGGGGCTCGCATTACTTCGTGGCTCTTATAAACCAAAACTTGATCCATTTGTCAGTAGGAACTTGGGAGGATTGACCACCGTTACTTCTCCTTCAAAGTAAATGGTAAGTGTGGAGCACGAATTTGCAAGAGCGAGGTGCGGCTCCACACAAGTCTTTGTCCCATCTCGTTGACACCATTAAGCTCCTTGGCACTTGGGACGGCTTCGTCGTAAAGGAGTCCGGTCATAGAAAGTCCAACAAGGGTATGCACGTCCCACAACGAGATAGACAACTCTTCGAAGGATGTCAGAAGAGTGTTAGGTGATGGGCACTACGTTTCGCAGAATGCCTTGATAATGTCGGAATTGCGATTGTAAGTAAACAACGAGGTGTACATAATGTCATATACTTGAGCCGCAACTAGCTTGTGTTTGCACCGGCTTAGTACGTCTTCGGTCCATTCCCAAAATTCTTTGATGTAGCAGAACTCACTGGCAAATTGAATAGTGTCGCCCCACTAGGCCTTCCCTTCAATGATGTGGCGGCCTAATGTCGGCAAGACTTGGTTTGTCAGAACAACAACGATGAGTTGCTTGCAAAGACCACACCTTGGAAGTCTTACTCATCGGAACATCTCGAGACCATTGCTTCATGTGGAGTGGATTTGTCAACCTCAGCCATTGCTTCGCACATCGACCGATGAGAGGAGTATGAGTTGTCAAAGTTGTTTCTTTCTCCATAGGTTGACTTTCATCGTCAAGAATGACCAAGCTGTTGAGTGGAGGAAAAAGACTCGTATTTGTAATAAACCATATTGCAAGCTATCGAAACTGAAGGACAAACGGATCCGCCCGGGAGTGCGAGCGGAAGCGAGAAGGCGAGAAATAGTGCGTAAATTTAAATCAAATTCAAAATACGCGAATCCCAAGGGGTGTACCCTTGGGTGCTCAACTGGGCATTCGATGTAGGATGTGTAAATATTAAAACATATATTTAAGCACATAGGGCATAGATATATAAATGAAATCAATCAAAGCGTAATAAATCGTTACCTTTGATTGTTTAGCGTATTCTCCCGGCTACTTGCGTTGTTCCTTCTCCGGAATGCTCACGAAATCCAAACGTATGGATTCTCCAAAGGTGATCCACACCACACCGGAAGAAACACACGTTCTTCTTGCTAGAAAAGAACGGGTTTAGAAGGAATCAGTTTAAGAGAAGAACCCTATGAATTAGTGTTCTCTTAAACTTACTTTGTTTTTCTTCTTGATTCAAAATCAAGTGAAGAACACAAGTATGGGAGAGGGAGAGAGCACGAAATTTGAGAGAGAGGAGAGGGATTTTTGTCTTCTCTTTTTCCTAGAAAAAGATGAATAATGAATCACTTATGCTTGGTGTTGTATATTCTCATATATATACATAATTAATGTGATTATTGGAATGTGTCTAGGTTCATCCAAGGATGTCTAGATTCATTCCAACCAATCACCATCAATTCTTCAATCAAGCCTACCAAAATTTATGGTATGATCAAATCATACCAAAAGAGAAAAGCTTGATTGGAGTTGATTTGTCTCTTTCCAAAAGAGATAAGTCAACATACCACCTAGCATGAAACATGGCTGATTTTGCTTCCTCCAAGGGAGCATGTCGGCCATATTTAATTAAGGGAAGCAGTCCAACTTCTTCCTATTCCAAAATAGGAATTATTTCTCCTCTCGGGTATAATTTAACGAACCAGGTTTTATCGTAATCCAATTACGACGAACCCAACATTAAATCCAATTTAATGTCCATTTAAATTATTCCTGTTGATCTTTTAATCCAATTAAAAGATCCAACGTCTCAACGTCTCAACTTTCCATATTTAATCGAAAATCCAATTTACCGATTAAACGGAAGCCCGATACAATATCGACCGGTCCATCCAATGGACTTTCCCTTACGTAATCCAATTACTTATTTTATCCTTCGAGATTGACTCCAAGTCGATCTCTCAACCTCCTCGGTGATTTGTGTGTGACCCTTTAGGTTCACCCTCAGCTAGACTTGGGCCCGTGTCCCACAAGGGCCCGTTACCATGGGTGGCCGTCTAGCAACGGTCCATGGCACTAGAGACTAGGTGAATTGGCGTGAACATTTAGGCGCCGATTCCATATGGGTACGATCCATCCGTCTACCGTCTCCCGGCCTTAGTCTAGGGTATGGAATTGGGCGTCAGTTCCCATCCTTGACTAGGAATCTATGCTTAATACTCGAGACCACGTATGCTTCATTGCGTCGACACAGGAAACCATTCCCTGTTCGACCAACCACTGTGGCCACAGCTTTAAACAGCATGAACGTGTCTCCGAGTGCATAGGAGATACCTCTGTCACATACTGACAGGGGACGGATCCTCTTTTTGGAATCTACCGTCCTCGCTACACATTCCGACTGCAGTGGACAAGGCTTATGATAATCATCTTACAGAATGATTACCTCTCGCCAGATCCAAGATACAGCCGTCCTGTGCAGGCGACTGCCATGATTCCTCAAGTCTGAGGATTACTCCCGTACTATCGGAACCGGGGAAAACCAATCATACCGATCAAGCCTCCAAGGCTTCCATATGATGATCCCCGCGAGTCAGTCCAATCGGCTCGACCCCAGTTGACCAACGCATCAAGATCGTGTAGGCGTCCCACGCCTGTCGCCGATGAAACACGGCAGTCATCCAATGAACACGACTCTTGACGCAAGTCTCAATAGGAGTCTCGTTGCCCTGTCTCGAGGTCCTCGACTTGGAACGTTTCAGACCCAACTCTTAATCAGTTGGTTTCATGACCACCATCCAATGCGTGGCCCAACTGCACGAGTTGTTATCCATGGTCTCTGGCTTTGTTGCGATATAAGTTAAACACCGTTTTAACAAATGTAAGATGAGCGCAACAAATAAGGTACCATTGGTGACGAACACTCATCTTATTCATCACCTAATAATATTATATTTACATCAAGTTGTCAGATAGGTTACAAATCGCCAAACCTATTGGCTTTCTGGTCACCTATTCTAACAATCTCCCACTTGACCTAAAGCCAATCACCCATAGACCTCAAACCTCTTATTCAGATGGTGAGTGTGGGCAACTTGCGACATGGGCTTAGCAAGTGGATCTCCTATGTTTTCTGTGGAACTGACTCGATCCAACCGAACGTCACTCGTGTTATCCATCTCTCTAAGCAGATGGTAGCGTCTAAGAATATGCTTGGATCGTGATGAGATCTCGGTTCCTTTGCTAGCGCTATCACCCCGTTGTTATCATAAAAGATAATTACAGGCTTAGCAATGCTAGGTACTACATCCAACCCTTGGATGTAGCTCATCAACCAAACAACTCCTTAACAGCTTCCAAAGCCGCTATGTATTCAAAACTCTATGGTGAAGTCCTCCGTGGTAGCCTACTTGGAACTTTTCCAAGTAACCACGCCACCATTTAGTCTAAATACAAAACCATACTGAGACTTGGCATCATTGTCATACGACTAGAAGCTAGCGTCGCTATAGCCTTCCAGTATCAACTCTCCACCGTCATAGATCAAGAACATGTCCTTAGTCCTTTTCAGGTACTTTAGGATAGTCTTGACTGCACTCCAGTGTGCCTCCCCGGCACACGACTGATATCGGCTAGTTACGCTCAAAGCGAAAACCACATCAGGTCTAGTGCACTGAACATCATACTGTATGCTACCTACGGCTGAAGCATAGGGGATGTCCAAAATCCTTTTAAGCTCCTCATCAGTCTTAGGAGATTGCTTCTTGGATAACTTAATTCCATGCCTCATAGGAAGGAATCCTCGTTTTGAGTTCTCCATCTTGAATCTCTTCAAGACTTTCTCAATATAGGAGGACTGGGCCATTCCTAACATCCTTCTAGATCTATCCCTGTAGATCCTGATGCCAAGGATGTAGGATGCCTCGCCCATATCCTTCATGGAGAATTGCGTTGACAACCAAGCTTTAGTGGTACCTAACATCTTAGCATCATTCCCAATGAGCAAGATGTCATCCACGTAAAGCATCAGAAACGCAACTGAGCTCCCACTGATCTTCTTGTATACACAAGGATCGGACTCGTTCTTGATGAAATCATATCCCCGTATGACTTCATCAAAACGTATGTTCCAGCTTCGGGAAGCTTGTTTGAGGCCATAGATGGACCTTTGGAGACGGCAGACCTTCTGCTCTTCTCCAACAGTTGTGAAACCTTCCGGCTGATCCATATATTTCTCTTCCTCTACGAAACCGTTGAGGAAGGCCGTTTTCACGTCCATCTGCCATATTTCATAGTCATACCATGCTGCTATGGCAAGCAGTATCCGAATGGACTTGGCCATTGCTACAGGCGAGTAGGTTTCCTCAAAATCGACCCCGGGTCGTTGAGTATAACCCTTCGCCACAAGCCTGGCCTTGAAGGTTGTAACCTCCCTGTCAGCTCCAAGCTTACGTTTGTAGACCCATTTACACCCTATGGGTTTAACCCCTTTGGGTGGATCTACTAGGGTCCAAACCTTGTTTGTACCCATCGAGTCCATCTCGGATTTCATGGCCTCAAGCCACTTGTCCGAATCGATGTCCGACATCGCTTCTCCGTACGTCTTCGGATCATTATCCAACTGACCTGTCAGGCCCAGAAATCCATACCTATCAGGTGCATGGGATACTCTGGCCGACCTACGGAGGACTGGAACAATATCAGTGGGAACTTCTGGCTCAGAGGTCACTGCCGCCTCTTAGGGTGCCTCACTTGATTCCTCAAGGAACACCTCATCGCGTCGACTATTCGATGGAAAACTCTTTTCCAAGAACACTGCGTTTCGCGAGATAAAAACTTCTTGCTCGGAGGGATCATAGAAATAATACCCCGCAGTTTCTTTCGGATAGCCGATGAACCTGCATAAACTAGACCTTGAGTCCAGTTTTATCTCCCACTAATCTCTTGACATATGTGGGGCAACCCCACACTTTCAAGTATTTGTAGGAGGCAGGCTTGCCATGCCATATCTCATATGGCGTCTGGGATACCTTTTTTAGATGGCGCCAAGTTCAAAACTTTGGCCGCCATCTCAAGAGCGTATCCCCAGAAGGAAAGGGGTAGTTCGGTAAAACTCATCATGGATCGAACCATGTCCAACAAGGTCCGATTCCTCCTTTCAGACACACCATTAAGCTGCAGTGTTCCAGGAGGGTCCACTGAGAGAGAATCCCATTCTCTTTTAGATAATCAGTAAACTCACCACTCAAATACTCTCCACCTCGGTCCGACCGAAGGGCTTTGATCTTTCGACCGGTTTGGTTCTCTACTTCAAGTCTGTATTCCTTAAACCTTCCAAAGGCTTCAGACTTGTACCTCATCAGGTAAACATAACTGTACCGTGAGTGATCATCGGTAAAGGTTATGAAGTACGAGTACCCACCTCTAGCCTGAGTATTTAGTGGACCACAGACATCTGTATGGATCAAATCCAACAGACCACTGGCTAGCGTACTTTGTCCAACAAAGGGTTTCTTGGTCATCTTTCCCTTTAGACAGGGTTCGCAGGTCGGTAGGTTGTCCAAATCGTCTATTTCTAGACTATTTGAGTCCACCAATCTTCTTATCCTATCTTTAGAGATATGACCTAACCTCGCATGCCATATCTGTGCGTTATTATGATCATCACGTTTTCGTTTGTATTCTGCAGTCATAAATTAGACTGTTGAAGTATGTACAGACCGTTGACCAATGTACCAAGCAAATGAGAAATACCATCTTTGATAATGAAAAAACCGTTTTTATTGATGGTAAATTCATATCCCTCCTTATCAAGGACCGGGATGGAAACAATGTTTTTAATCACGCTAGGTACAGAGAAACAGTCGTTCAGTACAATTCTAACATGACTACTAATGGCTAACTCTAGTGATCCTACGGCCTCCACAGCAACGGCCTTGCCATCGCCTAGCCTCAGGATCATCTCATCCTTGGTTAGCCTTCTGCTTCTTTGCAGTGCCTGCAAATCATTGCAGATGTGAGCACCACACCTGGTATCCAATACCCATGAAGCAAAATTAGTAATCATATTAACTTCAACCACAAACACACCTGGGTTGGAGAGGAGTTGTGGGCACTCCCTCTTCCAATGCCCTTTCCCTTGGCAATGTATGCAGACATCATTTGCCTTGGACCGCTGAGAACTACGGGCCTTCCCTTTCCCTTTGCTTGGTCCAACCGGAGCAATAGGGGTGCTTGGAGCGCGAGCAAGGGCCGCAACCGTCTTCCCTTTGCCCTTCTTCCTCTTCCAGCGTCCGGCCCTCTTGCCATTCGCCTTGGAGGTCGAAGCCTCTCCTATCAATACCGTCGGTGCCGACTTGTGGGTCGTTGCCTCGTATTGGACCAGCATGTTGATCAACTTATGAATAGACTTCTCAAGTCCGTTCATGTTGTAGTTTACAACAAACGGGTCATAGGATGGAGGAAGCGACTGGAGGATCACGTCAATGTACGTGTCATTATTAAGCCCAGCTTTAAGGTCTTCGAGTTTCTCCACTAGGGAGAGCATCTTGACCCCATGACTTTGTACAGACGCTCCTTCAGCAAGCTTGGTGCCAAATAATGCTTTTGTGGCGACATATCTAATATGCCTATCCGGAACCGCATAAGCCTCGTTCATGCGGAGCATTATGGCGGAGACGTTGTCCAGCCTCTCATACTGCTTCTGGATGTCGTTAGACATCAAAGCCAGTATGATACTGCGTACTTTCCGGTTGTCCTCATGCCATTTCTCGAACGTCAAACGTTCTTCAGGCGTGGACCCCTCCGGTAAGTCGCTCGGTGGCGGCTCGTGCAAGACGTAGCCTTGGTTCTCGAAACCGAGGATAATCCTCAGGTTTCTCAGCTAGTCCGAGTAGTTCGTTCCGTTGAATTTGTTAGTCTCGAGAATCATGGTTAATGGATTCTTAGACATATCTACATTAATGAAAATGTAAAGCAGAAATTAGCAGATGATGGTAATATTATTGTTCAAGTTGAAGACTTGGTCTTTTAGTCTTTAACCCTCCCACTATTTATACAAAAGTCCGCCACTCTCAAGCGGAGTTTCGGGAAACCATTTCCTAGTGGGCTTGGGATCCACAAGCGTAATCTGCATGCCCCGCTTTTACGATTCACATGAAGAAGACCTCGTGGGAGATATCCAATATCATTCTCATCCAATGAAATTCCCAAAATATTTTGCCTCACCTATTCACATGGTCCCGAGGACTCCAAGCGAACCATGTTACTCAGTGTTGGGCCCGACCCATCAACCAAATCATGCCTCAAACTGTCGCCCCCCACGACTCATGAGACAGGAAAACAGCGAGCGCAGTCTTTTTGTTCACAATAATGGTGCAGCCTTCCCCTAGTCCAAGTGTGCCACGACTCGTGAGACCACACTTGGGTAGTGGTAGCTTCCTCACCATATTGCTGTGGATGGAAGGCTCGGACAGATCATAAATACCATTTTAATCCAAGTCCGTTCTGGGCCTAATATTTAATTTGGTCCAACCAAATGAGAGTTTAAGTGTGACCGAGACCTTATCACATTATGGTGTTTTAGCATGCATAAATATCCAATATTTAAAGCGATAAATAAAAAAACGCCACATGCATAAAACATAGCATACCCCTGTTAGGATGATCACAAGTCCAGCCTATGCGACCCACTGAGCCCGCAGTGAGTCTATGGTCTGTCTAGGGTGGTCCTAAATTATTACAATAATAATAAACCCATTGTCATTCCAATGGGCCTTGTAGTGCTCTTGTTTCACGCCTTGATGCTCCTCCTTGGGGTCTCCGACTCCAAATGCTTGTTAAAATATAAAAACCTCACAAATCCTATCTACTCTCATTACAATTGAAAGTAATACATTGGTAATAAAGAAAACAAGCCTTAACATCATCAGGCTGAAAATACGGGAGATGATAGTCCCAAAAACAAGAGGCACGCAGGCCCCACCCAACAGAAAATAAATAAACATTCATTCATCCATACACAAGGTCTAGGGCTTTGTGATCATCCCATGTTGATTCCATCAACTCTCATATAACATAATTATTCCAAATAATTATGCAATAAAACCAATGGATATTCCAAATATCCAAGTGATGTCCAACATCACAAAAGCATAAACATATAAATAATATGCAAAATTCAAATTTCAAATTTAATGGACATTTTACACAATGCATCCAATGCATGTATTAATCCCAAATTAATTAAGCAAATTTAATTCAAAGAATAATTCAATTATCCCAAAATCAAAAATGCAAAATTAACATATTTTCAGAATATTGTGCAAAAGATACAGAAAATCGAATTTTCCGGAAAAAGTCGAAAAACGGCACAAAACGGTCCAGCCGTTGTGCTGGCCGGCCGCCCGCGCGCACAGGGCAGCGCGCGCTGGCAGCGGCCGACTGCGCACAGCGCGCACGCTTGTGCGCAACATCCGGGCGCATGGCGCGCGCGCAGGCGCCCGCCTGCGCGCGGCCGCTGCCGACCGATCCCAATTTTTTTTTTTTCAAAACTGTTTCAGCAAAATAACAATAATATTTTTTCTGAAAATAAGCATGCAATTTTAGATCCAATCTAACAAAATAAAGCATGCCAAAAGTCCATTAAATCCAAACAATTGAATTATCATATTACTCATATATTTATACAATCTAACATGCCAATAAAACCATTAAAAGCAAGTAGATCATGCCAAACACATAGATCTATGCCCCTTACATCGAATCGGGCTCTGATACCACTTGAAGGACAAGCGGATCCGCCCGGGAGCGCGAGCGGAAGTGAGAAGGCGAGAAATAGTGCGTAAATTTAAATCAAATTCAAAATACGCGAATCCCAAGGGGTGTACCCTTGGGTGCTCAACCGGGCGTTCGATGTAGGATGTGTAAATATTAAAACATATATTTAAGCACATAGGGCATAGATATATAAATGAAATCAACCAAAGCGTAATAAACCGTTACCTTTGATTGTTTAGCGTATGCTCCCGGCTACTTGCGTTGTTCCTTTTCCGGAATGCTCACGAAATCCAAACGTATGGATTCTCCAAAGGTGATCCATACCACACCGGAAGAAACACACGTTCTTCTTGTTAGAAAAGAACGGGTTTAGAAGGAATCGATTTAAGAGAAGAACACTATGAATTAGTGTTCTCTTAAACTTACTTTGTTCTTCTTCTTGATTCAAAATCAAGTGAAGAACACAAGTATGGGAGAGGGAGAGAGCACGAAATTTGAGAGAGAGGAGAGGGATTTTTGTCTTCTCTTTTTCCTAGAAAAAGATGAATAATGAATCACTTATGCTTGGTGTTGTATATTCTCATATATATACATAATTAATGTGATTATTGGAATGTGTCTAGGTTCATCCAAGGATGTCTAGATTCATTCCAATCAATCACCATCAATTCTTCAATCAAGCCTACCAAAATTTATGGTATGATCAAATCATACCAAAAGGGAAAAGCTTGATTGGAGTTGATTTGTCTCTTTCCAAAAGAGATAAGTCAACATACCACCTAGCATGAAACATGGCTGATTTTGCTTCCTCCAAGGGAGCATGTCGGCCATATTTAATTAAGGGAAGCAGTCCAACTTCTTCCTATTCCAAAATAGGAATTATTTCTCCTCTCGGGTATAATTTAACAAACCGGGTTTTATCGTAATCCAATTACGACGAACCCAACATTAAATCCAATTTAATGTCCATTTAAATTATTCCTGTTGATCTTTTAATCCAATTAAAAGATCCAACGTCTCAACGTCTCAACTTTCCATATTTAATCGAAAATCCAATTTACCGATTAAACGGAAGCCCGATACAATGTCGGCCGGTCCATCCAATGGACTTTCCCTTAAGTAATCCAATTACTTATTTTATCCTTCGAGATTGACTCCAAGTCGATCTCTCAACCTCCTCGGTGATTTGTGTGTGACCCTTTAGGTTCACCCTCAGCTAGACTTGGGCCCGTGTCCCACAAGGGCCCGTTACCATGGGTGGCCGTCTAGCAACGGTCCATGGCACTAGAGACTAGGTGAATTGGCGTGAACATTTAGGCGCCGATTCCGTATGGGTACGATCCATCCGTCTACCGTCTCTCGGCCTTAGTCTAGGGTATGGAATTGAGCGTCAGTTCCCATCCTTGACTAGGCATCTATGCTTAATACTCGAGACCACGTATGCTTCATTGCGTTGACGCAGGAAACCATTCCCTGTTCGACCAACCACTGTGGCCACAGCTTTAAACAACATGAACGTGTCTCCGAGTGCATAGGAGATACCTCTGTCACATACTGACAGGGGACGGATCCTCTTCTTGGAATCCACCGTCCTCGCTACACATTCCGACTGCACTGGACAAGGCTTATGATAATCATCTTACAGAATGATTACCTCTCGCCAGATCCAAGATACAGCCGTCCTGTGCACGCGACTGCCATGATTCCTCAAGTCTGAGGATTACTCCCGTACTATCGGAACCGGGGAAAACCAATCATACCGACCAAGCCTCCAAGGCTTCCATATGATGATCCCCGCGAGTCAGTCCAGTCGGCTCGACCCTAGTTGACCAACCCATCAAGATCGTGTAGGCATCCCACGCCTGTCGCCGATGAAACACGGCAGTCATCCAATGAACACCACTCTTGACGCAAGTCTCAATAGGACTCTCGATGCCCTGTCTCGAGGTCCTCGACTTGGAACGTTTCAGACCCAACTCTTAATCAGTTGGTTTCATGACCACCATCCAATGCGTGGCCCAACTGCACGAGTTGTTATCCATGGTCTGTGGGCTTTGTTGTGATATAAGTTAAACACCGTTTTAACAAATGTAAGATGAGCGCAACAAAGAAGGTACCATTGGTGACGAACACTCATCTTATTCATCACATAATAATATTACATTTACATCAAGTTGTCAGATAGGTTACAAATCGCCAAACCTATTGGCTTTCTGGTCACCTATTCTAACAGAAACAAAACTAAAGAATTTAACTGAGTTTGAAAGAAAAAAAAAACTCAAATAAATCAAAGTGAGGAACTAAGAATGGAGAAGCACATAGATTCACAAAGGAACTGGGCTCAATGATCTACACTTTTTTATATGCTAGGCCCAAATCGTGTTGAGACCATAACGTGAGAGGTGTCCATATAGTAAGATATAATACACTTTCATCCAAAAAAATAAATAAAAATACCACAATTCCTCATAATGAAATCCTGGTGCCAAGTCCGTAAAGAAGTAGAATGCTTGTGGGTTTGTGTCTGACTTGCAATCTCAAGTCTTCAATGCATTATTGAGACAAAAGCAACAATGTGATTGTCTAATCCTATGTCTTCAAATTGAGATGTATGCACTCTGAAATTTCTAGCAATCAGGAGGAACTCACAATGAAAAAAAAAGCATGACAACACTCACCTGAAGGATCGAGTAGTAAAAGAAGAAAAAAATGATAAATTCACAGAAGGATAAACATCGGCCAATTTTGGGATTAACACTTGAGGTATAAAATATTACCGTGATGAGCTTACTGAAATTCAAGAAGGAATTTGAAGTTCAAATCTTGTTGCTGGATAGAAAAATCTGCAGGAAGATCATAGAGGCACTAGCACAAACACCTTGTGTGCATACTAGAACAGTAAGAAAGAAAATAATATTTGGCTATCAAAGCATACCACAAATTCTGTCAATAATCGATTTTCCAATGCTCAATCGATAGCGGATTAGCTCTTTATATATGTGCTCGATTGAAGTGTTTAAATTCAAGTAGAATTAGGATTTGAGTTATATTAGAATTCATCAATCGAAAAGATACTGGGAAAAGGCACGTTTATTCTGCTTTTAATAGAGCTGGTCCATAAATAGAATTTATAAGAGCCCAGAGTTCTCTTCATCAAAGAAGTGTTCAGCATCCTTGGATTTGTGAAGAAGAACTAAAAGCTTCCAAACTACTACTTTGAATTTTCTAAGATATGTCAAAAGGCTTCATGGGTCCTAAGTCAACTGGTTAAGTGGGTCTTCATTAGATGCGGCCCAAACCTTTTTTTTCCCTTGCCCAAATAATTTATAAAGAAAAAAGATTATGGGCTCGTCTTGATGTGTTATTCGGCGGGAGAATTAATCAACCCAACGCACATTCGGCCCAATACTCCAAAAATCATAGAGAATTCAATTTGGATCTCTTTAAAGCCAAATTCGGGATGATAGTGGCCCATTTAAATTTGATTCATATTTTCGCGACTCATTCACTTCGAAAATATTTTTAAGCATATGTTCGTGAATGAGTCCCGATGGGGCATTTGTAGACAAATTAATTTTAACGCCCAGTCAAATGATGATAAGTGAAAAATATATATCATTTATCAATTATATTCCCTTTTCTATTTATATTTTAGAATTTACTAAATTAATTTCAAATACAAATAGTTAATTTAATTGATATTTTAATATATATTTCATCATCAAATCAACGACTGACAAATGTCAAATTGAGGTGTTTCGGCCAATCAAATCAAGACAAATATTTTCTATATTCTCTCTTTGAAAAATGCAAATATTAAAGAGATAATATCAAATTGTACCAATCATGTCTTCATTTAATATATTTATCTCTTTAAGTTAAAATAAAGAGGTAATACAAAATGGTGATCAAGTTCACCATAACTTTACCTCTTTCACAGCTATATAAATGGGTCCTTGGAATTCCTTCAACGTATAGACACAATTGAAGACAAGTGAAGACACAAGTAAGAGAGTCTCCAAATCCTCTCAAGCACAAATAAAGGAAGATCCACGGCATTCAAGGCAAGAATCAAGGAGTTCGTCGTGGAAGTCACCCGAAATCAACGTTTGATTCGAGAAGAAGTCAAAAGACCCACGAATTAATGTTATCAAGCAAATCCATCTTGGCGGAATATCAAAGCCTCAAATCCACCAAGAAATATTCAAGTTCAAGTCAAATATCTCCAAATTTATAGTGTTTAATCTGGGAACAAGTCAACGACCCCTGAATTAATGATATTCAAAGTCAAAGTCAACGTCGAAGGAGATCAAACATCAAGTTTCACCTCCGAAGTTGCTGACGTCAAAGATCACATTTTTGAAGTGAAGAATTAGAGGTTCCAATATAGATTTCACACCCACTAATATTCAATCAATTCAAAAAAATTATTGTAATATTTTATTGTTTCAATAAATTCAGAGGAACACGAAAATCTATTTACAATCGCTGTGTAGCATATGCAGATTTTTTACGGCGAGGTTTCCGACCCTTTACAAGTTTATACCTAGCATGCCCGCAAAACTTGCAGAATTCCAAATGCTTGTCATATTTCCAGAATAACATACAACCAGTCTTACATGCATTAATTTTCTCAACAGGTAATCCCAACTCACTTATTAAATTTTTTCATACTATAATAATCCTTTCGGCAACGTGTGATCCCGTGGCAGCAATTCCCCTATTAGTTGTGATATTTCATCATAACAACTCTGCGGTAGGTTGTATTCAGATTTTATGTTTACTAGCCTCGCCACCATTGATAATTGAGAATGACACTCACTCCCACTGTACAACGGCTGATCTGCAATGCTTACAACATCAAAAATATTTTCTGACAATGCTGCTAAATTATAAGTATTGTTAGAACTCACACCGGCCTCGTTGTCATGTGATTGATGACTAATAGATGTCGATTCGTTCAAGCTATCCTCATAATTATGATATCCATGATCAATATATGGTGGAGGAATTACAGGACCAATTGCATGAATCACATTCTCTGATCCTAATTTAATTGCTCATAGTTGTTCCAATATATCGTCTGATTTGGCAAGGTATTTTCCAACATAGAAGGCTCATATTCTGGTTTACCATGAGAAGTCCAATTGTAGTAATTTTCTATAAAGCCTTTTCTAAGAAGGTAGAATGTTACCTCCTATATGGATTTGTATTTACCATTCTTACATATACTACATGGACAACGAATTTTATTTTATACATAAAAGCGTATTGTGTTTTTGCCCAATTTATAAACTCACTCGCTCTGTCTCGAAATTCTTTTCTCAAACCAACATAACAGGGTAAATTCTTCTCATATTTCCACTTTCTCATCTCTCTCAACAAGTTTATTATAAAACCAACAATATATATATATATATATATTCATTCAATAACATACGTAGAGAATAAAATAAAATTTTAAAATAATTATATATAGATACACTAGCATAAATTTTTGTACATACCTTAAAGTAAGTTAGCTAAACCTCCAAATGTGTGATTTGTTGCACCGGCTTTATGATAAATAGTTAAATCGTGAAGAAGATTAAAATTTCAGTAGAGTAAAAGAAATGAGTAGTAAGAATAGGTGAAAAACGGATAAGAAAATAAGAATGAAGAAGAGTGTAAGTATTCTTTTATTAACTTTTTGTAGAGGAATTTTCCACGAAACTCACATTCACTGCAAAATCTGTGGCAAAAGTACTATTTCATAAATAAGGCATTACAATTGTATCGTACGGACCATGGAAAACTCCGTGGCAAATTCAAAGTCTATATATTGAATGCCTCCAACTACCTTGTACGTATCGCAATGGATCACAAGTCCATTACAAAAGTTATTGCAAATTTATTGGCAACTTTTCCACGGATTTGCGGTCGAGGAAAAATCTGCTGCAACATTCAAGTCTTTAATTTGCAAAGAAAAAATAAACAAAGAAATTCATGGCAAAATTATTTGCAATATTATTTTAAAAATTATGTAACTTGAAGGTCGTTGCAAAAGATTTATTTAAATTGGAACGACTTCTTCTGATGCAATATCTGTTGCAAATCATTAGCAATGGATATATTTTGAAAACCCATTGGAATCGGTGCCACGGATATTGACCATTGCAAAAACCCTTGCAAATTAGCAACAGATGTGTTCCGTGGCAACATTTGCCGCGAATTTTGCAACGACTTGTAACAAAAGTGGGTCACCCTAAAGTTTCTATTTTTGCGCCGAGTTTTTACAATAGTTGATCCGTTGCAATAGTTTATTGTTGTTTTGCCACGAAAATTCAAACTTTTTAAAAGTCATTGCAAAGTCCGTGGCAAATTTGCCACGGACGATTCCGTGGAAAAAATTCCATGGCAATGGGCCTGTTTTTTTTGTAGTGTTGGGGTAACCTTAATCCAGTTCGGCTTAAGCTCGCTTAAAAGAGGTTATGAGGATGCCGAATTGAAAAAATGCAATTTTAGTTCTATAACTTATAGAGAGTGTTAGAATAGGTGGCCAACAAGTCAATAATTGGTCACTGTAATCCGTTTTGTGAACAATTTTTTCCAATAAAATATTAATACTTGTGAATTAATTCTTTCGCCGAACTTCATCATATGCATTAAATTACGTTTAGCTCATAGCATTTTGATGGAAGCCCTTAGATCATAAGTACTAGGGGACTAACCTCTATTGATGATTTGAGCTAAAAGGTTTCAAGTCAAGAATCCGTCAAGATAGGGCATTGACAAGGATTCAGTAGAAACTAATTGCAGTGACGTTCAAAAAATGGCATGAGGATAACTGGAACTTTTGTAGTATCATGCTGGCCTGGATGACGAATGAGCTCCAGAAACAACATGATAGGCTAAACCATGCCTACTCGATATTGTTCCATCTATAATAGTTGTATGCGGTCTAGGTAAGCATATACAACATGCCGCGACTAAGGTATTATTTGGCGCGAAGATGGTTGAAAGATCTTCTTTCCATGAGCACTACATCAAGATGTTCTCACTCGTTCAGAAGCTCGAAGAGTTGAGGTAGGCATGGACAATGACACATACATTAATGTTTTCCTGCAGTCACTTCCTCCCTCCTTTGATCCCTTTTATGTAAATTTCAATATGATTGGTCTTGAGAAGTCAATTCCAGAATGGACTAATATGTGGGTCTAATCCGAGGCAACAGTTAAAAATCCTAGGCCTGTATTGTTTAAGGAGGCTTCAACTTCCTAGTGAAAGGGTAAGAAGGCCCAACATTAAAAGAAAAAGAAGAATAAGGCCAAATCACCAGCCCCTACAGCCTAGAAAGTCAAGCCCGTTGACAAGGGCAAAAGGAAGGTTGTTGAGAAGTCCAATTAGGCAGATGATGTATGTTGTTACTACCACGTGAAAGGGCATTGGAAGAGGAGTTGCAAGAAGTTTCTTTCCTCTATCCAAGGTACGTTTTTCATTGCAGTTAACATGATTGGTAATTCTGCTTCTTAGGTATTAGATACCGGTTGTAGAGCTCACGTCTATAATAATTTTCAAGTGATGGTAAGAAGCCAAAAACTAAGTGAAGGGGTAGTCTTGTGGCTTGGTGACGGAGTACAGGTTGTTGTGGAAGTTGTAGGCTTATCACTTAGTTATTAGTGATGATTTTAGGATAGTTCTTAAGGACTGTTATTATGTACCCAGCATAACAAAAAAAAATATTGCTTCTATTCTTGTATTAGATGAAGAAGGTTACAAGTATTCGATCAATAAAAAATAATTTTATTTAATGAAGAATGGTTCATCATATTTGTTGTGTAAATTAATGAATGGCCTCTATACTATCCCACAAGATAATGTGATTATGAGTGTTCAAAATAAATAAAAATCAGATAATCAAGAAAAACGCCTAGATTCAGGCATGCTAGGCTAGACTATATCTCTCAAGATTGGATTAGGAGGTTGGTGGACTCAAAGAGTCTAGAAATAGACGACTTGAACAATCAACCAACTTTCGAGTCTTGTCTGAAAGATAAGATGACTAAGAATACCTTTGTTGGCCAAAGTAAGCTTGTCAATGATATATTGAATTTGATCCATTTAGAATTTTGTGGTCCACTAAATACTCAGGCCTGAGGTGGGTTCAACTACTTCATAACCTATATCGATGATCACTCACGGTATGTTTATATTTATTTAATGAAATACAAGTTTGAGGCCTTTAGATTCAAAGAATTAAGACTAGAAGTGGAGAATCAAATTGGTAGCAAAAATTAAAGCCTTTCGATCAGATCGAGGTGGTGAGTATTTGAGTAGTTAGTTAATGGACTATCTGAGGGAGAATGAGATTCTCTCTTAGTGGACCCCTCCCAGAAAGACATAACTGAACGACGTCTATCTGAGGGAGAATGATGTTGGGAATGACCCAAATTTCTATGCTAAAGAAATTGTTGAAAATGTTCAAGATGGAAAACTCGAAACAAGGGTTCCTTTCTGTGCGCCATGGGATCAAGCTCTCCAAGACACAATCTCCCGAGACAAATAAAGAGATCGAGAAAATGTGTGACATACTCTATGCTCCTCTATTGGCAGCATACAGTATGTTGTCCACTGCATCAGGCGTGATGTAGCCTTTCCTCTGAGTGTCACGAGTAGATATCAGGTGTGTTATTGAAGCACACTGGGTTGCAATAAGGACCATCCTTAAGTACATGAGAAAAACTAAAGAGATGTTCGTTGTGTACGACGGTGTAGAATTAGTACAAAAAGGGTATAGTAATGCTAGCTTCCAGTACGATGTATACGATGCCATGTCTTAGTCTAGGTTTGTATTCAAGCTCAATGGTGGTCGACTGTGTGCAAACGACTAGTCCATTTTTGTACCCTTTTTTTCTGGAAAATTAATTTTCTGTAATTTTTCTTAACTTATTAACTATGGTTGAGTTTTATTTTGTTTAAATTGGATTTTTCCAAATTTAATTACCATAGATTAATTTGAAAATTATTTCTATATAAAAAAAATTATTTGGTTGTACATTTTATGTAGATAGCTTTTCAATATCCATTGTTGAGTACATTATTGATATGTGTTTTCTGCTTATAAGTCATGGGTTGTAAAAAATATTGGATATCATTTTGAATGTATTGGATGTATGTATGTATGTATGTATATATGAATATTTGATATTATGTATATTTTAATTGTTTATTTGATAGACAATTAAGGATGATCACAAAGCCCTTAGACAATGTAGTTGATTTTAACTTCTGTTGGGTGAGGCTGGCATGTCTCTCTGTTTTAAATTGTCCCTTACATTTTATGCCTTGAAGTAAAAAGGCTTGATTTTCTCTCTCCATATGTACTCCCTCCAACTCCGAATTGAGATTTCAATTTCAATTTCAATTGTAATGAGTATAGAACATGAGTGAAGTGTATTTTGAATAAATTGTAAAAGGAGCCCCTGCTATGGCGATGGAGGTCCAAGAAGATCCATTGAATGGAGCCAACGATGGAGAGCTCAAAAAAACAAACAGAAGATTAAAAAGTCCCATTAGAATGATAATGGGTTGATGATTTGTAATAGCATAAGGCTACCTTGGATAGACCATTGGTCTACTACAGGCTTAGTGGGTCGCATAGATATTGGGCTTGTGATCATCCAACAAAGGTGTGCTAGAACTTTATTGCATGTGATGAATGGATGTTTATATTTGATACTAACCCAAGCGTGCAAAACATTAATGTCATGAGATCTGTCATTTTATTATATCAACGCTCACTTGAATGGTCCAAGTTGAATATTAGGCCCTTGAATGGATATATAATCAAATTGTTTGATTAAGTCCAAGCCTTGTATCCACAGCGAAGTAGTGTGGACAATGCTTCCACCTTTTTGTGGTCTCACAAGTCGGAGGGGGGGGGGGGGGGACGGGAGGGCGGTAGAGATATACACTTGGTTGATGGGTTGGTCCAACACTGAGTAACGTGAATCGTTTGGAGTATTCGGGATCATGCGAAGAAGTGAGGCAAAACATCTTGGGGATCTCATTGGATGAGAATTGTAATAGTTACCTCCCAATAAAGTAATTTCAATGTAAATCGTAAAAGTAGGGCATGGAGAGTTATGTTTTTGGACTCCAAGCTCACTAGAAAATAGTTTCCCAAAACCCCCACTTGAGAGTGGTGAGCTTTTGAAAAAATAGTGGGAGTAGTTAATGACTAACTGCCAAGTCTTAACTTAAATTCAATATTAAGAAAGTCTACTGATTTCTGCTTTTACATCTGACGTAGATGCCTAAGAATCCTGTTACTATGATCCTTGAGACCAACATATTTAACGGTACCAATTATAACAATTAGCTTAGAAATCTTAGACTTGTTCCGATTCCGAGAACTAGGCTTATATTCTGGATAAGCCTCTTTCTCGGGCCTTGCCGGAGGGGTCCTCGCTAGAATAGTGTTTGACATTCGAAAAATGGAAAGAGGACAATCACAAAGTTTGTAGTGTCATATTGGCGTCTGTGACGAATGGAATCCAGAAACAATATGATAGGCTTGATGATGTCTCCTCGATAGTGCTCCGCGTGAAAGACGTTGATGCGGTTCCGGATCGACATATTAGATATGCCGCGACGAAGCATTTTCCAAGACCAAGATGACTGATGGTACCTTTGTGCAAGAGCATGGTATCAAGATGCTCTCCCTAGGAGAAACTTGAGGAAGTTTAAGTTGGGCTTGATAATGACACGTACATCAACGTGATCCTTTAGTCTCTTTCGCCCTCTTACGACTCATTTGTCGTAAACTTCAACATGAATGTGCTTACAAAGTCCACACATGATTTGATCGACATATTGGTCCAGTTCGAGGCAACGACTAAGAAGTCGGAGCCGATTGTCATGTTGGGGGAGACCTCGACCTCAAAGGCGAAATACAAGGGGCCCGAAAGCCAAATGAGGAACAAGGGTAAGGAAAAAACTCTTGCAAATTATTGGAGTACTTCTGTTGCGACGGTGGTCATTGGCAAAGGAAAGAGAAAGGTGGTTTAGTAGTCAGGTAGAGCAAATGATGTTTGCATGAACTGCCGTAAGAAAGGGCATTGGAAGAGAGAGTGTCCAAAACTCCTCCTCTTCAATCAAGGTATGATTTGTTGTTTAGCTTTAGCATAATTACTAATTTTGCTTCTTGGGTATTAGATACTTGCTATTGAGCTCACAACTACAATGGTTTGTAAGTGATGAGAGAAGTAGAAGGCTAAGACAAAGTGGTTCTAAGGCTAGACGATGGTAAGGTTGTAGCCGAAGAAGCTATAGGACTAGTCAACTTTGCTATTAGTCATGTTGAGATAGAGTTGATAGATTAAGATTATATACCTAGCATGATCAAAACTTTGTATAGTGTACAATTTTTGATGAATAAAAGTTATTATTATGGAGAATTGTTCTTCACGTCTGATAGTAGTTCATGTAATTGTCTTTAATCTATCTCATTTAAATAATTTGATTATGACTGTTCCAAACAAACAAAAATGAATAATTAGGAAAATGCGTTGATCTGGAATGCATGGCTAGGTTATCTTTCTTAGACAAGGATAAGAAGGTTGGTGGGCTCAAGGAGTCCAGAAATAGATAAATTGGATAACCTGTTAGCCAGCGAGTCCTGTCGGAAGGGAGCGATGGGCAAGAGACCCTTTGTAGGACAAAGTATGTTTGCCAGAGGTTTGTTGGATTTGATTCATTCATACATCCGGGGGCCACTAAAAATGCAGGCTAGAAGTGGGTTCACAAGTCTAAGGGCCTTTGGAAGATTTAGGGAATTAGACTTGAAGTGGAGAACAAAATTGGTGGTAAAATTAAAACCCTCCGATTGGATCGAAGTGAGAAGTATTTGAGTGGAAGTTATTCGAATATCTAAAAGAGAATAAGATTCTCTCTTGGTGAACTTCTCCTGGAATTCCAAAATGGAACGACGTCCTTGATAGGAGGAATTAACCCGGTTGGACATGGTTCGATCACTGAACTACCTTGATCTTTTTAGGGTATGCTCCAATTACCAAGTTGTTAAAACATCCAGCTTTCCGAGACTGTGGAACGGACACCATATTGTATATGAAACGGCATGCCTGCGCCCTATAAATATATACGTTTGTGTAGGGTGGCCCTGCATACGTCAACAAACTAGTGGGAGACAAATTAGACTCGAAATCTAGTTTGTGTGGGTTCAACAGTTATCCCAAGGGAAATAGGATTTCCAGTGGATACCCAATGTGAGGAGTTGCTCCCTGAGGAATCAAGTGGGGCGACAACACCTTAGCAGGATACGGACAAACATCATTTGTACCAATAGTTCCTACTAAGAGAGAATGGCCATGCAACCTACGATAAAGCTTGAAGATAAGGACGGATTGTCCACGTCCCATAATGGCCCCCAAGGGAATCCGGGACTTATCCATTCAGGGGCCTATCCAACCGCGATTTCCCCAGCCCGCATGACTCCTCAACTATCAGGATTCCTTGAAGATGTTAGCCTACTACTCCCAGATCCTGAGGAGGCTTATCCCTAATAACCCCAACCCAAGCCCTCCCGGCTCACGCCTTAACACCCCGTAGGACTCCTTAGCAAGCATGATTTCTCAAGATCCTCACCAACCATTTTCAGGTTTGGGGGGACCTATCCGTAGTAACTAAACATCCGAATCCCAAGGAGTCATACTTCTTCACCCTGTGGGAGACTGTAACTATAAAAGCAAAACTCTTCTCCTGGGTTAAAAGTAAGGGCAACAATTTTTTTATGCACAAGCTTATACACAGGAAGCACTCTGCTTGATTATTCTAATATCTACTTCAAGCACTTGTTGCTACTTTAACTTGATTAATTTTATCTTTCTATAATTATTGATTGATTTGAGTATCGAAGTACTAACATCTTTTTTGAAGGTGTCCTCTCCCAAATTTGCAGCACTCTAGCCCAAAAGTTAGAAGTCTGAAATATTTTTGACGAACTATTCTTGCTCACATTAATGATAAATTTAGTCTTCGTTCAAAATTAGGTTGATTTTGGTCCATCATCATTTTGCTAAATATATATATATATCTTGTTTAAAATATATGTCGATATCTATCTATATATATATATATATTTTGAACATAATAGTTATTTTTCAAAATGAATTGTGCACACGCGTGACACAGACTAGTGAAATAAATAGGTCAGAACTAACCTCACTTTTGACCCCTTTCATCTCTCTCCTTCTAGCCATTTTTGCAGAAGATTTCTCGCAAGCTCGAATCCACAGAGGGGAATTGTAGACGAAGGGGCAGACACACATATTAATGGGTGGCGACCTTTTTCAAAATTTGCCGCCGCCAACTGCAGCACAATCCCAACAAGTTGTACATTCTTCAAGCAACACTATCACTCAAGAACCTTCGCCTAGGCCGACCCCCTCTCCTCCTCCTGCACCCGCTCCTGCGCTGAAGAGCGCCCTCAAACGTCCCAAGCCACCACCTGAATCACAGCCTGAAGGTATTTCTCAGAATTTCGGGTCTAACCCTTCTATGGTCCATATCGTGTTTCTGGCTATCTGGGTGCTTTTTTCAACCTTTTTTGTGATTAAGTAAGTGTGTTTTAACTGTCTAGATTAATCTTCATCTGTTTAATTTTTCTGGGGTTTTGTTTTTCTATTTTAGTTTCTTCGTCTTTTAGGTGGTGGTTGGTCGGTTCAGGGTTCTTTCTGAGGCTATCGTGATTTTGCCGTTTGTGGATTTCGCATGAAGTTTATTACATTGGAGACTGATTCTTAATGTTCTAACTACTTGATGAAGATTAAATGTTTGTGTTGATTTTGGCATTTTGAGATAATTATGGCATCAGAAAGAAGTAAAAGATTTTTTCTTTTTGTTTCTGTTTCTTTTTTGTTTTCCTTTTGGGTGGGGGTTGGGGGGGTGTGGACTGGGTGCTCCTGGATCTTTACAAGCCTATAACCGAAACATATTACTAAGGATTTGTTCTCTTAAAGGGCACAAATTTTTCCCTTGGTTATGCCACTGGAAGATCATGTTTTTGATGTTTCTCTTCATTCAGCAGAGTGTTCTTTCGAGCCTACACTGTGTCTTAAGAATTAGTCTATTACCATCTTCAGATTTCTTCTCGTGAACATTCTTATACTACAAGAAAATGATGCAATGACCCTTGTAAATAATGCAGTTGTTGCTGAGAAACGCTTGAGGTTCAAAACAACAACAGATGCCTCTCAAAAACAAGTAATTGAGGCCATGCAAAAAATAGCTTCACATATAAAGAATCCATCAAAGTTCAATAAGGCATCGAAGCTTGCAATACAGCTAATTGAGGCTGGTAGTATCAAGGAAGCGACCCGTGATCATTTCTTTGCTGTACTTGAAGCTGCCATGTTCTCCTCGACTACTTGTAATGAGCCGTCTTTACGTGCTGACTATCATGCACTGTTTTCAGCGGCTGAAAATGTAGCTGATGTAAGCATTCAATTTTCTGTCGTCCATATTATCACTTTACACTTTATGAGGTCACATAATAGCATTGTTAATTCTATGTCCTGCAGTGCCTTAGCAAGAAGCAGCAGAATCTGTTGAGTTCATGGACTATTAGGGCAGTTTGGGCAAATGACCTGGTTACAGATGACAGCTTTGTGGTGAGTTTGTTTACTCGTCATGTGTATAATTTTTCACTGTAATATATGAGGATACTTGAGTTAAACGAATATCCTTTTTCTACAGGACGGATGATGTCCTGTCAGTTACTTCATGCAATTATGCTCTTAAATTTTATTGCTTCTTTTTGTTACCTTATTCACCATAACCTGCGCCAAACTGTACATGATGTGAATATGATGAATTAATTAAATATATCTCCAGGAGTTTAAATCATGCCCGACTCGGGGATAATGTGAAATCGCATAATGATATAGGTATTGTTACCTACTTTCCATACAAGTGTATCCTGTGAGAATATTATCTGTTGTACGTTGGGAAATTCACAGATTTGATAATCAATATGTTATAGGCTAGAGATACTTTGAGATTGTACGTCTTGTTCTATTTAACCTAGAAAATATGTGTACTATCAGTCCTCCGTGTTTATGTGTCATCTTGCTATCTCTGTTTGGAAGGAAAGAGTTCTCTGTATGATTATCATAGACAGACTCAATACAAAGTTTATTAGATCACTTTAGGATCTTCCAACTAGTCACACAACAAATGTCAAATGCTTGAACACTGAGCTCTCACTACCAGATTCTGACTTATCGAATTTTAATTTAAACTATGCATTAACTTTTTTCTTTCAGATGTTCAATGATATTTTTGGTTTGTGGTTTGCTATCCTCTTTTGTTTGACAGCAGTCATTAGCTCATCTCTGAATTAGATTTCAATCTCTGTTTGCCACATAGAATTGCAATTATACATGCTGTCTATGTTTACTTGTTTGCATTCATTTCTCCCACATCAAATAAAAACAGAAAGATACTTTTGGTGCCTAAAAGTGTGTATTTTTCTCTTAATTTCCATAGAAGAAAGCAACACAAGTGCAGATACTAACAGCATCATGTTGCAGTCTTTTGTTCTCATCTGATGTTACCCAGTCTTTCTTAATTCATATTCATATCCATATCCAAGTTGCTAATTACTTTCACCAGTAATTTTGCATACATATTTCTCTCTCCTAGCCATCTATATTCCTTGTGCTGTGGAGATATGACTGTGAACACTAGTATCATCTAGCTACAATTTCAGGGGCTTACACCAAGAAATCATCCTAAGCTGTAGTGAAAAGTGGGATTCCATCATTTTGTTGCTGTTGGAGATATTACTATTACTTTACCATCAACTAGCTGACTCTTTCCTTGGAACCTGGTTTGCTACATGCTCGCCAAGGTGACAGTAATTATGATGCCAAAATTCCCAACAATTCTGTGAACTTATTTCTATTCATTGTTGCTCTAGTGCCCTCCATGTTTTAACTGTTTTTCTTCATTATTTATGACCTAAAATGAAGTGAATTGCAAATGTTTTCTTCCGACAAGATGCTGCCTCTTGATCTGGTCTTTTCAGCTTACATATATTTTCTTACTTAATCTAAATGCTTTCATAACCTTTAGTTTGTTTTAGGTATTAGATTAATCAGTCGCTCCACCTGGAAAAAGCTAAATTACTAATCATAAGGTTAACGACGAAAACCTTGGTCGTAGACCCTCTCTACCTAGTGTGATCATCTTGCTTCCCCGATTTATCTGTCCCCTTCTAAATGGATTGAATTTCCAGGACTAGTTTTACAGATAGACAGACACACACACACACACACACAGAGTTTGGTTGGGTGATGTAGGCAGTGGAGATGTTTTATGTATGGTGGTTGTGGAGCTCTGTTCTGTTCAAGATTGTCTGTATTCATGTGGTCTGATTTTGGAGTCACTGTGGTGCTTGAAGTGGCAGTTTTGGTGGCAGTGTGGATGGGGAAAACAGTTGAGGAGGAGAAGAAAAGAAAATGGATTTTAATAATTTATTTTAGTTTCTTATCTCTATAATTATCCATGATTGGATTGATCAAGTGTAACTCCACAGTTTCTATAATTTTCTTATTTTATTGCTTAATGTCTGACAATAATTGAGAATTCAATTGATTGGGAATGACTGCTGATTTTTGTTGGCCTCTGTGAAAAATTTATATTTAGTTGAATACTTTTTGGGTTTGACAAATTGATAAGGGCATTGGTCTGTGAAAATGCAATCACTTAGGTCAAACCGTTAAAGGTAAAATAGAAGATTTAAATATTTTAGTAGATCATTTTATGTTGGCAGTGTAGTAACAATTGCTCTTGTGGTTGGGCAATCCAGATAGGTGCTCAGCGGTTGTAGGGTTTGAAGATTTGATTTGCGCAGGTGTCATCATTATAGCGTTTAATATAACATCAAGAGCTTGGTCTAACAATTGGTATCGACGTTGAGGCACAGTTAGATTCACACGACTCCGCGAGGAATGATCATTGGGGCCACAACAAAAAGTTGTGCTCTAGCTGCTATATGATTTTAATATTTGAGTTGCATCATTCTCATCAATTAGAGGATCTTTTGACAAAACAGCAAGCACCCAATCCGATATGTTTGCATTTTCAGAGAGGAAGTGTATTCAAAGATAGAATCCTGACTGAAGTTTAGGTGGTTATCGTGATGCGGGAGTGTAGGAAGCAGTGGATGCTGGTCCATTATAGCTTAGTCTCGACTGGTCCTGTAATATATTGTCATTAGGTTACAGTATTCCTCTTGGCTTGATCTCAATTGGAAATAATGCCTGAACCAACTTAGATGCTTGCACAAATCAAAAGCATTCTAATTTTAAAGAATGCAATAAAGTATTATTTTCCTGATTCAATAATCACTTTGTTGTACCAAATAAGATGGAATACCATGCTCGTGTATGGTTTAGCTTAGCTAAAGCTTTATAATGGATAACCAATGAAGGTCAGACATGAGTGATTCCTTGTGCACTTGATTTCAGTAGCACAACCGTGCACCTCCAAATAGAGTTCATTGCATTCTCTTAGCTTTCCAAGGGTCTTTAAATATGGCGATGCTAAAACCAATATTACTAAGTGAGTCATGTATGTTTTACTGTTTTAATCTGAGTGCAACTAAAACTTCTGTTACCTAAGTTATGCATATAATGAAGCAACCAAAAGATTAGCACTTCTGAGACATTTTAGCATGTGCACGGACAGGCCTTAATAACAAGGTTAGAATCTCGATGCTGATAAAATGATGGCCTTTGGTTCTGATGTTATGTTTTGTTTTGTTCACTCAATGGGGCCGAGGATCTTAGACATGGTTTACTTTGTAATATTATTCAGTTTTCAAAAGCAACTGGGAGGATAAAAGAAGCCATATCAGCTCTTCCTGTGGCAACTATAGATGATGACATGGAAGAAGCTGTTGCCCTCAAAGATGACACAGAGGAGGTAAGTTCTGATGGACAGGTGAATAAGGGACGCGCTTCTCCTGCTACATTGGCTGGTCACGAGGAGGAACAGCTTGATCCATTTGGACTGGATGCGCTGATATCAGATGCACCTAAGAAGGAAGAAAAATCCAAGGGGAAAAAGGAGTCATTAGCCGATGACAAGAAAGATGATGATGAAGATACGAGGACATCTCTCAAGTCACAGAGAGAAGCGTTGATTTCCTGTCTAGAAATTGCTGCAAAGAGATACAAAACACCATGGTTAAAGAAATTCTCATCCTCATGAATTTATGATGATTCTTGAGCAACGCCAGAATTGTTTGCTTCATGAGAATGTTGTATAGGTTTCTCATGCAGCTGTCATCTATTTTGCAGGTGCCAAACAGCCGTTGATATCTTAGCTAAGCACGCATTTGATAATATTTCAAGATTCACCTCCCGGCAGAGGGATGCTATCGGGAAACTTTGGGCTTCGATTCGGGAACAACAGACTCGTCGCAAGCAAGGAAAATCTGTATCTGGGAAGCTTGATGTGAACGGTTTCGAGTGGCTCCAGCAAAAGTATGCAACTGAGAAGATTAGTATTCGGCATTCTGTTGGAGGCAGCGGTGAACGACGCTGTGAACAGTGGCTTGGTTAAACCTTCTAATCATCATCTACAAACTATATCTGTGGGAGACCCTGGTGCTTCAGACGGCCATTCTGAATAGCTGGAGCATCTTTCATGCCGCAAATTGGACAAACCTTCATGTGGAGGGTTTATAGTGTACAATTTATACGTCTTTCGCCAGTTATGTGGTTCAAAGACTATTTTTCCTTGGAGCTTTACTGAATGTACTACGTACTGTCAAATACTCTTGAGTATTCTTCAGCTCAATGTGTACTAAACTTTTGGGATTAAAAATAGCTAGACTATCCCTTGGTCGGGTTTTAAATCTTTCTTATGTTTTTTAATTACATCTCTTTTCATGCTTCCGCTGCGTTCTTGGGCTGCTTTACCCCCTTCAAGTGGTATTATATTCCGGTTCAATGAAAAGTGTCATAAATTTACGTGTTCTCAATTTGGTGAGCATGAGAAACTTGTTTAATGGGTTTTCAAAGCATGATTTATGATTTATTGGTGATTTTGTGGATTAATTGGACTTCCTTTAAGATATTGTAATTATGTTTTATTCCATTGAATTTAAAATTGCTGTTGGACCTTTGAAGAAAATGCTTTGGTTACGATCCGCTCTTGTCATCAGAATTTTGGAAGGAAACACGGCGGTAAATGCAATAGAATATTGATATGAAATAATAGTATTTGGACTTTTGGAGATAGAAAATAAATTATACATAACAGTTAATTCTCTTATATACACAGCCATTTACCATTTACATTGTTTGATGGGATTACTATGTAATAAATGAATATGTAATAAATTTTGTATTATGTATGACTATGATAAATTTTTATATAATATAATTAGATTCCTTAGTATGAAATAAACTGGGATAAGTTTTGTTTTTATCTAAATGTCCAAAAACAGGACAAAATCACATGAAGAAAGAGAAGAAACAAGACAAGGGCGTTCTTGAAGTTAACATCTTTGTCAAATAACCATTTATTATTGGCCAAGCTTTT
The DNA here is from genome assembly GCA_034509735.1 of Sesamum alatum. Taxonomy (NCBI): domain Eukaryota; kingdom Viridiplantae; phylum Streptophyta; class Magnoliopsida; order Lamiales; family Pedaliaceae; genus Sesamum; species Sesamum alatum. The sequence continues at coordinate 23,280,200 of JACGWO010000003.1, forward strand.
ATGACATTCTGCCGAACTTCCGAGACAGTTTGGACAAAACCTATCATGAGTTATGGATAAAAAGGGCAAAACATTTTTTATTCTTCGCAGTGGGCCATCAAAAGATTGTTATTCGATTAACCCGAGTCTGCACAGTAGATCCCAGGCCAGAATACTTCATCACGAGCTTGGAATATAGAGATTAAGGGGGTGGTTTACTTTTATAGTTGATAAAGTGGTTGATAGGGCTAGCTGAGGGGTAGGTTGAGATTGATGGGTGGAGGCCGCAATCCGAGAAGACCACCGAAGATATCGGCTCCTCGATGTTGACAACTGTGATTCTCAAAATAAGATGGTGAAGGTGATTTGAAGCGGGGCCTCGTATATGAATTCGCATTGAGAGACTGAACATTACCCCGACTCCGAGACGACACATGGTTTGTGGCCCGTAGCCAAGCGCCATAAGGGGTGTCCTCGCCTGGGTCGTGAAAATCATCATCACAACTTCAGGGGCAAAATTTCAACAGGTGACCTAAACAGCCGCAAATGTAACAGAAGTTCGGTAAGCTCTCAAAAGTGAACGAGACCAAGTGTTCATCACCCAATGGCGTTATGATCTTAAGGACCCGTGGGAGGGGCTTGGTAATATCAAGTGAGACTCGGATGCGCAGAGAGGCACCCCCACAAAACTCCGTTAGCATCCATATCAACATCGCGAAAGGTCCCGACCTGATTACCGATGAATTCCGCAATGGGGTGAGTCATCTTGTTCAGCGGAAGATCATGTACATGGACATAAAAATCGCACCAATCCATATGAGCGTGCATAGGGTTTTCATTGGCAGAAATAGTCTAGAGCACTATGAGATTCTTGTCGAAGGCCCACGAGCATCCCTCGACGACCCTCTGATAATCAATCACATGAAAAAATTTGAGGAAAATCGCTGCTGAGGCAAGATCTTAAACTCCATGCCCTTAACTGGATTAAAGGCAGACATAAAAGTGGTGTGGAGTGCGTTGGCGTGGAAAGCCCGTTGATAGAGAATACATCCCACTATAAAAAACCCTAATCGTCCTGATCCGTATGCCATAGCCCCAGCGAGATAACCACACCATTATCAGCTCGCTTTGAATCTCCTATTCGAGATATCACCAATGGATCGGCGGAGGCTGCCTCGTGGCCCCACCGGTTATGAGTATTATTTGCTGGAACTGTCAGGGTTTAGGGGGCCCTTGGACAGTTCGTGGACTTGGTGAGTATGTCCGAACTCACCGCCCCTCCTTGGTTTTCTTAGCCCAGACCAAGTGTAACTCGAGCCATATCGATTTGGTTAAAAGAAAGCTTGATATGTATGGTTTTAGCGTGGTTGCTATTGGTAGGAGTGGAGGGTTGGCCCTCCTTTGGAATAAGACAATTTCTGTTCAACATCAGACGTTCTCTTCCCTCACATTGACATTTCCGTTCAACTCCCTACAGACCCTTGTCCGTAGCGTTTTACTGGTTTCTACGGCATGCCGGATGCGAACAAGAGAATTGAGTCATGGGCTTTGCTTAAGAACTTATGAGATAGTCGTTAGGCCTTGGCTTTGTGCTGGGGATTTTAACGAGATTGTGGAGCAAGCAGAAAAACTTGGGGGTGCCATCCGACCTCCTTGGTTGATTCGTAACTTTCGTAAAGCACTTTGTGATTGTGACTTGCATGATCTTGGTTTCTCAAACATTCCCTACACGTGGTGCAATCGGCATGATGGGCCTCATACCATCTCAGAACGACTTGACCGTGCATTTGGTAATTTGAAATGGAAGATGCTTTTTTCGATCGCTGTTGTTTAGCATCTCGAGACTATTTATTCCAACCACCCTATTCTGATCACCCTTGAGCCAAAATCTGCCCATCAGCAAAGTATCGACAAGGTGTTCCCATTTTAAGCTGCTTGCCTTCATGAGGTAGAATGTGCACAGATTATCGTTGATTCATGGCAACACTCGATTTTTGGGAATGCTTAGCAAATTTTGATGGACAAAATTGAAGTAAGTAGGAGGGCGTTACAACGTTGGGGTAATAGCGGCTATAAAGAACGATGCCACAGAATTGAGAGTCTCGAAAAGCTGCTTGCTTTACTTCGGACAGAAAGTATTTCGGCCAGCTTGAAACAGAAAGAACAACGGATCAGGAAGGAGCTTGAGAGCCTGATCTAGGAAGAAGAAACCTATTGACGTCAGCGTGGGAAAATCCAGTGGTTAAAAGGAGGGGACAATAACACATCATTTTTTCATGTAGCTGCTAGTAGTCGCAAACGTATTAACTCTATCCGACGGCTCCGCGACGCTAATGGAAACTGGATGGAAAGGGATGAAGATATGCGGGGTGGGATTGAGCTTTACTTTAAGGGGATTTTCAGATCATGTGCTCCATCGGACGAGGACTTGGAAGAGGGCACGGCGGCACTTTCACCCAGAGTGACGCAGGAGATGGCAGAGGATCTATTTCGGTCGTTCACTAAGGAGGAAGTTTCCCACGCATTGTTTCATATGTTTCCCCTCAAATCGCCCGGACTGGGCGGTATGCCCCCTATTTTCTTTCACCAGCATTGGCATATTTTTAGTTCTGATGTTATTCGATGCACGCTCAGTATCTTAAATAATCTTCATATGATGCATGATCTGAACCAAACTGCTATAGTCCTAATCCTAAAGTGCAATAATCCGGAAATCCTTGCCTCCTATCGGTCTATAAGCCTTTGCAATGTGGTTTATAAAATAGCGTCTAAAGCACTAGCTGATAGGATCAAACCCCTACTTGAAAAAATCATCTCCCCTACACAGGCTGCCTTTGTCCTTGGCAGACTCATCACTGATAATGTTTTACTTGCTTACGAGGTTAATCATTTTCTGCACACTAAAAGAAAAGGTTGAAAGGGTCATTTGGTTCTAAAACTTGACATTAGCAAGGCCTATGATAAGATTGAGAGACCTTTCTTAGAAAAAGTTCTGTTTAAACTTGGTTTCCCGGATAAGATTGTTCATCTCATTATGCTCTGTGTTACTATGGTATCCTATTCTTTCATTGTTTCTCGTAACCAATTTGGTACTGTCACGCCTCAATGGGGCATCAGGCAAGGGGACCCGTTGTCTCCCCACTTTTTCCTTCTGTGTACAGAGGCTTTTAGCTCTCTTGTCCATAGGGTCGAGAATCAGAACTGACTGAAGGGTGTGACCATTACCCACAATGCTCCACCCATTTTCCATCTTCTATTTGCGGATGACACCCTGCTGTGTTACCAAGCTTCTCATGAGGCGGTTGATTGTATCAAAGAGATCCTCCACGTATACGGTAGAGCCACAGGCTAGGAAGTGAATCTCACTAAGTCCTCTGCGGTTTTCAGTCGCAACGTGGCCCCAGATTTGCAAGCACCCTTATCATCGTCCCTTGGAGTCTGACTTGAGGAGAAACTTGACAAATATCTCAACTTACCATCCATTGTCGGAAATTCTAGGAGAGAGATTTTTAATGACATCCTTGATAGAGTTTGGAATCGTATACGGGGATGGAATGATAAGCCGGGAAACTGTTATTATTAAATCTGTGCTCCAGGCTATCCCCACCTATGCTATGGGCTGCTTTCGTATTCCTATTTCACTCAAAAATGATATTCAGTCTATGATTGCAAATTTTCTGTGGCACAATCGAGAGGAACAAAAGATTCATTGGGTTTCCTAGGATAAGCTCTGTAGACAAAAGCGCAATGGCGGGCTTGGATTCCGGGACTTGAGGGCTTTCAACCTTGCTATGTTAGCCAAACAATTTTGGAGGATTTTGGCGAACTCGGATACACTCCTTGGTTGGTGTCTTAAAGCTCGTTATTTCCCGAATGTTCCCATCCTTGAGGCGACTATTGGGTATAATCCATCCTTCACGTGGGGAGCATTCTTACATCAAGGGACATTATCCGGAGAGGTGTTCGGTGGCGAGTGGGAACATGCGAGGCCATCAACATTTCGGAGAACGCATGGATTCCTCGACCTTTCTCCTTTTAGGTACTCATGCAAGAAGCCTCAGTTTCCAGTCCTTAACATAGTTGATAATCTTCTTGATCCAGTTTCGAAGATAGGAATCGGGAGTTAATTCTCTCGACTTTCTGCTCATTGGATTGTTATGCCATCTTTGGAATCCCACTGAGGAAACTTAGATACAGGGACACGCGTGTATGACACCATACATAGGATGGACTCTTCTCGATACGAAGTGCCTACTTCGTGGCGAAGGATATCAAGTTTTCATCGAGGCCGAGCACATCCAGTACGGAGTCGGAGGTTCATTGGAAGTTCATTTGGTCGGCTATTATCCCACGTAAGATCCAGCTCTTTGCCTGGAAAGCATGCTTGGTGGCTCTACCAACCACCTCGAATCTTGAGAGAAGAATTGGTGATTCTGTTAGAATAGGTGACCAGAAAGTCAATGGTATTGGCTGTTCTGAGAACCATTCGTCAATCTGTGAACAAGTAATATTATGTTAATGAATGTAGTAAGGATTGATAGGCATGAGTTTGTTGTACTTACTGCTTGCATCGTTACGATGTCACAACAAACGCCCACAGACTGAAATAACATTTTGGGAAATTGGAACTACGCTTGGAGGTAGGTTCATGAAATCAGTTTCACCGAATCAGTCTGAAATACTCCAAGTCAAAGGAATCTCGATAAAGGGCATCGAGAATCCATTTGAGACTTGCACTAAGCATCTGCTGTCGTGTTTCATCGACGGGTGACGAGGATCGTCTAAGCAGTGTTAGTGGGTCGGCCTGCTGGGGAGCGGCCGACTGAGGTGACTCACGGGAATCGTCATATGTAAGCCACTCGGGCTTGGTCGGTATGACTCGTATTCTCGGTTCCGATAGTACGGGATTAGTCCTCGGACTTGAGGATCACGGCAGTCCCCTACATTCTAAGGTTGTATCTTGGATCTGGTGAAATTTGACCGATTATATCACATGGTCATCATAAGCCTCGTCCAGTGCAGTCGGAGTATGTAAGAACGGTGAATTCCAAGATAGGATCTGTCCCCTGTCAAAGGATATGACAGCAAGATCTCCTATGCGCTCGGAGATGGTTTAGACTCACAAAGTCTATGGCCATAGCACTTGATGTAGTGGGAAAGGATTTCCTACGTCGAGTTAAACCTATCTCGAGCATTATGCATAGTTGCCTAGTCAACGATGGGAACCGACCCCTAGACTAAAGGCCGGGAGACAGGCGACAGTAGGACCGTACCCGTACGTATCGAGCGTCGGTAGGACCGCACCTGCGTATAACTCGGAGCCTAAATGTTCACACCATAAATTCACCTAGTCTCTAGTTCCATGGACCGTTGCTAGATGGCCACCCATGGTAACGGACTACTTTGGTTATGAAATAACAAAAAGTAGGTCCAAGTCTAGCTGAAAGGTGAACCTAAAGAGTCACACCCGCTACACCAAATGAAAGGGAATTAATTTGGAATTAATTCCGGGAGAAGGTTTAATTTAATGGAATTAAATTATACTTCTTGGAGATTCAAGCCTCGATGAATTATTTGGAATAATCGGGCTTGAGTTCATAAATTAGATTTATGAATTTTATAAAGCATGGGCTTTCCTTTTAATTAGATTAAAAGGGTGAATTAATTAATTAGTGGGCTTGGTATATTAAATAGGATTTAATATAAAGTCCATGGGACTATTTAATTTAGAATTAAATAATCCCATTCTATGGAATTAATTAATGGGCTTGGTATATTAAATAGGATTTAATATAAAGTCCATGGGACTATTTAATTTAGAATTAAATAAGTCCTTTCTATTAATTAATTAATGGGCTTAATATATTAAATATGATTTAATATAAAGTCCATGGGAATATTTAATTTAGAATTAAATAGGCCCATTCCATAAAGCCCATCAAAATGGATGGACAAGATTTGATCTAGAGAATGATGAGATGAAGGGCCATGATTAATTTGACTTAATCAAAGCCTAATTTGACTAGGATTTGACTAGGTCAAAATCCTAGTCAAAGTGTGTCTCTTTGGAAGAGTTTGAGAAGGAATAGGAATTCCATCTTCTATAAATACTTAATAAAACACACACCCACACCTACTATTCTCTACAACTCTCATCTCTCATTCCCTCTCAAGATTTCGTCCATCCCTCTTTCTTCTCACCAAGAATACTACTTTGTTCTTCTTGATTTATTCAAGTTAAGAACATAAGAGACATTGATTGCGTTAATTCATAGTGTGTATCAATGTCTCTTCTCCCCAAAATAATTTCTTGCTAGCACAAGGGTTGTTTGCTTTCCGGTGGAGCGAGTGAGATGATTTAGAGGGTCTCTTCTTTGAAATCTTGGTGCAAAATGGGGAACAATGCACGTAGCCGAAATGAAGACAAAACTACAACCGGGTAGGTTCTTTAATTTCGCTTTTTCGGTTTCAATTCTATGGCCTCCATGTTGTGTTTTATTGAACATGAGATACACCAAACGCCCGAGAGAATCAAGGGCACACCCCTTGATTCGTTTATGTATGTTTTGCATTATTTAAATTCCATTTAATTATACTTTGTAATTTTTTATTACGCACTATTTCGCGCTTCTGCTATACGCGCTAATCTCCCGGGCCGATCCACCGATTTCTTTCAGTGGTATCAGAGCCCGGTTCGGTGTATAGGCCTAGAATTCTATGTGCTATGTGCGTTTAAGTATGATAAACGTGTTTTAATTTACGTTTATAGCATGTTTATCGTAGATATTTATTGGCGTTTAATTTTGTATGGGATTTTGGATCTTGGTTTTCTTGAATATGTATATACATGTTCTAGGGTTTAATTTATCTTGTGGTTCAGAAAAATTGCATGAAAATTCGAAAAGGAGTGAAAAACGGCGAACCGGCAGCAGCAGCAGCATGCTGGCCGCGCGCACAGGGGCGCGGTCGGGCGCGCGTGCAGGCAGGGGCCTGCGCGCGCCGGCCAGCGCGCGTGCAAGCGCAAGGCGCAGGCGCGCGCCCAGGCGCGGCCGTCTGCGCTGGGCGTGCGCGCTGTGCGCGCAGGCAGAGGAGCCTGCGCGCGCGCGCGCCTGGCCGGCCGGCTGTGCCGTTTTCCGTTTCTCTCCCGTTTTTTGGCTCGTTTTTCAAAACTGTTTTTACTGAATTATTTTTATAATATTTTCTGCATTATTCTGAACCCGTTGACTTAGAATATTTATTTTTTGAGATTTGGAATTTCCTAAAATAAATATTGCTTGGTTGATGAGGAAAGGGTTTCCTAACAAGATTTAATTTTTGCAATGGTTGCACCAATGATCAAAATTCATATGTGAAATTTCGCAATAATTTCTGCGTTTTTATGATGTTGGACATCATGGTTATTTTATGGTTTGAGCATGAGTAGATCTTAACATGTATTAATATTGCACGAATGTTGGATTTTGGAATTCTTGAATAAATGGGCATATCCTTGAATTGTTGATTTTTGTGTTTCAGAAAATTTGATTTTTCTGTATAATTTTGGGAATTTTTCTGAATTAATTAACTTGGGGCATTTTAATTTTGGTTGAGATTTTATATTTCATAGAATTAATATTGCCTTGTTAATTATGGAAAAGGTTTTTCCAACAAAAATCGTTGTGCATAGGTTGCACTATTATCCAATGTTTGGTATGGATATTTTACATGTAGTTTCTGCATTTATTTTATGGTATGGATTATCATGGATGTTGGTATAGCATATTTTACGTGGGATATGTATTTGTGCTATTTGTGTTAATTGATTTGACAAAGGATGATCACAAAGCCCCTAGACCGCATGTATGGTTTATTTACATTTATTTGTTGGGTTGTGGCCTGTGTGCCTCTTTATTTTCCTCTCTGTCTCTCTTCTAGTGCCTTGGAATAATAAGGCTTTCTCTCTCCCTCCCAATGTACTCCCCCCAAATGTTTAATTGGGGTTTCTTATTTTATGATGTAATGAGAGTAGAATTAGTAGTGAGGTTTTATTTCTTTTTGTAAATAAAAGCTGCAAGAGAAGACAAGCCCAAGGTGTTGGAGGCCCATGGAGGTTGCCATCAGATGGCCCACGGAGGATCCATGGAGAAGAAGCCCGGTGTAGGTCCACGATGGAGAGCCCAAGAAGATAAAGAGGACTTACAAGGCCCATTGCATGTAATGGGTTATTAAAACTTGTAATAGTGTAGGGCCTACCCTTAGATTGACCATAGATCCACTGCGGGCTCAGTGGGTCGCATAGGTTTGGGCTTGTGATCATCCTACAGGGGCGTGCTAGGCTTTATTTTGCATGCGATGCGTATTATATGCTTATGATTATTCTATATGCTTTATGTATGGTTACATTCACGCTTAGAATATTTCTGCCATAACGCACGCAATGCAATACTTAATATGTGATGAGGTCTCGTTCTATCAAAAACTCTCACTTGGTTAAACCAAGTTAAATATAGACCCTTAATAAATGGACTAGGACTCTGGGAGTCTGTCCAAGCCTTCCATCCATGGCAAAAGTGAGGAAGATCTTTTAGGTCGATAGCGTGGTCTCACGAGTCGTGGCACGACTATCGTGCTTAAAAGAAGCTGCACTTTGTCATGAACGATGAGTAGACTGCTGTTACCTGTCTCACAAGTCGTGGAGGTAGCAGTGAGTCTATGAATCGGTTGATTGGGTCGGGTCTAACGCCCGAATAACGTGATTCGCTTGGAGTCCTCGGGATCACGTGAAAGGGTGAGGCAATTATCTTGGGAATCTCGTGAAACGAGAATGGTATGGAATACCTCCCACGGGTTCTTTTCCCATGAAAATCGTAAAAGCGGGGTATGGGGGAGATCGCTGTGGATCCCGAGCCCACTAGGAAAGGATTTCCCGAAAACAACGTTTGAGAGTGCCATGTTTTCGTAGAAATAGTGGGAGAGGTTAAGGACTAAAGACCGAGACTTAACCAAAATATTACTTCATTCTGCTTATTATTTTCTGTTTTATATTTATGTTGTGAATGTCTAAGAATCCACCAAACACATCACTAAGAGGCTCATTAAAAGGGAACCAATTACACGAATTGACTGCGAAATCTTAAGATGGTCTTAGATTTCCAGAACCTTAACTCACATAACCGGATGTGGACGTTCCTCAGCCCTTGCCGGAGGGGTCGACAACTAAGGCAACGCTTGGCGTTCAAAAGTTGAAGGATGACCACCGGCAAGTAGGATATAATGATGTTGGCTCAAACTATGCTTCGTTTGCATCATGTCTATATGGTCTTGGACCAGCATGTGGGGTAAAATGCAACGAAGGCATGTTTGGAGCGAAGATGACGGAAGGGATGTCGGTACAAAGAACATGGAGTGATGATGCAATCCCTAGTGGAGAAGCTCAAAAGACTTCCACGTCAGTCTTGAAAAAGAGACGTACATTGACATGATCCTTCAGTCTCTTCCTCCCTCCTACGAACCATTAATTATCAACATGAATGAGCTTAGAAAAGATCTTCATAGGTTGGTAATTATGTTGGTCTAGTACAAAGCAATGATTGCAAAATCTGCATCGTCGGTACTAGTAGGAGAGGCTTCAACCTCCATAGCGAAAGGCAAGGGTGCCAGACGCCAAAAGAGGAAGAAGGGTAAGGTGACATCAACTATTAAGCACTTCAAGTGCTGTTCCTTTACAACACAAGGTGGAGGTAAAGGAAAGAGCAAAAGGTTCAGCAGTCAAGTTCATAGTTTCTAAGAACGTAAGCATTTACTGTCGTAAAGAGGGCCATTGGAAAGGGGAGTATTCTAAACCCCTCTCCAATGTAGGTAAAATTTGATATTGAGTATTGACATGATCACTTTTTGGTATTTGATACCATTCCTATCACTAATCTGCGGGTGGTTTGCAGAAAGTGAATAAGGACTTAAAAGCCAAGAACAGTTCTAGGATTCAACAATGGCAAGGTCCATTGATGAAAAGGACTAGAGACTTGTTAGGCCCATAATCGTGATCATGTTAGGGTAATATAGGAATTACGTAACCTAGCATGATCAAAGGTATGTCTCTTTGTTGGACAAAGGTTTTATTACATACATATTTGATCAAACAAAATTATTGAATATTGATTCATGTTTGCTAGTGTTTGTACGTAAATTCCTAAAATACCATCCCATAAAAGGTTTATGGATACTCAAAATTCAAATTATTTAAATGGATTAATCAAGACCAACTTACAGATTTGGCATCTACAATAGCTAGGACGTTTCTTCTTATTAAAAGATAAGTAAATTGGAAAGTTCGATGAATCTAGAAATAGATGATTCGAATCGACTAAATTTACAAGTCTTTTATGAAGAAGAAAGTCCGAAAGCTCTTTGTTGGACAAAGTAGGCTTGCCAAATAAGTCTATTGGAAGGGATCCAATAAGACAACTGTAGGTTACCAATACACAAGACCATAAGAGGGTTCAAAAGTCTAAAAGTCCCATAGGAGGTTTGGGAATTAGACTTAAGGAGGTGAACCATAAATGGTTGCAAAATTAAACCTATTTCGATAGGATCGAAAAGGCCGTGTATTTAGTGGGAGCTCTTGAGCATCCAAGTTGAGAATGGAATTCTCAATGAAACGTTTTCTGTAAAGGCCAAGTATGACGGTCTCTGATAAAGGGAACGATCGAATCTCGTTGGACGAAGATCGATCGAAGTTTCGCCCAATTACCTTAGCTCGTGTAGACGTAGACTCGAAAATTGCCAACGTAAGGAACATGGCACTTTGCTAGGAGTCATGCACAAGGAGCCATGGTTTGGCAAGCCTGTGTCCCGAAAAAGTCCTTGAGCATATAGAAGGATCCTACATACGTCAAGGGACTAGTGGGAGATAAATTAGACTCCGTGTCTAATTTGTACAAGTTTACGACAGAATTAATACTAACGTTACTTAGAATCGCATTTCTTAAATTGATCATATTCCAAGTCCCCTTAAGAACGAACCCGAATGTCGTAAGAGGTACGAGTGATCGGGATATGTTCGGTCAAATTTGGATAGTAATCCAAATGACCTGCGGAATGTGATGTTGGACATCGTAGTGGGATTTATGGAGAGGAGCCATAGAATCCACTAGGAAATTCAAACAAGGTTTGAAACACCGCATAACTGGAATATTCGTTTTGACGAGCTCATACGGAGCATGACTCGGTCTTAAACAACGTAGGTGATCAGTGGGAGTAGAAATGGCGTTCCAAGTGTTTAAGTGTGTAATATCTTGATTCATGGATGAATTCAAGCATTAGGAATCACTAAAACACAAACCGTAACTCACGAAAATTCTCCATGACATTTTAGGGTTCCCACATACATATCATGAATTGATTTTTTCAAAGACTCAGTCATGGTAGACTGATGAGAAAAACTCAAACATGTAGAGGGACAAGTTGTTCGAGACTCAGTCATAGTAAGACTGATGAGAAAACTTGGATACTATGCATAAAGCATCAAGCCATTCAAGACTTAGTCACGGTGGACTAATGAGAAGGCTTGGATGATTGAGTATCCCCTACGTCTTAACCCTAGGCAAACATATGAATATGTTTACTCGGTGCATAGGAACCGATGTTGAGAGTGCTTCTAGCATGGCTCAAACATAAATCAGTAATGCACTGAGGGGTTGAAGACAGCAATCAAGAACGATCCTTAGTACCTGAATAAGGACTAAAGATGTGTTCATGATGCACCGTCTGTTGAGAGTTGTTTTGGAAGGCTAAAGCGATACTAGCTTCCAGAGCATAAGTGAAAACCAGTTAGTCTCAAAGGTATGCACAGTCAGGCCCAATGACGAGTGCATCGGATAATGGTCACTGATGAAGACCGCGTCCATAGGATGGACGTGGCGCCTAGCACGACCAAGCCATGTTTGCCTATATGGCAGGCAAACTTGGCTATGGGAGTATTGGCACGAGATCTCATCACAAGATCCACGAAAAATATTCTTAGACAACCACCATCTCTAGGAGGCAATGGTGGATAGAGGTAACACGGTTAGACCGTATTGCTTCGCAAAGGAAGTATAAGTGGACTCACAATACCTTAGTCGGTATCGTAGATTACTTATACTCAGAGGACTCTGAACAAAGTGGGTAATTGACTTATTGGTCAAGTGGGAGATTGTTAGAATAGGTGACCAGAAAGTCAATGGTATTGGCTTTCTGAGAACCATTCCTCAATCTGTGAACAAGTAATATTATGTTAATGAATGTAGTAAGGATTGATAGGCATGAGTTTGTTGTACTTACTGCTTGCATCGTTACGATGTCAACAACAAACGCCCACAGACTGAAATAACATTTTGGGAAATTGGAACTACGCTTGGAGTAGGTTCATGAAATCAGTTTCACCGAATCAGTCTGAAAATACTCCAAGTCAAAGGAATCTCGATAAAAGGGCATCGAGAATCCATTTGAGACTTGCACTAAGCATCTGCTTGTCGTGTTTCATCGACGGGTGACGAGGATCGTCTAAGCAGTGTTAGTGGGTCGGCCTGCTGGGAGCGGCCGACTGAGGTGACTCGCGGGAATCGTCATATGTAAGCCACTCGGGCTTGGTCGGTATGACTCGTATTCCCGGTTCCGATAGTACGGGATTAGTCCTTGGACTTGAGGATCACGGCAGTCCCCTACATTCTAAGGTTGTATCTTGGATCTGGTGAAATTTGACCGATTATATCACATGGTCATCATAAGCCTCGTCAGTGCAGTCGGAGTATGTAGAACGGTGAATTCCAAGATAGGATATGTCCCCTGTCAAAGGATACGACGGCAAGATCTCCTATGCGCTCGGAGATGGTTTAGAACTCACAAAGTCTATGGCCATAGCACTTGATGTAGTGGGAAAGGATTTCCTACGTCGAGTTAAACCTATCTCGAGCATTATGCATAGTTGCCTAGTCAACGATGGGAACCGACCCCTAAACTAAAGGCCGGGAGACAGGCGACAGTAGGACCGTACCCGTAGTCGGTAGGACCGCACCTGCGTATAACTCGGAGCCTAAATGTTCACACCATAAATTCACCTAGTCTCTAGTTCCATGGACCGTTGCTAGATGGCCACCCATGGTAACGGACTACTTTGGTTATGAAATAACAAAAAGTAGGTCCAAGTCTAGCTGAAAGGTGAAACCTAAAGAGTCACACCCGCTACACCAAATGAAAGGGAATTAATTTGGAATTAATTCCGGGAGAAGGTTTTAATTTAATGGAATTAAATTATACTTCTTGGAGATTCAAGCCTCGATGAATTATTTGGAATAATCGGGGCTTGAGTTCATAAATTAGATTTATGAATTTTATAAAAGCATGGGCTTTCCTTTTAATTAGATTAAAAGGGTGAATTAATTAATTAGTGGGCTTGGTATATTAAATAGGATTTAATATAAAGTCCATGGGACTATTTAATTTAGAATTAAATAAGTCATTTCCATTAATTAATTAATGGGCTTAATATATTAAATATGATTTAATATAAAGTCCATGGGAATATTTAATTTAGAATTAAAATAGGCCCATTCCATAAAGCCCATCAAAATGGATGGACAAGATTTGATCTAGAGAATGATGAGATGAAGGGCCATGATTAATTTGACTTAATCAAAGCCTAATTTGACTAGGATTTGACTAGGTCAAAATCCTAGTCAAAGTGTGTCTCTTTGGAAGAGTTTGAGAAGGAATAGGAATTCCATCTTCTATAAATACTTAAAAAAACACACACTCACACCTACTATTCTCTACAACTCTCATCTCTCATTCCCTCTCAAGATTTCGTCCATCCCTCTTTCTTCTCACCAAGAATACTACTTTGTTCTTCTTGATTTATTCAAGTTAAGAACATAAGAGACATTGATTGCGTTAATTCATAGCGTGTATCGATGTCTCTTCTCCCCAAAATAATTTCTTGCTAGCACAAGGGTTGTTTGCTTTTCGGTGGAGCGAGTGAGATGATTTAGAGGGTCCTCTGCTTTGAGATCTTGGTGCAAAACGGGGAACAATGCACGTAGCCGAAACGAAGACAAAACTACAACCGGGTAGGTTCTTTAATTTCGCTTTTTTTGGTTTCAATTCTATGGCCTCCATGTTGTGTTTTATTGAACATGAGATACACCGAACGCCCGGGAGAATCAAGGGCACACCCCTTGATTCGTTTATGTATGTTTTGCATATTTAAATTCCATTTAATTATACTTTGTAATATTTTATTACGCACTATTTCGCGCTTCCGCTATACGCGCTAATCTCCCGGGCCGATCCACCGATTTCTTTAAGTTTCATTCCATGGTTGTCCACTGTGCAATTCCCACCCAGAAGATGTTCTGCATGTGCTCTTTCAATGCCCTTTCGCCAGACTTTGTTGGTGCATTTCTAATCTCCCCTGGTGTGGTATTTCAGCAGGGCTTGACAACACCTATTGCTTGATGGCTTCTTCTGCAAAACACCTAGACAGGTATTCCTTTGGTCTTTCCTTAACAATCTGCTGGAGATTATGGGGGAACAGAAACCGCAAGGTGATGGAAGATATCCAACAAACGGTGGAGCAACTAGTTGACGCACCCATGATTTACCTCGATGAGTTCCTCCTCCATATGCCCAAGTTTCGGTTGCTAAACAAACGACAGCCCCCCTCGAGGTGGATCCACCAACGAACGACATGATTAAACTCAATTTCGACGGAGCTCTCTTTCAAGAGTCGTCATTAAGTCGGGCTTGGAATGGTAGCGAGGGATTTAGATGGTTGTTGTGTGGGATGGCTGGCCCAACGCTTTCCTCTCTAGGCCAGTCCGCCACTCTCTTCCACAAGCTCCGTAGGGGCTCGCCAGATCTCTCTTTTTCTGGCCACATCATCTCGGATGTTTGAAATTACGCTACGCACTTTGTTTCTTGTACGTTTTCACTTATTCGTAAAACGACTTATGACGTTGCTCATGCGATTACATGTAATGCTATAGGGTCGCTGGAGGGTGAGAGTACTCTTCCCACTCATGCATGTACTTTCCTCTATTCGGACATGCACCAGGTTAATGAATAAAGTGGCCTGTTTCTCCTCAAAAAAAGTGGTTGATAGGGTGCCATTAGATAAAATGGTTGGATATGGCGAAATAATAAATTTTAATTTATATTGTATGATATACTTTGGGTAAAAGTTCAAACTGCCCTTATCATGTATATTTTTAGGTAAATTACAACAAGCTCTCCTAAGGTTTGACATAATTATGAATACCCATTGTTGTTTGATAAATTATGTAATCCTTGTATTGGGGTTGCAATTTTTTTTTTCTTAAAATAAAAATTTGTAAAAGAATTGGAGGAGGTGGATAATCTTCTTGATCCAGTTTCTAAGATAGGAATCGGGAGTTAATTCTCCTCGACTTTCTGCTCATCGAATTGTTACGCCATCTTTGGAATCCCACTGAGAAAAACTTAGATAGAGGGACACGCGTGTATGACACCAATACATAGGATGGACTCTTCTCGATACGAAGTGCCTACTTCGTGGCGAAGGATATCAAGTTTTCATCGAGGCCGAGCACATCCAGTACGGAGTCGGAGGCTCATTGGAAGTTCATTTGGTCGGCTATTATCCCACGTAAGATCCAACTCTTTGCCTGGAAAGCATGCTTGGTGGCTCTACCAACCACCTCGAATCTTGAGAGAAGAATTGGTGTTTCATTCCATGGTTGTCCACTATGCAATTCCCACCCGTAAGATGTTCTGCATGTGCTCTTTCAATGCCCTTTCGCCAGACTTTGTTGGTGCATTTCTAAATCTCCCTTGGTGTGGTATTTCAGCGGGGCTTGACAACACCTATTGCTTGATGGCTTCTTCTGCAAAAACACCTAGACAGGTATTCCTTTGGTCTTTCCTTAACAATCTGCTGGAGATTAATGGGGGAACAGAAACCGCAAGGTGATGGAAGATATCAAACAAACGGCGGAGCAACTAGTTGACGCAGCCATGATTTACCTCGATGAGTTTCCTCCTCCATAATGCCCAAGTTTCGGTTGCTACACAAACGATAGCCCCCTCGAGGTGGAATCCCCAACGAACGACATGATTAAACTCAATTTCGACGGAGCTCTCTTTCAAGACTCGTCATAAGTCGGGCTTGGAATGGTAGCGAGGGATTTAGATGGTTGTCGCGTGGGATGGCTGGCCCAACGCTTTCCTCTCTAGGCCAGTCCACCACTCTCTTCCACAAGCTCCGTAGGTGCACGCCAGATCTCTCTTTTTCTGGCCACATCATCTCGGATGTTTTAAATTACGCTACGCACTTTGTTTCTTGTTCGTTTTCACTTATTCGTAAAACGGCTTATGACGTTGCTCATGCGATTACATGTAATGCTATAGGGTCGCTGGAGGGTGAGTGTACTCTTCCCACTCATGCATGTACTTTCCTCTATTCGGACATGCACCAAGTTAATGAATAAAGTGGCCTGTTTCTCCTCAAAAAAAGTGGTTGATAAAATGGTTGGATATGACGAAATAATAAGTTTTATTTATATTGTATGATATACTTTGGGTAAAAGTTCAAACTGCCCTTATAATGTATATTTTTAGGGCAAATTACAACAAGCTCTCCTAAGGTTTGATATAATTATGAATACCCCATTGTTGTTTGATAAAATTATGTAATCCTTGTATTGGGGTTGCAATTTTTCTTTTTCTTAAAATAAAAATTTGTAAAAGAATTGGAGGAGGTGGATAATCTTCTTGATCCAATTTCGAAGATAGGAATCGGGAGTTAATTCTCTCGACTTTCTGCTAATCGGATTGTGTGACGCCATCTTTGGAATCCCACTAAGAAAACTTAGATAGAGGGACACGCGTGTATGACACCATTACATAGGATGGACTCTTCTCGATACGAAGTGCCTACTTCGTAGCGAAGGATATCAAGTTTTCATCGAGGCCGAGCACATCCAGAATGGAGTCGGAGGTTCATTGGAAGTTCATTTGGTCGGCTATTATCCCACGTAAGATCCAGCTCTTTGCCTGGAAAGCATGCTTGGTGGCTCTACCAACCACCTCGAATCTTGAGAGAAGAATTGGTGTTTCATTCCATGGTTGTCCACTGTGCAATTCCCACCCATAAGATGTTCTGCATGTGCTCTTTCAATGCCCTTTTGCCAGACTTTGTTGGTGCATTTCTAATCTCCCCTGGTGTGGTATTTCAGCGGGGCTTGAAACACCTATTGCTTGATGGCTTCTTCTGGAAAACACCTAGACAGGTATTCTTTGGTCTTTCCTTAATAAATCTGCTGGAGATTATGGGGGAACAGAAACCGGAAGGCGATGGAAGATATCCAACAAATGGCGGAGCAACTAGTTGACGCAGCCATGATTTACCTCGATGAGTTCCTCCTCCATAATGCCCAAGTTTCGGTTGCTAACAAACGACAGCCCCCTCGAGGTGGAATCCACCAACGCGACATGATTAAACTCAATTTCGACGGAGCTCTCTTTCAAGACTCGTCATAAGTCGGGCTTGGAATGGTAGCGAGGGATTTAGATGGTTGTCGCGTGGGATGGCCCAACGCTTTCCTCTCTAGGCCAGTCCGCCACTCTCTTCCACAAGCTCCGTAGGGGCTCGCCAGATCTCTCTTTTTCTGGCCACATCATCTCGGATGTTTTAAATTACGCTACGCACTTTGTTTCTTGTTCGTTTTCACTTATTCGTAAAACGGCTTATGACGTTGCTCATGCGATTACATGTAATGCTATAGGGTCGCTGGAGGGTGAGAGTACTCTTCCCACTCATGCATGTACTTTCCTCTATTCGGACATGCACCAGGTTAATGAATAAAGTGGCCTGTTTTCTCCTCAAAAAAAGTGGTTGATAAGGTGTCATTAGATAAAATGGTAGGATATGACGAAATAATAAATTTCATTTATATTGTATGATATACTTTGGGTAAAAGTTCAAACTGCCCCTTATCATGTATATTTTTAGGGTAAATTACAACAAGCTCTCCTAAGGTTTGACATAATTATGAATACCCATTGTTGTTTGATAAAATTATGTAATCACTTGTATTGGGGTTGCAATTTTTCTTTTTCTTAAAATAAAAATTTGTAAAAGAATTGGAGGAGGTGGATAATCTTCTTGATCCAGTTTCGAAGATAGGAATCGGGAGTTAATTCTCTCGACTTTCTGCTCATTGGATTGTGACGCCATCTTTGGAATCCCACTGAGAAAACTTAGATAGAGGGACACGCGTGTATGACACCATACATAGGATGGACTCTTCTCGATACGAAGTGCCTACTTCGTGGCGAAGGATATCAAGTTTTCATCGAGGCCGAGCACATCCAGTACGGAGTCGGAGGCTCATTGGAAGTTCATTTGGTCGGCTATTATCCCACGTAAGATCCAACTCTTTGCCTGGAAAGCATGCTTGGTGGCTCTACCAACCACCTCGAATCTTGAGAGAAGAATTGGTGTTTCATTCCATGGTTGTCCACTGTGCAATTCCCACCCATAACATGTTCTGCATGTGCTCTTTCAATGCCCTTTCGCCAGACTTAGTTGGTGCATTTCTAATCTCCCCTGGTGTGGTATTTCAGCGGGGCTTGACAACACCTATTGCTTGATGGCTTCTTCTGCAAAACACCTAGACAGGTATTCCTTTGGTCTTTCCTTAACAATCTGCTGGAGATTATGGGGGAACAGAAACCGCAAGGCGATGGAAGATATCCAACAAACGGCGGAGCAACTAGTTGACGCAGCCATGATTTACCTCGATGAGTTCCTCCTCCATAATGCCCAAGTTTCGGTTTGCTAAACAAACGACAGCCCCCTCGAGGTAGAATCCACCAACGAACGACATGATTAAACTCAATTTCGACGGAGCTCTCTTTCAAGACTCGTCATAAGTCGGGCTTGGAATGGTAGTGAGGGATTTAGATGGTTGTCACGTGGTATGGCTGGTCTAACGCTTTCCTCTCTAGGCCAGTCCGCCACTCTCTTCCACAAGCTCCGTAGGGGCTCGCCAGATCTCTCTTTTTCTGGCCACATCATCTCGGATGTTTGAAATTATGCTACGCACTTTGTTTCTTGTTCGTTTTCACTTATTCGTAAAACGGCTTATGACGTTGCTCATGCGATTACATGTAATGCTATAGGGTCGCTAGAGGGTGAGAGTACTCTTCCCACTCATGCATGTACTTTCCTCTATTCGGACATGCACCAGGTTAATGAATAAAGTGGCCTGTTTCTCCTCAAAAAAAGTGGTTGATAGGGTGTCATTAGATAAAATGGTTGGATATGACGAAATAATAAATTTTATTTATATTGTATGATATACTTTGGGTAAAAGTTCAAACTGCCCTTATCATGTATATTTTTAGGGTAAATTACAACAAGCTCTTCTAAGGTTTGACATAATTATGAATACCCCATTGTTGTTTGATAAAATTATGTAATCCTTGTATTGGGGTTGCAATTTTTTCTTTTTCTTAAAATAAAAATTTGTAAAAGAATTGGAGGAGGTGGATAAGCTTCTTGATCCAGTTTCGAAGATAGGAATCGGGAGTTAATTCTCTCGACTTTCTGCTCATCGGATTGTGACGCCATCTTTGGAATCCCACTGAGAAAACTTAGATAGAGGGACACGCGTGTATGACACCATACATAGGATGGACTCTTTCTCGATACGAAGTGCCTACTTCGTGGCGAAGGATATCAAGTTTTCATCGAGGCGGAGCACATCCAGTACGGAGTCGGAGGTTCATTGGAAGTTCATTTGGTCGGCTATTATCCCATGTAAGATCCAGCTCTTTGCGTGGAAAGCATGCTTGGTGGCTCTACCAACCACCTCGAATCTTGAGAGAAGAATTGGTGTTTCATTCCATGGTTGTCCACTGTGCAATTCCCACCCATAAGATGTTCTGCATGTGCTCTTTCAGTGCCCTTTCGCCAGACTTTGTTGGTGCATTTCTAATCTCCCCTGGTGTGGTATTTCAGCGGGGCTTGACAACACCTATTGCTTGATGGCTTCTTCTGCAAAACACCTAGACAAGTATTCCTTTGGTTTTTCCTTAACAATCTGCTGGAGATTATGGGGGAACAGAAACCGTAAGGCGATGGAAGATATCCAACAAACGGCGGAGCAACTAGTTGACGCAGCCATGATTTACCTCGATGAGTTCCTCCTCCATAATGCCCAAGTTTCGGTTGCTAAACAAACGACAGCCCCCTCGAGGTGGAATCCACCAACGAACGACATGATTAAACTCAATTTCGACGGAGCTCTCTCTTTCAAGACTCGTCATAAGTCGGGCTTGGAATGGTAGCGAGGGATTTAGATGGTTGTTGCATGGGATGGCTGGCCCAACGCTTTCCTCTCTAGGCCAGTCCGCCACTCTCTTCCACAAGCTCCGTAGGGGCTCGCCAGATCTCTCTTTTTCTGGCCACATCATCTCGGATGTTTGAAATTACGCTACGCACTTTGTTTCTTGTTCGTTTTCACTTATTCGTAAAACGGCTTATGACGTTGCTCATGCGATTACATGTAATGCAATAGGGTCGCTGGAGGGTGAGAGTACTCTTCCAACTCATGCATGTACTTTCCTCTATTCGGACATGCACCAAGTTAATGAATAAAGTGGCCTGTTTCTCCTCAAAAAAAGTGGTTGATAGGGTGCTATTAGATAAAATGGTTGGATATGACGAAATAATAAGTTTTATTTATATTGTATGATATACTTTGGGTAAAAGTTCAAACTGCCCTTATCATGTATATTTTTAGGGTAAATTACAACAAGCTCTCCTAAGGTTTGACATAAT
Organism: Sesamum alatum; assembly: GCA_034509735.1. Classification (NCBI taxonomy): domain Eukaryota; kingdom Viridiplantae; phylum Streptophyta; class Magnoliopsida; order Lamiales; family Pedaliaceae; genus Sesamum; species Sesamum alatum. The sequence continues at coordinate 23,301,018 of JACGWO010000003.1, forward strand.
TATGAATACCCCATTGTTGTTTGATAAAATTATGTAATCCTTGTATTGGGGTTGCAATTTTTCTTTTTCTTAAAATAAAAATTTGTAAAAGAATTGGAGGAGGTGGATAGAAAAATTTGAAATTAGTAAAATAAAATTGTCGACTTAGTCCATAATAGTATATAAATGTATAATATAATTTATATATTTATAAAATTATAATATAATATATATTGATGCCCCCTCAAATAGTTTCCTTAAAAGCCTAGAAACAATGTGGGCCGAGGAGGTGGGGGGGGGGGGGGACACCGAGTAGGCCAGCAGGTAAACCTAGTTGGCCCAAGGAGCAAGGCCTTTAGTCCATAGAGCTGCAATATTTTTACTAACTTAGCAAGCCCAAGGAGAAAGCTCATTTCATCAAGCATAGTCAATCTACAACAAGGATTTCATATCACACAGGTAGCTGACACGTGGTAACATGTCATATTAAAAGATCTCTAATAAATTCCTAAAGATCCGGCTGGAATCCGATTTTTACCATCAAGTAACAATTTCTCGAAAACATAGCTAAGCCTGGCAAGACTTAATAAAATAGCAATTTCTCAGTCAATACTCATCCAAATCCCAAATGGTTTTTTCAAGAAGATAGTTGACTCTTGTAGCTTTGAAATGGTGTACTGCACTCTGTAACTACCCTCCAAGTCTGGCTCCACTATTGTCTATAAAAATGACTCTTTGTGCAAGCATTTGTCAAGTAACATCCTTTTACTTTGCAATTACATTCTCACTCACTTTTTCTCTATTTCTCAGATACTTCAAGCTCATTACACATGAAATTATCACTTCACAATCACACTTTACAATGTTTTCACTTAAATTCAAGTTTTTCGTTTATTTTATTTAGTAAGAACATTACCGACTTAAGTATCAGAGTGCTAACCCCTCTTTGTAGGTTAGTCCCCCCTTTATCTTGGGATTTTTGTGTAGATCCTTCAACTTTTTCTGGTGCTGCTGGACACTTGTACTCATCATTAGCGCCGTTTGGGGGAACATTTTAGCTTTTGATGTGATAAATGCCGAGTTCAGATAACGGTGACGATAATGGATCCTTCGAGGGAAACACCTCCCTCCCGCTGCAGTAGGATATGTTGTTCCACCTATACTTGTTGTTGTCAACTCGCTCTCTTGTTAATAGCTCAGCAGACTCATTGTCGTTGTGGCCAGCTTAGCCTTCCAAGGATTTCCTGCTCCTGCTATTGACAACGGAGCACGGCATACGCCATATCATGAAATATTTGACACACAAGGAGGACATAGTGGACCAACCTGTGTTGTGCTTCAGCAGGATGAACTTAACCCCGCTGATCCTGCTAACAAGACAAGCATATCCTTGCTGGTTAGATGAACAAGGACGATGCTAGCAAAGTGGATATGAGTACATGGCAAGTTCTCTGCCGTGAGGTGTTGGAGCTTCGCCAGTAGGTGAAGGGCACTTGAAGCTAGGAATTCCCTTCAGCGAGGTCACTCCTAGCTCATTTTAGATCACCATCTATTACTTTATAACGGTACCACTAATCCTTTTGAACACATTCGTGGAATTGAAAATGATGCACGAATATACTTATGGTATAAAATATCGTGTTTTTTTTTTTACTTCACTAATCGAATTTTCACAACATTGGTTTGACCAACTTTCGTCTGGTTCAATACATTCTTTTACAGAATTTATTTCATTAATTTTTCATCAGTCAAGAAATACCGAAAGACAATCTTATGCCTATTCAAGCTGGAATAGAAGGGTGAAATAGAAAGTTTGATTCGAGAAAGGCACTTGAAAGAATATTGATTCCTTCCATCAGTAAAATTGAGTCATTTTTTTAACAAGATTGTTTAGAATTCCATGCTGTGATAGCACAATTATCTTATGTGTTTGAATTATTTTTATGATGAATGTTTTTGTATTTTTTCTATGATAGACTCATTGTTATGTTCTCAGAAAATTCTATTTACTTGATACTATTATAACCTGAGGATGAACTGTTTAGCTATTAACTGCTACTGCCTACGAACTTGCTTTTGCTGATGGGCCCCGGCCTTTGCTCCTACTGATGGGCTCCTGCCATGTTGATGGGTTCCGACCCTACTGATAGGCTCCAGCCTGTGCTCATACTCGTGGGTTCCAACCTTGCTGATGGGCTTCAACAATGTTCCTACTATGGGGCACTGGCTTGTGCTCCTATTGATGGGCTCTGGTTTTGCTAATGGGTTATGCCCTACTGACGAGCTCTGACCTGTGCTCCTACTGATGGGCGAACTCCGGCCTTTGCTTCTGCTGACGGGCTTCGGTCTGTGCTCCAACTGATGGGCTCCAGCCCTGCTGACGGGCTCCGCCTGTGCTCCTATTGATGGGCTCCAGCCCTACTAATGGGCTCCGGCTATGCTTCTAAGGATGCACTCCGGCTTGTTCTCCTACTAATTAACTCCAGCTTGTATCTTTTCTGACGAGCTCTGACCTGTGAACTTGCTGATAGACTCCGACCTGCCCTATTGAATGATCGACCCACAACAGGTGGTACTTTACACCGGCAGGTCAGGCTCATCCCTCTATCTTTTGTAATGATCACTTGAGTTTTTGCAGATATACACGCCCCCTCCCACTCGTGTGTTTGTACGATTTGGTATAAACTAAATAGGACTCTTCCTCATCAACACAACAAGATAAAAAACAATGGTAGCCCAACCGAACTTTCCCTGCTGGATGAATCGAGACAAAAAAATCTCTTCTAATTTTGCAAGTCTATTTCTTCCTACTCCAACAGTCCGACAACAAGCCTCCCGCTCATGGAGTGGGGGGAATGATAACTGCCCCTCAAATATTTTCCTTAAAAGTCCAAGAGCAAGGGAGAGCCCACCAAGTAGCCCAACAGGTAAAACCCAGCTGGCCCAAGGAGCAAGGTATTTAGGAGCTACATTACTCTTACTAACCTGCCAGACCCCAGGAGAAAGCCCATTTCAACTAGCCTAGTTAGCCTAAAGTAAGGATTCCGCATCACACAGGTAGTTGACATGTGGGGACACGCCATATTAAAATATCTCCAATAAATTCCTAAAGATCCAGTTGGAATCCAATTTTTACTCAGCAAGTAACAACTTCTCGGAAACATAGACAGACTTGACAAGATTTAGTAAAACAATCATATCTCAGTCAATACTTATCCAAATCCAGAACAATTTTTTTTTGAGAAGATATCTGACTCTTTTATCTTTCCAACGGCATATGGCACTGTGTAACTACCCTCCGGATCCGGCTCCACGATCGTCTATAAAATGACCATTTCTGCAGTCATTTGTCAATTACACTCTCACTCACTTTCTCTCTATTTTTCAGCTACTTCAAGATCACTACATGCGAATTTATCCCTTCACAATCACACTTTACCATCATTCTCACTTAAATTCAAGTTTCCCGTTTATTTTATTCAGTATGAACATTACTGACTTAAGTATCGGAGTGCTAACCCCTCTTTGCAGGTTAATCTCCACTTTATCTTGGGGTTTTTGTGAAGATCCCTCGATAGTTTGTAGTGTTGCTGGATCCCGTTACACATCATATATATATATATATATATATTTAAAATTTTATTATTCAATCAGGTCGGTATACTAAACTACAAAATCGAAACCTATCGAATTACTAAATTTTAAAAAAAAAATGAACGTCGAATTTAATTTTTGGTTCGATCGAAAGTTCGATCCAATTGATTTTTAACCAGTTTATCATATTTTAAACACCCCTGTGCCAATGGACTAAGGCCATGATTGGTATTTAGGAATTGGAGTGGGAATGGAATTGCATTCCCTCGTATATAAATAATTTTTTCATATATTCTTTTTTAATAATGATGCGTACTTGGGTTCAAAGGCACTGCAAATTTCGGAGGATGTTTGTGTAACCATAAGATTTGGCTGTAAGAAGTGGTTAGCATTCCGATGCTTAAGTCAGTCAAGTGCAAAAAAGAAAGGAAACTTGAAATAAACTGAGAATAATGGTGAATTATGCAAAAATGGTGAAGGATAATTCATGTAAGTGATAGATACTGTGTAGAAGTGTACTAAAACTAACTAACAAGTGGTAAAAACGAGTGTGAGAGTGTATACTTGCCAAAGAGAGAGTATTGGAATGATGTTAGTGAACTTAACCCCTAATGACTGCACAAGGGGTCAATTTATAGCCGTTGATGGAGCTAAATTCGAAAGTTGGTTGTTGAGTGTTGTATACCTTTGGAAACCTTTTGACTTGTCTATCTTCCAAAAAAATCTAGTTGTGATTCGGATAAGGATCAAGGAGATATACATGTTTGACCGAGTTAGCCAGGTCTGCCTACTTTTCTGGAAAGTTGTTACTAGTGATAATATTAGCCTAATGCTCGTCCAATCTGAGCAAAACTAATCAAGGTCTTTGAGTATGACGTATCTCGATGTGTTGGCAAGCTATAGGATGTGTCTGTCCAACTATAAGATAACGTGTCCAACTGGAATGGGCTCGTTTCTTGGGCTTGGCAATTCAACGAACACAACAAGTAAGCTTATGGGCTTTTACCTTCCCTACTGGTGGGCCAGCTTGCTGGTACCCAGCTGGGATGCTTTGAGGATGTGTGTTGCGCGCTTGGAGTCCATAAAGAATTTTGGTGGGCATCATTACCCCCTCCCCGCCCCCCTCCCACACCAGGAGTACAGGTGGCAGAGCTGAGCTATTGGAGTAGGTAAAACGTCCTGCAAAAAGAGAAATCCATCCTGCTTGTGCACCATTAGGGCGGATCCTGTTGTTTCTGTTAATAACGAGGAAGATATGATTTAGTAAATGAGAATACATCTCGCAGTAAAGGAGTACGGACATAACTCAAGTAGTAAGTTTAGCGTAAGCAAGCTTTTTAAGCATTATGTTGAAACATATGTACCAATAGAAGGCACTTGGAAACTAAAGTGAGTATGTCGGCTGGTGGTGACTGAGTTGGATGCGTGCACCATCTAGTGGCGGCTTATGTAACTGCGTGTACTAGCTGGTGGAAACATATGTAAGTGCATGCACCAGCCAGGGCCAACTTATTAGGAGCATGCGCCAGCTTGGGGCGACTTAATAGAAGCGTGCACCAGCCAGGAGCGACTTATGTAGAAGCGTTGGCCAACTAGTGGCAACTTACGTAAGTATGTGAGCTAGGGATGAATTATGTAAAAGCGTGCACCAGCAGGTGACTTATGATTGAAACCCACAGGTTAATGATCCTGCGAACAATGTGAAGTAGACAACAATAACTATTTTTATTCATGATGTAATGTTGATTACAAAAATAACGAGATTGTAAGTAAAAAACAGGGATTTTCAGGAATAAAACATCCTGAGACTATATGTGTTCCTTCTTTCTCTTGTCGTGATTGCTCATTTTCACCAACCAGGCATCTTTCATGTTCATATATTTCCAGGCACGAGCTAGTGCCTCCCGAAAATCTGCAGTGGGTTTCTAGGCTAGAGACTCAAAGAGAGGGCCTCCTCGTAGGCCTCGAGTGAGGGCGCTGACCAGCATTTCTTAGTGAGTTGTTGGGACTTCCAAGACAACCACATTGAAGGGCTGGACATAGGCCCTTAGAGTTTGCTTTTCTTCCTGCTTGACCACAAAGAGGCTAACGGTCCGCTTTTGGTATTTCCTACTGCTAGCAAACTGGTGCAGGAAAAAAGAACTAAACTCTGTAAAAGATCTTATTGATCCTGTTGGAAGCTAGTCAAACCATTTTTGGGCAGAGTTGATTAGCGCAGTAAGAAATACACGACACTTAATACCATTGGTATACTTGTGCAGCAGGGCTGCATTTTCAAACTTACGAACATGCTCAGTTGGACCAGTGGTGCCACCACATGAAGACAGGTTGAAAGGTGCTCGAAAATGAGCAAGGAGCTCTTCAGCCATGATATCCTCGCTGAAGGGGATGCCGTGCTCTGCTGGGAAGGCATCTTTGGTTACCTGTTGGTAGAGTTCTACTACCTCCTTCCTCAGGGCTTGTCCAATTTCAGTATGCTGAAAATGAGCTGCCTCCTTGCTGGCAGAACTAGTAGGGAGAGATCTGTCGAGCTATTTTCCAGTAGGAACCTATTTGTCTATAGCTTGACTTCCTAATGTTCATCCTTATTCCCGGTGGGAAGAGGGTCCTGCTTCACTAGCCTGGGAGCCGCGAAAGGTTGAATAGATGGTTTCCACTATGAATTGGCGAAGTTGCTCGCAAATGAGGGGGTTCATGACAATAAGCTGAGAAGTCACCTGCTTGAGCTGGGAGGTCACCAGCTGGATCGAGGTTGCCACCTACTGGAGTTGGGTGGCCACCAGCTGGAGTCGGGCTGCAATTGGTTAGAGAAGGGCGATCACCAGCAGGAGCAGGGCGACCACCAACTGAGTTGGGGCCTTAGCAACGCCCAAGGTCTGATCCGGAGGTGGAATGGTAGATCCAACTGCAGCACGGAGGGAGGTGTTTCTCTCGAAAATCTATTGTCACCTCTATTGTATGAATCAACCATTTCTCACGTCTTGAACTCAAGTTCCCACAGACGGCACCAATGATGCGTACCTAGGTTCAGATTTACTGTAAATTTTGAAGGATCTTTATGTCAATCCTAAGATTTGGGGAGGGCTAACCTGCAAGAAATGGTTAGCACTCTGATGCTTAAGTCAGTAAAGTGAAAAAATAAAAGAAAACTTGAAATGAACTGAGAATAATGGTGAATTGTGAAAAATGGTGAAGGATAATTCTGAGTAGAATTGAGATAAAACTATCCAACAAGTGGTAAAAACGAGTGTGAGAGTGTATGTTGCCAAAGAGAGAGTATCAAAATGATGTTACCGAACTTGATCCCTAATGACTGTACAAGGGGTCGACTTATAGCCGTTCATCAAGCCAAATCCGAAAGTTGGTTGCTGAGTGTCATATACCTTTGGAAAGTCCTTTGACTTGATTGTCTTCCAGAAGAATCCGTTTGTGGTTCGGATAAGGATCGAGGGAGATATACCTATTTGACATTCATGCCATGTCGGCCTACTTTTCCGGAAAGCTATTACTAGTGATATTATCAGCTTAATTCTCATCCAATCCATGCAAATCTGACCAAGATCTTTGAGTATAACGTGTCTCAATGTGTTGGAAAGCTATAGGATATGTCTTTTTAGTTGTAGAATGACATGTCGGGCTGGAATGAACTCGTTTATTGGGCCTGTCAATTCAGTGAAAACTTAGATGTGTCCTGTACAGCTGTGCTGCTTTGAGTGCTTTTGCCCTGGAGTCTATGAAGGATTTTTTTGGGACATCGAATAACACTATAAATTGTGGCACGCAGTACTTGCGCACATAATTTTTAGTAATACTTTTATACCTGCACGCATAAGTTTTAATAGTACTTTTATTTTATTGAAGCTCATAATTTATTCCTGTATCTTAAATTTGTCATTGCCTTACAATCTCACATATAAAACCTATCTAATAATTTTTCCTAATGCATCAATTATCAATATGATATTTTACTCAAATGAAAATAAAAATTAAAACTTTGTAGAATATTTGTTATATTGAAAATGCCAATTATATATAAATGCAACACAAATACTACTATGTTATTTCTATTTCAATTAACAATAAACATAAATAAAATGGGAGTAAATTTAATTTTTGAGTACATGTAATTGCATGGAATTAATTTTCTAAAGGAATTTAATTGAATAGTAAATTTAATTACATGAGTTGGAAAGTTGAAGGGTATTTTTTTTGGTATTATAATAATGGTATAAAAACTACCACTTGTATCTATAAGACCCCTTTTCTTTATAATAGTACTAGAAGTTGTGGCACACAGTACCTCTGCGCATAATTTTTAGTAATATATTTTATTTTGTTGAAGCTCATAATTTTTTCGTGTATCTTAAAATTTATCATTGCCTTACAATCTCACATATAAAATCTGTATGGTAATTTTTGTAAAGTATTAATTATCAATACAGTATTTCACTCAATTTAAATTGAAAATCGAAACTTTGTAAAATATTTGTTATATTGATGATGACGATTATATATACAGGAAACGCAAATACAAATTTGTTATTTCTATTTCAATTAATAATAAACTTAAATAAAACGGGGGTAAATTTAAGTTTTGAGTACATGTAATAACATGTTATTTTTCTAAAGGAACTTAATTGCATAGTTAATTCAATTACATGAATTGGGAAGTTGAAGGGCATTTTTGGCATTATAATAACAATCACTTTGTATCTATAAGGCCTCTTTTCTTTTAATAGTATATGAAGCGTACCGGATTCCACCAGCACAAAAAAATATCGAGGGATCTTCACGAAAGTCCCAAGATTGTAGGGGAGACTAACCTACAGAGAGGGGTTAGCACTCCGATGCTTAAGTCAGTAATGTTCGACTTAAATAAAACAAAAGGGAAACTTGAAGAAGGTGAGAATAATGGCAAAATGATTTGTTGTGTGATGATATGCTGAAAAAATAGAGAGAATTTCATGTGCAAAATGAGTGCCAAGAGAGTATAGATGTTACTTGAAAGTTGTAAGTTGAAAGGATGTCGAGTTGTGAGATTATCCCCAAATAACTACACAGTATACTGCTTTTATAGCCAGTGTTGAACCCGATTTTGGATGAGTTTTGTTGAGTGCCATATACCATTAGAAATTCTAAAGAGTCAGCTTCCTAACCCAAAAAACCACGCATGAACCGAAGTTGAATTGGTGAAGATATATTCGTTTAATTTGACCTTGCCACATCTACCAGATTTTTCGGGAAGGCAGTTACTAGCTAAGAAACATCCGGATTCTGGCCAATCTACTAGAAATCTGGATGAGATCTTTTAACATAACGTGGATTTAGGTGTTGGCTAGCTGTAAGGCGTGGAGTCCGAGCTGTTCGGTGACTAGGCTAGTTGTACGAGCCTTTTCCGTGGGCTTGCCAGATCAGTACCTAAAAACTGGGCTTATGTATAAAAAACCCTTACTCTTTGGGCCTGGTGATTTCGGCCTGCTGGGCTGCTTGGCCTGGGGGCCTGCTCCTATCTCTTGTGTTGGCTCGGTGGATTTTGAGGGGGCATCATCACTCCCCCCCTACTCCAGTAGTGCGAGACTTGCTATCGAACTGGTGGAGTAGAAATAAGTAGCCCTGTAAAGGTTAGCACAAGAGTTATATACCTGACTGCATCAACAGGAAATACCCTGTTGTGCTGCTTCCTCCCTGCTGCTCTGCGTGCTTCCTACTGGGCTGTTTTGCATGATAGCACGCAGATTTTTTGAAAGGATTTGAACTTATCTGCAATAGAGTTAGCAGAGTAATCATGGCAACAAAGTAGGAAAGAAAAGAGGGACTTTACCACGCGTATCAACATACGCATTTTGTGATTGGCGCGTGATCGCCAAATGAGGAGGAGAGAGGCCGAGCCTTACGCTAATGGGACTCTTCATCTGCCGGGGTATAAAACCCTCTCCTTGGGGAAGTTACCTTCTTCATCATTCTGCCTTCGTCTGAGTAAGTTTATCCCCCTTTTTGTGCAATTTTTTCTCTGTTTCTTTCGCAGGTTTCGAGATTTTCTAGAACTTTCCTCTAATTCCTTGCTTCCCCCTGCTTTGAAACTAGGTACACTCTCCTGCTTTCCTCTATTTGGTAGTCATGTCCACTGGTAGCATAGATAGGGACGCCATAGAAGATGTATTGATTGATCTGCTGGAGCCTTCTGACGAGAGCGGCGATAATTCACGCCTTGTGACTCTGCCTCCCACCATCCTGGTGAGAGATTTAGGAGAGGTTTCCTCTGCTGCCCAATTCCATTCATTCTTTATGCTGAAGAGAGCTAGTCCTAGTCTGTTTTAGTTCACCCTCCCAAGGGAAAGCTCGATTTCTATCCACTGAGTCCTCCGTGAAGGAGTGGAAATGGGATTATTTTTTTTATCTCCTCTCCTCAGCCCTGGATGTTCTCTTAGGTGTGGGTTGTGAACCCCCTTGATTAGTTGAAATACTTTGCCCACAATAGGCCTGCTGCTTTCCAGGCATTGCTTGAACGCTTGAATGCCTCCCCCTTTGATCCTCTCCAAATTGTACACCCTGTTATTCTTCACCAATTTGGCCTGAGCCGTAAGGTGGCAAACATGGATCCTGCTGTTGGTATTATGCTTTTTGTGGCCCGTATATATTTTTTGTTGCTTGTTTGCTGCAAGAAAGGATTAGAAAGAGGCATATTGATATACGTGTTTGTGTTTACCTGCTAGGTGCAGGAAGAATGTATCAGAAGCTGCTGCAAGAAAAGGCGGTGACTCCGGGTGTTGGCTTCTCTACAAGGCGAGCCCTGATCAAGAGTCCTCCTTGCACTCTGCAAGTTCGGCCTCCACTAGAGACCCCAAAGGAAAATGCTCTGCTAAGGCCATCCCAACCCCCACAAAGAAGGCTAAGGGTTAGCCCGGTCCTCTAGCACCACATGCTCTTCGCCAGGTTACACGAGCGAGAACTCCCCGCCCTGCTGATGAGGACGACCCTGCAGGAGGACTATTCCCTACTACTGGATGAGGGGGATCCTAGTCGGGCTGGTGAATTTCTGAAGGGATCAGGCCACCTCAGGACAAAACGTGTGCAGACAACCTGCCCGGAGCTCAGGCCCTAGGTCTCTTTGCTACTCACCTTAGTAGGGTAAGTGCCTGTACCAAACAAGATAATGCATGATGATTATATGAACCAAAGGGACGTAACCTAATTGCTTTATTTTTGCCGTGAAGGCTTGTGTGCTGGGGGTAACTTGTTCAGCTGGCTGGAGAAGGGAGGTCCCTTGTTCGAGGGTTCCCTTAAGCGGGTGGAAGAGCTGGAGGAGGCTAACCACAGGCTGAGGGAAGCTGTTCAGAAGAGGGATGAGGCTAGCCAGGAGGATGCTGCCAGTCTGTGGGAGGAGGTCACTTCCTTGCATGTTCGTTTGGAGCAGGCTGTCTTGCAAGCTAAGAAGGAAAGGAATGAGCTAATCTGTTGATACCTCGAAACCGAGGATGGTCGAGATTTGCTGGAGGGTATTTGGCGGAGTCGCCTGGCTGAGTACACCAAGTTCTCAGAGTTCCAGAGCCTGCTGGTGGATAAGGCTCTGAAGTACTATTACCACGGCTTCCAGACCTGCACTCAACAATTTGTTGCGGCTGGCTATCCTCCAACCAGTGCTGACGCCTCCTTCCTGGACCAGAATGCCGGCTTGGCCACAGGCCTAGACCCGGATGATGATAGACCTGCCTCAGTGCTAGAGGTCCCTGCTGCTGAGGACGTCCCCATGTCTTTGGACCTCACTGGGCAGGTAGCGGGAGATGCAGTGCCCTTGAGATCGAGCCTCCTGCTGCAGCTAGTGGAGGAATTGCGCCTCCCCTTACTGGTAACTAAATATGTTCCCCCCTATTGGAAGAACAATTTTAATTTTTTTTGCTGAATATTTGGTACCTCCTGCGTGAGGTTTTGCAAGTGCCCGGGTGTGGGCTTTGAATATTTTACTTTTGTTGGCACTTTGATGCCAAGAATCCTGCTTCTCCCCCTCCTTGCTTTTATGAGTATTTTTGTTTTCCCGATTAGCTTATTTTGTGCTTCCTGCCATGCTTTCACTTTCCTGCATGTTAGTGTGAATGTTTTGTTGGTATGGCCTTAGTGTGCCCAAAAATGAGGTGTTCACCTACAGCTAAGCACTTGCAAATATGAGGCTTTTTAAGCCTTGATAGTAAAAAATGAGTTTCACTTAGACTGGTTGTTGCAAGCAAGGGAGGCTTGGACATAAACTAAATTGTCAGAAAGAGATGTTTCACACAAAAAAAGAAAAAAAAAAATACGCATAAGTATAAGAGCGATGTAACCTGCTAGGAGGTTCCCAACTTAAGTAGTAGAAACGCCTGTTGTAGCAAGGTAGCAGGCTTAAATGTTGGCCCAGGGCCAGTTCATGTGTGATTCCCTTGCTGATAGAGCAGGTTGGTCAGCAGTCTTCGGGCAGGTGCTGGCCCGGCTTGGTGGCCTTTTATTGCCAGCCTTATCTAGCAAGAGCGGAGTAGAACCTGCTACAGGAAGCAGTAAGTAAATGCTAGAAAACAGCAAGTACAGGGATAATCCGAGCAATAAGTAAGCATGTGCGCGGCTTATTATCAAGAGATAGGTTTTCCTTATAAGGACAAGTTATTAATATTTTCACTCTAGAAAAATGAGCAGGTGTGTGCCCTTTCTGGGGCGACTTATTAGGGTTTTGCAGCTAGGAGAGGTGCGCCAACAAGGCGGCTTATCAGGGCTCGAAGCTAGTAAGAGTGCGCTAGTAGGGTGGCTTATTAGGGCTTCAGGTCAGTAAGAGTGCGCCAGCAGGGTAGCTTATCAAGGCTCGAAGCCAGTTAGAGTGCGCCAGCAGGGCGGCTTATCAGGGCTCGAAGCCAGTAGGAGTGCACCAACAGGGCTGCTTATCAAGGCTCGAAGCCAGTAAAAGTGCGCAAGCAGGGCGGCTTATTGGGGCTCGAAGCCAGTAAGAGTGCACCAACAGGGCGGCTTATCAGGGTGCGAAGCCAGTAAGGTAATTATGTTATTTTGACAAAGCAGAGTATAGCAAAGGAGCAAGACTTACTCTTTTATTCACGCAGTAAGTGCTGATCATGCCGGCAGTAAAGTAATGAGCATAGAGTAGGGTGTTCAGGCGTAAAACTTCCTGAGGTTATATGCATTCTAAGGTCGGGAGAGCTTTCTGCCGTCAACATCTTGCAGCTCGTAAGCTCCGAATTTGACAATCCTGCTTACTTTGTAAGGGCTCTCTTAGTTGGGAACCAGCTTTCCTACTGGTTTCAAGGCACTCACTCTTCTTAGCACGAGGTCTCCCACATGGAATTCCCTCCTCTTCACCCTTCTATTGTCGGCATTGATCACCTTTTGTTTGTATCTTTCCATGCAAGTTCGAGCAGCTTCTGGAATTTCGTCAACGAGGTCTAGGTTGGTACACAGCAGGGCATCATTGCTTTCTTGCTCGAAGTGCTATATCAGGAAGGATTCCGGACTTGCTTCAGCAGGGATTACGGCCTCTGATTCGTACACTAGGTTGAAAGGAGTTTCTCTTGTAGTAGATTTGGGAGTGGTCCTGGAAGACCATAGCACGCTGGGCAAGGCGTCTACCCACTTCCCCCCTGCTTGCTCTAGCCTGGTTTTGGTACGTTGCACCAAGATCCTGTTTGTAACCTCAACCTGCCCATTAGCTTGGGGGTAGCCCACGGAAGTGAAGTTGTTGGATGCCCATGTTAGCACACCAGTCCTGAATTCTCTAGCCCTGAAACTGGCGATCATTGTCAGAAATAAGAACACAAGGTAAATCGTACCTGCATATAATGCTTTTTCATAGGAATTTAATCACTTCGTCCTCTGTCATTTTGGCAAGGGGTTCTGCTTCAACCCACTTGTTGAAATAGTCCACTACTACCAGCAGGAATTTGCGTTGTCCTTGTGCGATTGGGAAATGACCTACTATATCCATCCCCCACTGGGAGAATGGGCAAGGTGCTGAAAGTGCTTTGAAGGTCTCAGCTGACACGTGGATGAGTGGGGCGTGCTTTTGGTAATGCTCGCACCTTCTTACCCAGTTGATTGCATCTTTTCTAAGAGTGGCCCAGAAATATCTAGCTCTCAAAGCTTTTGTTGCAAGGGCCATGCCACCTATATGGGACCCACAGGCTCCTTCATGAATTTCCTGGAGCACGGTTCTGCCCTCCTCAACTGATAGGCATCGAAGGTAGGGCTGGGAGAAGCTTCGTTTGTAGAGGATTCCTCCCAACTGGGTAAACCTAGTTGCCTAGCTTCTCAAGCGGGCTGCTTCGCTTTCGTTAGCAGGAAGAATTCCTTCCTGCAGGTAATCAAAGAGGGGTTTCCTCCAATCTGTACAAATATGCAAGATATATACGTTAGTATCAAGAGTAACCTTATTATCAAGAGCTAGCCAGTCGGGACAGATAATCGGCCTTGGTGTTTTCAGTGCGGGGGATCTGATGAAGCTGGAAGCTTTTCAGCCTGCTCTTGAGGCTGCTTATTTCCTGGAGATATCCTTTCAAATGCGGTCCTCCTTGACCTCGTAGGTGCTCCTACCTAGTTGGTTACCAGCTGGGAATCGAAGTAGGCAATTACGTTCCTTGTTCCTACATCCAGCGCCATCTTGATACCTGCTATGAGGGCTTCATAGTCGGCCTCATTGTTCGAGGCTTTGAAGTCAAACCTTAGGGCGAAATCTATCTCGTATCCTTTTGGGCTAGTCAGCACGATACCTGTTCCGCTGCCCGTGTAAGTGGAGGAGCCATCAACATGGAGTAGCCATGTTCCTTCATCTCCTTCAGACGTTGTTGTTTCAGCCATGAAATCAGCAAGGGCCTGGGCTTTGATAGTCGTTCTAGGTTGGAAGGAAATATCATACTCGTTGAGCTCAACAACCCATTTGATCATCTTGCCAGAAGTCTCAGCTTTCCCTAGTGTAATTCGCAGGGAGGTGTTAGTGCGCACAATTATGGAATGAAATAGAAAGTAAGGACGTAATTTTCTAGCAGTTGTTACCAGGGCAAATGTCAGTTTTTCTACCTCAAGGTAGCACTGTTCAGCGCCATGTAGTACCTTACTGACGTAGTATATGGGCTTTCGTACTCCGTCCTCCTCCTTGATGAGCACGAAGCTCACAGCATGCTGCCCCGCAGCAAGGTATAAGTATAATATCTCCCCTAGCGAGGGTTTAGTGAGTAGAGGCAGCTCGGCAAGGTACGCCTTCAGATCCAGGAAGGTTTGCTGACAAGCTTCGTCCCATGCAAAGTCTTTAGCTTTCTCAGAGCTTTGAAGAAAGGAAGGTTGCGCTCAACAAAGCGGGATATGAACCTGATGAGGGCGACAATGCGGCCAACAAGTTTATGTACTTCATTGAGGTTGGTAGGAGGTCTCATCTCTTGGATTGCTCGTATTTTATCTGGGTTGACCTCAATGCCCTTTTTCTGTCACCATGTATCCAAGGAATCGATCAATTCGAACACCGAATGCTCACTTGGCTGGGTTCAACTTCATGTGGTATTTCCTGATAATACTGAAGGTTTCAGCAAGATTTGTGATGTGCTGGTCAGCCTGCCGGCTCTTCACCAGCATGTCGTCCACGTACACTTCCATATTGCGTCCGAGCTGCTCTTTAGACATGCTGTCCACCAGGCTCTGGTACGTGGCCCCTACATTTTTTAGCCCAAAGGGCATGACAATATAACAATATGTTCCTCCTGACGTGATGAAGCTGACACGCTTCTGGTCATCGGGGTTAAGCATAACCTGGTGGTAACCCTGCGAAGCATCCATTAGACTTAGCAGTTCATGACCAGAGGTGGAATCCACCAGCTGGTCTATACGAGGTAAGGGATAGAAATCCTTTGGACATGCTTTATTTACATCACGAAAATCGACGCACATGCGCCATTTATTACCTGGCTTGGGGACAAGCACCACATTGGATAACCACTGGGGGAATTAAATCTCCTTGATGCGGGGCACATCAAGGAGCTTGCTTACCTCATCCTAGATGACCTTGTCCTTCTCAGGACCGAAATGTCTTTTCTTCTGATTTATAAGAGGGAAGGTCGGATCCAAGTTCAGGCTATGCACTGCAATGTTAGGGTCAATACTCACTAGGTCACGGGCTGTCCAGGTGAAGACATCTACATTCTCCTACAAAAATGTGGTTAGTTGCCCTCCCACCTTGGGGCTTAGCTGGGATCCGATCCTGGTGGTTTTGTCGGGCTCTCCAGGTACTAGCTGAATGCTCAGCAGTTCCTCGGACTTTTCCCTTGCTCATCGTGTTGCATAGGTC
Source organism: Sesamum alatum (assembly GCA_034509735.1). Classification (NCBI taxonomy): domain Eukaryota; kingdom Viridiplantae; phylum Streptophyta; class Magnoliopsida; order Lamiales; family Pedaliaceae; genus Sesamum; species Sesamum alatum. Next base: position 23,316,892 of record JACGWO010000003.1, read on the forward strand.
TTTTCCCTTTCTCCCTGCTAGGTTGGGAAAGATCTATCTCAATGTCTTTCCTGTTGCCTCCTTTCACGGATTCGACGTAGCATTTCCGGGCAGTGTACTGGTCACCGATGACTTCTCCTACTCTTGCCCCGATAGGGTTTAGCTTCATGTGATAGGTGGATACAACAACTTGGAAGGCGTTCAGAGCAGGGCGCCCTACAATAACATTGTAAGCTGAGCGCATGTCTACTATGAGGAAGCGGATCATTTTGGTCCTTCGATTGGGCTCTACCCCTATAAAGATAGGGGGAACAGGATCTGTCCCAGGGGGTGCACAACCTCCTTGCAAAGCCATATAGTGAAGTGTCTACCGGCTCCAGCGGGATATCACGAAGCTCCATTTGCCTGTAGACCTCGTAGAAGAGGATATTTGCAGAACTGCCAGAATCCAAAAGAATGCGTTGGACGGTGTCGTTAGCAAGAGTAGTAAAAATAACAAGTGCATTATTATGAGGTAAATAAACTCCCTGATGTCAGCAGGTCCAAATTGGAACATAGGATCCCCTGCTGGTGATTTATGGTCAAGCTCCACCACTGCTCTGGCAGCGTGGGCGTGGGCACGCCAGGCTTTGCTGGAGTCCCCATCAGTAAGCCCTCCTGCAATCATGTGAATTACCCCATTAGCAGGGGTGTTTTTCGGGCTTTGTTCCTCAGCCGGGAACTTTTCCCTTCTGTGTTCCCTTTTGGGAGGATCGACAACTTGCTCCTCGCTGCTGCGAGAGTTGCGATGATGGGAGCGTTCTTCTTTATGTTCGCGACGTCGATCCTTGTCGACGTAGTCCTTTAGGTAGCCGGCTTGGATGAGACATTCTATTTTCTGTTTTAGCTGGCAGCACCTGTTGGTGTCGTGTCTGTACTCCCTATGGTACCTAGAGAAATATTTAGACTTAGGCAGCTGACGACCCTGAGCCCTTAGGCCATTGTAAGGCAGGATGGCGATTTATGGCCATCAACATCTGTTTCTGGGTTGGTGATCAGCGGGATGAAGTGCTCATTCCTTGGGTTGAATTGCCTTAGGGGTTCTCGTCTGCTCCGCCGGATGGAGGAGGACTCCCTTTCCTTCTTTCGGTCCTTGCTATCCCCCTTCCTAACCAGCCGGGCATCGTCAAGGTTCATGTACTTCTCTGCACGAGCTAGCACTTCATGAAAGCTGGCTGCAGGTTTCTTTGCCAAGAATTTAAAAAGTGGTCCTACGCGGATACCCTGGGTGAGTGCACTAATCTGCACCTCCTGGTGGGCTGTAGGGACCTCCAGGACAACATTGTTGAGATGTCGTACATAGGCTCTTAGTGTCTGCTTTTCCTCCTGCTTGACTCAGAAAAGGGTAATAACCGATTCTCTGTATTTCTTGCTGCTAGAAAACTGATGTAGGAAAAGGGAGTTGAATTCAGAAAAAGATCTAACTGATCCAGCTGAAAGCTGGTCGAACCATTGTTGAGCAGAATCAGTTAGTGTAGTAAGAAAAACACGACATAATGCCATCGGTGTACCTATGCAGCAGGGCTGTATTTTCAAACTTACGCATGTGATCAGCCGGATCAGTAGTGCCACTGTAGGCAGGTAGATAGGAAGGTGCTCGAAAGTGAGTAGGGAGCCTCTTCCGCCATGATGCCTCGCTGAAAGGAATGCCACTATCGGCCGCCAAAGTATCCTTAGTTATCTGCTGGCGAAGCTCGACCACCTCCTTCCTGAGGGCTAGCCAAATCTCAGGAGGCTGGTAATGAGCGGCCTTTTTGTTGGCGGAGCCAGTAGGGAAAGATCTATCTTGTTGTTGCCCTGCAGGGGCCGGTTCGTCCATCGGTTGACTTCCTGGCGTTCCTCCTCGCTCCCACTGGGAAGAGGGTCCTGCGCCACTTGCTTGGGAGCCATGGAAAGTTGAATGGATGGTCTCTATTATAAACTGGCGGAGGTGCTCGTATAGGAGTGAATCCAAGACAGCAGGAACAACAACGGGGTTAGACACCGGGGCTGGAAGGTCGACACTCGGAGCAACAGCAGCACCAGCTAGAGCAGGGAAAGCGACTGCGGGAGTAGGGGGTGACCAGCTGGAGCAGGGAAGACCGCAGCTAGAGCGAGGCAGACGACGACTGGAACTGGGAGACCACTGGTTGGAGCAGGGTCACTAGCTGGGGCGGGAGCGCTGGCGCTCCTAATCTGTTTAGAAGGCAGGACGGTGGGTCCTACTGTAGTAGGGAGAGAAGCTTCTCCCGAGAAAGATCCAACATTGTCTGAATCGACCATTTCTCACGCCAAAGCTCAAGTGCTTCCAAACAGACGGTGCCAATGATGTGTACCAGAATCCAACAGGACCACAAAATATCGAGGGATCTTCATGAAAGTCCCAAAATTGTAGGGGAGACTAACCTGCAGAGAGGGGTTAACACTCCGATGCTTAAGTCAGTAACGTTCGACTTAAATAAAATAAAAGGAAAACTTGAAGAAGGTGAGAATAATGGAAAAATGATTTGTTGTGTGATGATATGCTGAAAAAATAGAGAGAATTTCGTGTGCAAAATGAGTTCCAAGAGAGTACAGATGTTACTTGAAAGTTGTAAGTTAAAGGATGTCGAGTTGTGAGATTGTCTCCAAATGACTGCACAGTGTGCTGCTTTTATAGCCAGTTTTGAAACAATTATGGAGGATTTTTGTTGAGTTCCATATACCATTAGAAAGCCTAAAGAGTCAGCCTCGTAACCCAACAAACCACGCACGAATCAGAGTTGAATTGATGAAAATATATCCGTTTAAGTTGATCTTGCCACATCTGCCAGATTTTTCGAGAAGGCAGTTACTAGTTGAGAAACATCCGAATTCTAGCCAATCTACTAGGAATTTAGATGAGATCTTTTAACATAACGTGGATTTAACATATTAAAAAATATATATATATATTAAAGGGCAAAATTGACATAAAAGTTATTTGATTTCATTACTAACTATTCCTTTCTAATACCAATTATGTGAATGGAATGAACTAAGAAATGACAATTTCATTAATTTCTAATCATTTATATATACTAATCATAGAAATATTATTCACATATGATTCAATTACCATTCTTATTTCAACCCTAACTTCATTTCATTCTTGCTTAATTTCTTTCCTATATATCAATCATGTCCTAGAGAGTGGAACTTTGGATGGGTTTCTTTTTTTCCTTAAGTTAAAGAGATGTACTAGAAAAAAAAAAAAAAGAAAATTACTTCAAATAAAATGGGTGCGGTCTGAAAATACGTAAAGAAAGAGGGTCTACATGTGAAAGACAGAACTAAAACCCTAAACCCTAAAACATCCGCAGCCACTTATAGTCTTCTCGTGTAATATATAAACAAAGGCCTCCCGAGCAAGAATCTCTAACAATTCTCGCCGTCTTCACTTCCATTCCTGGCAGAAATACACGGTAACTTAATTCTACGGTTTGTTATACTGTTTCTCTGCTCTAATTGAACCTTGTTTTGCATGCATTTGAAGCTTTAACATTGTGTGAGACTGTATGTGAAGTAGAGGAAGCAGCACATATCGAAGGCTTCATGGGTGTAAAATTAACTAAAAACCCATGGAGCTCAAAAATTGTGCTATATCAATTGAAGATTTAACCATCCCCGTAATTTGGTGTCCTCTTGATTTATAGTGTTTGCTCTGTCAGGAGGATTAATTACAGGATGTACATATCCGAATTTGTACATTTGAACTTGACATTTTGATAGTTTTCCGGGAAAAGTTGTGTTAGGGTTTGTGAAAGCAGTTGGTACTTCTCCCAATTTGTGTGGATTTGAGATTCAATACAGTTCCCTGCTACGAGTTTTGGGAATCTGATGGGTATTCGAGTTTTATAAAGTTATTTTTCATTAGTGATTGTTGATTGTGCTTTTGTAGTTTTTGCCTTTTATTTTCGTGCTAAAGTGACCCAGAAGCATTGCAACTGAAAATTTGGAAGGGGAATAGATGAGCAAGTAAAGTGAATGAATGTTTACTGCTATTCAGGCTTGTATCTGGAAAGAACTTCAGATTTGGATCTTATGCACGTGAGTTGTGCTTCTAGTAAAATTTGCCCTTCGTGTGCACTTCTTGCTAATTGGATGTGAAAGAACCCTCTCAATGTCTGTTGGAAGTGTTTGTCTTTTGTAGTACAATACCACAATGGGACTGCAAAAGAGCGTTTGTTAGCAAAATCTCATTCTTTTTACATTTCTATTTTTAGGTTCCTTTTAGAAATGAAGAATCCAAAGGTTTTCTTTGACATATTGATTGGAAAGAACAAAGCTGGACGTGTTGTGATGGAATTGTTTGCTGATACCACGCCAAAAACTGCTGAGAACTTCCGAGCCTTGTGCACTGGTGAAAAAGGAATTGGAACTTCTGGGAAGCCATTGCACTACAAGGGATCTAAGTTTCACCGTATTATTACTAATTTTATGTGTCAAGGTGGAGACTTCACTAGGGGTAATGGGACTGGGGGAGAATCAATTTATGGAGCAAAGTTTGCTGATGAGAACTTCAAGCTAAAGCATACCCAGCCTGGTCTGTTGTCAATGGCAAATGCAGGGCCAAATACCAATGGGTCTCAGTTCTTTATTACCACAGTGAAGACATCTTGGCTTGACGGAAAGCATGTGGTCTTTGGGAAAGTTGTGGATGGCTATAGTGTAGTGAAGGAGATGGAGAAGGTTGGTTCTGACAGTGAATCTACTTCATTACCTGTTGTAATAGAAGACTGTGGTGAGATAACCGAGAATTAACAGCTATCTTTGAAGAACAATACTTTGTGATTGTGTATGAAGATATATGTATATCAAACCAGGCTCTTTATATTTGTTCAATTTATTACCTCTAGAAAAATAACAACTAATGTAGATTTTGCCAGTTCTTGTAGCCCCCTGGTTTCTGATAATCATGCTGGAACTCTGGTCTTGGCCAATTTCATCTGCCAGCCGGCCCAGCCGTAATTTGATTTTTGTTTTCAAGCGTGATCCGTGTCTTAACTGCTGCCTAATAAACATAATGCCTGGATGACTGTATTTTCTTTCGGTAATTAATGATAGCATCCAATCCCATTGTCATACTTGTGCCTGATCCTTGGGAGTCTGGGATTTGCTTGTGAGAAGTATGGTTGCTTTTAAGTTTCTTTCTTTTATGTTTGTGGAGATGTATGTGAAACGACCAGTTTTCTATTGTCTTAATTTCGGCCTCTAAAGCTAAATCTCGCAGGATAAGTTTCAGATAAAATTTTTGGGCCCTCTAAACCTGTTTCCAGCGGCTGGACAAGTTTGAGATACAATTGGGATAATACTTTTCTCTGCACCAGCAATAGTTAGCGGTGATTGCATCACATAGCCTAATTGAATCCTAAAGTTAGCAACAATTAACTTGAATTGATGCAATGCATATACAAGTTCTATAAACGATCTGTAAATGTTCACAATATTCAGAAAACCTTTTCATATTCTGTTGGAATTAATACAAGTTCCCTTGTAGTACTTGTACGTTGATAAACTTCCAGGAACATATGAAGATAAAAGCAAAAAATGATCAAGACTACAGCGAAAAAACAAGAGTACAAATGGCCAAATCAAATCTGCATCTCTTCATTCTTGCTCAAGCTTTGATGCCCCTCTGAAATTAGTTTGGGTTACTGCAAAAGACCATTTCTACATCCTCCAGTTTTGGCCAAAATAACTTCAACTCACAATCCATAGCTATCTATAGAGTGCTGTATTTCATCAGAAAACCATTGTTTCAATCCCATTCTATATCAGCTAATGGATCAGCCTCTTCTCGCGGTGGCCTAACCACCAAAACCACCGTGCCCAAGCTCTTCTCCACCCCCATTTCCTTCAACTTGGCACCTCTCTCCACTTTCAATCCTTCTTCACCACTCCCATTACCACCACTTACAACCAAGTAAAACCCGTCATCGGCAGCCACCTCCTTCTCTTCCCTGTCCACCACCACCAATATCTCCTCATCCGCATCCCTCCTCTTGCTCCTCCACGGCAAAACTCCCCTTGCCTTTGGAAATGCCACCGCTACTCCCCCTCTCTTCAACATTGCCACGGGCGCCCATCCGGGCAACACCACCCACCGGCTCCAAGGCTTCTCCGCCTGCACTACACCAAACTGTCCTCCCATTCCGCTATCCCACGGTGCCTCTTCCACCTCAATCTCCCTCTCCTCTGCCCTGCAAATTGGCAACACCACCACCGCACTCGATTCTGCAACCTCCCCAATCGCCATCCGAACAACTGGTACTGTCACCAAATCATCTATACCAACACCACCTTCGTCTCCCTCCCCATCTTTACCCTCCACATCCTCCAGTATTGTTTGTTTCGCCCTCTCTGTCTCCGCCATTTCCAAAGCTCTTTCCAAAGCCACCTTACTCAATTCGGGAGACGACGCAGATTTGTGCTCGTGGCCTTGTCTATAATACATGAAGGCCAAACAATCACCAGGCAAATTCCCATCAAAATTCGCCCACCCTCTTTTCTCCATACCTACGGGGAAAATCCTTCATGGACCTGGCCAACTCTTCGGCTTTCCTCCTATCAAAGCTATGCGCTATAATGAACCGGGCCGCCAGGGCGCGTTGCTCGGTATTCAGAATCCGAATTTCGTAAAGAACTTCAGGCTGGGTGTCGAAATACGAAACAGTCTCCTCGTCAGTGGACTCAACAAGAGAGTCGCGAACCTGGGTGGCGACAACAAGGCAGTTTTGCTCAAGCGAGGCGATACCAGTGATCTCTTCGAGGGTGGTAGAAATAAATCCTTCTTGGATAAGGGCTGTGATTAGAGGGGCGTATTCGAACCACTGGCCCAAACGATTGGTAAGAATATCAAGTCGGGCATTGGTGTCAAGGTTGCGGAATTTGGAGGGGATAGGGGAGGCAGGAGGCCTGAACGGTTGGTACACTTTTTGTTGCTTCGGAGATGTGGAATAGGAAGGGGGAAGAATGAGGGCGGAGACAGACAAGGCCTTTGGTGGTTTCTGGGGATTTAGCGGCGGTGGGTGGAGGTGGTGGTGGTTGGGGAGGAAGGGGGTGGAGAGGAAGAGGGGCTTGGGAGTGTTTATGGTGAGTGAGAGCATGATGACTGGGAGGATGAGAAAACGTTATCCTGCTTGGTAAGAGATGGTGGAAGAGGAAGAGTGGAATGGGTATGGTTCAGGCAACAGATGGATAGTATTTGTGAAGCTTGCAAATATCTAGGCATAGCAAGCAGAAATTGCAAGAGAAACCTTACATTTTTGTCAGATTATCCAGTCCCTCCCATGAACTATTTGAAATATGGAGTAGTGCAGTAGCTTTAAGAGTAAATTTTATTTTGGTACCCGAGTTTTTCTATTAATGTCATTTTGGTACGTGAATAATCATACATGACCCAATTAGTCCTCGAGTTTCGTCATAAATGTTACTTTGGTACACGAGTAATTACAAATGACTTAATTGGTACCTGAGTTTTCCCATTAATATCACTTTGGTATCCAATTTATATTATTTATTTTTTTTTTTCTATTATTTTTTTATGTAACAACCATCTTTCCTTAGATATTAAAATAAAAAATAATAAATATAGCAAAGAAAAATTTGCATAAGTTTCTATCGATATATTACGTTTTTATTTGGACCAATTAACTTTTTTCATATTTGCTTATCAAGATGATGTAAACTGAAAGTAGCTCGTCCAAAGAAATCTACAGGTTGGAATGAATTGGGCCTCTGACGCTTGCAAATCAAAAAGGGGACTTGCAAAAAACACGTTAGCACCCCGACGCTCAAGTCAATAAACGATTTTCAGAAGATGTAAGCGACAATACATAAAACAATGCTGGAAAAATGAGTGAAGCCGAAATTATATTTGTAGCAAAATATGTATGCATATGCGAAAACGACAACACGTTACCATTTCAAGAGAAAATAATATGTATTTATAGGTGTAGTGGAACAATCCTCATGGTGTGAGGAGTCCTAACCTCTAAAGACTTAAAAGAGACAGGTGAGGGAGGACTCCTAAGTCTTCGGATGGATAAAACCCCTCTGAATCGGACTTTGTTGGAGTTTTGGATAAGCGTGGACAATTTTCACTTGCGTCTTTCTCGAAATCTGCGTGTCCCCCCACGCCAGTTAATGACTAGGACATACACAACGTCGCTGGTCGCTCTCATAGTTCCCCATTTATCTTGAGATTTTCGTGAAGATCCCTTAACTTTTGTGGTGTTGTTGGGCCCCGATACGCGTCACCTATTGTTCCCCTACCAACGGTGGGGATGAAACAATTTGAAAAATGTTTTTGGTTTGTATCATACTTCTATTATCCGCCTTCAGCAAGTTTCGCTGAGGGGTTTTAGGTATGCCTGTTTTCCTCCTTTATCGCTTTTATGTGGGCTTGCTGCCATTGCTCATATCTGCAGTTTTTTAATGTGTGTCCTCTTTGTGGGGATTCCTGAGTGTCATGATTTCCTGCAGGGGTGTGTGTTGCCTTTAGGGGAAAATCATAAGTCCACATGCCACCTTTCTAAACGAAACAAGTTTGTAATTGTATTTGTAGGATGGGAGTAAGGATGTTAGAAGCAACTTAGGTGCGCAGTATGTGGCTGAGTTTTGTTAGAATAAGTGCCTATGTTAAACAAGACTTTTGCGATAAATACCTGTCTGTGACAGGGCTTATCTTTTGTGAAATTGCTATTTTTAGAGACAGGGCGTGTTGTTGCTTTGTGTTGTTTGGTGAAAGCATGAAGAGGTAATGAGAAGTTTATGTCCATACCTAGGTGTGAGAGGCTATCATGCAGTGCCCCATTTTACTAAGAGTTTTAGTTACAGAATGATTACATGTACTTGACCTTGTGATAAAAAAATTTGGACTTGCTAACTAAAGCAGAAGCTTTGATAGGATGGCCTTTGTTTATTCCTAAGGGGACTACAACCTAGAGGTGAAAGTGTTAAAGGGGAACCCGTTATAAAGTAGTGTTTACTTCTGAGAGAGCTTTGTCCTAGAGGGAGGGGTTTATTCCTGAGAGAACTTTGCCTTGGGAGGCAAAGCTTATTGTTGAGAGAGCTCTGTCCTGGGAGGTAGAGGTTTTAAAGGTTCGGAGGTTTTGTACGTTCCATGGCCGGGGAAGGAGGTACGTTCTCCATCTTCCAGTTCATATGCCCCATGACCCAGGACTCCCCTAACTCTGTAAGGTTCTTCCCACGTGGGATCTAATTTATCCACTGGTTTGGATGCTTCCACCTTTTGGAGCACTAAGTCTCCTACTTGAAAATCTCGAGGTCTTATTCATCGATTATGTGCATTGATCATTAGGTTTTTATACCCCTGCATCCTAATAAAAGCTTTTTCTCGCAATTTTTCAATGAGATTGAGGTTCTCCTTAAGCAAGCCATTATTGCACTTCTCAGAGTAGCACATTACTCAGTGAGAGGACATACACCTCAGCTGGAATCACCGCATCTGTGCCATAAACTAAAGAGAAGGGACTTTCTCCTGTAGGATTTCTGGGGTAGTTCAATAAACCCATAGGACACTCCGCAGTTCGTCGGCCAATTGCCTCCGGCCATGCCAAGTCTTCTTTTGATCCCTTGAGCGAGGGTACGATTGGTAACCTCTACTTGTTCGTTGGCCTGAAGATGTGCCACAGAGGTGCATCTTTGCTGTATGCGTAGCCCTTTGCACCAATCTTGAATTTTATGTCCTTGGAATTGTCTTCCATTGTCCGAGATGATTTCCTGGGGGATCTCAAAGCGACAGACTATATTTCTCTAGATGAATTTCATAACCTCCCCCTCAGTGATGTAGGTGAGAGTTTCAACCTCTACCCACTTGGTGAAGTAATCAATGGCTAGCAACAGGAACTTTCGCTGCCTAGGAGCCAAAGGGAACGTACCTAGCAAGTCCATTCCCCATTGAGCGAATGGACATGGGGCTAATAATGTGGTTAGAGGCTTAGAGGGTTGATGTATAAGGGAGGCGTGATTTTGACATTTTTAACATCTCCTCACTAGCGAATTAGCGAATTTATCTCAGTAGGCTAGAAGTATCAGACCCATAAGGTTTACCGGCTAAAGCCAATACCTCTATATGCGATCCAAAGCATAAGCTGTATATCTTTCTAGGGACATGGGTGCCTCTTCCTGAGATAGGCACCTTAATGGAGGGTATGTGAAGGACTTTTTACAAAGTGTGTCCTCGGAGAGTAGGAACCATGTGGTGTTTTTTCTTAGGCGAGCCGCTTCCCACCGATCGGTAGGGAGGTGGCCCTGCCCCAACCATTCCAAGATGGGTTGTTTCCAATCTCCTCCTGGAAGAATAGCTTGGACCTCTGAGGGGAGGCCGAGCTTAGGAAAGTATTGCACCGTTATCTATTATGTCCTGCAACCGTCCAGAGTACTAGCTAGTTTGCATAAGTAATCAACGTTATTGTTTTCCTCTCGGGGGATTGAATCAGCTGGAAGTCATCAAACTTTGACTTCAACTCCTCAATTTTTTGAAGATATTGTTCATGCTCTCTTCCTTGGCTTTGTGAACTCCTTCCATCTGCTTCACGATGAGTACGAAATCGAAGAAAGCTACCAGACATCGTCCAACCGCTTCGTATGCCATCTTCATCCTTAATGCTAGGGTTTCATATTCAGCTTCATTATTAGAAGCTTTAAAATCGAACTTGACCGCAAACTCCAGATCTATTCTTTCTAGGGATGTGATGACCACCCCCGCTCCATTTCCTTGAGCGGTAAAAGATCTGTCCACATGTAATAACCAACGCTCTTTGCTAGGAGGAGGTACGTGCTTTCAGACCTTAAGTCTACTAATGCCTGAGCTTTGACTGCCATTTGAGGGAGGTAGGATATATCATATTCGCTTAGTTTTATGGCCCATTTAATCAATCGTCCTAAGGTGTCTAGTTTACCAAGTCTTGCTTGAGGGGGTGGTTGGTGTGTACTTCCACAGGGTAGAATAGGAAATATGGGCACAACCTTCGCCCCGTTATTACTAATGCTAATGCGATTTTCTCGATAGTACTATAACGTCATTCAACTCTATTGAGTACCTTACTTATATAATATATGGGCGTTTGCTGACCTCCTTCTTCTCGCAAAAGGACGAAGCTTACTGCTTGAGGGGTGGAGGATACGCATACATACAAACTGTCCACTAGCGATAGTTTGACTAGGAGAGGGAGTTCGGCCAAGTATTTCTCGAGCTCTTTGAAATCCGTGTGACATTATTTCCCCATTAAAAGTTTTTGGCCTTTCGTAATACCCTGAAGAAGGGTAGACTCCTCTCAGCGAACTTAGCTATGAACCGGCTAACCACGGCTATTCTTCCCGTGAGGCGCTGTACCTTGTTGATATTATTACCTGGTGCTTTCACATGTAAAACACCTTAATTTTGAGGGGATTGGCCTTAATCCCTTTCTCCGTCACCATAAAGCCCAAAAATCGTCCACCCGTACTCCAAATGCACATTTGGCAGGATTTAGTTTTAATGATACCTCTTGAGAACTTCGAATATTTCCTCTACATCTGCCACGTGGTCGCCAGCCTTCTTGCTCTTTAATAGAATATCATCGACGTAGACTTCCATGTTTCGTCCTAATTGAGGCAGTAATATCTTGTCAATTAAGTGCTATATGTGCTTCATGCATTTTTGAGACCAAAGGACATGACCACATAGCAGAAGGTTCCTGCTGAGGTGATGAAACTAACTCGCTTATGATCTTCAAAGAGCCAACATGATTTGATGGTACCCCTGAGAAGCATCCATCATGCTCAGGAGCTCGCTTCTAGAAGTAGAGTCCACCACTTGGTCGATAAGAGGGAGAGGATAGAAGTCGTTTCAGCAGGCTTTGTTAAGATTCCCTAAATCTACACACACCCTTGATTCAACTATATATACTCAAGTTTAATCTTCAATCATTCATATAACTTTATAATAGATTAGTTCCAACACAAGTCATTAAACTTCTATAAAAGTAATACCAAGATGAAAAGAACATATATAGACACCGGTAGTCATTTACTTACCTTACTTTCACCACATAATCATTGAACTTAAATCATCAATCAATCCTACACTTCTCATAGGTTATTATCAGCACAAATCATAGACTTCATACATCCAAATAATATGGATAGAAAATATTATATATACAGATCGTGCTAATCATTTACTTACAGATGCTGCTAGATCATCTGTGGTCTTAGTTTGTTGTGGTTATCTTCCGCACGTGCTCCTCCCTTAATATTATTTCAAATTTTGATTCATTTTAATATTCACACTTCCATCAAATAAGATCAATATATAAATATTTATGTCATGAATTTAATTTAACCTCTTCTAATAGACTGGATAGCATCTCTTTTCCTACTAATAATTTCTCCGTTGACCAGCATACAACTGATAAATGTACCATTTTTACTCCAAATACTTCCATATGTCTCTCGTTTCATTTCCAATAAGAATATGGGAATTAGACCTGTGAATAATGACTTATACAGATCTTATTACAACATGACTCATATTTCTCGCACACATGGAGCAACATACTGTTTTCCTCAAATCGACCCCTTAAACTAACGTTTCAGTTTTGGACCAAAACTATAAAGTTTTGTAAGGAATCTAAAGGTTTTCATTTTGGTAAGAATCACTAATTTTTAACTAGTATAGCTAAAAACAAAAAAACAAAAATTACTGACACTACTCCGCATAGCAAAGATCCCGCTGCAACTCTTATAACTTTAATCTATCTTTTCTTTTATCTCTGGGATGAATCCTAGATAAATATAGAATTGAGGCAACTTAAAGACAAAAGTTCTTACCAATATCAATCATAGCAAGCTTCCTAAAGAAGAAGATTGGAGAAGAAGGTGAATAGTAAACCCTCTTTTATTTCCTCTTTGCTTAGTCCATCGGTTCTCTCTTTTTTTCTCTTCTCCTCTCTTTCTTGTAGTTTCTATTAGCTTCTTTAAGCTTCTAGAGTTGATATAATTAATTACATTTATATACCTATATATATATTATTTACACATATATTTATAAAGATATTATTTCTCTTCTCTTTTATCTTCACAAATTTGTATTTTAACGCCCACAAGTTTTTATTGTTTTCGATAATTAAGTACCTCCAAGGTTTTATCAAATCTAGTAAATCTCTCATTAAATGCCACATACCATATAACTCACCACACCATGTATCAACGTTCTTATTTATTTATTTTGTTAATTAAAACCGCCGCTACGGCGGGGGTTAGGCGAGACCCCTACCCGTATATTAGAGGTAAAAAAATTTGTACAGTGTCAAGGGACTAAAAGGGAAGCTTAAATCTCCTATCTAGAAAATCGAAAATTTGAAAATAGATTATCCATTCGAATCAAGGCTGCAAGCTCCCCACCCGGCTGTGTGATAATCCTGGAAGATCGAGTGGTGCAAGCATAGCCAGCAAGGTAATCCGAGGGCTTATTCCCTTCCCTGAAGATATGAGAGAAGTATACTGTTAGAATAGGTGACCATGTAAGCCAATTGGCAGGAATATATAACCTATGTCTAGACAATTCTTTGGTATTTGATAAAATATTTATGAATAAAGAAGTGAAAATTCATATGGCAATACTTTGTTTACGTTCACTTATCTGCATTTACATTTCTGTTCACTACGCAAACAAAGCCCACGGACTGAGTAACGTTTTCGGGGACTGGGACTACGCTTGGAGGTAGGTCCATGAAATCAGTCTCACCGAATCAGTCCGGAAATCTCCAAGTCAAGGAATCCCGAAAATGGGTACCGGGATTCCCTTTGAGACTTGCACTAAGCATCTGCTGTCGTATTTCATCGACGGGTGACGAAGGTCGTCTAAGCAGTGTTAGTGGGTCAGCGTGCTAGGAAGCAGCTGGCTGAGGTGACTCGCGGGAACCGTCTTACGGAGGGCCTTGAGTATGGTCAGCAAGGTATGACGTGTATTCCCGGTTCCAAGGGTACAGGCCAAGTCCTTTGACTTGAGGAACTGCTGAGTTTACCTGTACATCAGGTCTGTATCTTAGATATGGTGAGAGATTGCCAAAATACTCTTGAGTAGTCATAAGCCATGTCTAGTGCAGCTCGGGTGTACAAAGTGACAGTAGTTTCCAAGAAAGGATCTGTCTCCTGTCAAAAGGTGTTGACAGTTGAGTCTCATATATGCTCTGTGTCTTGTCCCTGAAATCTGTGGCCACAGTGACTGAACAGAAGGGAAAAGGTTTCCCTTGCGGCGTTTGGTGAGGACAGACCGACACTTAGGTCCAAAATGGGTACCTGCATTTTCCGTGCCCTAGACCCTAAGTGATGAGACCGAAGACAGAAGGACAAGTGTACTGTTAGAGCCTAAATGTTCATCCCCGAAAATTTCACCTAGTCTCTAGTGCTATGGACCGTTGCTAGATGGCCACCCATGGTAACGGACGGATTCTAGGAATCCGACCAAGTCTAGCTGAATGGTGAACCTAAAGAGTCACACACTATCCACACACACACTTAGTATTTAATTTAGAATTAAATATTGGAGTAAAGGAATGATTAAATTAGATTTAATCGGGTCCTATATTTTCTTGAAGAAATTAATTCCTTCTATTTGATAAAGGGAATTAAATTAATAAATAGGATTTATTAAAAGGGTTGATTTAATGGGCTTAGAATAAATAATAATATTTATTTATAGGACCCGATTAAATCTAATTTAATCATTCCTTTACTCCAATATTTAATTCTAAATTAAATACTAAGTGTGTGTGTGGATAGTGTGTGACTCTTTAGGTTCACCATTCAGCTAGACTTGGTCGGATTCCTAGAATCCGTCCGTTACCATGGGTGGCCATCTAGCAACGGTCCATGGCACTAGAGACTAGGTGAAATTTTCGGGGATGAACATTTAGGCTCTAACAGTACACTTGTCCTTCTGTCTTCGGTCTCATCACTTAGGGTCTAGGGCACGGAAAATGCAGGTACCCATTTTGGACCTAAGTGTCGGTCTGTCCTCACCAAACGCCGCAAGGAAAACCTTTTCCCTTCTGTTCAGTCACTGTGGCCACAGATTTCAGGGACAAGACACAGAGCATATATGAGACTCAACTGTCAACACCTTTTGACAGGAGACAGATCCTTTCTTGGAAACTACTGTCACTTTGTACACCCGAGCTGCACTAGACATGGCTTATGACTACTCAAGAGTATTTTGGCAATCTCTCACCATATCTAAGATACAGACCTGATGTACAGGTAAACTCAGCAGTTCCTCAAGTCAAAGGACTTGGCCTGTACCCTTGGAACCGGGAATACACGTCATACCTTGCTGACCATACTCAAGGCCCTCCGTAAGACGGTTCCCGCGAGTCACCTCAGCCAGCTGCTTCCTAGCACGCTGACCCACTAACACTGCTTAGATGACCTTCGTCACCCGTCGATGAAATACGACAGCAGATGCTTAGTGCAAGTCTCAAAGGGAATCCCGGTACCCATTTTCGGGATTCCTTGACTTGGAGATTTCCGGACTGATTCGGTGAGACTGATTTCATGGACCTACCTCCAAGCGTAGTCCCAGTCCCCGAAAACGTTACTCAGTCCGTGGGCTTTGTTTGCGTAGTGAACAAAAATGTAAATGCAGATAAGTGAACGTAAACAAAGTATTGCCATATGAATTTTCACTTCTTTATTCATAAATATTTTATCAAATACCAAAGAATTGTCTAGACATAGGTTACATATTCCTGCCAAAATTGGCTTACATGGTCACCTATTCTAACATCCTTCGGGTAGTAAATTCCCTGTTGTGCAGCCACACTCAAATCCCCCTTCCAGTCGCCTGCCTTGAGCCCTTGGCTTGGTGTAGACACACCAAGTACCCCCAAAGCTGACGGATGAGACGTTAAGCTGAGAAGCGGGAGCCTTGGAACTTGACCTCATTGCGCATACGCCAAACAAACCACAAGATGAAAATAGGGACCAGATGGCGGATATGACCTCTACCTGCAAACAGAGAAGAGAGCCTCCAAGCTTGGAGCATAATTGTGACATGAGAGCTGTCAGGCGACCAAAACCCGAACGTCGCCCCAAAATGAGCCCAGACACCGCGCACCATCGGTCCTGCAAGGAACAAGTGAGACAGCATCTCCACACTGCTGCAGCACAAACATTTAGGGGCCAAAGAGAGACCTTTTTCCCGCATCCATTCATCCACCGGAATGAAATTGTGCAGCAGCCTCCATATGAAAATAGACATGGAAGGCGAAACCTTGCGGTGCCATAGATCTTTCAAGAGTGGATGACGAACGGCTCGTGGTCGCAGCAGCTCCCAGACTTATTTGAGTGAAAAAACTCCAGTATTACTCGCCTTCCACCACGGTCGATCCTCAATCTCCACATCAAAAGGTGTCGCCACAACCCTTCGGAAAACATCCGAAGGTAGGACGCACCCCAGTTTCTCGACATCCCATTGCCCCTCCTTCCAATAATACGCGACACGTTCGTGATGTGAAAAATTCGGCTGGACAATGTGAGCGAGCGTCCCCTCCTCGAGCCAAGCATCGTGCCAAAAACATAGGTCTCCACGGCTTAAAGACCAGAAAAGCCCCTCCTCTGCAGCAGCACCTGCTAGGCGGATGCGATGCCATTGTGGGGAGGTGGCGGACGAAAGCTTCGATGACGTCGGGCAAGAGCGTTTCCAGTACTTGCTACGCAAGAATCATGCCCACAAGGAATTATTGGTCCGAAAGCGCCACCAAAGTTTGGTTGAGAAGGCCGAGCTTGTATCAGCAATGGAACAAACACCAAGCCCCCCTTCCTCCACCGGGAGGCACAAGCGACTCCAGGAGGACCAATGCAGCTTCTTGATGGTTCCAGAGGATCCCCAAAAGAATTTATTTAGGAGCCTTTCGATGCGAACGATCACCCTTTTCGGCGGCTTCAAAAACTGCAAGTAAGTGTGTGGGCATGGCTAGAAGGACCGACTTAACCATCTGAAGCTGACCTCCATACAAAAGAAATTTCTTCTCCCAACCATTAATCCTGGCCTCCATCCCTTCTATCAGATGATCAAAAATACTAATTCCTCTTGCACCCCACATAGATAGGCGCCCCTAAATAGCGAAAGGGGAACGTCTTGAGAGCAAACCCTGTCATGTGTTTAATACGCTGCTTCACTAACAGAGGTGCCTTGGAGGAAATGTTGTACGAACTCTTGGCAATATTAATAAACTGACCGAAAACTTGCTCAAACTCCCGCAGGAAGTCCATGATAGTCGCTAGGCAGCTCTCTTTAGAATTGGTGAAAATAATCACGTCGTCCACGTAAGCTAGATGAGATACGCCGTAACTCCCCTCAAAGGTGAGGGAGGGGTCGGTTTCCATCATATGATTCAAGTTCCGAGAGAGATATTCGGATGCAAGGACGAAGAGGGAAGGGGAGAGCGGGTCACCTTGACGTAAGCCTCTCGTTGAGTGGAAAAAACCGAACAAAGAGCCGTTGATAAGCAATGAGAACCAACAATTGGATATACAATTGTGAATGAGACCCACCCATCTGAGAGGGAAACCCAGCCACAACAGCACTGTTTCTAGGAAGGCCCAATCAACTCGGTCATATGTTAATAAATAATTATTAGGTATAGGGTTTTGAGGATGTTACATTCATAATAGGAGTATAGGTGGGGTTGGAAATAAGAACGTGTGGATATCGAGCCCCGGGTGCCCTTTGCTAACCTTGATTGCAATTTAGGGTTGGAACATTTCCATGTGCAGGTGCATATAGAACTGATGCAGACTACAAATACATGGAATTCAACACAATTCCATTAAGCAATTGAACATCAAGTTAAAAGCTGCAATAGAATGGAAGAGTTTCAAGTACATCAAGTTGAGAATGCTCATTGTTAGTTTTGCCACCTCTATTTTGAATTTCTTGTAACCCTTTTTCTCTATTTCAGATTCAAGAAACATTCAGACACTTGAATACAGTAAAATACTTAGAGCGACACATTCAAATTTTTGAATACTTACTGCGGTATCATAATGCTAGTGAATGTTGTATTTGACAACTTTGCACTTGTTCTCTTTCTTGCCTACAAATACATAAGACACTATGAGATCAAGCACGATATCAATAAAAGTAATACATAATATAAATATAATAAGGACTTAAAAATCATCTTAGGCTGAGGCAGCTGGACTGAAATAGGGTGAGATTCAGGCTGAAACTGTGACCCTGAGGGAACATCTGCTGCCTGTGTCAACTCATCTGCCTATCTGAATTGTGGCAGAGGAATGTCCTGATCTTCACGTGGACATTCCTCTGCAAATTTTCTCCAACTGCATCTCTTTCTGTTATGGCCTGTCCCTCCATAGGCTTCAAACTACTCCAATTAATTTTAAACATAATTTTATTCAACTAGCTTATTTAATCCAATTAAATAAATACAAGACCAAACACAAATTAATTGATCCAAAATCAATTAATTACACCAAGCTCAATTAAATTAATCCAATTAATTAAATTTCGGACCATCTATCAAATGAATTTTCCAAATAAATGATCCAATTATTTATATTCTCCTTGAATTAATTTAATCCAATTAAGTTAATTCATTTCTTTCAAGTCCACCGCTTCCGTAGTGATTTTTTTGTGACTCTTTCGGTTCACCCTCAACTAGACTTAGGCTTGTGTCAAACACAATTGATTAATTAAATTAAATTAAATTAATTCTTTTTTGATTAACCATTAATCAGAAATGCTCGTCACCAAGGGTGGCTGTCTAGCAATAGTCCATGACATCATAGACTAGGTGAATGTTGGTGTGAAGATTTAGGCCCCCATGTTTCATACAGGTACCGTCTTTCCATCAACCATCTCCTGACCCTAGTCTTGGGCATGAAATTGGATGCCAGTTATCATCCTAGACTAGCCAACTATGCTTAATACTCGAGATGCATTTACTTTATTGATCGACATAGAAATCTATTTCCTATTCTACCAATCGCTATTACCATAGAGTTAAAGAGTCTAAACTATCTCAGAGCTTATAGGAGATATTCTGGCACATACTGACAGGGGATGGATTCAATCTTTGATCCACCGTCCTCACTACATATTTTGATTGTACTGGACAAGGCTTATAATGACCACATCAAAGACATGATCATCTCTTGCTAGATCCAAGATACAACCATCATATGCATGCGACTGCCATGATTCATCAAGTTCGAGGACTAATCCCATACTATCGGAGCCGGGGAATACTAGTCATATCGACCAAGCTTCAAAGATTTCCATATGATGATTCCCAGTGAGAGTTCAATCAGATCGACAACGTTATCAACTAAACTATTAAAATTGCATAGATGTCCAACGTCTGTCGTCGATGAAACACAACACTCATCCAATTAATGCAATACTTAGTGCAAGTCTCAGTACGACTCTCAATGTCCTGTCTCGAGGTTCTCAACTTGGAACGTTCCATGCCAACCCTCAAAGTTGATTTCATGGTTGCCATCCAATGTGTAGTCCAACTACATGGGTTATCCAATTGGTCTTTGGACATTTGTTGTGACGTTAAAGCAATTCAACGTAATTAGTAAGCACGACAAACACATGGTGCCAAAGATGAACAATTACTATATTCATCAGATTGGTATTATATTACTAAAGATTGCTAAATAGTTTTCAAAATCCCAAATCCAATTGGCTATTTAGTCACCTATTTTAAAACACAACATTATACTAGCTTCAATGACGATTGAGATTCAGATGCAGTATGATAGGCTGACGAATGCAAGATAAGTTCGATGTCCCTAACCGACATATTAGATATGCCGCAATTGAGGCATTCTTCGGCAATAAAATGGCCGAAGGAACCTCAGTCTACGAGCGTGGGGTCACATGCAATTCCCTATAGAGAAGCTTGAGGATCTCGAGGCTGGGATCGAGAACGACATGTATATGGACATGATCCGTCACTCTATCCCTCCTCTTATGACCCGTTTGTCGTAAATTTTAACATGAATGGGCTTACGAACTCCATCCCCGAGCTAATCAACATGTTGGTTCAGTTCGAGATAACGACTGGGAAATTAGGTCTGGTCATGTTGGGGGAGGCTTCGACTCAAAAGAAAAAGGCAAGGATGCCATACGTTGGAGGAGGAAAAAAGGTAAGGGCAAGCCCCATGCTATGAGTACTCCCGATGACAAGCTGGATAAAGGGAAAGGGTAGGCGGTTGTGAAGGCCGGTAAAGGTAGTAATGTGTGCTTGAACTACCATGAAAAGGGGCACTGAAAGAAGGATTATCCCAAGCTACATTTCAATCAAGGTACATTTGTGATTGAACTAAACATGGTCACTAACCTTTGCTTCTTGGGTATTAGATACTGATTATGGTGCTCAAATGTTCAATGACATACAAGTGATGGAGAGAAGCAGAAGATTAAGTAAAGGTGAGGTAATCCTAAGGCTAGGCGATGTTAAGGCCAATTCCGCGGAAGTTGTAAGGCTAGTCATTTGAACATAACATAGGGATCACGATTATGTACCGAGCATGATAAAAGATATTGTATCAATTTCATTGTTAGACGAGCTTGGTCTTGAGTTTTTTATCAACACTTTTTTTTATTTACTAGAGAATGGTTCTTCACACATTCTTGGGAAATTACATAGTGGTCTCTATATAGTTCCTCAGTATAACATGGTTATGACTGCTCAACATAAATAAAAATTTGATGACCAAGATAATGTACAGATTTGACATGCTAGGCTAGGTCACATATCTCATGATAGGATAAAGAATTTGGTGAACTTAAAGAGTCTAGAAATAGACGATTTGAAAAACCTTACCAACTTGGGAGTCCTGTTTAAATAGGGAAGATAACCCAAAATCCCTGTATAGGACAAAACACGCTTGCCAACGGTCTATTAGATTTGATCCATCCACACTTGTGTGGGCCACTATATAACAGGCCAAAGGTGGGTTCACCTACTTCATAACCTTTAACAATCATCACTTACGGTATGGTTATGTTTATCTTATGAGATACAAAGTCTAAAGCATTTGAAAGGTTAAAGGATTTGTTACTTGAAGTGGAGAACCAAATTGGTCACAGAATTAAAACCATTCGATCAGATCGAGGTGGTGAGTATTTGAGTGGAGATTTCTTAGAGTATCTCATAGAGAATAGGATTCTCTCTCAGTGGACACCTCCTGGAATGCCATAGCTAAACGGCGTGTCCGAGAGGGGGAATTAATTTGTGTGGTCGATGATGAGTTTGACTGCGTTACCTTTGTCCTTCTGGGGGTATGCTCTTGAGATGGTGGTCAAGTTGTTAATCATGGTGCCTTCTAGAGCATGGCCTAGACGCCAATATGAGATATGGCATGGCAAGCCTGAGTCCTACAAGTATTTGAGAGTGCAGGGTAGCCCCCCATATGTAAAGAGACCAGTGGAGACAAACTAGACTCAAGGTCTAATTTGTGAAGGTTTTGAGTCCAATTTGTGTAGGTTTGGCGGATATCACAAGGAAATTGCGGGATATTAATTCTATGACCCCTCAGAATAAAAGATATTTGTTTGAGAAACATAATGTTCCTAGAAAAAGGTTTTATAGTGGATACCCAATGCGAGGAGATGCTCCTTAAGGGATCAAGTATGGCAACTTCTTAGGTGGAAGAGGCAACATCATTTGTGCTTCCTGTTCTCACTAATGATATTCCGACTCTTCAAAGGTTGACCAGAATACCTAAACAATCCAAGAGGTATGGATTCCTGGGTCTAGCCGATCAATTGGATGCAGATCTAAATACATACAGAGAATCAATATTGAACATCGATTTAGGGATAGCTTGAGGTTATGAGATCCAAGATGGACTTGAAAGAGATTGTGGATCGTCCCGGGAAAAGCGCGAATGCGGAAGCGCGGTATAATTAAAATTAAATATGGAATTTAAACATGCTTTTAAATTAAAACACGTTTCAAAGGGTGTGCCTTTGAAATTTCCCGGGCGTTCGGTGTATCTCATGAACGAATAACACAAAATAAATCATGGAGGCCATAGGGTTGGAAATTAAAGAGAGGACGAAAAATTAAAACGAGACCTACCCGTTGTCGTTTTCGTCTTCAACGGCTACAAGCGTTGTTCCCCGTTTTGCACCAAGATCTCGTCTTTGAGACCCTCTAAATCGTGACACACGATCCACCCACGTATCTTGCACGTCGTGCTAGCAACGAACAAGTTTATATTTTTGGAGTGGATGAATCAATAACACATTATTGATTAATGGTATTGATTCATCAAGTTCTTAATGTTCCAAGAACAAAAAGAACCAAGAAAAATATTTCTTGGAGAGGGAGAGAGAATCGGACGAGAGAGAGGGAGAGAGAATCCGTGTGTGTGTGTTGTAGTGTGTGTGTTGGAGTTTCATCATCCTTCAACTTGTAGGATGCTATGGGTTTATATAGAAGAGGAGTCTAATCCTCTTTAAACTCCTCTTTCAAGAACTCTATTTTGACTAGGATTTTGACCTAGTCAAAGTCCTAGTCAAAGTAGTGTTTTGACCTAGTCAAAACAATCCTAGCCATCCATCTCTCCCATTCATCTCACCGTTGATTTAATTTAATTTAATGGAATATTTAAAACCTATTTAAATATTTCCAAGAGGCTAAAATAAATATAAATATTATTTAAGCCCATTAAATAAATCCCTTTGATAAATCTAATTTATCAATTTAATTCCTTATATCTAATAGAAGGAATTATTTCTCCAAGAAAAAATAAAGGACCCGATTAAATCCAATTTAATCATTCCTCCACTCCAATATTTAATTCCTAATTAAATATCTAAATGTGTGTGGATAGTGTGTGACTCTTTAGGTTCACCTCTCAGCTAGACTTGGTCGGATTCCTAGAATCCTTCCGTTACCATGGGTGGCCATCTAGCAACAGTCCATGGCACTAGAGACTAGGTGAAATATTCAGGGATGAACATTTAGGCTCTAACAGTACACTTGTCCTTCTGTCTTCGGTCTCATCACTTAGAGTCTAGGGCACGGATAATGCAGGTACCCATTTTGGACCTAAGTGTCGGTCTGTCCTCACTAAACGCCGCAAGGGAATCCTTCCCTTCTGTTCAGTTACTGTGGCCACAATTTTAGGGACAAGACCTAGAGTATACATGAGACTCAACTGCCAAAACCTATTGACAGGAGACAGATCCTTTCTTGGAAACTACTGTCTCTTTGTACACCAGAACTGTACTAGACATGGCTTATGACTACCAAAGAGAATTCTGGCAATCTCTCACCATATCTAAGATACAGCCCTAACGTACAGGTAAACTGAGCAATTCCTCAAGTCAAAGGACTTGGCCTGTAACCGTTGGAACCGGGAATACACGTCATACCTTGCAGACCATACTCAAGGTCCTCCGTAAGACGGTTCCCACGAGTCACCTCGACGCAGCTAACCCACTAACACTGCTTAGACGAACCTCGTCACCCGTCGATGAAACACGACAGCAGATGCTTAGTGCAAGTCTCAAATGGAATCCCGGTACCCATTTTCGGGATTCCTTGACTTGGAGATTTCCGGACTGATTCGGGAAGACTGATTCCATGGACCTACCTCCAAGCGTAGTCCCAGTCCCCGAAATTGATTCTCAGTCCGTGGGCTTTGTTTGCGTAGTGAACAGATATGGAAAACAAATATAAGTGAACACAAACAAAGTGATGCCAAATGAAATTCACTTCTTTATTCATTAATGATTTATCAAACACCTGAAATTGTCTAGAGATAGGTTACATATTCCTGCCAAAATTGGCTTACATGGTCACCTATTCTAACAATCTCCCACTTGACCTTTAAAGCCAATCACCCATATGCCTAATCCCCATCTTCTCAAGATGTTGCGTATGAGCACTCTGCGACATAGGCTTTGTCAGCGGGTCTGCTGTGTTGTGTGCTGAGTTGACTCGGTCCATCCGAACGTCACCTCTTCCTACCATTTCTCTAAGAAGATGGTAGCGTCTAAGAATGTGTTTGGAACGGTGATGAGATCTCGGTTCCTTTGCTTGCGCTATTGCACCGTTGTTATCACAGAAGATGACAACAGGCTCGGCGATGCTAGGCACCACACCCAACTCTTGGATGTAGTTTCTCATCCAAACCGCTTCCTTAGCAGCTTCTGAAGCTGCTATGTATTCAGCCTCAGTGGTGGAGTCAGCAGTGGTTGCTTGCTTGGAACATTTCCAAGCCACTACTCCTCCGTTGAGTTTGAATACATACCCCGATTGAAGACTTGGCATCATCGTCATCAGACTGGAAGCTAGCGTCGCTAAAGCCTTCCAGAATTAGTTCTCCATTGCCATAGACCAAGAACATTTCCTTAGTCCTCCTAAGGTACTTAAGGATGCCCTTAATGGCATTCCAATGTGCCTCTCCTGCACAGGACTGATATCTGCTTGTCACGCTCAAAGCGTATGCAATGTCAGGCCTGGTGCAATGGACCGCATATTGGATGCTACCTACGGCAGAAGCATAGGGGATGACTTTCATCTTTTTCAAGTTCCTCATCAGTCTGCGGGGACTGCTTCTTGGATAACTTGATCCCATGCCTCATTGGAAGGAATCCTCGTTTGGAGTTGTCCATTCGATATCTCTTTAGGACTTTCTCCATATATGAGTTTTGGGTGAGCCCTAACATCCTTTTAGATCTGTCCCTGACAATCTGGATGCCTAGGATGTAGGAGGCTTCACCCAAGTCCTTCATGGAAAACTTGGTTGACAACCATTCTTTTGTGTTTCCTAACATTCTGACGTCATTACCAATGAGCAGAATGTCATCCACGTAAAGCACTAGGAACACTATAGAGCTCCCACTGACCTTCTTGTATACACAAGGGTCGGATTCGTTTTTGATGAAGTCATATCCCCGTATTACTTCATCAAATCGAATGTTCCAACTTCGGGATGCTTGTTTGAGGCCATAGATGGACTTCTGGAGACGACAGACCTTCTGTTCTTCTCCAGTGACCGTGAAACCCTCCGGCTGATCCATATAGATCTCTTCTTCAACGAAACCGTTGAGGAAGGCCGTTTTCACGTCCATCTGCCATATTTCATAGTCATACCATGCTGCTATGGCAAGCAGGATCCGAATGGACTTAGCCATGGCTACTGGCGAGTAGGTATCCTCAAAATCGACCCCGGGTCGTTGAGTGTATCCCTTAGCTACAAGCCTAGCCTTAAAGGTTTGTGACTTCTCCATCAACGCCGAGTTTGCGCTTGTAGACCCACTTACAGCCCACTGGCTTAACACCTTTCGGTGGATCTACAAGTCTCCAAACTTGGTTCTCGCTCATGGAGTCCATTTCGGTCTTCATGGCCTCAAGCCATTTCCCGGAGTCGATGTCAGACATCGCTTCCCCGTATGTCTTAGGATCGTTATCCAGAAGATCGGTCGCACCTAGGAACCCATATCTCACTGGAGGTCTGGATTCTCTAGTGGACCTACGGAGGACGGGAACGTTAGTGGTGACTGTGGGCGCTGACTGTATCGGAGTCGGCGGTTTAGGGGCCGGGACTGGCCTTTCTTGAGGTTGTCCTTCATGCCTAGCATGTTGGACTTCTCTAGGTTGGTCAGCCCTCCGTGCGTTAATCCTAAATCCTCTTGGTGAGGTTTCCGCGGCTATCTCTGATGGCTGAGTTCCATCACTTGATTCCTCAAGGATCAGCTCATTAGGTTGGATATCCTCCGGGAAGCCTTGCTCCAAGAATACTGCATTTCTTGAAACAAATACCTTTTGTTCCAAAGGGTCATAAAAGTAATAACCCGCAGTTTCTCTAGGGTATCCAACGAACCTGCATAGGCTAGACCTGGATTCTAGCTTATCTCCCACTAACCTCTTGACGTATGCGGGGCTACCCCACACTTTCAAGTAGTTGTAGGACGCAGGCTTGCCGTGCCATATCTCATATGGCGTTTGGGTCAATGCACTGGTAGGCGCCAAATTCAACAACTTGGCTGCCGTTTCTAATGCATAACCCCAAAAACGATAAGGGCAATTTGGTAAAACTCATCATGGACCGAACCATGTCCAACAGGGTTCGGTTCCTCCTTTCAGAGATGCCGTTTAACTGTGGTGTTCCGGGAGGTGTCCATTCTGATATTATACCATGTTCTTTTAGATAATCAAGGAATTCGGCACTAAGGTATTCACCACCTCGGTCTGACCGTAGGATTTTAATTTTGCAGTTGGTCTGGTTCTCCACTTCAAGTCTGAATTCTTTAAACCTCTTAAGAGCTTCAGACTTGTACCTCATTAGGTAAACATAACCATACCGTGAATGATCATCGGTGAAGGTTATGAAGTAGGAGAACCCACCTCGAGCCTGCGTCCTTAGTGGTCCACATACGTCTGTATGGACCAAGTCCAACAGACCCGTGGCAAGCCTGCTTTGACCTACAAAGGGCTTCTTGGTCATTTTCCCTCTTAGACAAGATTCACAAGTTGGTAGATCGCTCAAGTCCCCAACCTCTAGGTTCTTTGAGTCTACCAACCTTTTCATCCTATCTTGGGATATGTGACCTAGCCTAGCGTGCCACAGACGTGCGTTCCCGTTATTATCTAATTTCCGTTTGTGTTTGAGCGTTAAGAACGAAATTCGTTTGTTGCAAGATATAGAGCTCGTTGTGCAATGTACCAAGTAGATGAGCAATTCCACACCTCATCAAATAAAAGCAATTTTTATTAATTCTGAACTCATAACCACTATTGTCCAACAATGGAATGGAAATGATGTTCTTAATCATACTAGGTACAAAATAAACCTGCTCTAATTCTATGCTAATGGTATCACTAATCACTAAAGTGGCGGATCCTACTGCTTCTGCCGAGATGGCCTTGCCATTTCCAAGCTTCAGGATCATGTCCCCGCTACTTAGTTTTCTGCTTTCTTTTCAGCACCTGCAAATCATTGCAAATGTGAGCTCCACAGCCGGTATCCAATACCCAAGAGGCAGAATTAGTGACCATATTAACCTCAATCACATATATACCTTGGTTTGAGAAGAGTTTGGGGCACTCTCTCTTCCAATGCCCTTTCTCACGGCAGTTGATACATATGTCATATGCCTTTGACTGTTGCTTGGAGACAACCTTTCCCTTTCCTTTGCCTTTCCCCTCTTTGGCAATGGGAACACTCTGAGTGTTCGTAGCTGCTATGACGGCTTTTCCCTTCCCCTTCTTCTTTTTCCAACGTCCGGCACCCTTGCCTTTCGTCTTGGAAGTTGAAGCACCTCCAAACAATACCGAAGGCGTGGACTTCTTAGTCGTTGCCTCGTATTGCACCAACATATTGATCAACTCATGAATGCCCTTCTCAAGTGCATTCATGTTATAGTTGACGATAAATTGGTCGAAGGAGGGTGGGAGTGACTGAAGGATCACATCTATGTACGTTTCGTTATCGAGACCTGCCTTTAGGTCCTCGAGCTTTTCCACTAGGGTAAGCATTTTAACCCCATGCTCTTGTACAGAGAATCCTTCTGTCATTTTAGTTCCAAAGAACGCCTTGGTCGCGACATACCTAGTATGCCGGTCCGGGACTGCATAGCAATCCTTAAGGCGAGCCATAATGGAAGGGACATCGTCTAGCCTTTCATATTGCTTCTGAATCTCATTGGTCATCGAAGCAAGTATGACGCTACGGACCTTCCGGTTATCCTTATGCCAAGTCTCGAACGTCTCACGTTCTTCTGGCGTGGATCCTTCCGGCAAGGTCCTAGGGAGAGGCTCGTCCATGACGTAGCCTTGGTTCTCGTAATCTAGGACTATCCTGAGATTGCGCAACCAGTCGTTGTAGTTTGTTCCATTGAATTTGTTTGTCTCAAGAATGGTGGAAAGTGGGTTCTTAGACATTTTAAAATCTACATGTAGAAAAACAACGCGCGATCAGCAGAAAGTAAAGACGGTGGTTTGATAAAAATAATTAAATGCTTGGTCTTTAGTCATTTAATCCTCCCACTATTTATACGAAAACACGGTACTCTCAAACGTGATTTTCGGGAAATCCTTTCCTAGTGGGCTTGGGATCCACAACGATTTTTCCCATACCCCGCTTTTACGATTCGCATGGAAAAGATCCTGTGGGAGGTATCCATACCATTCTCGTTCCACGAGATTCCCAAGATTATTGCCTCACCCTTTTGCATGATCCGAGGACTCCAAGCGAATCTTGCTAATTGGGCGTTAGACCCGACCCAATCGACCGAGCCATGGACCCACTAGTACCCCCACGACTCGTGAGACAGGTAACAGCAGCCCATTTTTCGTTCATGACACAGTGCAGCTTCTTTTAAGTACAATAACGTGCCACGACTCGTGAGACCACGCTATTGACCTAAAACAGCTTCCTCACTGTGCCATGGATTGGAAGGCATGGACAAACTCCTAGAGTTCATGTCCACTTTATCTAGGGTCTAATATTTCAACATTGATCCAACCAATGTGAGAGTAGTGAATGACCGAGATCTCATAATATATATGCATACATTCATCCATAATGCATAAATAAAATCCATCCATAGCAGTTATATGATAAATAAAAGCCATTCATCCATCATAATAACCACATGCAAAATTAAAGCCTAGCACGCCCCTGTTGGATGATCACGAGCCCAAATCCTATGCGACCCACTGAGCCCGCAGTGGATCTATGGTCAATCTAGGGTTGGTCCTATACTATTACAATAATAGTAACCCAATCATCATGCTGATGGGCCTTGGTCTCTTTTCCTCTTTCTTCACTTCATGGAAAACGCCAAGGGACCTCCGGTCTGGGCTTTCCATGTGGTCCTTCCTTCTTCTCCACCAATTGCAAAAAAATGGAAAACCTCACTCCTAGTCTACTCTCATTACATTATAAAAAATAGAAACCCCAGCGAAAACCCGGGGGGAGTACATAAGGAGGGAGGTAGAATGCCTTATTATTCCAAGGCAACTAGAAAGAGAGAAGGAGAAAGCAGTTAAAGAGGCACACAGGCCCAACAGAAAATTAAACCATACATCCGGTCTAGGGCTCGTGATCATCCATTTCCATCCAACACACATAATCACATGATCCAATCACATAATTACAATATACCAATAATTCATGATTTCCAATCATAATAATCCAAAACAGAAATAAATGATCATGTGCGCAACGTGTGAAAAATAAAAACACAAATATTGGTAATAATATTTTTCTCGTTTTAGGAAAACCTTTCCTCATTATTTTAAGTAAAATAACCCCGGGATTCCAAATCCACTTTATTTTACTCCTAAAATAATGTCTTTAGGAACTTAGGAAAAATTGAACCCAAAATTGAAAGAGATTGTGGATCGTCCCGGGAAAAGCGCGAATGCGGAAGCGCGGTATAATTAAAATTAAATATGGAATTTAAACATGCTTTTAAATTAAAACACGTTTCAAAGGGTGTGCCTTTGAAATTTCCCGGGCGTTCGGTGTATCTCATGAACGAATAACACAAAATAAATCATGGAGGCCATAGGGTTGGAAATTAAAGAGAGGACGAAAAAATTAAAACGAGACCTACCCGTTGTCGTTTTCGTCTTCAACGGCTACAAGCGTTGTTCCCCGTTTTGCACCAAGATCTCATCTTTGAGACCCTCTAAATCGTGACACACGATCCACCCACGTATCTTGCACGTCGTGCTAGCAACGAACAAGTTTATGTTTTTGGAGTGGATGAATCAATAACACATTATTGATTAATGGTATTGATTCATCAAGTTCTTAATGTTCCAAGAACAAAAAGAACCAAGAAAATATTTCTTGGAGAGGGAGAGAGAATCGGACGAGAGAGAGGGAGAGAGAATCCGTGTGTGTGTGTTGTAGTGTGTGTGTTGGAGTTTCATCATCCTTCAACTTGTAGGATGCTATGGGTTTATATAGAAGAGGAGTCTAATCCTCTTTAAACTCCTCTTTCAAGAACTCTATTTTGACTAGGATTTTGACCTAGTCAAAGTCCTAGTCAAAGTAGTGTTTTGACCTAGTCAAAACAATCCTAGCCATCCATCTCTCCCATTCATCTCACCGTTGATTTAATTTAATTTAATGGAATATTTAAAACCTATTTAAATATTTCCAAGAGGCTAAAATAAATATAAATATTATTTAAGCCCATTAAATAAATCCCTTTGATAAATCTAATTTATCAATTTAATTCCTTATATCTAATAGAAGGAATTATTTCTCCAAGAAAAAATAAAGGACCCGATTAAATCCAATTTAATCATTCCTCCACTCCAATATTTAATTCCTAATTAAATATCTAAATGTGTGTGGATAGTGTGTGACTCTTTAGGTTCACCTCTCAGCTAGACTTGGTCGGATTCCTAGAATCCTTCCGTTACCATGGGTGGCCATCTAGCAACAGTCCATGGCACTAGAGACTAGGTGAAATATTCAGGGATGAACATTTAGGCTCTAACAGTACACTTGTCCTTCTGTCTTCGGTCTCATCACTTAGAGTCTAGGGCACGGATAATGCAGGTACCCATTTTGGACCTAAGTGTCGGTCTGTCCTCACTAAACGCCACAAGGGAATCCTTCCCTTCTGTTCAGTTACTGTGGCCACAGTTTTAGGGACAAGACCTAGAGTATACATGAGACTCAACTGCCAAAACCTATTGACAGGAGACAGATCCTTTCTTGGAAACTACTGTCACTTTGTACACCAGAACTGGACTAGACATGGCTTATGACTACCAAAGAGAATTCTGGCAATCTCTCACCATATCTAAGATACAGCCCTAACGTACAGGTAAACTGAGCAATTCCTCAAGTCAAAGGACTTGGCCTGTACCGTTGGAACCGGGAATACACGTCATACCTTGCAGACCATACTCAAGGTCCTCCGTAAGACGGTTCCCACGAGTCACCTCAGTCAGCTGCGTCCTAGCATGCTAACCCACTAACACTGCTTAGACGAACCTCGTCACCCGTCGATGAAACACGACAGCAGATGCTTAGTGCAAGTCTCAAATGGAATCCCGGTACCCATTTTCGGGATTCCTTGACTTGGAGATTTCCGGACTGATTCGGGAAGACTGATTCCATGGACCTACCTCCAAGCGTAGTCCCAGTCCCCGAAATTGATTCTCAGTCCGTGGGCTTTGTTTGCGTAGTGAACAGATATGGAAAACAAATATTTAAGTGAACACAAACAAAGTGATGCCAAATGAAATTCACTTCTTTATTCATTAATGATTTATCAAACACCTGAAATTGTCTAGACATAGGTTACATATTCCTGCCAAAATTGGCTTACATGGTCACCTATTCTAACAGGACTCTATGTGTTCAAACAAGGTTTGGACTTTGGTACATCCACCAAAGGGTGTAAAGCCCATTAGGTGTAAATGGGCCTACAAACAAAAGGTTGGAGCTGAGAGGGAGGTGTCAACCTTCAAAATCCAGCTTGTGGCGAAGAGTTACACTTAACGATAGGGGTCGACTTTGAGGAAACCTACTTACTCATGGCCATGGTCAAGTCCATCTGGATTATGCCAGCCATAACTGCATGGTATGATTATGTAATATTGTAGATGGATGTGAAGACACCCTTTCGTAACGTTTTTTATGAGGAAGAGATCTAAATGTATCAGCTGGAAGTATTCACATCCATTGGAGAAGAGCAGAAGGTTTGCCATCTGAAGAGGTCCATTTATGGACTCAAATAGACTTCCCAAAGCTAGAATATTCGTTTTGAAGAAGTCATATAGGGTTATGATTTTGACAAGAATAACTTTAACCCTTGTATATACAAGAAGGTCAGTTGGAGCTCAGTGGTGTTCCTAGTACCTCATGTCGATGACATCTTGCTCATTGGAAATAATATCAAGATGTTGGGTGACACTAAAACATGATTATCCACATAATTCTCCATGAAGAATTTGGGAGAAGCTTCCTACATCCTAGGCATCAAGATCATCAGGGACACATGTAAGAGGTTGTTGGGAATGACCCAAACCTCATATATCGAGAAAATCTTGAAGAGATTCAAGATGAAAAACTTGAAACAAGGATCCCTTCCCGTGAGGCATGGGGTAAAGCTTTCCAAAAGTCAGGCTCCCCAAATTGATGAGGAAATTAGGAAGATGTTTGACATCCTCTATGCCTCTGCCATAGGCAGAGTACAGTGTGTTGTCGAGTGCACTCGACTTGATATTGCGTATGCTTTTGTGTTAGTTTCATATAGGCCTTGAGGTGTTAAACGTAGTGGAATTTAAAATTTTAATTACAAATATAAAATTGCAATTAACGATCAAATCGCCCGTCTCGTCGCTACTACGATGCAGATCTCATGCATAAAGGAGTCAATTGAATTGTTTAGCGATACCAACCTTTGGTGCACTCCGATTTATGTAGAGGAAGTGATATTCTCAAGAATGATACTCTTGTAAGCTAATGGTGGAAAATGGCACGTAGTCCTTTGGCAAGGTAAAACCTTTCGGGCCATCGTTCACGGTAGGAACACAAATGTCTTCCCTCTAAAGATAGTCCACACCACCTGTGATAGAATCTACCATAACCCTATGCTAGTAGGTGTGATAGAATTATGGTGGATCACCTATTTATCCATGGAGAATACAAGAGAACACTTCTCTTTTTGGAGTGAAAGAGAGCAAGTATAATGGCTAGACTTTCTAGCATAAGAAATACATCATATGAATTTTGAGGATGTTGGCTAAGAGCAAGAGAGGAGGTGAGGGAGAGAGCTAGACTTTCTAGCTTTGTAAAATGAACATCATATCATTCTTCTAACCATATTAGCATATTCAAAGAATTCATCCAAGCTCATATATATATGTAGGCAAGAGCTCGGACAACATTCAATGAATATAGGCACAAACATGTATGAGACAACTTTTATCTTGTCATCTCCTATTGTCCCCTCTACATAGAAAAACTTTAACAATGTAATACCTTGTTACTTTCATCTTAAAAAGATGAAGCTATGTCTAGGTTCATTGAATCTTGTCCTCATTTGCATGTGGGCTTGTGGGCTTGGGTTTAGGTTTCGGCTTGATCTCAATTCTCAATTGAATCAAGCCTAAATTCAATTAAATCTAACTTAATTGAATGCATGCTTGCTTGGGCCCACAATGCTTAATCCATTAATTAAACATAAGCCTAAATCGATAAATGTAATTAATTGATTTACAAACCCAAATGATTAATTCTCAATTAATTGATCATAAGTATTTAATTAATGATTATGAGTTCTTTTAATCAATTAATATCATTAATTGATTATAAGCTCAAACCAATTAATCTCAATTAATTGGTCTCAAGTTTTAATTTATCGAATTAATTAATGCTTGTTATTCCTGTCAAATAGACTCCAAATTAAATAATCATATTATTTAATTCTTATAGATCGATTTCATAAATCATCCAAAATGTATCAATTAATTTAACTCCTTAAATTAATTGACATATTTTTCATAATTAATCATATTAATTAATTCCAAAATTCCATCATGAATTTGTGTGTGACTCTTTAGGTTCACTACTCATCTATACTTGGGCTTGTATAGTATAAAATTTAGCTGGCAACTAATGTTGTATAGATTAATTAAATCAGATTTAAATAATCACCCTCGATTAACTCTTTAATTCAAGAGTACCCGTTGCACATGGGTGGCCACCTAGCAGCAGTCCATGGCACTACATAATAGGTGAATCTACATGAACCTGTAAGTTACGAGTTCCATGAAAATATAGTCCTTCCATCAAGCCAATATTTTGATCGAAGTCTAGGGCACGGAATTGCAATCGATTCCCATCTTGGACTTCAATATCTATGTATCAACTCTACACTTTGTGCTACTCATTTATCAACATCGGAAACTCCTTTCCGATTTGATGAACTACCATGGCCACGGATTTTGCAGATCACAATGTAGAGAACGTAGAAGATTCTTCATCATCTCATGAGCTATGGATTGTATCTTGGAACTCACTAACCTCCATACATGCTCTGACTATGTCTGAGATATGACATTTTAACACCTATAGAAGAAACCACAGCTGCGTCAGACATGATCAAGTCATAGCCGTCCTATGCACAAGGTCACTATGGAACCTCAAGTCAAAGGACCACTTAGTGCACTATCGTAACCAAGGAGTTCTAGTCATACCGATCATGCCTTATTGGCTTCTATATGACAATTTTTGTGAGCCAATTCAGTAAACTTGATAACTCCTTATCAAGCACCCACTAAAGTGCGTAGACGTCTTACGTCATTGTCTATGAAACGCAACAATCATCATATGAACGCATCACTTAGTGCAAGTCTCTAAGGAATCATGGTCGATGCCTCGTCTCAATCGATTCATCGACTTGGAACATTTTAGATAAAACCATAGAGGTTGGTTTCATGGTTGCCATCATATGCGCGAGCCAACCCCGCAGCATTACGATGCAAGAGTTTCAACCAAATGCATAAATATTGTATTAAGAATAAGATGAAGATGGCTAAAGAACAATTCTTAATATTAACATTTTATTGAAAAAGATCATTTGGAATGGTTGACAATGAGCCAACAATTGGCTTGACGGTCACCAATTCTAACACTTTAACCATAACGATCAGATATCAGGCGTGTGTTGGTGAGGTAACTGGACTACTATCAAGGCAATGTTGAAGGACCTTAAAAGGACTAAGGATATGTTCTTGGCATACGGAGGTGGAGAGTTAGTTTTGGAAGGATTTAGCGATGCTAGCTTTTAGTCTGATATAGACGATGCCAAGTGTCAATTAGGATTGGTATTTAGGCTAAATGTTTGTATGGTAGCTTGAAAAAGTTCCAAACAGGATACTATAGTAGATTCCACCACGGAAGCTGAGTACATAACGGCTTCGGAAGCTGCTAAAGAAGTGGTTTAGATGAAAAACTACATCCAACGATTGGATGTAGTGCCTAAAATTTTTCGAGCCAGTAGTTGTCTTCTATAATAACAGTAGGGCGATAGCCTAAGCGAATGAACCGAGATCTTATAATAGATCCAAGCACTTCTTAAACTCTACCATCTGTTAAAAGATATGGTAGGAAGAGGCGACGTGCAGATGGATCACATCACCTTGGCAGAAAACATAGCTGATTCACTGACCAAGCCGGTTTCACAGATCGCTCATACTTAGTATCTGGGGAAAATGGGTCTAAGAAAAGTGGGTGATTGGTTTTAGGTCAAGTGGGAGGTTATTTGAATAGATGACCAAAAGCCAATTAGATTGGTGATTTTGTAATCCGTTCTCAACGATTTCTTTCCAACTGTAATATTGAATTATGATTAAAAGTTATATATTCTATGACACTGTTTTGTTGTGTTACCTTCTTATGTAAATTTCTTTACTGCTCTACGTCACAACAAAGCCCATGTCGAATTAACAATGAATGTATTGGACTACGCATTGGATGGCAACTATGAAACTAACTATTGGAAGTTTGATCTGAAACACTCCAAGTCAAGAACGTCAAGATTGGGCGTCGAGTGTTCTATTGAGACTTGCACCAAGTGTTGCATTGATTAGGTGAGTGTCGTGTTTCATCGATGACAGACATAGGACGTCTATGTAACTTTAGTAGGTGGTTGACATGGGATGTCAAGCCAACGAAACTGGCTCACGAGGAATTGCCATATGGAAGTCTTTGAGGCTTAATCAGTATGATTGGTATTTCGAGGCTCTGATAGTATGGGCTCTAATCATCATACTTGAGGAACCATGACTATCACATATATGTGATGACTATATATTTGATCTGGTAAGAGATGACCGTGTCTGTGATGTGGTCATTATAAGCCTTGTCCAGTGCAGCTGGAGCATGTAGTGGTGATTTTAATGCGATTTGGTTTGATAATGAAAAGGTGAGTCCTTGTCAACACTAGTGGGGCTTATGAGGGATTTCCATTAGATGTTGTTGGATATTTTGATCTACACAATTTGGGGTTTAGGGGGATATCCTTTCACATGGTGTAATCATCGAGGTTGTCCTTACACTGTGAGATGTAGGCTTGATCGGGTTGTGGTTGATTCTTCTTGGAGGCAGGTTTTTCCGGATCTTGAGTTGTAGATTTTGAGCAGTCTACTTGGACCATAGCCCGATACTAATTCAGTTGCGTTCTCGTACATAACCATCGCACTCAATGTGAAGAGTTGTGCTTCGATTGAAGCTTATTGGGCTCGTTGCGAATGGAAGTCAAGTAGGTGATGATGAGTTTGTGGCATTAATGAAATTATCGAAATGTGGTGAGCGGTTGAAGGCTTAGTGTAAGCATGTCTTTGGGGGTGTGGGAAAGCAAATCAAACGATCGGAGCATAATATTGGCGTGTTAGAGAAAATTGAGAGGACTCTGTCCTTGTGTTCAGAGTTGTGTGAAAAATAGTGTGAACTGGAAGGACTACTAGCTGATGAGGAGATGCATCAAAAGTTAAGGGCGATAGTTCACTGGTTGGTTGAAGGTGATCGAAACACGAAGTTCTTTCATGCTAATGCATCTTCTCATTCACATGTAAATTGTATTGAGTCACTGAAGGATGAGTCTGGGCTTCAATACATTTGGAAGGAGGATGTTCAGAGGTTGATTTCTCCTCACTTTAAATCTACGATAAAATATCTATAATTAATAATGTCGGGACCATGTAATTTTATTGATATAAAGAGGTATTAATTAATCAATAAATTAATAATTTATGAGATTTTTTTCTGATTCAACAAACCTACATTGTTCTTCATGAATAAGACATATACATTGTATTGACTAGTTGAACGTTGTTCATGCACAATGTGACTAATTAAATATAACTCTTCCAAAAGGAAGCAGTCATAGTGGCAACAAACATCTCTTGCATTAACAGAAGAATGTTTCCTTACTGCAACTCTAAATGTTTGAGTATCAGGGAAACAGAGGCCAACTTCAAATTGAGGATCATCATTATCCAAATTCAAGTTAAATACAGAAAATCCATCATGTTTTTTCACATCTTTACCTTTACAAGATGCTTCTGCAACTGTTTTTTTCCCCTTCCATTGTAAACCACCCCAGTTAACTTCTGTATCCCCATCATCACCCAAGCTTAATTCACTGTCCACCAACCCTTCAGAGTAGTCAGAATCATTCCCAATAGATTGTTCATCACTACTGTTCACAGGATCGTTCTCATTTTGCACCACCTGAACATTTTCTTGCTGTCTTACTCCTTCAATTATACATCATTGTCTCCTACCCCCTGCCCTTCACTCTGAACAACCTCTTCTCTTTTCTTGATTAATACCACCCTCAGAATCATTCCCAAAACATTCTACATTTTCATTACTAACAGGTAATCTCAAACTAGATTCACCTTGATCTTGACTAAAACATGTTAATGCCCCATGCCCATGATCTAAGAATATCCCAACCATTCTCTCATCATCAACATAATTTATAAACTCTAGTGTATGATTGTCAGTTGTCATTATCATGATTGAGTTGCAATCATATATGCTATTTCTACTGTAATAGAATGCCACATTTTCTGTATCTATTTGCAGTTCCTTGGTCATTTCATATAGTTCAAGCAATGAAATTTCATCTACACAACAATAGTCAAAATGGGCAAGTTTTCCTCCTACATACACCCTACGACCAAATTCACACAATTGCCTAGAATGATGCATTCTAATAGTGAAACAATCACTATTAGGACCTGCAATATGAGCAACAATTATCAAAGCCATAAAAACTTTTGCAAGACAAGCTGTTTCTACTTATTTAAGCATATCATATCATTTTCATTGGTCCCCTACTCAGTCAAAGCCAACATTATTCCCAACTAAATAGTACAAACATAAAGCATCTTCACTACAACAATAAAACAACAAAAAGACAAAAGCATCTTCATCACTTCTGATGCGTACCAGAGTCCAGCAGCACCATAAAATATCGAGGGATCTTCTTGAAAGTCCCAAGATTGTAGGGGAGACTAACCTGCAGAGAGGGGTTAGCACTCCGATGCTTACGTCAGTAATGCTCGACTTGAAAATAAATAAAGAACACTTGAAAGGGACGAGAATAATGATAAAAAGTGTGATAATTGGTGTGTGAATATTCTGAAAAGTGGAGAGAATTTCGTGTATAAAATCTGGAGTAAATGTTACTTCAAAAGTGTCAAGTTGTGAGAGAATGAATCTGAAGTTGAAGTTGTGCAGTGATTGCATAGTGTGCTCCTTTTATAGCCAGTGTTGAACGAGATTTTAGAGAAAATTTGTTAATTTTCATATACCTTTCGAAATCTTGAAGAGTCAGCTTCCTAACGTAACAAACCGCGCATGAATCGGAGTTGAATTGGTGGAGATATATCTGTTTGAGTGGACCTTGTCACATCTGCCAGATTTTCCGGGAAAACAGTTACTTGTTGAGAAATATCCGGATTCTAGCCAATCTATTGGGAATCTGGATGAGATCTTTTAACATGACTTGTCTTGAGGTGTTGGCTAGCCGTGAGATGTGGAATCCGAGCTGTTTGATGATTAGGCTTGTTGTATAAGCCTTTTCCGTGGGCCTGCCACGTCAATTATATGAAATTGGGTTTTTATATGGGAAAAACCTTACTTTTGGGCCTGGTGGTGTCGGCCTGCTGGGCTGCTCAGCCAGAGGGCCTGCTCCTAGCTCTTGGACTGGCCCGGTGGATTTTGAGGGAGTATCAACTTCGATTTTCACAAATTATTAAATAAGTACAACGAAACTATCAATAAACAAAAATACACACAACATTAAACAAATACACCATCTTGACATTATTCACCACATTGCACGCATAACTAGATAACACAAAAATAAACTTGAGAAAATCACTTACCATAGTCCGAGGACTGTCTTCCAAGCGAGATTT
The DNA here is from genome assembly GCA_034509735.1 of Sesamum alatum. NCBI lineage: Eukaryota > Viridiplantae > Streptophyta > Magnoliopsida > Lamiales > Pedaliaceae > Sesamum > Sesamum alatum. The sequence continues at coordinate 23,355,882 of JACGWO010000003.1, forward strand.
CATCACGTTCAGTCCTTAATTTCTGAACCATTGCGCAGCAGAGAAGAAGGCTTGCTTTGTTTTTGGGTGAAAATTTTGTGGGTGAAATTTACGGATTTACAGTCGATTTTCTTGATTTTACTGAAGGCATGCTTATCACGTGGACTCTTAGGCGGGCAAGAGCGTGAAATTACGTATTTACCCATCAACTAATTGGCCCTATGCGCGCGGAATCCACTCAACCGGAATTTTGGTCAGAAAATGCAAAAAAGGGGTAACGTGCAAAAATAAGAAAGGTTGGGTGGTATTTAGTAAAAAAAAATGATTGGGGAGCAAAGTGCAATCGACCCATATGTTGGGGGTGTCTGCTATTTACCCTTTATACAATTATTAATTTATAATATAATGGACCATAAATTTATATAAGGATCTTTCATAAATTTATCTTATTAATCAAAATTATTAGTTTAGACCTTGGGCCCAAGTCGGGACAAGGAAAATTATTCTTTTAGAGAAGTTATTAATTTATCAACTATTAATTTGTGCTTCTACTGTATCTTCAATTCTGCATCTCTGAACTGAAGGACAAGCGGATCCGCCCGGGAGCGCGAGCGGAAGCGAGAAAAGCGAGAAATAGCGTAAATTTAAATCAAATTCAAAATATGTGAATCCCAAGGGGTGTACCCTTGGGTGCTCAACCGGGCGTTCGATGTAGGATGTGTAAATATCAAAACATATATTTAAACACATAGGGCATAGATATACAAATGGAATCAATCAAAGCGTAATAAACCGTTACCTTTGATTGTTTTGCGTATGCTCCCGGCTACTAGCGTTGTTCCTTCTCCGGAATGCTCACGAAATCCAAACGTATGGATTCTCCAAAGGTGATCCACACCACACCAGAAGAAACACACGTTCTTCTTGCTAGAAAAGAACGGGTTTAGGAAGGAATCGGTTTAAGAGAAGAACACTATGAATTAGTGTTCTCTTAAACTTACTTTGTTCTTCTTCTTGATTCAAAATCAAGTGAAGAACACAAGTGTAAGAGAGGGAGGGAGCACGAAATTTTGAGAGAGAGGAGAGGATTTTTGTCTTCTCTTTTTCCTAGAAAAAGACGAATAATGAATCACTTATGCTTGGTGTTGTATATTCTAATATATATACATAATTAATGTGATTATTGGAATGTGTCTAGGTTCATCCAAGGATGTCTAGATTCATTCCAATCAATCACCATCAATTCTTCAATCAAGCCTACCAAAATTTATGGTATGATCAAATCATACCAAAAGGGAAGAGCTTGATTGGAGTTGATTTGTCTCTTTCCAAAAGAGATAAGTCAACATACCACCTAGCATGAAACATGGTTGTTTTTGCTTCCTCCAAGGGAGCGTGTCGGCCATGTTTAATTAAGGAAAGAAGTCCAACTTCTTCCCATCCCAAATTAGGAATTTTTCTCCTCTCGGGTATAATTTAACGAACCGGGTTTTATCGTAATCCAATTGCGACGAATCCAATATTAAATCCAATTTAATGTCCACTTAAATTATTCCCGTTGATCTTTTAATCCAATTAAAAGATCCAACGTCTCAACATCTCAACTTTCCATATTTAATCGAAAATCCAATTTACCGATTAAATGAAAGCCCGATACAATATCGGCCCGTCCATCCAATGGACTTTCCCTTAAGTAATCCAATTACTTATTTTATCCTTCGAGATTGACTCCAAGTCGATCTCTCAACCTCCTCGGTGATTTGTGTGTGACCCTTTAGGTTCACCCTCAGCTAGACTTGGGCCCATGTCCCACAAGGGCCCGTTACCATGGGTGGCCGTCTAGCAATGGTCCATGGCACTAGAGACTAGGTGAATTAGCGTGAACATTTAGGCGCCGATTCCGTACGGGTACGATCCTTCCGTCTACAGTCTCCCGGCCTTAGTCTAGGGTATGGAATTGGGCGTCGGTTCCCATCCTTGACTAGGCATCTATGCTTAATACTCGAGACCACGTATGCTTCATTGCGTCGACACAGGAAACCATTCCCTGTTCGACCAACCACTGTGGCCACAACTTCAAACAGCATGTACGTGTCTCCGAGTGCATAGGAGATACCTCTGTCACATACTGACAGGGGACAGATCCTCTTCTTGGAATCCACCGTCCTCGCTACACATTCTGACTGCACTGGACAAGGCTTATGATAATCATCTTACAGAATGATTACCTCTCGCCAGATCCAAGATACAGCCGTCCTGTGCACGCGACTGCCATGATCCCTCAAGTTTGAGGATTACTCCCGTACTATCGGAACCGGGGAAAACCAATCATACCGACCAAGCCTCCAAGGCTTCCATATGATGATCCCCACGAGTCAGTCCAGTCGGCTCGACCCCAGTCGACCAACCCATCAAGATCGTGTAGGCGTCTCTACAGCCTTCCAGTATCAACTCTCCACCGTCGTAGATCAAGAACATGTCCTTAGTCCTTTTCAGGTACTTTAGGATAGTCTTGACTGCACTCCAGTGTGCCTTCCAGCACACGACTAATATTGGCTAGTTACGCTCAAAGCGAAAGCCACATCAGGTCTAGTGCATTGAACAGCATACTGTATGCTGCCTACGGCTGAAGCATAGGGGATGTCCAACATCTTTTTAAGCTCCTCATCAGTCTTAGGAGACTGCTTCTTGGATAACTTAATTCCATGCCTCATAGGAAGGAATCCTCGTTTTGAGTTCTCCATCTTGAATCTCTTCAAGACTTTCTCAATGTACGAGGACTGGGCCATTCCTAACATCCTTTTAGATCTATCCCTGTAGATCTTGATGCCAAGGATGTAGGATGCCTCGCCCATATCCTTCATGGAGAATTGCATTGACAGCCAAGCTTTAGTGGTACCCAACATCTTAGCATCATTCCCAATGAGCAAGATGTCATCCACGTAAAGCACCAGAAACGCAACTGAGCTCCCACTGATCTTCTTGTATACACAAGGATCGGACTCGTTCTTGATGAAATCAATCCCCGTATGACTTCATCAAAACGTATGTTCCAGCTTCGGGTTTAACCCCTTTTAGTGGATCTGCTAGGGTCCAAATCTTGTTTGTACCCATCGAGTCCATCTCGGATTTCATGGCTTCAAGCCACTTGTCCGAATCGATGTCCGACATTGCTTCTCCGTACGTCTTTGGATCATTATCCAACTGACCGGTCAGGCCCAGAAATCCATACCTATCAGGTGCATGGGATACTCTGGCCGACCTACAGAGGACTGGAACAATATCAGTGGGAACCACTGGCTCAGATGTCACTGCCGCCTCATGGGGTGCCTCACTTGATTCCTCAAGGAGCACCTCATCGCGTTGACTATCCGATGGAAAACCTTTTTCCAAGAACACTGAATTTCGAGAGACAAAAACCTTTTGCTCGGAGGGATCATAGAAATAATACCCCGCAGTTTCTTTCAGATAGCCGATGAACCTGCATAAACTAGACCTCGAGTCCAGTTTATCTCCCACTAATCTCTTGACATATGCGGGGCAACCCCACACTTTCAAGTATTTGTAGGAGGCAGGCTTGCCATGCCATATCTCATATGGCATTTGGGATACCCTTTTAGATGGCGCCAAGTTCAAAACTTTGGCCGCCGTCTCAAGAGCGTATCCCCAGAAGGAAAGGGGTAGTTCGGTAAAACTCATCATGGATCGGACCATGTCCAACAAGGTCCGATTCCTCCTTTCAGACACACCATTAAGCTGCGGTGTTCCAGGAGGGGTCCACTGAGAGAGAATCCCATTCTCTTTTAGATAATCAGTAAACTCACCACTCAAATACTCTCCACCTCGGTCCGACCGAAGGGCTTTGATCTTTCAACCGGTTTGGTTCTCTACTTCAAGTCTGTATTCCTTAAGCCTTCCAAAGGCTTCAGACTTGTACCTCATCAGGTAAACATAACCATACCGTGAGTGATCATCGGTAAAGGTTATGAAGTACGAGTACCCACCTCTAGCCTGAGTATTTAGTGGACCACAGACATCTGTATGGATTAAATCCAACAGACCACTGGCTAGCGTACTTTGTCCAACAAAGGGTTTCTTGGTCATCTTTCCCTTTAGACAGGATTCGCAGGTTGGTAAGTTTTCCAAATCGTCTATTTCTAGACTCTTTGAGTCCACCAACCTTCTTATCCTATCTTTAGAGATATGACCTAACCTCGCATGCCATATGTGTGCGTTATTATGATCCTCACATTTTCGTTTGTGTTCTGCAGTCATAATCCAATTAGACTGTTGAAGTATGTAACCGTTGACCAATGTACCAAGTAAATGAGAAATACCATCTTTGATAATGAAAAAACCATTTTTATTGATGGTAAATTCATATCCCTCCTTATCAAGGACCGGGATGGAAACAATATTTTTAATCATGCTAGGTACATAGAAACAGTCGTTCAGTACAATCCTAACATGACTACTAATGGCTAACTCTAGTGATCCTACGGCCTCCGCGGCAACGACCTTGCCATCGCCTAGCCTCAGGATCATCTCATCCTTGGTTAGCCTTCTGTTTCTTTGCAGTGCCTGCAAATCATTGCAGATGTGAGCACCACACCCGGTATCCAATACCCATGAAGCAGAATTAGTAATCATATTAACTTCAACCACAAACACACCTGGGTTGGAGAGGAGTTGTGGGCACTCCCTCTTCCAATGCCCTTTCCCTTGGCAATGTATGCAGACATCATTTGCCTTGGACCGCTGAGAACCACGGGCCTTCCCTTTCCCTTTGCTCGGTCCAACCGGAGCAACAGGGTCGCCCAGAGCGTGAGCAGGGGCCACAACCGTCTTCCCTTTGCCCTTCTTCCTCTTCCAGCGTCCGACCCTCTTGCCATTCGCCTTGGAGGTCGAAGCCTCTCCTATCAATACCGCCGGCACCGACTTGTGGGTCGTTGCCTCGTATTGGACCAGCATGTTGATCAACTCATGAATAGACTTCTCAAGTCCGTTCATGTTATAGTTTACAACAAACAGGTCATAGGATGGAGGAAGCGACTGGAGGATCACGTTAATGTACGTGTCATTGTTAAGCCCAGCTTTAAGGTCCTCGAGTTTCTCCACTAGGGAGAGCATCTTGACCCCATGACTCTGTAAGACGCTCCTTCAGCAAGCTTGGTGCCAAAGAATGCTTTTGTGGCGGCATATCTAATATGCCTATCCGGAACCGTATAAACCTCGTTCATGCGGAGCATTATGGCGGAGACGTTGTCCAGCCTCTCATACTGCTTTTGGATGTCGTTAGACATGGAAGCCAGTATGATACTGCGTACTTTCCAGTTGTCCTCATGCCATTTCTCGAACGTCAAACGTTCTTCAGGCGTGGACCCCTCCGGTAAGTTGCTCGGTGGCGGCTCGTCCAAGACGTAGCCTTGGTTCTCGAAACCGAGGACAATCCTCAGGTTTCTCAGCCAGTCCGAGTAGTTCGTTCCGTTGAATTTGTTAGTCTCAAGAATCATGGTTAACGGGTTCTTAGACATATCTACATTAATGAAAATGTAAAGCAGAAATTAGCAGATGATGGTAATATTATTGTTCAAGTTGAAGACTTGGTCTTTTAATCTTTAACCCTCCCACTATTTATACGAAAATCCGCCACTCGCAAGCGGAGTTTCGGGAAACCATTTCCTAGTGGGCTTGGGATCCACAAGCATAATCTCCATGCCCCGCTTTTACGATTCACATGAAGAAGACCTTGTGGGAGATATCCAATATCATTCTCATCCAATGAGATTCCCAAGATATTTTGCCTCACCTATTCACATGGTCCCGAGGACTCCAAGCGAACCATGTTACTCAGTGTTGGGCCTGACCCATCAACCAAATCATGCCTCAAACTGTCGCCCCCCACGACTCGTGAGACAGGGAAACAACGAGCGCAGTCTTTTTGTTCACAACAATAGTGCAGCTTTCCCCTATTCCAAATGTGCCACGACTCGTGAGACCATACTTGGGTAGTGGTAGCTTCCTCACCACATTGCTGTGGATGGAAGGCTCGGACAGACCAAAATACCATTTTGATCCAAGTCCGTTCTGGGCCTAATATTTAATTTGGTCCAACCAAATGAGAGTTTGTGTATGACCGAGACCTCATCACATTATTGTGTTTTAGCATGCATAAATATCCAATATTTAAAGCGATAAATAAATACGCCGCATGTAGAAAACATAGCATACCCCTGTTAGGATGATCACAAGCCCAACCTATGCGACCCACTGAGCCCGCAGTGAGTCTATGGTCTGTCTAGGGTGGTCCTAAATTATTACAATAATAATAAACCCATTGTCATTCCAATGGGCCTTGAAGTGCTTCTTGTTTCACGCCTTGATGCTCCTCCTTGGGGTCTCCGACTCCAATTGCTTGTTAAAATTGAAACCTCACCAATCCTATCTACTCTCATTACAACTGAAAGTAATACATCGGTAATAAAGAAAACAAGCTTTAACATCATGAGGCTGAAAATACGGGAGATGATAGTCCCAAAAATAAGAGGCACGTAGGCCCCACCCAACAGAAAATAAATGATCATACATTCATCCATACATAAGGTCTAGGGCTCTTGTGATCATCCCATGTTGATTCCATCAACTCACATAACATAATTATTCCAAATAATCATGCATAAATAACCAATGGATATTCCAAATACCCAAGTGATGTCCAACATCACAAAAGCATAAATATACAAATAATATGCAAAATTCAAATTTTAAATTTAATGGACATTTTAAACAATGCATCCAATGCATGTTTTAATCCCAAATTAATTAAGAAAATTTAATTCAAGGAATAATGCAATTATCCCAAAATAAAAAAATGCAAAATTAATATATTTTCAGAATATTGTGCAGAAAATCGAATTTTTCGGAGAAAATCGAAAAACGGCACAAAACGGCCCAGCCGTTGTGCTGGCCGGCCGCCCGCGCGCATAGGGCAGCGCGCGCGCTCTGTGCCGCGCGCTGGCAGCGGCCGGCTGCGCACAGCGCGCGCACGCGCCCCTGCCGACCGAAGCCCCGCCGCGCGCGGCCGCTGCCGACCGATCCCAATTTTTTTTTTTTTTTCAAAACTGTTTCAGCACAATAACATTAATATTATTCTGAAAATAAGCATGCAATTTTAGATCCAATCTAACAAAATTAAGCATGCCAAAAGTCCATTAAATCCAAACAATTGAATCATCATATTATTCATATATTTATGTAATCTAACATGCCAATAAAGCCATTTAAAAGCAAGTAGATCATGCCAAACACATAGATCTATGCCCCTTACATCGAACCGGGCTCTGATACCACTTGAAGGACAAGCGGATCCGCCCGGGAGCGCGAGCGGAAGCGAGAAAAGCGAGAAATAGCGTAAATTTAAATCAAATTCAAAATACGCGAATCCCAAGGGGTGTACCCTTGGGTGCTCAACCGGGCGTTCGATGTAGGATGTGTAAATATTAAAACATATATTTAAACACATAGGGCATAGATATACAAATGAAATCAATCAAAGCGTAATAAACCGTTACCTTTGATTGTTTAGCGTATGCTCCCGGCTACTAGCGTTGTTCCTTCTCCGGAATGCTGACGAAATCCAAACGTATGGATTCTCCAAAGGTGATCCACACCACACCGAAAGAAACACACGTTCTTCTTGCTAGAAAAGAACGGGTTTAGGAAGGAATCGGTTTAAGAGAAGAACACTATGAATTAGTGTTCTCTTAAACTTACTTTGTTCTTCTTCTTGATTCAAAATCAAGTGAAGAACACAAGTGTAAGAGAGGGAGGGAGCACGAAATTTTGAGAGAGAGGAGAGGATTTTTGTCTTCTCTTTTTCCTAGAAAAAGATGAATAATGAATCACTTATGCTTGGTGTTGTAGATTCTAATATATATACATAATTAATGTGATTATTGGAATGTGTCTAGGTTCATCCAAGGATGTCTAGATTCATTCCAATCAATCACCATCAATTCTTCAATCAAGCCTACCAAAATTTATGGTATGATCAAATCATACCAAAATGGAATAGCTTGATTGGAGTTGATTTGTCTCTTTCCAAAAGAGATAAGTCAACATACCACCTAGCATGAAACATGGCTGATTTTGCTTCCTCCAAGGGAGCGTGTCGGCCATGTTTAATTAAGGAAAGAAGTCCAACTTCTTCCCATCCCAAATTAGGAATTATTTCTCCTCTCGGGTATAATTTAACGAACCGGGTTTTATCGTAATCCAATTGCGACGAACCCAATATTAAATCTAATTTAATGTCCACTTAAATTATTCCCGTTGATCTTTTAATCCAATTAAAAGATCCAACGTCTCAACATCTCAACTTTCCATATTTAATCGAAAATCCAATTTACCGATTAAATGAAAGCCCGATACAATATCGGCCCGTCCATCCAATGGACTTTCCCTTAAGTAATCCAATTACTTATTTTATCCTTCGAGATTGACTCCAAGTCGATCTCTCAACCTCCTCGGTGATTTGTGTGTGACCCTTTAGGTTCACCCTCAGCTAGACTTGGGCCCATGTCCCACAAGGGCCCGTTACCATGGGTGGCCGTCTAGCAATGGTCCATGGCACTAGAGACTAGGTGAATTGACGTGAACATTTAGGCACCGATTCCGTACGGGTACGATCCTTCCGTCTACCGTCTCCCGGCCTTAGTCTAGGGTATGGAATTGAGCGTCGGTTCCCATCCTTGACTAGGCATCTATGCTTAATACTCGAGACCACGTATGCTTCATTGCGTCGACACAGGAAACCATTCCCTGTTCGACCAACCACTGTGGCCACAACTTCAAACAGCATGAACGTGTCTCCGAGTGCATAGGAGATACCTCTGTCACATACTGACAGGGGACGGATCCTCTTCTTGGAATCCACCGTCCTCGCTACACATTCTGACTACACTGGACAAGGCTTATGATAATCATCTTACAGAATGATTACCTCTCGCCAGATCCAAGATACAGCCGTCCTGTGCACGCGACTGCCATGATCCCTCAAGTCTGAGGATTACTCCCGTACTATCGGAACCGGGGAAAACCAATCATACCAACCAAGCCTCCAAGGCTTCCATATGATGATCCCCGCGAGTCAGTCCAGTCAGCTCGACCCCAGTCGACCAACCTATCAAGATCGTGTAGGCATCCCACGCCTGTCGCCGATGAAACACGGCACTCATCCAATGAACACGACTCTTGACGCAAGTCTCAATAGGACTCTCGATGCCCTGTCTCGAGGTCCTCGACTTGGAACGTTTCAGACCCAACTCTTAATCAGTTGGTTTCATGACCACCATCCAATGCGTGGCCCAACTGCATGAGTTGTTATCCATGGTCTGTGGGCTTTGTTGCGATATAAGTTAAACACCGTTTTAACAAATGTAAGATGAGCGCAACAAAGAAGGTACCATTGGTGACGAACACTCATCTTATTCATCACATAATAATATTACATTCTCATCAAGTTGTCGGATAGATTACAAATTGCCAAACCTATTGGCTTTCTGGTCACCTATTCCAACATGAACATGGTAGATATAGAGATGGCATGTGCAGCTATGGAGTTGAGACTTAAAGTGGAATTCAACAGTTCCTATCTCAACCTTTTATGCTATATGAGTTTGCCCGAGCTATTTCTTCCGTGTCTCCACTTACATCTTCAGGTCCGAATTGGTTTCCTCCTTTCTTCTTTCAGACATATTGGAGTGTAGTTTGGTCAGATGTTACAAAATGTGTGTTACATGTTTTGAATGATCGTGTTATGGCCCCAGATTTTAATTCCAACATGTTTTATTAATTCCAAAAGTTTAAAATATGGAGTTTGTTTCTCAGTTTGTCCCATCAGTTTATGTAATGTTGTTTGTAAAATTGTGCCAAAAGTGGTGGCAAATAGACTAAAGTTGTGTTGAGGAGATAATATCCCCGTCTCAAACAAACTTTTATCAATGGTTGACTCATCTTTTAAATGCTTTATTGGATTTTGAGTGTAATCATTCTTAAAAGATAAGAGGTAAGGGAAAAAGGAATTTGCTGCTTTAAAGTTGGTCATAAGTAAGGCGTACGACAGATTACAATGGTCCTTTATTGATTTCTCGCTGACCAAGTTGGGCTTTCCTGAGACGTTTGTTTCTCTTGTTGTGTTTTGTCTCTAGTGGGTGTTGTTCTCATTTGTTATGAATGAAGAGCAGTTTGGTTATATTCGGCCACAGAGAGGGGTTCGACAAGGGGATTTTTTCTCCCTACTTGTTCATTTTATGCTCAAAGGTCTTTAGTGTTTTGCTTCAAGATGCGGAGTGTTGATGTGTTATTCAAGGTAGTTCTCATTTAGTTTTTGCAAATGATTCACTTATAGGTGACAGGTGGTGAATTTGGAGAAGTGTGAAACGGTTTCCAGTCCAAATGTGATGAGAGAGGTCCAGAGTAGTGTTACGAGTATACTCAAGGTCCGTGTTGTTTCTAGGCTGGAGATTTATCTAGGTCTACCATCGATGGTAGGTCGATCAAGGGGGCGATTTATCAAGGCATACGTGATAGGATAAGGAGGAGATTGGTGGTTTGGAAGGAGAAGTTGTTGCAAAAGCCGGAAAGAAGATTTTAATCAAGTGGCTAAATTCCTGATTAGAGACTGTGTCATATGACATTACTCTTAGAGGGGTAACTTTAGCATACGCAATGCATAGCATCTGGCTATTAGGGAGTGTGGGCATCTAGGTGCTGCAAGAGGCGAATCATTAGGCTCTCAAGGGGTGGTTGAGTGGTCCTTTTTGTGGACGTCAAGAGCACCAAGCAAGGTGAAACATTTTTTGGTGAAGGCGCACGCATGGGGTTGTTCTAGTGCTGAATAATTTACAATGGCGAAGAGTGGATGCGTGGTAGGGGCGTCCTTTCTATGGGAAAGAGAATGAGGATGAGAAACATGTGAAGGTACGAGTGTGCCTTTGCTAGACGATGTTGGGCATTATTTGGTGTTCTTTGCGTTATTGTTTCTGAGTGGGAGAGTCTCGGTAATAGCGTGCTGCAGGCGGCTTTTGGAGAAGCTAGATCATAAGCAGTTCTGCTTTCCATTGATGTTGGAGTCCATGGTTCAAAGTATCGGCTGATATCCGATGATATCGGCTGATACATAACCGGATCGACCCTTGTCGATCCGATAAAATCAATCGATACCCTATATTATCCGATAATCCTTTGTATCGTCGATATTATCCGATGTCATCCGATATTATCACCGATACAATGATAATATCGTCTATATCCGATGATATCGTCGATAATATTGGATGATATAAGCGATATTATGACAAAAGCTGTGGAGGAATCATTTTACTATTATTTGACACCAATTATTTACGAGTGAGTATTACACAAAGAATTGACAAGCGAATGAATTTTCTAGTTGTCTATGTTGATATTAGCTTAGATAAAGAAAATCTATGAGAAGAAAATGAGCCATCCTCACCAATTGTAATTAAGTCATTCGAACCTACTTTCAGAAAATCACCAGCAATGGATAAGTCAGCAGCATGCAAGCTTAAGGGAATAAATGGGGGTTCAAACCTCATACCAGGAACAAGCTTCCAAACAAGTATAAAGAGAAAATTTTATTTCTCATCAATATACGCAAAGCAAACAACAGAAAGGTTCTTGCACCTCACCTCCCTAAGCAGCGATAAATGTAATTTATCGATGCTTGATATTATAAAACTTTTGGTTTGTAATATTATATAGTAATTTATGGTGCTTGATTGCTTTTTTAATTTTACTAATTTTTTTGGATTTTTTAAGCATTATATAACATATTTTGCTTGGTATCGCCCGATAATATCTAGATACGTCGTGATCGATGTGGAACAATAACCGCCGATATTATCGCCGATACCGCGACTTTGAACATGTCTTAGACTGGGCAATATGGAGATAGAGGAATAGATTGTTATGCGAGGGGGAGCACAAAACGCCGCGTAATATGGTTGTATTTTTCAAGAATTTATTTGCAGGCAATTTGGGAAGCTAATCTTCGTCATCTGCTGCCAAGGTTGGTGCCTAGAATGCGAGAGCGATGAAACCTCCAACGAACGGAGGCCTCGTTGTGAACTTTGTGGGGTTTTTGTTTTTAGCAAGTGGTACGCAGGTGTGGGAGCGGTGATTTGAGATAAGCGAGGGAGTTGTGTGCATTGGACGAAAGACTTTTGTGCTAATGCTCGAGAAGTATCCCAAGCCTATGCAGCGGGATGGCTGTGGTGATCATGATTCAAAGTATCGGTCGATATCCGATGATATCGGCTGATACATAACCGGATCGGCCCTTGCCGATCCGAAAAATCCGCCGATTCGCTATATTATCCGAGGTGAAATCGTATCGCTGATGTTATCCGATGTCATCCGATATTATTGCCGATACAATAATAATATCGCTCGTATCCGATGATATCGCCGATAATAATGAATGATATCGGCGATACAATTGATTTACATGAGCAAGTTAGGAAATGAAGATTGCACTGAGGAAGCTTCAAAATCTTGCTAGGGCAGAACAGTTTGGCAGAACGGCTTGAGGGTCTTGCTGTGGCAGAACAACTTCAAAGTAATTCCAAGCTTCAGATTGCAATTCCAATCAATGGCTATTTTCCTGGCAAATTTCTGAACTTGAGCAGTGATAATGGCGATTTTTGCAGCTTTTTCAAACTTGAAATTGAGTATTGTTAAGACAAAGAATCTCTTGCTTTTTCAGATATATTGGAAGTGATAGCTTAGATGGACATAAGGCTGCAACAGAGGCTAAAATCGGCAGAGATTCCCACATTATTAAATGAGAATAGTGATTGACTTGTCTATCACAAAAAAGAAAGCTACCATTTATGTATTGTTTATAATAGGAGACAATTATTGTAGGTAAATAGCAAAAAGAACCCGTGACTTTATTGTACATTTGAAGTTTATAAATGCATCCCAAGTTTCCAAGCTCCCAAACCAAAAATATTACTCTACTTTTGTTGTGTTCAAAGTATCCAGCTTTCCAAACCCGTAAGTCTTGAAGTTATAAATTGGTTCAATTATTATGTTTATTTATTTGTATTTTGTTAAATATATCAAATTATTATCTAAAATACATTTTTTTTAATTCTGTCGTATATTTCAACTTAGTTCAGTTCATTATATATATATATATGTCAACTTAGTTTAGTTCATTATATATATATGTCAACTTAGTTTGGTTCATTATATATATATGTGTCAACTTAGTTTGGTTCATTATATACATTACTCGTAAGTCTTTAAAGTACTTAGTTTGGTTCAATATATATATATATATATATATATATATGTCAACTTAAAATGTTATGTAGGTAATTTTACTTTTTAGTTTAATATTATTTTTTTATGTAATAAAAAAAATTACTTTTTACTTTTAGTATATGGTCAAGAATTTTATAAATTTTACTTTTAGTTTATATTGTTACTAACAATTTTATATATATATAGTTAATGACTCCAAAATTGGATAATGGTTGGGAGCATGCAACTCCTGTTGGAAGAGATAGAAAAAAATGTAAGTGTAATTACTGTGGAAAAATTGTACATGGTGGGATTACTCGCCTTAAACAACACATTGCACACGTATCTGAAAATGTAGAATCCTGTACAAGAGTTCCATCAGAGATTCAGAAGATGGTACGAAAGCTATTAGATGATGGGATAAAAGAAGGGACAGCCTCGCTTCGAAGAAAAGAAGCGATAATTAATGTTGTTAGGGAAGATAGTCTATATGGTGATGTGCCAAATATTCCTATTGATAGTAGTGATGAGGATGATGACGACACATATGAGCATGGAATGTCAGCATTGGAGCGTAAACAATTGAAGCAAGCTATGGCTGAAAGTCGTTACATGGGATTTGTAGAAGATGAAATCCGACGATCTTTTGGTAGAGTGCAGGTATTAACAAAATACTGAAATACTTGTTTGCAAAATATTAATTAATGTTTATTTAACCCACTATTAATTTTATTTTATTTTAATTTGCAGGATATGGCTCGTCCTCAAAAGGGTCAACTTCTGGAGCAAAACGTGGAATTTCACAAAGTTTTGGAGTAAAATCAGGTATTGAGATGCCTCCTACTGGCTTTGACCCACACATGTTTCCCACAAGAAAGAAAACTGTAAAAGGGATGCTATCCAAGGAAGGAATGAAGAAAGTAGGTAAAGCTGTGTCAAAGTTCTTTATTTTCAATGCTTTACCATTTAATGCGGCGGATAGCGGTCCCTACATGCAATCTATGATTGATACCATCGCTGAGGTGGGACTTGGTGTTAAGGGACCATCTGGTTATCAAATCGGCAATATATATTTGAATGAGGAGATCGAAGAACTCGAAAAATACATTGGCACCCTCAAAGTTAAATGGCCGATTTTTGGGTGCACAATTATGTGCGATGGCTGGAGTAGTAGAACACGACATCCAATCATAAATTTCATGATTTATTGTGATCAAAACATGATTTATCATTCATCTATGGATTGCACAAATAAAGAGAAGAATGCAAATTTCATTTTTGGTCTTATGGATCAAGTAGTTAAAGAAATCGGAAAACAAAATGTTGTTCAGGTTGTCACAGATAATGAGAGCTCTTTTAGAGCTGCAGGAGAGATGTTGATGCAGAAAAGAAAGCATCTATTTTGGTCCTCATGTGCAGCACATTGTTTCGATTTGATGCTGGAGGACATTGAAAAGATAAAATCAGTAAGAGCGACCATAGATGAAGCTAAGAGAATTACTAGCTTCATATATAGTGATAAGGTTGTGAATCTGATGAAGGTTTACACCAAGGACAGAGAATTGTTAAGACCCAGAATCACTAGATTTGCGACTGAATATATTGCCCTTGAGAGTCTCCTTCATCATCAAATGGAATTAAGACAATTGTGTACATGTGATGAGTGGAGGACTTTCAACAATACCACAAAACAAAGAAATAAGGCCAGCCGGGTGTCTGAGATAATATTAACAGAGAGATTTTGGAAGAAAGCAAGAGAATGTTGTCAAATTATGGAGCCTTTAGTGAGAGTGTTGAAGGCCGTGGACCGGGACAAAAAGCCCACTTTGTGTATCATATATGAAGCAATGTATCAAAGGGAAGATGATGACTATTATAGTCCAATTGATCTTAATCATATCTTTCATGACACTGACATCTTGGACGAGTGGACACGGGAAAACAAAGAGCCGTTGCTACCCGAAGATGATTTAGAGTGGTTAGATGAAGACAACCAACAGAATGAAGAAGGGCTTAGGGACAATGCACCAAACGATGAGGATGATGATGCCACGCTTCATTTGTCTGGTTGGTCTATTCAAAGGTCATTAAAAGGGAAAGGTAAACATGTTTCATCGTAGGAAAAAGCTAAACAAGTCACGTTCAAGGACAAAATTGGACAAGTTTCGTCCTTAAGAAAGGATAAACATATTTTACCAAGGTCAAACAATCAGGATGATAGTGATGACGATGACGATGATGATGATGATGATGACGACGACGACGATGACAATGATGCAGATGGAAATGGGCACAAAGATACCCAACAAAGTCATGGCATGACATGGATTGAAGGAGGTGAAAATTACTATGCAACTCAAGACACAGACCATGAGTATCGCCCCGGAATTGAGAATCAACATCGGTTCCTATCCAATTTATCGGATTTCCCCAGTCAATATGATGATTCTCAATCACAAAGACATGGTAGAAGGCAGCCTGACCTCCAGTACTCTATGCAGAATCTGGAAATTGATAATTACAGACCACACCAATTGCAAGGATATCAAGGGTCATCAACAAGTACACATAGTGGGAGATCTCGGGCTAGAAGAAGAAATCGTGGAAGCACTACAGATAGCCTTGGTGAGAGTAATCGACATTCAGTTATAGAATCCTCTCATAGTAGTGGTACTAGTACATACTATCAAGGTTCAGACTATCACAACCAGAACATGGAGCATGTAATGCCATCACAACCACTTCCTCAAGTGCCTTATAATCTACCGTATCAAGGTGTTTTTTCCATAAGGCTCTTATGTAATACCAACTCAACCAGTGATGTACTTCCATATGGAATACCTTCTCACCAGGCAGGTGTTATCAATGTTGGTTCTTACGCCACGCCTTTCGGTTATAATTACTCATCCACTTTCTTTTGATCATGCTTGTATATCTTAAGCATTTTTGTAATTTATCGATGCTTGATATTAGAAAACTTTTGATTTGTAATATTATATAGTAGTTTGTGGTGCTTTATTATTTTTATAATTTTACTAATTTTTTTGGAATTTTTTAAGCATTGTATAACATGTTTGCTTGGTATCGCCCGATAATATCTCGATACGCTGCTACCGATGTGGAACAATACCCACCGATATTATCGCCGATACCGATACTTTGAACCATGATGGTGATTGCTGCTGATTTTCGAGGTGGTTCGATAATATTTAGGGCAGTTGCAGGTGGGTGATGGATATGATGCAAAGGAGCATAAGATTGTTGGAGTCGGGTGGTCCAATTATTGAAGATATTAGACTGTTGTTGCACACTTTTGCTAGTGTTCTGTTTAGTTGTATTGGAAAAGAAGCATGCGGTTGCAGTAGGATTGGCTAGACATGGCAGGAGGGTTGGTGAGGGGGAGAAATTTCATGAATTTCTTTTGGAAACTTTATATGATGAGGCCCACAACTTGTGAATGAATGAAGTTTTGTTTTGAAAAAAAAAAAAAAGCCTAAGCTTCATTTTAGCCTCTATATTTTTGTGAAATAGCTATAAACTCTCATGTAATTTAAAAATAAATTAAAAGTTCCCTATATTTTAATAAATTTAGCATGAAATCCCGCTTTTGTTAATTTGGAGAGATACGACAAAAGTGCGTTTGTGCCTGATTTTTTTGGGTGCTTGGACATTTTCTTGGTCATTTTTAACTATAATGCCCCTTGTTTTGTCTACACGATCAAATCGACTTGTTTGAAGTTTATTTTGAGTAATTTTTATTTTTATATTTTCATCCCTACTAAATATTAGGTAATTTTGTTTTTAAATATATTTAATTAAATATCAAAATACCAAAAAGGTAAATAATTTTTTAAAGTTTTATACTTTAAATTGTAAATTAAATTAAAATCACAATACAAAGATTAATATACTAAAGTTAATTCTCTAAATTTAAATATCTATATGAATATTGATGTGCATAAAATGGCAGGTCCGAACAGACCCAAATGATTCAAAAGAAAAAAATAGATCGCACGAGCTCAAAAAAATACAAGACTCAAAGTACCCTCGAAGGGAACCTAATTCGTGCCTGCAGGCCCAGAGAAAGACCAAACCAAGCTCCTCCGGACAATTAGATAGCAGGCCAGGCCCAGACGAGAAGAAGATGCTTGTCTTGGCCCCTGAAGTAAAGTCCAATAGTGAAGATCTTGGGTCAGTCCAAGGAAAGGAGCAAACTAGGCTCCCAAAAGAATTCGGCCACGGAAGCCCCGCGACAGAAGGCCCAGAAGATAAGGCCCGCCCATGACTGAAGGCCTAGAAAAGGAGCTCCGACCCTGAAGTCTGGATAAGAATTATCCAAAGCCCTCTCCTTATCCACGCAAGATCTCCTCAACCCCCTCCTCCGAATCCAGAGTGCATTTTCAACCGCCTCGCTGAAAATCCGGGAGAGCATCCAAGATTCTCTCAACTATTTCAAACCTTTTAGAAGATCCCTCTCTTCGGTACTCTACAGAGACCTACAACCGTCTTCTTGAAGTTATGGAGGACAAGAGTCCTCCCCCGTGGCAGAGATCCTCCTCTATAAGTACTAGCCCCTTGACTGGTATGGGAGGATGAATTTTCTACCCTCTCAAGCTCAATAATGTTTTTCTTCTCTCTAAGTTCAATAATTCTTTCTCAATTTACACTAAGCACGCTTTGTGCTCACTCTACACAAATTCTCATTAATTTCTTATTTCATTCAAGTTTATTCTCTCATAATTGCTTACTAACTTGAGTATCAAACTGCTAACATTTTCTTTTTTTGCAGGTCTCCTTCCCTTGACTTGTAGAAATTAAACGAAGTCCACTCACTTCGAGCCCAAGAAAATCAACCTGATTGAGCTCTTTTAGCTCACATCAAATATAATTTAAATATATTAATATTATATTATTTACTTTAAATAATATTTAAATTTAAGTTACCATTATATGTAGTTGAAATCAAAATTTAATAATTTTTTATATGTAATTTAAAATATGAAAACCTTAAAATCAATTTTCTTAAATTGTTAAAAGCATTTTTTTTAACTGTTTTAAAAACCTAACTTTTTCTTAACGACCCACTCTTTTTTTCTAATTTGTTTTTTGTTATTTTTTTAATTATAAGAATTAAAGTTGGGCCAAATTATTGGGCTTATTTATATTTTTATTATAAAAAAAAATTACACATTTACCGCAAAAGCGGTAAATGTTGCAAAAATATAGTGGGTCGCCAGCTGGCGACCCACTATTAAATTTATTTTTTTTTGCTGGGTCGCCAGCCCAGCCGGCGACCCACGGTCGCCCGCTGGGCCAGCGACCAGGCGGCGACCCTTTTTTGTTTTTTTTTTGTTTTAAAATCATTTTTTTATTATATTTAATTGTTAATATATTAATAAAATTTATTAATTAAATCTTATGTTATTATTATTTCAAGCTAATTATGATTATTCATTAAAAAAAAATAATTGACACTATGATAATTTAAAGAATTATGATTATAAAAATTTAGAATTAAAAATAATACACTAAAAAATTACGTAAAAATGTATATTCAAGTATTTGGTATATTATTTTGTCGTCTACGACCCTGCCTTTGGACGTTACTTTGGCTTGAAGGACCTTGGTTTTGTCGGGATTGACTGCGAATTTGTTGTCGTGCACAAGCTTGTGCCCAATCCATTTCATTACGTATTCGGGTACTTTGGCGTCGACCCGAACGAGTTGATGTACGAAGAGTATCATCGTGGACCAATTGAAAATTGGGAATATCCCAATAGTCTTCCGCCATTATAGGTTGAAAAGATTCAGAATATGTCATTCGGTAAGGCATTAAAGCATAATATTGCTTAACCATTGATGCAGCGTTAAGCCTATATGCAGCACATACCTTTTGAGCATGAGAGCATGGTATTCCAAATTGATTCCATTTGCCACATAAACACTCTTGAGTTGCAATTTTCACAACGTGAGTGTTACACCCCTGTCCATAATAATGTTGGAACCCTTGAATGCACGGTTTGAAAGCCCAAAATAGATATTTGATGACATACGCACCAATTGAGCGCCGGAATGATTTGTGCTCCCATTCAACAATTGTTCCATCATTCCATTTTTGAAGTGCGCCAAGGTAACTGGGGAGTTTTTTGAACAGAGCTCTCCCACATCCCATAGACAGTCTCACGGGCCATCTTCAAACTGTACCATGCCTTCGCATATGATATGTCGAAACCTAATTGGTCCTTCACAGTTTGGATGACATTTTTTATTCCATATGTAGGGTCGCATTTTACTTGTCCCAATAACAAGGACGCAACAAAACCTCTATCTAAATTGCAATGCTCGAGTGACAGTTCTGATATAACACAAGTGTGGTCACCTCCATATTTTGTGATCACCCAATGTCCAAGTTTAGCTTTATCTATTCCTCGGAGGTACCACCTACACCACATTTCTGAAAAAGAAAAAAAAAATAATGAATGTGTATAAGTAAAAATTTGACCAATGAATGTGCATAAGTAAATAATCAATTTATGAATGTGCATAAGCTATTTAAGAGTACCTGGGGTGCTATGTTTGCATACGACTTTCCATATCTTGGGAGTGCTCTCTAGAATAAAATACTCACGACGTGCATGTCGTATTGAGTAATCTTTCACAGCACCTATCAAATGTACTTTATTTTTGAAAACCATGCCTACATCGAGCTTGCCTTGATTTGTATCATAATATTTTGCGTACTTCAAAGATGGAACATCGATGGAGTCCGCAGGCATCTCCGGAAAAGTTTGTTCAAAAAAAGGTATAGAACGATAAAACATGTGAGCATTTTCTGGAGTTGGTGTAATAGAAGGCTGAATTGGCGTTTGGTGTGTTGATGGCGTACCTTCTGTATTATGAGCTAATGTCTCGGCCATCACATTAACGTCAATATCATCCTCGGGATCTAGGGGCGGTATTGGAAATTCTGCTTCGTCGGGCTTGGAACCTTCATCTGAGTATTGTGCAAAACTATCACCTTCTGGATCATTTGCAACTTCATCGTCGTCAAAAATCCTATCAGATTCATGATATTTTTGTGAGGTCGTGGCCCCTGTGCAGTAAATCCCAACATTTTGAAGGCCTTCTGTGACTCTAACAACCTCGGGTGTGTCATTATGCAATGAAGTGGAAGCACCTGCAAAAAAATCATCATGCCAATTTTGAACATTTGCGAACCCCGGGTTTGACAAAAGAGATATGTAGTCGCCCCATTGTTGATTTAACATTTGCGAACCAGCTGCAGCTTCAACTTGTGTTGTTTCAACATATGCTTTTATTTGAGTAGTATCCACATCAGGGTTGAGGAATTCTGCTAAGTTGTCATCATCAAGCGGTATTAGAGTTTCTTTTATTCGCCCCATGTATTGACCCACGTGCTTAACAGATACTTTTAATAAATATTCAGTATTATTAACTCGTAGTTTTTTGTACAACTTGGTTAAAAACTGCGAAAATGTTGTTGAACGTGAAATCCTCATCAATCCCATGGTTGCGGTCATACGTAACCGACCAACCATCTTGATATATCTCTCCCCCAAAATAGATCAATGCATCAATGCGAGAATTAGATGTCGACATATCTGCAACCATAATCGACGAATGTTAAATGAGGTTGATATAAAAAAAATTAAATACAATACATGACGTAGTTACTATATCTTACCGAGTTGAGTGTAACTGTTACAAGACTTATAATTATTCTTGAATGTAAAATATGAGAAGTGGTTCAAATTACACGAACATATGAATCAGTAAGACTTGTGAAAATTGTAACAAACTCCACGCATATATATATTGCACAAGGCCTTAAAGACCTTGTGCAATAATTGACTCACATGCATAATTATCGTGCATGTGAGTCTATGACATGACAAGGCTTGCATAGCCTTATTATATGACAAGGCTATGCAAGCCTTGTCATATATATATATGACATGACAAGGCTATGCAAGCCTTGTCATATCGGCTTGCATGGTCTTGTCACGTCATATATGTGACAAGACGATATATATATCTATATATATACACGATATTACTAAATCTATTTTTCACTTCAAAACTAATATTCAATATGCAGAGTGAGAATAAAGATGGGTGGTATTACCAAAACAATCTATTTTACAGGGGGAAATGGACAGACGAGCTAGAGAAGATTTTCGTTCATGAATTGGTCAAGTATCTCAATATGGGACACTTCAAGCCAGGCTCCATCGACCCAGTTTGCATCCGACTGGAAGTGGCACGGGTAAACAAGAAGGCTGTGAATAAAATATTGTACGAGGAGGCCGTCCACCGACTAAACATCCTTAGACAGCGTTATAATATTTATAAAGATCTGAAGAGTACTTATGGAGTGTCGTGTGATGCAAGAACGGGTGTGTTAACTGCCAAAGGATCGGTATGGGAGTCTATTAGCAAGGTACGTGTGTATTGTCTCTTCGAGGTTCTGTATTATTCAACATTGAATACTTTTCCTTTTGTTTTTGGATCAGTGGGATCATTATGTCAAGTGTTACATCAATGCATACGAACGACACCAGGATGCATTATGGTGCCTTTTTGACTCCCCAGATTTGAAGAGCATCGACCCAAGGGAATTTTTCCCATCTGCAAGTCGCACAGAGCCTAATGAAGATGGAAGTTACAACTATCATTAATTCTATGATAATACTTGTATCTTCATTACCTTCAATAAGAACTCGCCTATAAAATGACGTGCAGTAAAACAAGTTTTATATCTCTTCTACACATTCAAAATTCAATCCGGTGCTACATATTTATATTAGCAATATGAATCAAAGAATTCTATATGGTCCACATGATGACAGTATTTTATCACAACAACAACAACATAGGTCTGATGACGTCCCTACTGGCAACATTGATGAACTACTCCATACAAAACGTGCTGATTCGGCATTTTGGAGTCTCCTCGAGTCAAAATGTCCACATCCTCGTGTACTTGAACTCATACACGAAATGGATTTCTACGGCGTATACAAATGTGGTAGAATTCAATTAGATAGTCATCTCATCACCGCACTTGTGGAGAGATGGCGTCCTGAAACCCACACGTTTCACTTTCGCACAGGAGAGGCCACCATCACTTTACAAGATATCGCGATCATTTGGGCCCTTCCTATTGACGGAGAAACCGTAACCGGATTGGATCTCGAGAGAACTGCACATGAATGGGGGGAGTACTGTACTACATATTTAGGTTTTCAACCTCCCGCAAATTCCATTCGCGGTAATCGTATAAGCGTAACTGCTATTATTAACCACATATCTAATATAGAAATCACGAACCACACTCCAAATATTGTTGTAGAACAATATGCACGTGCATTCGCATTATTGCTGCTAGGGGGGTGATGTGTCCTGACTCATCCGGTAAC
Source organism: Sesamum alatum (assembly GCA_034509735.1). Classification (NCBI taxonomy): domain Eukaryota; kingdom Viridiplantae; phylum Streptophyta; class Magnoliopsida; order Lamiales; family Pedaliaceae; genus Sesamum; species Sesamum alatum. Next base: position 23,378,633 of record JACGWO010000003.1, read on the forward strand.
CGAATCCCTCTGCTATATCTCCAGAAAATGGAGGCGACGCACACAACTCGGTCATATAGTTGGGGAAGTGCTGTACTTGCATTTTTATATCGAGAACTATGCAATGCAAGTTCCAAAGGAAAAGAAGTCATTGCAGGCGCACTACCATTGCTTCAAGTAAGTTTGAGTTATTATATTTATATCTGTTAATTTGAACAACTTCCTCAAATCTTATTATTAATCACTCATCTACTGTTAACAGATTTGGGGATGGTCTCGTATCAATCCATTGAGACCAATTGTAACAAAATGTTATGTTGAGATGGAGCACTATGTTATTGATGAGAACCGTGTCCTGCCATTGCCACCATATGGTGCCTATTGGAACGGAAAACTCAAATTTACATCAACAGTGCATCGGACCATTCGAGCTATGAGAGAAGTATTGGATTGCATGTCGCATGATCAGGTATTTAAAACGATTTAAACATTTATACTAGCAATAGTTAAACTCGAGTTTACAATATTTTCTGTATTCCAGTTTTGCTGGCAGCCTTACGACATGAGCTTGCAATGCATTGGAGAGTTGCCACAAGAATGCAACCCACAATTGTGGACATCATCATGTCCTCTAATCTTCTACGCAATTGTGGAGATGCACCGTCCTGAACGAGTTCTTCGCCAATTTGGGATAAGGCAAAATATCCCAGAAGGACAAAATGACCACGACATGGAACTGCATCGAATCTCTCGTTCATCACGAGTGGGAATAGATTGGTATCAGCGACACGTCGAATATATCGTTCGATGGCAGAGACGAAATGAGACCATTGTGCTTCGACCCCCAATATCTAATGAAATAACTGTAGAAGATAGATATGAGCAGTGGTATGATGAAATTACACGTCGTTTCATATCATCATCTGCTCAAATGCGTGTTGGAAGTGGGTACCAACCTGGACATGCAACATCATGGCAAATGGTGGTACGTTATCTTGTAAACATACTTATTTGTAATCGTATTTTTATATTTTCACACGTTCAAAATTGCACACTTATAATATATTCGGTTCACTTTAGCTTGACCAAATGGAAACTCTTCGAATAAGTTGTGAAACTACACCCGATCAACTAGAGGCATATCGTCAAGCAATGACAACGCATTTGGACATATATCGAAATGTTGTTCAAATTGCAACAAATCAACGAATGGGATAAGGTATCGCACCTCAAAATCCATTGCCACAAGATGATGTTCCGTCCACATCCCATAGACAAACGCGAAGTCGTAGCAGGATATCAACTCGCACAGTAGAAAGAGATACACCTGAGGTTGACATAGCTGGGCCATCTACTGTGCATACCTCTCAATTTTTTACTGAAGATTGCTACGTGCCTGAACCGCCTCAACAAGATGATTGGTTTCAATCGACTCCTTACATGCCAGTACATACTGAAGGTCATTATACAAATATTGAACTTGACCTTGGCCTTGGCATGAATCAAACATATGCACCAGTACGTAATGTTTCACCCATCCAATTTCCATCATGGAGTGCATATCGTGATCCAATAGGGTCGAGCTCTACAACATCATCTAGTCATTTTTCAAATTCATGCCGATATTGATGATCAAGAGCAGAATGAACCAACAAGTCCGGAAATACGACGACCTAGGCGACAACGACAAAGACGTAATTGTGGTACAGGCGGACATTATTAATTTTTGTAATTATATTTTTTTAATGTAAAATTTTAAGTTTATTAGTTATTTATATTTAATTTTAAAATTGTAATAGCATTATCCTATTGGAATAAATTAATCATAATTAGCTTGAAATAATAATAACATAAGATTTAATTAATTAATTTTATTAAATATATTAACAATTAAATATAATAAAAAATGATTTTAAAACAAAAAAAGGGTCTCCAGCCCAGCCGGCGACCGTGGGTCGCCGACTGGGCTGGCGACCCAGCAAAAAAAAAAAAAATTAATAGTGGATCGCCAGCTGGGCTGGCGACCCACTATATTTTTGCAACATTTACCGCTTTTGCGGTAAATGTATAATTTTTTTTATAATAAAAATATAAATAAGCCCAAATTATTGGCCCAGGCAATTTTTTTTTAATTATTAGTTAAGATATTAAGTAATAATTGATACTTAATTAATGTATAACTAATAATCAATATTAATTGATTATTATTTTAAATTTAAAATTATGGTTTTATAACTAATATTTAATAATATATTAATTATTTTTACTAGATAAATATAATTAATTTTGTAATAAATAAATATATTTATTAATTAATATTATCTATAATATTACATTATGTACAAAAAAAATATTATATAATTAATAATAATTAGAAATTATAATAATGACTATCAACTCATAATTATGTCGTTGGCAATATTGGTGTTGAGGTATTTTTCTTTTCTCACCTATTAATTTTGTTGGCTCATGTAGTTTTTAAATTATTATTAATAATTATATTATCAAAATTTTAATTAATTTTTAATAATTAATAAATATATTTATTAATTAAAAATGGTCTATAATATTATATTGTATACAAATTTGTTTTTGTTTTTTAAAAGAAGAATAAAACTATGATAAAATTAGTGATAATTACAAATTTTAGTGGAGTATTACATGCTCTAAAGAAGAAGACCTAGACGCCCAATGCCAGCGGCACAATGTACATAATGTAATATTATAGGTCATATTTAAAAAATAATTATTATATAAAAAAATAATTTTATAATTTATAATTATACATATAATATAAATTTATAATTAAAGTTGTTAAATGTAGGTTTTTATATTTTTAAAATCTAACGGTGAGATGAATCGAAATTTTTTAACGGCTTTTATACATTTAAAAAGATCTCCGTCATTAAAATAAGAAATAATGTATAATAGGTAAGGACACAATCACTTCATTAAAAAGTTGACACTGTTAAGTGAATTTAACGGAGAGGGGCAAGTGAGCTATATGTTTAAGAAAATAAATGAGGATTTTTTTTCTTATTCTTAAAACATGAGAGAAGTTTACGCTGAATTTTTAAAACACGTGAAAGTTTTATGCAATTTGGCGCAAAAAAGGAGTATGTATGTGTTTTAACTTTCATTGGGGGGTAATATGTACTATATAAAGGAAATATGCATTGTAGACATAAAGTGGCGATTTTGATATTGTTGTACCAATTTTTATAATTTTAAAAATGACCTTTAAATGATAAGATAACTAATTTATTGAACTAAGAGTTGCATCAACTTAACTATTCAATTAACATATTTTACTTTTATTATAATATATTTTAAAATATAAAAATTATTTATTATATTTATACAAGAACAACATGCCACTGCGACGGTTTATATTTAAACCTCTGGGCACTTTGCATGACAACACTTTGAATTCATCACCACACGTGCACCAGCTTCATTTGCTTTCTTTGTTTCCATTTAATTTAATTTGTATTGGTTGCTTTTTTACAACTACTTTAAGACCATTTCATGGCTCTTACAACGGCAGACAAAACAAATCCCACTATTTTAGTATTTTATTTGAACTTTTGACCACCGAAGTTTGAACTTCTGAAAGACTTTCAAGTGCTTCTGGAATTTGTTGACCGTTCCTTATAACCTTATTAGCAAGAAATTCTTTCACTCAATGGAGGAGTACTATGGTCTTTGGATGGGATGAGTAAGAATATCAACAAAATAATCAATAATCAATCGTGTCTTAGTTTAGTCGATAAGATTTAAATTCCAAGTTTTGTGAATTTAAAGGCATGTATAAATTTTAATCTTACAAGTTTTGTGAATATTTATCTCATATTATTTATGTTTATTGTAATTTATTCTATTATTCATAAATTCCGTTCATCTTCCTATCCAAAACTAACAAATATAACAATTACACTCTGGAATGAATTGTTTTGACAAAATTACTCCTCACAATATATATAATTATGAGGTTTAATGTAATTTATGAGGTAAATTGATTTATTTTATAAAGCACAAGGCGGTAAATTGTTTTTTTTTTTTTCATAAAGGAACAATTAACTCACTTGCAATATCACATGGGGTTGCTTGAATTTTTCCCTACAATTATGTTGTTCCCAATATATTTTGAGTATTTTCTACTTAGATCAATATTAAATTTTATTTTAACTAGAAGAAAAAGTATCTTTGAACAAATTCTAGAAAAAATAAATAACAGTTTGAGCATATAAAATTAAAATTAAACAATACATTATAATATATATATATATATGTATATAACTAATAAAAACACGAAAATCTTGATTTCCTTATTGAATTGAAAAGAAATTATTAACTAACTAACCAAATGAGTCGACTTTCTAGAAAAAAATAATGGATAGCTATATTTCTATTAACTTAATTAATTTTTTTTTCTAAAACAAATTCACATATTTAACCAAATCTTAGATACTCTTGAAAGAAAAAATCTAATTTTTTATTCTATTTTAACAAATTAAAAAATATGTCCGAAAATGAACATGTACCATTTCATCTTTTGACTTAAAAAAGTCTAGACTAAATATCTGGTAACTAATTTTAAGGCGGATATTAATAATATTTTTTTACATTCAAGATTTTTGTATATTGATTATTTATATTTATTACTTATTCTTTAGTCAATAAATTTTGTATGTTTAGGTTACCAATCACTCTTTCTTTTGTAATTAAATAAATTTATATATGTCATAAGAATAACTTTGTGCAATTATTTTGTTTTTTTTCTTTGATTAAGTAAAAGCGATAAATATTTTAATTGAACTAAATTGATTACAATCAATCATGTCGACTAACACTAATAGAGACAATTACAACAGTCATACATCAATCAACGATATCTAAACAACTCCTTACTAATACAGTATACAAACAATCCTATTATACAGTAAACTATCATCCCACGCATTAAATCGGATGATGAAGGAGACATATGATATAGTTCAAAGGGATAAAGTGTGAATAACCTTTTAATTAATTCATAGGCTTTTTATAATTAAATGGCCCTTAATTCTATGAATTACAATAATTAATGATATATTTTGTTCAAAAAAAAATAATTAATGATATATTTACCACTAAGTAATATTAGAATTATCCATAATTTTCACGTACCTCAATTTTCTTTCGTGGTCACTATATAAGAAAATACATATATATAGACATACACATAATTAAAGAAATTCTTCTTTAAGTTTGAAGATTTTTTTAATAATATATTCAAGTATCATGAACTACCAATTAATGTACTTATCTCCGACTATATTTGGTTTAATCGATTTGGATTTAAGGAAAGAATTTAAAAAAAATCCATATAACTCCATATAAAATAGAATTAAGTCTATCAATTTTCAACAGAACATCATTCAAAACTAGAGTTGAATCATTTGAAATACTTTGAATTTAAAAATATCCAAACAAATAAAAAAAATTATTACTAATAATTTGAAATCCATCAATTCAAATATAGCATCACCGAATAATTGTCCATTTTAGAAGGATAATCATCTTCTCTAGGTATACCTGAATAATTGTACGTAATTCCTTAAATATGTTCAAATTTTTTAATTGGATTTTTTATTTTAAATTCTATTTTATTTAATATATACATTACCAATTTTAAAATTGCAATACCTATTTTATTTAGAAAAAATATACACATAACGTATATATTAAATAAAATAATAACACAGTATATATAAACTATTATTATATTAAGCTTAAGTAAAATAGAGTAAATAATTCGCTATGTCAAATGCGAAAATTCTAAAATATTCTTCCCCTCTTAATAATTTACCAACATCAATTTAGCTTACCAAATACAGAATTCCTAAAATAATCTATTTTATATTATATCTTTTCAATATCTTTTACCCATAATTTTATATATCTTTTGTCCTACTTCACGTAAGCATCTAGTATGCCTTATCTGCTAATCTATACTAATATAAAAAAAAAAATATATATATATATATATATATATTTTTACTCATAAAGAGCGGTTAAATACACCACAATATTAATATTTTATTATATCAATAATACATCTAAGTTGACTTTTTTTTTTGGATTAATTACACTTAGATCCCCTCTAAAAATGCATAATTATACTTTCCCCCAAAAAAGTTTTAAAATTATACTTACACCCCCTCCAAAAATTCTCTGTTTATACCTGACCCCCATCTAACGGAGTTTGAACGAAAAATGTTCACATCAACAAAAAATAATTACATAAATTTTTAATTTTTTTCCATCATTTAATATTCTCATGTATATTTTTGTACTTATAAGAGGATAAATGTAATGTATATATATGGAGTGATGCCAAGATTATTACATTTTTTCTTATAAGCACAAAATTATTATACGAAAATATTAAATGAAAAGTACAATTAAAAATTTATATAATTATTTTTGTTGACGTGAATATTTTCCGTACATACTTTAACGAATAGAGGTCAGGTGTAAACGGAGAACTTTCGGAGGGGGTGTAAGTGTAATTTCAAGTTTTTTTTGGGATGTAATTATGTATTTTCAGAGGGGGTTTAAGTATAATTAATTTTTTTTATTTCTTTATTTATATGTTAATTTATAAAATATTTAAAATGTGAAATAATATGTGTTATATACACACAGAAACGATGTGGCACGATGATTAGTATTAAATAAAAAATTCGACCGGGTGAAAGAGAATGCCATATTTTCAACGATAGCTTTAATTCACGTGAGAAAATGATAATAATAGTTTCCACTCACGTGTTAAAAGACTAATGAATGAGTTCCATATGGTTCATGCACTCTCCCCAGGCCAAATACCCACAGCAAAGACAGTGAAAATGGTCATGATTAGCCCTTATCAGGTCAGTGTCTGAATTTTCAGCCAACTAGTACGAGAAAATTCTGTAACAGCATTCTTTCTTTTTCATTATTTTTTTGGTAAATTACAGCCACCTTCTCTGAAATTTGACATAATTATAAATATAATCTCGTTATTTGAAAATTACAAATACTCTTTTTGATGTTTGTAATTTTTAACCAAATGCTTGAAATTGACCATTTTGCCCTTGAACTTTTTATTAAAATTGTAGAAAAATCGACCGAGCAAATTGCATTATTGCTCTTCTACGTAAAAAACTTAAGAAATTACTCATTGCATATTGTAGTCCAAAAAAATTTTAATAATTAAATAAACTATAATTCAGTGCATAAGGGCATTTGGTCAGTTCACCTATAAAAATGGATGGAATGAGTTATTTGTTATACGGTTACAAACCTCAGAGAGATATTTATAATTTTTCAAACAATGAAGGGATATTTATAATTATGCCAAATATCAGGAAAGATAGTTGTAATTTACCCTTATTTTTTTATAGAAATAGGAAAGCAAAAATAGTGCCCAGTAGATGCATTAAGGTGGAAAGCGTATACATGTCATGATCTTTATAAATGACCTGTTGGATAGCTTGCACATAATATTTCATGAAATGAAAAGTTTAATTAAGCTTCAAGTGATTAATAAAGAATTATCCACTTTAAAGTTTAAAATGAAAATTGAAGGGAACAAATTAAGAAAGAGAGGAAATTTATATATATATATATATATATATATATTATTTAATATATAAATTCACTTGGCACTTGACACACTTGGCACGTTTATTCGGCAAAATAAAATAATCTTTATTTTATTTTATTTTCGGAAATTATGTTATATAATTATTTTTTTCTCTGATAAAAGTTGCAAATAATTAATGACATTTTGCTGAAAGAAGATGTCTTTTTTTGAAAATACTTTAAAGAATGCAAACCTTAAGAGCTGCAACTTTTGAGTTGCTTTTCGAGAAGCATCTGTTTAGAAAAGTTGTTTCTCTGAAATGTTGCAACTTTTGGAACTAGAGGTACGATAAAGAAATGTATTTTTTTTGAAAAGACACAAAACATCTATATATAGATGTTTCAAGTGCCAGATTTACATACTTAATATTTCATAAAATTCTTTCACTTCACAGTTTACTTTTCGAGTTGATCTTAAAAGGAGGCTTTCAAAATTGCTGTCCGGCAAGTCTCGGTTGGTTTTGTCGTATTCTAGAAGTGAGTTTGCTTAACCCTACAGCAACCATATAATGGGGAGCAAATTTCACTTTAAGAACAATGAAATCACACTTCAAAACCTATTCAAATTTTCATAATTCGCCAACATGACCGCCAGTCATAAAAGAATATGGTGCAATTAACTATACGGGAATCAACAAATGGGGCAGGATGTAAATTTAGAGGGTGTTTGGCTAAGCTTATAAGCTCCTCAAAACATATTATAAGATGTTTGAGAGCTTATAAGCTCTAAAAAATCGTTTGGCAAATTTTTATTTAAAGAGCTTATAAGATCTCAAAATAAGATGTTTTGGATCTTATAAGCTCTTTAGAAAAAAGTTAACCTCCTCCAACTTTTTTCTTAAGATCTTATAAGCTCTATAAAATTAATGTGTAATTAGATAAAAATACACTCATTTCACACATACCCACACATGCACACACTCACACACTCACACACACTCACTCACTCACACACACTCTCTCTCTCTCTCTCTCTCTATCTATCTATCTCACCTCTCTCTCTCTCTCTCTCCACATACAAATACACTTTCTCTCTCTTAAGATTTTAAAGTATTTTATTGGTATTTAATTTTTCTTTCAATTGAAAAGGAGAAGTTATTTTATTACTTAATAAATTATTATTTATGAAACAAAAATAAGATTACTATTGATATTATATTTACTGAAAAAGTATAAATTAACGACATTAAAAATTATATGACTAGAAAATAGTCATCTCGTTAACAAAGAGAATATCAATTATATATCAATGTCAATTTTCGACTAACATTAATGTACATATATATTATTTTTATTCAAAATATTAGGTAATAATTATCATCATTTTCTTATTTTTTTAAAAATATTATCTATTAGATTTTTATTAGAAGTTAAACTAATGTGTACTACTTATGAAAGTATTTTTAAAATATTAAAATATAAAATATATCAACAAAATCACAACTTATTTGATTCTAATAGTAACATGTCCTTTTTGGTCATTTCGCAATAAAAAGATCTTATTATGCCAAACTCTCTAACATCTTATAAGATGCAAAAACATCTTATAAGTTATAATATCTTATTTTATCCAAACACTTCAGGGCTTATTTTTAAAATAAGATCCAACATCCTATAAGCTCCTAAAACATCTTATAAGATGTAGGAGCTTATAAGCTGTTTTAAAAAAGTTTAGCCAAATACCCTCTTAATCTTACTAAATATCTCGACAAAAATTTTAATATAGATACGCATCCCATATCAGATATAGATATGAAGCTTGAAGACTTACAAAGTAAGACACCTTTTAAGAATAGAATTAAAAGACTTATATAAATTCAAAACGATTAATATATCGCACAACTAATGTCCTACATCATATGCCAACTCACAAGACTAGTGAGACAACGTCCGAACGTCATCTAACCATCTTGTTTGGTGTTTGTACGTAGTAGCGTTCAAAATATTTTATTGTATTGTTACTTTTTTTTCCACCAGATGGAAATATAAATTTTTTATGAAAAAAGTGCAATCAACCTCCTTTGATACGGGGTATGTCAAAACACCCCACTTATAAATAAAAAATAAAAAAATTATTTTCTGTGTTTTTTGAAACGAACCAATATACCCCTTTAGTTAGGGAGGTAAATTATTAAATTTGAAAGAAAACAGGGAGATAAATTGTTATTTATTTTTTATAGGAAGATAATTTGCTCATTTACCATCTCACGGGGGGTAAATTGCATTAAACTCCATTTTTCAATGATACTATAGTTGTGCACCCTCGATGTGTGTGGTAAAAGAACAAAAATAATAACTATGCATTTGATTATACCTAATCTCACCATACGCGATTCACACGAGCATATTAAAATAGAACCGTGGCATAAGATGAAGAGAAAAAATAAGTTTGTTAAAAAGAAACAGGAGGGAGGAGAAAAAAGGAGTTTGTGAGGAAAGAAATGTGAAGTGAGGTATATAGAGAAATGAAAATTGTGAATGTGGGTTTATTGAAAAATATTGAAATTGGTATTATAATCAAATTTTATTGAAGAGGTAGATTTAACAAAAAGGTAAATTTGGATATTTAAAAATTGATATGACAAGAGAGTTCTCTTCAATAATACTATAGATATAAAAAGAGTGAGGCAACTATCATTCTCAATAGCATGGTTTAAACTTTTCCTACGTTTCCATTGAAACTATAAAAATATTTTTCTTTTTGATATTATTAACTACAAACACGTGTTAGAAACGAAGATCTAATCCATGGTCCAGTTGAACATTCATTAAATTTATTATGTTACCTACTGATTATGGTTGAAGTAATTAAAAGTTGTTTGTACAACATGCACTAAAATTGTCATTTTTTTAAAAATTACAGTTCTAAAATATTATTTTGGATTGATCATGGACTAAAAGTGACACTACCTTTATATTATTGGGCCAAAATTACATTTTTTTTTATATATACATATATACATACACATGCAGACAACACTATATTTATGCTTATTTAGTAAAAAGTTGCTTACATGAAGTTAAGGGTGTTTGCACCAGCTTATTCTAAGTACTTATCAATTTTTTTTTGAAAATAAGTTGAAAATATTATTTTTGAATTACAATTTATACTTTTTAAGCTATTTAAATTAATTTTATCTAAACTAAAAGATATAAAAATCTTCAATCAACTTTTGCAACTTTTCAGTAAAATTATAAATTATAAGATGTTTTCTCAAACACTTTAACTTCAAGTTTTGCCATTTTTCACTTTTATTTTAGAATACTCCCACTTTCACTACAACTAGACATATAAATTTCTCTACCTTGTTGATGTAGGAGGAAATACGAGGAACCCACGTAAACGAGGAGTTGATACACAAAGGCTTGACCCACTTACAAATGTATCCCAATGGTGATACGAGGCAGAAGATGAACGAGATTAGTTTGGGCTATGATGTACGAGGCGCAGCCCTCTTGGGGATAACGAGGCTTGTGATATGCATGAGAGGGGAAAACGCCTGCGATAAGAACATAGCCTACGAGGGAAATCGGACGAGGATCATATAGGAAGTCCAAAGTTGTCATCATCGCATACGAGGCTTCACTAAGGAAATACGAGGCTTAAAGGTATACAAGGCACACCAAAAAATATGAGGGCTAGGGGCATAGGAGTCAGGATGAAGGACTCCTATTACAAAGAAACCCCCATCTCGAGGGGGGTTCTGCCTAAGCATATCCAACGAGGCCCTACCCCTCGTCTGATTGGAAAGAGATCTAGCCTTCGTAATAAAAGATCTTCAAAGCAATATGAAGATCTCTGCAATCCATGAGGGGATTCCATCGTAGAAAATGGGGTCTCTCAGTCAATCCCCTATAAAAGCCCTTAGCTGAGCAATAAAGAGGGGTTCATTCACAATCAATCATCACCATGTACTCTTCTTGAGTTAACAAAAGAATTTATACCATATCAAATTGGCGCCCTCTGTGGGAAACTTGAGTTAAAGAGAGAGAGAGAGAGAGAGAGAGAGAGAGAGAGAGAGAGAGAGAGAGAGAATGGTGATGAGATCTCAAGAAATGGAGAGTTTAGGCTTGGAGGGTGCCCCAGTCCAAGGAGAAGAACAAGAAGTTGATCGACTCCAGGAAGAACACCTAATCCCTGGACAGTAGAATCATCCTCGTGTCCCAGAGTTAAACATGATGACCCTACTGGAGGAAGCCGTGGAGAAAGGTGCTCGAACTGCTCTAGGATGGATGCAGGAGAAATAGTCCCCCGCCCCAAGGTCCACTCGTAAGATCGCCGACTCAAGAGAGAAGGAGGGGTCAATGGGGACTAGTTGAGCCCCGTAGGAACCCCGTCCTCAGGGTGTAGCGGAGGACCCTCATATCGAGGCCTTAAAACAACAAGTGTTGGAATTACGACGACAACTTATTTTTGCAAAATACAACGATGCGAAGGGGGAACCCTTTCGCCTTATAAGTCTCCGTTGCCCCCTAATGTTTGGATCCCTCAACTAGCCTGTTATGGAGGAGACAAAGGAAACCCTCAAGATCATGTGTACCAGTTCGTTGCTGCCATAGATCTGGTTGACCTCGAAGACGACTTGTTATGCCGAATCTTTTGCACCACCTTGGTGGGAAGAGCACAAACTTGGTTTTCACAACTGTCCCCTAGTTCCATTTCGAGTTTCGAACAACTAGCTTATAGCTTTGTACATCATTTTGTGGGAAACAAGTGTTATCCCAAGAATCCAAGTCACTTGTTTGCAGTAGTCTAAGAAGAAGGCAAATCATTAAAGGCATACGCAATAAGTAGGCATTATTTTGCTGATGTGGCAATTTTGGTTCTAGCTTGCATGGGACGTGAAGATATGACGTACAGTTGGATCAATGTAATCTCATAGAATTTGGCTTCTCCAAAAATCCAGTGATATCAAGATCATGCTTAACTAACCTCCAATATCTCATTTGACTCTTGAAATCGGAGTTTAGGCATGTCAAAGGAGGTAACAACACTTAATTTTATCGTAACGGTGTGAGCTCACTTTAAATCACACTTAGTCAGTCCACTTAGCTCACTAACCTGTTATAGCTCTACATAATTCCTTCAATTTTTTGTTTGCAGTGAGCTTAATTCCCTTGAGAATACATAAGTTTCACTATCATACAATACATTTATCATATTATATATTTGAAGAAGAATTTTCTGATGAAAGAGAAATGAAAATGGATAATATAATTTTTGCAGTTGCATCTCCATTATAACGATCGACAAGAACTTTTGACCACAATTAGTAGGCTTTTGCAATTGTGGCCATCATTTGGTCAAACGTTCTCACTATCCATTTGGCATAAAACGGTGTATTTACGTGCTGCTTATGTCTACTTCCTTACTTCTCGAATTATTATTAACATCACTCCTTCCTCTCAGACAATCAAAATTTATAGTAAAAAGTTGGAATTATTCTTGACAAAAATCATTTAATATTAATATTTTATTACGTTCTCCTCATATGTAATTTTGTTTTTATTTAATATTAATATTTTAACAATATTCTCTATTTTATTTTTAGTTTAATAATTAAAATTGAAGTATAAAAATAAATATGAATCCATATAAGTTCGAATTCCATAATACATATGGATATTTATTTCTTTTTATGTAAATATTTTGTGAAATATGTAATTTTGTTAATATTAAGAAACATATTAATATATTAATTCATTTATCAATGTATATTATTGTAATGGTGTAATTATTATATTTATAAGGAAACAATATATTTATGGTATCGGCTGTTATTAGAATCTCTTACTCCATTTTCATCCTAAAAATTATAGGAGAGGAACAATTCTCATTTTGGAGTGTAATTACTGCTTAATGAATAGTTATCACCATACAACACAGACACGTCGACACTAATTTTTTTTTTTAAATTAGGACATGATACGATGCTGACACATCTATATCTAATATATATATTACATATATATTCTAAATTTATCATAAAATCAAAATATAAAATATAAAACATAATCAAGATAAAACATAAAATAAATATATTTTATATCTAAATTTTTAATCAAAATACATGACTTAAAAAATATACATAGTCAATTTGTTCTAGAAAATACGCAAATGAGAAAATTTCTAATCATTAATTATCATGACCATCTCTCGACTTTTTAATAATTTTATCTCAAAACTTTTAGTTTGGGAGAAGCCAATTATATCTTTGTGTTTTTTATTTTTAAAGACAGCCCAACACTTTTTGAAATTATAAAAAAAAATTTAAATATATTCAAAACGTGTCGGACATGTCAATAAACGTGTTCGACACAGTGTCCTTTCCTTTTTTTTTTTTTTATATATTCAGACACGTCTATATTGTATTAACACGTATTCGATACATGCAAATTATATTCGTATTTCACACATATTCAATATTGAATCAAGTAATTTTCTAAATCTCCCCACATTATAGCTTCGTACTACACCTCAATACTGTGAGTGTCGTGCATTGTGATGTATAGTGTGAACACAGAGAGATGATTGATATATAAATTACTATAAATGAGTTGAAACTTTGACCTTCCTATGAGAAGTTTGAAATTAGTCAAAAGAACTTCCACGTCAAGTTATGATATAGACATCATTTCGCAACTACTATTAAAATTTTAAAAAAGTTAATTCTTTAATTGAATTTTAGACCAATTAAATGGGTAAAATGCATAAATTTTCGTTATACTTTTCTTCGCAAATTATAAAAGTAACCCTTTGTATTAGTTTGTATTAGTAAAATAGCCTATAAATATTCTCATTTTTTATTTAACTCGGTAAAAACCCCTCTCCCGCTCCCGTTGACAAAACTAAAACAGTTTGCGCCTCACGCGCCCAATTATGCGAAAATTTAATCTTATTGACTTTTCCAACATCCAAGTAGGAGGAAAATGTATCTATGAGTAGCGTAAATTACAGTGACACTCTTTGATATTAGACTAAAATAAATAAATATTCATTATTTTTTATAAAATTACAGCTATACCACATGAGGTTATAATTGTATTACAATTACACCATTTATTCAAAGGCAAAGCTAACACTAATACCCTCTGAAAAATATTATATTAACAGCCCTCAGGGAGTGTAGCTGTAATTACACAAAAAATAGGGAGTGTTTGTGTAATTAGACATAATCTCAGAGAGTATCAATGTAATTTATCCTAATTATATTTATGTCACTTCGCCTATTGTACTTTTATATAAATTATCTCTGTCTAAATTATAGAATTCACCTCTAACTGTCTTTAAAACAAATCCCTGTTAACTGGATCAAATTTAAAAATATTTTTGAAGGACAGAAATGTCTTCAAAAGTTTCTGTCATTATCAAAAGGTATAAGGAGTGTCAAAGTAAGGTTTATGAGGATGAGTAAAATGACCCAATATATTTTTTTTTATTATTTATGAAAATTTTAAATTTAAATTTAAAATATTCTATTAACTTTTTTTAATTGAATATCTATATAAAACTACACCTTTTAAGTAATTGAAATATTTAATTATTCATTTAATATATTAATAAAAAATAGTTACTAGATTATAAAAAACTTAAAAAAATATCGTACTTGTATAAATTATTTTAAAATCTTAAAATTGAAAAATGATTTATCTTCTATTTTTATTTATAACCAAATTTTACTAAGATTAATAAATTATACATATATGTATATATTTATATTTACAGACATAAATAAAAAGATATCTATATATTTATATGTATATATTTATACATTATTACATAAATATTTAGGTTGCGAGCAAAGGGGGAGGGTGAAGGATAGGTGACGGCCAAGGCGGGTGAAGGTGAAAGAGGGGCTGGAGGCAAGCATGGAGGCGACGAGGAGGGCGCAAACGGAGTGAGGCCAAGGGCTAGGCGCAGGCAACGGGGAAACGGTGAGGAGAGGGCACAAGCGGGGGTTGGGGTGGGCATGGCGGTGGGGGTTGAGGTAGGGGGTTGACGAAGAAGGGACATTTAAAAAAATGATTTAATAATTTAGAATATGTTTTAATAAATAAATTATTTGTTTGAAAATTTTTAATATGATTTATATAAAATACGTAATATATTTTAAATTATAATTTATTAATTTTAGTAAAATTTAGTTACAAATATAGAGAATAAATAATGTTTTAATTTTTAAAATTTTCAAATAATTGATACAAGTGTGATAAATTTTTTAATTTAAACTTATAATCTAGTAACTAAGTTTATTAATATATTAAATTAATAATTTAATATTTTAATTATTAAAAAGAGTAATTTTCTATAGTGATTCAATGAAAAAATATTAATAAAATAATTTAAGCTTAAATTAAAAATTACTATAAATAATAAAAATAATAAGGTCATGTTACTCATGCCCATAAATATTATTTTGACACCCTCTCTATCTTTTGGTAATTATAGAAACAACCCACAGAGCATTCCTGTGCTTGAAAAAATTATATTAAATTTTGACTCGAATAACATGGTATTTTTGGGTTTTAAGTGATGTCAGGGGTGATTTCTATAATTGCTCAAAGGTAGAGGTGGTTTGTGTAAAACAGAAATAGGTGAGGGAGTGTAAATGTAATTATCCCTATATTTTATTCCAATTACCTTTCTTATGATGGGTAATAGAATTAAAATGTAATATTTTAAAAAGAATCATATAAAAACATATTCTTATATTTAAAAATTTTCATTATAATCAAATTAAATAAAAATGGTTCAATTATTTTTCAATTAGAATAGTTGTATATTATTATTTAATTTGAATTACTATTTAGCTGAAAATATTTTAATAATTATATAGTTTATTATAAATTATATTAAATAACTTTTTTCAAAAAATTAATAATGTATTACAGAATTTTTATTTTTTTTATACAAATAATAAATTGATATTTAAAGTATAAGTATTTTTATTTGAAATAAAAATTTTATCCTCTTGTTTATTTTTATTTTTGTTCTCTTCTCCTTTTTTTTAATATATTTTTCCTCTTCCGTCCTCCTTTATCATCGGCTCCCAACGATGGTGATAGTGTTGTCGCCCAAATCTCCATTTGGGTGATGGTCGTTGCAAGAGAGTAAGGAGTTGGGCCGATCAACATCCCCTGAGGCGATGATCGTCCCCTTATATGTTGGGGCCGATGGTGTTGTCGTTGATGTATATAATGATATGATACTCTAATTTATATATTTATATACATTAATATATTATTCATTTTTTTCTATATATGAAGTATAAGTACAAAAATGTAAGTTGTAAATATTTAAAATATGGACCATTTATCTTTAGTAATTTGTGATCTACTTTTTGCTAATATTTTCACCATCTATTGTATGTTATTTATATTATATATAAAAATATGAAAACATAATAGATAAATTTAAAACAAAATAAAACTTGGACCATTCATCTCTATAGTTTGGAGATATAATAGTTGATATCATGTTGATGATTTATTTGGTATATCAATAATGCTTATTAGGTCCAGTAACATCATAAAATAACAAAGGATCAATTGAGAATTCTAAAATTACTGAGAACCTAACTCATAAAATAAATACTAATATTCTAATACTTAAGTTAGTAACTATTTGAGTTAGGATTTAACTAAGTATGTATTGAAGAGACTTGGAAATTGGCAGATAATTGAAAGAATGTAAAGAAAATGTGTGGAGTACTAAAAGATGTGCAAAAATGCATAAATGGACAAGTTAGTTTGCTATTTCACTGATTACCTCCCTTGCCTTATATGATCGACTATCTATGGGAGCTAGTTGAGATGATCCGGGAGTATGTTGAGCCTGCCCCTTCCCCAAATTGTAGGGCAAATATTCTATTTTTGTTTTGGAGTGGATTACTCTAGTTGTACGCCACATCAACCATGTCTCACACGAGCAGGATGCATTGCTCCTATCAACAAAGTAAGGCCACCTATTCCAATGAAGTTTGTTACCGGTTGGAGATAGCTCAAACCCCTACCCCGAATTCTTTTTTGGTTTAGTTACTCATTGCTACATGTTAAAGGGTTGATGTGTTGTTGAAAGTAGACAATGACACTGACATGTCAACTCAGTAGGTCAGGTGGCACACGACTATGATCACTTATCTAACAAAAGTTCAAGGGTCACTAAAAACAATAAAAATTTTGGGCTTTTCTTCATTCTTCTTTGGCACTTACGGTAGAGATAGGAGGTATTTAGCCCCCAAAAGGGATTGAGGGTTTATATCCTTGGGAATCCCTTTCTTAATACCCTTATTCCCCCTTTATCCAGAGTTGCCTTAACTTGGGCTCATCATGCTATACTCACGGGGAAGGAAAAACTATCAGTTTATGCCTTAGTAGCTACCATTTTGTTTTGGAGAATAAAACGGTGAAGTTTTATTAACTAGTACGGAAACATATAATTACATCAATTTTACCAAGTTAAAGACTCTGACCACACAGTAATCCTCTAACTATAGCCCTATCGACTTATATGCCTGATACCCTCAAAGCTGAGCATTGTTAACTCGACACCTAATCATTGTTGTTGCATATTCCTCATGGAACCGTATTCAGCAGAGATGACCTATAGATGTGTTTGCGACTTATTCTCCATCACCATTTGATTCATATTCTTCCACAGTGCCCAACAGATCATCAAAAACTTGTCACCCTGTTGTGTCCTAAATGCAGCATATTTTTAAATCTACTCACAGACTATGGTTGGATCAATAAAAATCATACTCCAAGGCAAGTTGGATAGCGCCCAGGCCTATCGCGCAAACGGACACAACAAGAGCCCATGAAGCGTTTATCCCTCCTCTCATCCACAAAGCACGCAGAACACCAACACCTCTGGGAACCTACACGCAAGTCATTCAGTGGTTAGAAAAGCATCCATACAGGCACACCAAACAAACTTTCATACCTTCGGCGGGGAGCAGCTCCACCATATGGACCTCCAATGTACCTCATTGTCCGGTAGGCTACACCATGTCGAACTTTGAATGTTGAAAACGCCTGGACCTGTTCGCCTTGACCAATGTCAAGCATATACACACTGTGCACGAAAAACTTACCACAATACTTATAATGCCAGGCCAACGCATCAGGAAGCTATACATTATCAATGGGGTGGACAAAATGAGTTGAGCCTCTGCTGCGTTGAAAAGCTAGTACAACAGCTCATGTTTCCAACTCCTATTCGCAGCATCAATCAGTTTTGCAACCTTTGCATCTACACGTAAGATACATGGCTATGAAAAAATGCGAAACTTAGGTGGTTGTGGTAGCTAATTGTCATACCAAATCTGAATTGCAGCCTCGGAGCCAACTTGCCACCCCCTAGTCAACAGATCCCATGCAGCAACAACACTGCGCCAGGTAAGGAACGGCTAGGTCCCAATGGCAACTCCAAAAATGAATAGTGCAGTTAGTACTTAGCTTCAAATATCCTACTCACAAGGCTCTCCGGGTTTACCATCAATCTCCATCCTTGCTTTGCTAATAAATTTAGGTTGAAAGCCTCCAACTGAAGAAAGACAGGGCCTCATTGTTCCTTATCACAACCCAATTCCCTCCGCGCAATCCAGTGGATCCTCCTTGTCCCAATGCTATGCCCACCAAAAGTCCGCCGTCATCGGTTCTATGTCATGTATCAAACAATTTGGTAGTCGAAAACATGACATGACATATATGGGAATAGATTGGAGAACCAATTTAATCAACACACCCTTACCAACCTGTGAGAGAAGGTTGAATTCCAACCATTAACTATGCTCTACATTATACCCCGAACTAAATGAAAAAGTTCCTTGCGATATTTATTAGCTACCTTTAGAAGACCCACGTACTTATGTGCTTAGAAACCAACTGTACACCGAGTAACTCAGCGAGTTAGCGACTTTGCTCCGCCCCCATGTTCGGACAGACCACTAGGCTAGATTTATCTAAGTTGATCCGTTGCCCCGAGGCCTATCCATACTCCTCTAGAAATCTTTTGAGCACCACCATGGCCTCCTTATGTGCTTGTTCGAATATGACGGTGTCATCAGCATAGAGTAGGTGAGAGGCTCAGGGTGTCGTCCTTGGCTGATTGCAATTCCTTTAATTTCACCCCTGTATTACGTTACCTGCAACATAGAGCTGAAATCCTCTACCACAAGTAGGAATAGGTATGAGGATTGCCCTATTGAATCCCTCATTGTAGCACAAAGTATCCAAACTATGAGCCATTAAGCACTAGTGAATAAGATATCGATGAGAAAAAGACCGGATAATATTTATGAGCAGCTCGTATATACCTATTCTACTAAGAACTCTCTTCAAAAGATTTCACTTTACCCTATCATATGCTTTGCTGATGTCGAGTTTAAGGGCGAAATACCCGTCTTTGCTGCATGTCTTACTTCTAACGTAATCGTTCATTTCAAAGACAATAAAGACATTGTCCCTGATTAGTCTTCCTGGGGTAAAAGCCGATTGAGCAAGCGAAATAATCTTATTAAGGAAATGTTTCAATTTGTTAGCTACACATTTAGATGAAATTTTTGTGATGATGTTACATAGGTTTATAGGTCGGAAATGAGCAACAAATTACAGACTTTTACATTTCGGGGTCAACATGACATGACTAATTCATTTTATGCAGGAATGATCCTTTATTCGACATGGACAAATGATATTGGCCCCACAATATGCCAAAATTTTCGCAAAAACACCAGGGGCATACCATCAGATCCGGGACAATTAAAGGGAAATATTTGAAAAGTTGAATATTTTTACCTCGTTAGTGGTAAAAGATGTAGGAGAAAGTTATTCATCTCACTCGTAACAGTGGGGTGAACAACATTCACGACCACCTCAATCCGTTCATCCGATGATACGCGCTCACAAATATATCTTGGAAGTACTCCAAAATGATATCATGTATGGCCACCTACTCACTACCCTACACCCCGTTCTTATTCTTAAGCTATATATCTTATTTCTCTATCAATGAGAAGTGGCCAACGCATGAAAGAATTTCGTGTTTTTATCCTTCTCCATCATCTAATACGCCTTACCTTGTTGTTGCCACAATATTTTTTTGATTCATCCTAAGTTCCTCTAGTTGGTGCTTGTAACAACACTACCTCACGTGACTCCTCACCAGTCATGTCACCACTCTAGACCGTAGCCAATCACTCATCCTTCTGTTTAATTCTCCTTCCCGCATGCCCAAATCGCTCCTTATCCTATCTCAATAGGCCAACCCGACAATTCCTAATTTTCTCCCATAACACTTTATTCGAGTTCATGGCTAAATTGAAATTCCATGCCTCCCTCATAACTCCTCGCATTCCTCTGAGTGAAATCACATTGCCCTAAAATAGAATCTCTTCTTATGTGCCTCCTGACCACCTACTTACCGATCCATCTCAACAAGTATCGGACAAAGATCAAAGTG
Source organism: Sesamum alatum (assembly GCA_034509735.1). NCBI lineage: Eukaryota > Viridiplantae > Streptophyta > Magnoliopsida > Lamiales > Pedaliaceae > Sesamum > Sesamum alatum. Next base: position 23,399,745 of record JACGWO010000003.1, read on the forward strand.
AATAAGCGTGGGATGAGTGACGTGAACATTCAGATAGCACATCGCCATTGTGGGTTCACACATGCTCTACCAAGACGGGCTCTAACTATGTGAGGAAAAGCTCGTCGATTCCACCACCTATACATACTCCCCTCCAACACTGAATCACTTAAATCACACGAGACAATGTATCCCGAAATGCCTATATTTGATATAGAGGTTTGTCAAGTCCGATCTTCTCATTCTGTGCAAAGGTCTCATTATGATCGCCCACACACAACTCCCCTCAAACACTAAATCACTTAAATCACACTGAGACAATGTATCCCGAAATGCCTATATTTGATATAGAGGTTTGTCAAGTCCGATCTTCTCATTCTGTGCAAAGGTCTCATTATGATCGCCCACACACAACCACAGAACATTTGGTCTCTATGCTAAGTCCAATCAACTTGCGCCGCAATTCCCTCCATTTCGACGCATTCCGTTCCCCATAATATCCAATAAACCAGATTGCTTCGCACTGAACGTCGAATATACATCAACTTCGATATGATTTACAGAGTAGGATCTAAGTTGTATCGTCAAATCATTTTTTATAGCAACATAAGGCCACCCGATCTCCCTCACGGAGACACATCAATTCCAAACCTAACAAACTTACTCTTCAAAAACTGAAACTTCCGGCTGCTGCACTTCGTCTCAAACAAGAAACACCGCAGAGGGCTGGAAATGTTAGAGATATTCCCCGAGCTTACGAATTGACCAAGGGCCCCCAATCCCTTGGCAGTTCCAACATAAGGTAATTATAGGTCTCGGTGAGGTTGCGTAGCAACCTCCATCACTGAATTAGACAACTGAACCTTTTTGGCCTGAGGGGAGCTTAAAACCACGGTGGCCCTCTATTTGCGAGATACGGAGACCGATATACGGGAATCATACTTGCGAGTGTTTTTGCGACCTGGGACAGGGTGCTTGGAGATGGAGGAGGAATGTATAGGGACAAGAATACGATGGACATTGTGGGTGTCTGGTGATTGAAGGCGTACATTGGAGTAGTAAGGGTGATTATCGGTATCTAAGAAGGGAATCGGGGTGAGAGTGAATTATGTGGTTGTGAGTGGGGAAGAGAAGAGGTGATAAGATGTAGTTGTGAGTTGGGTCGGGTCATAGCTATTCATTTTGGTCGGGGTCCTGTTGATTGAGTTGAGACAAACTTTGCAAGTTGGTCTGAAGTGGCCCATTGGATGGAGCATAGGGTGTGGGAGAGAGTAATTTTGCACGGGGCAGTACTTAGGGCTGGGTTATTCTGAGTGGACTGAATGAGTAGGGGTAACATAATGCACAGGCTTAGTGTTTGGAGATAGGTTACTTTGAGTCCACTTAGCAATCAGGGATAGATTAATTTTAGTGGCCTTAATGTTTGGCGATGGGTTACTTTGAGTGGGCTTAGCATTTGGGATGGATTAATTTCAGTGGCTCAGTGTTTGAGGGTGGGTTATTTTAAGTGGGCTTAGTGGTTAGAGGTGGGTTTGTTGGTACTTACTTGCCGAGTATACAACGAAGAGGCCCCATATTGTTGGGCACATAGGAATTGGGCCATAAATCCTATTAAGATCTCATCAAGGAAATTCGACTGAAGTGAAGAAGATGCTTCAGACGGCCCATCCTCTATTATAGAATTGGAGAAACCCATCTAGTCCTCTTGCACACCACGCTCCACTACATCCCCGTAATCCTCTACCAAGCTCCCAAACTTCCACATTGGATAACCTCCTGAGGACCCCCCATCCCGTATCTCACGCCCAGTGGCCTTAGTGAGGGAAGATCCACCGCGGATGGGCTAAAAAATGCTTACTCCACGTCTCCCATGCTGCCTAGCTAATCGACGTGCTGATCTGGCATCTCGGATGGGTTTCCTAAGGCTATCTGAGAACTATCGTCCGGTGCCTGAAAAAACGATCGGTTAGCCGACACCTACAACCATGGTCCGTATTGGGTATCCACACCCAGGTCCTGGTATGCCTCCTCATATTGGGATAGACAATCCCGAGCAAGATGGCTATCAACACATACGTAACAAAAATTCGGTAGCCTTTCTTAGGTAACAAATATGAAAGTGAAAATAACACTAAAGTGGAAGCTAAAGTAGAACACGTAGTGGATGAGAAACACGCTCGCAGAGAAGAGTTGGAAGAGGCTCCAACGAGTATCTCGACCTCCACTTGACAGTAAACGATTCTGATAGGACGCCGACTCCCCTAGAACTAAACTAACACTACCCCTGTGCACACAAGAACCTACTATGCTCTACCCTTCTCATGCAAGAAACCACACTCTCATGCGAAAAAAAGCTCATGACAAGATATTAGCTACCGTTTTACTATATATCGTTCTAAATAATACATTAACCCCAAAAAGTTAATGGTGGTATTATTTACTGTTAAAATGAACAAGTTACAATATATTAGAAATCACATTAGAATTTTAAACTAGTTATTAATAAAAACGAAATTTTACAAATTCTCAAAAATGCAATCGGATGTTTTACGTTTTACCACAATTAAAAAAAAAAAAAAATACTTCAGTACTGACATAAAGGATCACTGAACAAAGCTCATTACATGGATTGGTGCTTAGTAATCAAGCCTGCCTTTTCTCCAGCTAAACAATTAATTAGTATACCCTTGTATATAAATATCAGTTAATAAGAATTGAACAATTCTTAATTGATAATTGAGAATAATTAATTATCACTAAACAATTATACTAAACAACAATTTCCATACTTTTAGAAGAAATTACATCTCTTAATTTTCTCTTCTTTAACCTCAATTTTAACATTAAATCGAAATTTTATTTACCTAGAGACCATAATTTCAATCATAGTTACACTACTACCACTAAGTCCTAACCCCTACACCCTTTTAGTGCCAAGTGGACCATCCCACGTACAATGACATCAGACGCTGATGCAACCCATAAATCCATGCCGCCATGCCGTCAAACTATCCTTTGACCCACGTGCAACTAAAGACCAATTCTCAAATCTAAAGCATATTTTATATTAAAATCGAAATAATAATTCTTACACAATAATAATGTAGATAATTATTTAAATAATCGTGTTTCTGTATACGTACCCCCCAATTCCCGCCTCTATATATACCGCTCAACCAACTTCAAACATACAACAGCGCTTTTAGTGTACTAAGAAGAACAAGAAGACGAACAGCAGCGATCGAGACGATTATACATACATATACGCAATATTACATTCTTGAAGTTTGTATTATCTTTCACTAATTACTTTATGGATTCCCAGTACCTGCCTTTCAATGAAAACGACTCCCAAGAGATGCTTCTGTATGGAGTTCTAGCGGAGGGCGCCAGCGCCGCCGCAAATGGCGGTTACTCGCCGGAGACCCGTTCCTCCAATGTGGATGATCAATGGGAGGAGGAGGAGGAGTCCAACAGGGAAGTGATGTACAGAGGGGTACGCAGGAGGCCGTGGGGGAAGTACGCGGCGGAGATAAGGGACTCGACGAGGAACAGCGTGAGGGTGTGGCTGGGGACGTTTGACACGGCGGAGGAAGCTGCTTTGGCCTACGATCAGGCGGCTTTTGCCATGCGTGGGACCACGGCGGTGCTGAACTTCCCGGTGGAGGTGGTGTGGGAGTCGCTGAAGGAGATTGGCTACGGCTGCGGTGGTCTGGAGGCGGAGAGCTCGCCGGTGCTTGCATTGAAGAAGAGACACTCCATGCAGAGGAAATCAGCTTCTAGAAAGAAGAAGCAGCAGGAGAATATGGTGGTTTTGGAGGATTTAGGGTCTGATTATTTGGAGGAATTGCTTACTTTGTCCGAGACCTCTGGTCCTTGGTGAAAGAAATTGAGTTTCTTTTCATTTTTTTCTTTTAATTTAAAAAAATATTCTACTATTTTTTTGGAAATAGTAGGGCCAAACGGGGTTTAGTCTTGTTTAATGTATAAAAAATTATGAGAATAATGCCAGCAATCCGATGTGATATTGCAAATAAATAAATTATATTGTGATAGAACTATAGAAAATATAGTAATTTCCGTATTATTTTTTAAATTAAATAATTTATCCCTCTATTCTTTAAAATGAAATAATTTTCCTCCCTGCAAAAATAAAAAAATCGCTTCATTTTAAAAAATTCCAATAAATAAAATTATTTTTTTAGAAGAAAGTAATTTGCTGGTTAATAATATCATAATGGGATAAATTACATTAAACCCAAAAAATTATAATATGATAATTTGGAGAGGGAAGTATGTTGATGAGAGCATCCAAATAGACTAGAAGAATTCAATTATTAGGTGGGGCTTTAAGTATTTTGTTGGTCAAATGGACCAGCACAGTTTGTCATTTGACTTCTTGAAGTATTATTATTTTGTGGAAAGTTGTATGCCACTTGCATTTTAGGATGTCTGAATCTCAGTAGTCAGTTTCTTTTCTTTTTTTTTTCTTTTTTTTATTTTAATGAAAACACGGTGATTGCTATTAAAACTTTGAAAAAACATAAAACCAGCAGGTTCCGTAATCTCAGCTAAACTCAAACCCACTATCAGAAATCAACCTCAGTTTCAGAACTGTCTGAACTTCTATATTACTCTATTGGGCATTTCGTACAGCCCTTGTTCTCATCATGCGTATAATCGCCATTGGAGTAGCAGCTTTACCTTCTGTTGAGACTATAGAGGATCATATTCATTTTCAGCCAACACTACCAAAAAAATAGTCCGTTTGGGACAGAATCCGTCCAAATAAAGTATTTGTGATGGATTTTGTGACGATAGTAAATTCGTACCAATAACCTCAGTCACAAAATTGTTGATGAAAATTTTTACCAGTCCGAAATGTTATGACGACCTCATAGGTCTGTCCCAGAATCCATCAAAAAGTAAATTTGTGAGACGAAACTAAAAATTCATTTTGGGTTGGGTATTATTCAACTAATAATTATCAAAATTTTGAAATCAATTGTGGGATGGATTTCGTGACATGCATCTATTCGTCGCAAGTTCGTCACAATATTTGTGATCTTTTTTTGCATGCTTTTGTGACCGCTATCTTGCAACAATTCAAATCCATCTCAAATTCGTCACCTAAAGTATAATTTGGGGACGAATTTGTGATGATTATGTTGCGATGACTGCAAATACATCACAAAATTTCTGACTTATATTGGGACAAATTTGCGATAAACTTTGTTGTGTAATTTTTTTTTTCATTTTTTTCGATTAGTTTATAAACACTACAAAAAAGCTCGGGATTTCGAACGGGCTTTTTGATTGCGGGTTCATGCTGTCACAAATTGTGACAGGTTTTGTATGATTTTGGAACGAATTGAGCAAGCACGCCATTTATAAGAAGTTAGATATATTTGGCATAGGTGAACCCCTACAGATATCGTTACAAAATTAGTTTAGTAAGATGTTGTTCCAAATTTCGTTCCAAAATAAAACTCATGACAATTTCACCATGTGTTTTGGGTCAACAATTTTAAATTTCAGAAGGTTAACGAAGGTCCGTTCCAAAAGTGTTACGAAGTCCGTTTCGACTTTATGACAACATATTGTTCCGTTCCAAATTTGTATGTCCGTCACAATATCAATGGCTATTTCCATAACGACTATATATCTGTTCCAACACCCGTTCCAAAAATCGCTAAAAACTCATATGGCTACTTTTCCGTCTCAAAACTCGTTTCAATATCCGTCCCAAAATATTGTGTATATATATATATGTGTGTGTGTTTGTGTTGTTTTTATTTCATTTGTTCCCACTCTCTTAAATTGTAAAACCACACATACTCTCAATCTTCTTTGATTTTCGAGCATATTAAAGACAATAACGTCATTTTCTCGTGTATCATTGATTGTTTGAGCTGGTTGATCAGGTACCAATTGGAACACTTTTTTTTGTTAAAATGGAGTTTAATTATAGTTTTTAATATCTATATTTGAATGTTAACTATTATGGACATAAGTGTATACATAATCCAATCTGCTAAATATACATACATAATCTCATCACAACAAGCCCAATTATCTTTTCATCCACAAAATTATACATACAACTATCAAGTACCACAAAATTGAACAGTTATAATTAGGTCACATGTCATTCTCGCTTTTATTTCTAATGAGACTTCTATTTTCATTTACAATGAGGAGAAAATTGCATATTGACTGGACCAAATTGGGATGCAAAACTTGAACCTAGCTTTCGGTGTAGACACTACAAAATTTACATCTGAAAAATATTAGCAGATGAATGATCATGTAACTTAGTAAGTAAAATATCGGCACCACCTATACATGTATATCAATTATAGTCTCCAACAACACAAAAATAAACAACATATATAAAATATAATCAGTCTGATTCTAATACGGTTAATTTTTATTCACAATGCAACCATTTCACATGAAGACAATCAATCCAAATCTCCCTTTTCTAGTATGCTTACAAGAGGGTGATATAATGTCTTTCACCACAAACTTAACCCCACCATTCATCACATTATGTTAAGCGGATTCCCCTTTGTATGCCACACATGCTAATTTGCCACATAGATTGATTTGCCACACAGGCTTGTCAAAATCATCAAAGAGGTCTCGCCATAATCATTATATTCAGTTTCCATCACTCCCTCATTTCAACATATAATCGATTTTGTAAGCAACTAGTCACTTACGACTACATATCATTCAATTTCATTTGCAAGCACAAAAAATACATCATTCAACAAATGGATTATTGCAATGTATTTCCTTATCTCACTTCCACAACAAAGTCATTCAAGCCTCATTCGTAATATCATAATGGGATAAATTGCATTAAACCAAGAAAAGTATAATAGGAAAATTTGGAGAGGGAAGTATGTTGATCCTTATCTTTTAATGACAAAACTATGATTGCTATTAAAATTTTAATCTATGCTGTTATAAAGAAATTGAGTCTTATTTAAAGAAGAGGGGTCTTATAGATATAAGGTGGCTATTTTTATACCACTACACTAAATTATTATAATACGAAAAATACCTTTCTACTTCCCAACTCATGTAACTGAACTTTTAACTATCCAATTAAGTTTCTTTAAAAAATTAATTCCATTTAATTGCATGTACTCACAAATTAAATTTACTCCTATTTTAATTTGTTTAAGTTTATTATTAATTAAAATTGAAATAACACAATATTATTATTTGTGTCGCATGTATATATAATAAATCATTATCAATGTAACAAATATGAGTAAAATATTGTATTGATAATTAATGTATTTATACAAAATTATCAGACAGTTTTTATATGTGAGATTGTAGGGAATGATAAAGTTTAAGATACAGGAATAACTTATGAGCTTCAGTAAAATAAAAGTATGACAAAAATTTATGAGCATACGTAGGTACTGTGTGCCACTTTCTAGTAAAAGATAAAACCAACAGGTTCATAATCTCAGATAAAGTCAAACCCACTATCAAAACTCAACCTCAGTTTCAGAACTCACTACAAAAAAATTAAATATTCACTTTACTATAAATGATCACGACTTAAAAATTGTATAATTTAATACTATTAATCATGGTCAAATTAAATCAAAATAAAAACTTAAATTTTTACCACGATTAATCAATATTCATCATGATATTTAGTCATAGTCAAAATATTTACCATGGTTTTGATCACGACTAATGTTGTGGTCATACTTAAAAGAAACAACAGTTAATGACCGTTGCGAATCCCTTGTTAATTTTTATATTTACTACGATTTTTTTTATTTTAAGTATAGTTTTTTAACTGTAGCGGATTTTTTTGCTTTTAGTGATTGTCTAAACTTCTATATCACTCTACTAGGCATTTCGTACAACCTTTGTTCTCAACATGTGAATTGAAGTCACATATTCCTCGAGATAAATGCAAACAAGGTATCATACTATAGCTATTTTGCAATTTTGATACCATAAATTTCAAAAAGGCCAATTTTAGTACTATACAATGGGGAGTCTGGCAAGATTGATACCGTAATTTATGAAAGTTGCAAATTTAGTACGTTAGTTTTGAAACTGACAGTTTTAGTACCGACCTTTATCTTTTGATAATATCATTTCTAGTCCTCTAAATTTATTTTTCGCACGGATTTTTGCCCTTTTTTCCTGGATTTAAGATTTTGCACCCCTATGCCAGAAAATGGTATTAGAGCCTAGGTTTATTGAAGAAATGTTTGTTTATATTATATATTGATATTATTTCCCTAATGGAGGAGAACTTTGAAAAGGTATGGAACCGAACGAGAGTTCGAGTTACAATGAAAACAGAGAATATTTTCAGATTATGAAAATACAGAAAAAGATTTTTCTTATGAAAATTCTTAAGAAAATTGACAACAGTTCGAGAAGAATTGACTTGAATTTACATACTGAAGAAGAAAGAGAGGAATGGTTGAAAAACTACCAGGTCCCACAGACGCTACCAGGAAATATTGTGAGACGTCCACTTGCAGCTAAGATCCATGGTAGAATCCCAGCCAGGGGAAACGGAACGGGTAAATTCCTAAATCAATACAATTCTAAAAACAATGACTAAAGAAACTGATTGGAAGAAACTCAAGCCGGATACCTCAAACAGATCAAAGAGAGATCCAGAAGAAAGTTCAAGACTATGGACATAGGTTAATCCATATACCTATGAAAATAGACCTCTTGAGCCAAACGATGGATGACATCCTAAAAATCATTCTAGATCTACGCAAGGATCTTACAGATCTGAAAGCTGAAGTTACAGATCTAAAGAGAAACCAAAGGAATACCTCTGAGACATCCAGATCTCACCAAGAGCGTATTACGGATGCCTTTGGATGAGTACCTCTTCTGCATCAGAAGGAAAAGGCGATGGAGATCCCAAAGCTGAAAACGTAAGAAGATCTAATCCTTGAAATCATGAAATCCATACAATAATGGATATATCAAGGGTGGATCTATTAGATCTACAAGAGTTAGTAGAATCCTTTTTCCAATTTGGGATTGTCGATCTAGTTAACGTCCAAAGCAATGAGATCGGTCCAGCTTTACCACCGCCGAAGGGAAGTACAAGCTCAAATGATCCCTCACAGGATCATCCTATGAGAGAAGGTACGGATTTCCACACCAATGCCACCCCAACGTTAGTGGGAACCAGATTAAGAGAAAATCCAGGAAGGAATCCACGACGAGTGCCTAAAAATACACCATGGGCAAGAACTATGCTCCAGACCTTACATCCATAGACACCATACTCAACCTGGATATCATCGACTTTCAAAACATTGAAAAGTTGATAGACGAATGTGTTGCAGCCATGAAGATAGCAGCAACCACATTAGAACTTGACAAGGAGAACTTCATAAGGTTATTGTAGTTATGTTTGGAAGGTTCTGTGAAGGTTGGATAGGATAACACCCCAAGAGACACCAAAGCCAGTATCCTAGCTGGAGAGTTCAAAAGTGCTATCGCGGAAAGACTCAGAAGGTTGATTAAGATACACTTCATTGGAGATGGATACTTCGAAGGAAGTAGAGCCGAAAAGGCTAGAGAGTACTCCCACAAGCTCTCTATGCCCTCGAATTAAGGAATATTTGTGTGGTAGATGAATATATCTATTGGTTCCGCAAGTATTTCTTCTAGAGTGGAGTAACGACTGAATAGCTGCTCCAATGTTCTTTGCAAAAATCTACAGTCCATGGAAGGAAATGTTGATACAATCATACAAAGTACCCGAGGGACAACTGGATTCGGTGGCAAGAAGAATGTCTTTCCTCAAAGACAAACTGAAGGATTGGTGTTATCAAGCATCCGTCCAGAACAACATGAAAAGACTGAGAGGTAAGATTAAAATAACACTTCTCTGTTGTGATAATAATGATTTTCGAACCATTGTAGGAGAATCAAGCGAGCAAAAGAAGAGGAGAAAACAGGGTAGTGACTCTTATTCCAAGAGTTCCATAAAATCCTCTTTCAGAAGAAGATCACGGTGGTCCAAGTCAAAGACCAGATCATACAAATTTGGATAGAGAACAGGACCAACAAGAGCTTCATCCCAAGGATCTCAACGAACAGATGCAAGATCCACAGGGAGAACTCCTATGAGAAGAACTTTCGGATGAGCCCATACCCGAGCCAATGAAAGTTTCAAAGATCGTAACTGCTGGACGTGCGACACAAAAGGACATATATCACCAAATTACCCGCAAATACATTGTGAATTACGACAGTTTGAAGCCACGAATGACATGCTTGATGCAGTTTACTACGGCGACTGGTTATCAATTTACCAATTCGAAGATCTTTCCTCAGATGAAAGCATATACGAGGAAGAAATAGAAAGTGATCCGGATAGATCTTCAACTGAGTCAGAGTAATTACAACGAAGGAGATAGGCTTCAAACCTCAGATAGCTTACGGTGTCAAACAAAACCATGGAAAGAATCATGAGACAAGTCTCTAATCTCAGCCTATACGAAGGATTTAGGATTAGAGGGATCGTTAGAGTCCTCAACCAGATAGGGCTGAACCAGAGGAAACATCTTATCATCTACACAGTAAGTTCAGGTGAGTTTACAATTCTTATGGAACTTACTGGTAATGTGATGGAAATACAACTTATTCCTAAAGAAGAAATTCTTGAAGAATTAAGTAAACTCAGGGAAGAAGTAGCGGTTACTATGAAATGGATCCACATAGGAGCTATTGAAGTAGTAATAGAAGCAATTTTTAAAGAAGGATTTGATTCAGAAATACATTTATTAATAATGGATAGAAGAATCAATAACTTAAGAGATGGTTGTCTTGGGACAATGATAGAAAATTTGTATGCAGGAAAACTGATGTTTGACATTCATTCTAGGATAGCATACAACCTAGCGCACCAAGATTTCAGTCGAGTCTTAACCATTCATCAGGATTTTAAAAGAAAAGATCTTATGAAAGATGGGAATAGACCATATTCTATAACATATAGAATAGCCTATGCCCTTTCCAACACTCATCATTTGGACTTGTTCCTTAGGAAAGAGTATATTGAGATTCCTAGAATTTTCAAGAAATTCGCTAAGGTAATGACACCAGATCCTATTAAAATACCTAGAATAGGTGGTGTTGATACCCTGATAAAAATCACCCAGTTTTAGATCGAACCATTAGTTCTTGAACTGATTTTAGTAGCAGGATGTCCTTTTCAGAAGATAGGATTACTGCCTACAAAGGAAAAGAACATGAGCTGTTAAAAGGCTTAACCCTTCGGGCTATTAGGGTTGATAATGTAAAACTTAGATGCCCTGAAGGCTGGAAACAAATTCAAGTTATATTTGACATCATTTAAGAAGAAAACTTTTTTCCTTGTGATGACTTATATCATTTGCAACAACCTGTTATGGAAAAATACGACGGAATGCTAAAAAATAGCAGGCCATGAGATATTTGTTGCAGGAATTGCAGGACGAGAAAATGGGATAATGAGTTTGAGGTCAAGTTTCCTCGAAGATCATAAACCATGGGAAAGAAAAGATAATGGAATGGAATTCGGTCTAGATAGTTATACCATTAGAATTGAATGACTAGCCCCTTTTGTATATACATATCTGTCGATATGTTGTATGAACAATATAAGTCAAAAATATTTTGCAGCTTATATTGACTCAGGATCAGGGATTTGTACGACAAAACCCGGTGTGTTCCCTAGCGAAGCTATGAAATCCTTACCCATTATTGCAGGAAGGGATTTTTCACAGAAAATTCTAGTACTCAATAAAGGTATACGAGAAGCAAAAATCAACATTGGAGGAGCATTCGGAACACCTTGGTTCAAGGTTGATACAGGAGTAGATATTTTGCTAGGTAATAATTTCATCCCAAGCTTTTCAAAATATGTCTAGGATAACCACAAGAATCTATTGTTTTTTACTACTAACTGTGGTAGTGAGATACATGTTTGCAAAGAGAAAAGGCATTTAATAGGATAATGCCCATAAATTTTCGTAGCAAACGTGGTGATGATGCCAAATTAACTCATCCAAAAATGCAAGATAGAAAAAATTTGGTAAGGCTCTTTTGTCTTTCAGGCAACAGGGTTTCAGTGAGGCTTATGAAGAAGATCTTAGGATCTTGAAGGAAGCTATACAAGAGTGCAAGTCATTGGACATAGACGGAGAAAGTAAACTTTCTCTCGAGAATGTCAAGAGGCTTATCCAGAGGAAGTTAAGTGAAAATCCTTTGGCATGGTGGGATAGAAACAAGATCGAGGCTACTCTAAAGGTCAAAGAGCAATGTAAGTACGAGTATGTTCGATACAAGCCTATCCAAATGAACATGGAGGATAAGAAAGATATGCAGGAGATCATCAAAGAGTATATCAATCTTAGACTCATCGAGCCTGGAGTCTCTGCCTATACTAGCCTGGTTTACTAGTAAGAAACTATGATGAGATAAAAAGAGATAAACCCAGGTTAGTTATTAACTATCAAGACATTAATAGAATATTAGAATTTTATGGTTATTATATCCCAGGTAGAGAACACTTAATTGATTGCATCAAAGGTGCTAAAGTGTTTTCCAAATTCGATTGCAAATCTGGGTTTTATCAGATTAAGATGAAAAATAATTCAAAGAAATACACTGCATTTTCCACACCACTAGGACAATATATCTGGAATGTAATGCCTATGGGACATGCCAATGCACCCCAAATATTCCAAAGAAAAATGAATAATCTATTCAAAGACTATCTAGAGTTTATGTTTGTATACATGGACGACATCTTGATTGCATCCAAAAATATACGGAATCATATTATACATCTTGAAATATTTTCTGATGCATGCCATAAAGAGGGGTTAGTGCTTTTTGAAAAGAAAGCCATCATAGCTGTCAATAAATTGAATTTCTAGGAATTCTTATTGACGAAGCGGGTATTGAGTTGAAGAAATACATTGTAGAGAAAATTCACAAATTTTCTGATATTCTTAAAGATAAGAAGCAACTTTAAAACTTCTTGGGAGTTGTCAATTTTGGAAGAATCTTCACCAAGAATCCTGCAAAATACAGAAAGGATTTTCGACCACTTTTGAAAAAAACAGAAAGTTCAAAGTGGAAATGGGAGGAAATTCATATGAAAAGGGGTTGTGAGTTAAAACAGTTTGCAATAACCTGCCAAAGCTTGCAATCCCACAAGATAAAGATGAGTAGGTAGTCTATACAGACGCCGATGATTACAGATGGGCGGTAGTGCTAATGAGAAAGAGAAGTACTTGTGAAGAACCATGTAGATACACAAGAGGATTATTCACTGAGCAACAAGCCAAACTATGGCATATCAATGAGAAAGAATTCTTTGCGGTTTGGAAAGCTTTCAAGAAGTGGCCTTTATTTTTACTAGCTAAAGAATTTATGTTAAAAGTTGATAATACGAATGTTAAAGCTAAAAAGTAAACTTGAATCAAAAATTGAGAAAACACGTATTATTAGATGACAAGCAGAATGCCAATATTATTGTTATAATATTATCATCATCAAATCTCATGAAAATATTCTTGCAGATTTCTTGACGAGAGATGGAGGCATCTAAAGCAGACTCCGTCTTTATTAGACTCAGGCACCTCAGGGAGAACCTTGAGGAGATTGATAAGAGATTTGGACAACTGACGATCAAAGCCCAAATAGCTGGCCAAGTCCAACAAGCTGATCTTGACACTGTCCAGATCGCCATCAGGAGTACCAAACTAGCCGCAGGCTCATTATGGAACGATCTACTAGAACCAATTTGAAAGGCATCATCTTCAGTAATGGCCCGAGAATTAAGAGAACATGGCTCTAAACCTGCAATTAGAGAACATGGCTCTAAACCTGTAGCGGCAGATTCAAGTACTGCTTGCACAAGACCATCGCCAGACTCTGGTAAAAAGGTAAAAGTTGAGTTACAGGAAGTGCAAACTCCTGAATTCAAGTCAACCCAACGCCTCTGGGAAAAGAGGAAGAGATTAACCTTAGGCCGATGACATGCACTTCTAAGGTTAATACTAATGAATCTCTATCTTCTGTTTCTTCTTGGCAGGGCTATCAGAGATCATGGGAAAAGTTTATTTCCTGAAAATGCATCAATCCAAGCAAGACCATCGTAGATATATCCGGGAAATATAACAGGACCTGGATGCTTGAAGGGTCTAACCTACAAGACGTACGAGAATGGTATGACTTTGGAGCCCTCGCTTTAGTTCATACTATGTCACCTGGATTCCCAGAAATTTCAAAACTTCCAGAATGGATCAGTGGGGCGGTTTATGACGCATGGCAGAACAATCCCCACCTCAAACGAGGAGACATATTGGAGCTTAAGTTCATATTTCAATAACTCCATAAATCGTAGGAAAAAAGGTCTCATCCAACATTTCATTTTAACAAGTTACAGATACCCGATATGGTAGCATTTAACAGAGTTAAGGTTGCCACAGGAGAAGCTCCCCTGGTGTCTTCCCTCCATGAAGATGACATATCTACCAGAAAAGCTTGGGGGTTTTTAGGTCCGTCTCACTGAGATGGACAAAGTCAAGTATCCATTTAAAATATTTTCAAATAAATTAAATGGATCATTCTTGTTAAAATCCATGACAGGAAAAATCACAGAGTTTGCAGAAAACTTATTCAAAAGAAGAGAATGCTCATATGGGAAAATACATTGCCTGCAACGGAGGCCACCAGGAAGAAGGCATGTAGCATGATGCATATAGGAAAATGGCATAACCACATATACCCTTGTTGTGAGAAGCAGGAAAAGCCCTTATTCGGGACAAAGATTCGGGTAACCCAAAATAAACCTGATTCAAAACTAGAAAAGGGTAAAAGAAAGGATTTTTACATAACGAGGTAAAAACCTCAAGATGTAAAAAATAAAAAAGAAGACTGTCGACAGAAGAAGACAAAAGCGCTAACAGTCAGAAAAGCAAAAGACACCATCAGGCACGCACATGGTCGAGAAGCCATGATGACCACAGCTGGAAAGTTGAGTTTGTCACCTAAAAATAAGGTTGGAATCCGGGTTTGAAGTCCGCGGACCATTACAAATTGAGAGATAGGAAGCAGATGGGGGATATCAGAAAACTTCTCCAACTCAAACAATAAGTAATGTCTTTCAAATTTCTGAGTTTTAAGTTTTTCAGTGTATGGGGATTTCCCCAAAGAGTCAAGTCCTCTTTTCCATGAGAGGCTAAGAAGTTGTCTCCTTCTATAGAGGATTAAATATTTATGTAATCGTTTAAGCATTTCTTCAATAAAGTAAAGGCTTTCGTCCAATAATGTTCATCCAAAATTTTATTAAGTCTCTGTTATTGGAAGACATCTACCCCTAAGGTAGGAGACGAAATAGGGCTGTGCTGCCAGCTGCTGAAGGAGCCAAGGACCTGCGAACCATCTGCTGCGGTAGTGTGGTTGGAAGAAGTCCGTAAAACCGAGGAGTTGGAATACCCGACAACAAAGCGGTCGAACCAAGGTATGAATTTATGGAGGCTTAATTTTATTTTCGGAAGCATGTTGGGCCAGAGTAGAATTGTATGAGTACTATTTCTGAAAAAAAAAAATATTTTGGGACAAAAACTGATACTATTTCAAAGATGAGGGACTAAAATGAAGGTAAAGTACCTTATTTGCAAGTCTCTGTAAACTACAGTATCAAAATTGGCTATTTTAAAAAGTATGGTACTAAACTTGCAAAAGCCACTATACTGTGGTACCAAAAATGCAATTTTCTCCATATTCCTCATAGAACCGAGTTGTATTGCATACAATCCCCATGGGAGCAGCAGCTTTACCTTCTGTTGAGGATATAGAGGATCATAGTTCATTTTCAGCCAACACTACAAAAAAATAGTTTGTTCGGGACAGAATCCATCCCAATAAATAATTGTGAGATTTTGTGACGATCGTAAATTTGTATCAATAACCCCAGTCGCAAAATTATGGTGACGAAAAATTGCACCTGTCCCTAACTCTAGGACGACCTCAAAAGTCCGTCCCAAAATCCATGACAAACTCTATTTGTGTGACGAAGCTAAAAATTATTTTGCGATGGGCATTTTTTTATGAATAATTATCAAAATTTTGAAATCAATTGTGGGACGGGTTTCATGACATGTATGTATCCGTCGCAAGTTCGTCAGAATATTTGTGATGATTTTTTGCGATAAATTTGTGATGACTATCTTGCCACAATTCAAATCCATCTCATGTCTATTTTGTGATAACTGCAAATTCATCACAAAACTTGTGACTTATATTGAGACAAATTTGCAATAAATTTTGTTATGCAATTGTTTTCATTTTTTTTCAATTAGTTTTTAAACATTACAGAAAAACCTAGGATTTGGAACGGTTTTTTTTTGTGGCAAGTTCATGCCGTCACAAATTTTGACGGATTTTGTATCGGCTTTGGAACGGATGTGGGTGGATGACATAAGCACATCATTTATAAGAAGTTAAATATTTTTGGCATGGGTAAACCGTTACAGAACTTGTTACAAAATTAGTTTAGTAAGATGTTGTTCCAAATTTCATTCCAAAATAAAACCCTTGACAATTTTGCCACTTGTTTTGAGTCGGCAATTTTAAATTTCAGACGATTAATGTAGCTTTGTTCCAAAAGTGTTACAAAATCCGTTTCAACTTTGTGACAACATGTTCTGTTCTAAATTTGTATGCCCTTCACAAAATCAACGGCTATTTCCACAGCGATTCTATATCCATTCCAACAACCATTCCAAAAGTCGTTGTACACTCTAACGCTTACTTTTTCGTCCTATATATATGTGTGTGTTGTTTACATTTTATTTGTTCTCACTCTTATAATTTGTAAACCACACACACTCTCAATATCTGTTTGAATTTCGAGCATATTAAAGAAAATACCATCTATTTCTCGTGTATCGTTGATCTTTTGAGCTGGTTGACCAGGTAATAATTGGAATCATTTTTTGTTATAATGTAGTTTAATTTGTAGTTTTAATTTCTATATTTGAACGTTAGGTATTAGTAGTGCCAATTAAATAATTTATGTATATATGCTTGCATATATATATATATATGTGTGTGTGTGTGTCTGTATAGTGATCATCAAGTTAAGACAATTGATGACATGAATGTATAGAAGAACCTGTTAGAGAGGGTGGGTATTAGGTAGGAGTTTGACGATGGTGTTAAGTCTTTGTTAGAATGGGCAAAGTGTCAGCGTGCACATATATATGGACGACGAAAAGATTAGGTGCCCGTATCCACTATAAAAAAAATAGGGAAATTGAAACGGGCGTAGGAATGTTTTTTTCTTTCATTTGGAACGGTCAGAAGATCACTGGATGAACCTCGATCGAAATTAGGAATGGTCATGGAACGGTACACATTTTGTTGAAACTGAAGGTGTTCCTAATATTTAGGAACGGTTACAACTAAACCGTTCCTATTTTGGAACTGTTTTTGGCGTACAAGCTAAAAACCGTTCCTGATTAGCTTTGTGTCTGTGAGTATAAAAGTTGTATATTAGGAACACACAGTTAATACTTGGAACGGTCACATGTTATGTGAAATGGAACGGTCGTTGGAACTCTATTTGCATCGAACTTAATATATGGGAGATGCATTTTTCACTGAGTCTGGAATACGCATTGAAACGGTAACCTTCTTATTCGGGTGATAGATTTGGAACGGTAGGTGGAACACCTCTTGACCTGCCTTTCAAATAAACTTAGGAACGGTTTTTTAATCTTTATTTGGAATACGCCATTGGCACGATTTTGGGTATTCAATTTGGAACACTAACGATGATATGTAATCATTGCATTTGGGCTAACTTTAGGAATAGTTGGTCCCTTACTTGGAATGGTCGGTTTGTACGATTTTAGGAACGATCTTCTCATTTCACCGATCCTTTTTTGGTACGGTTACTTCGATATTTTAGAATTCCGTGACCGAGGAAAATACCATTCCAAAATAATTTATTAATTAATTTTTTTTAGTTTATATAATAATAATAATAATTTATATAATAAAAATAAATTATTAATAATTTTATTTAATTTGGTTAAATAATTATTATTTAAATACCAAAAAATGAATAATTTCAAAAAAAAAAAATATTAAACAAAAATATTATTCAATTTAATTATAAATATATTAAAAAAATCCTAAATCTACATCTCATCCCTTCGTCATGGTCCATGTCGGCATCGTCTCGAGTAGGGGGGTCTGTCGGAGGCTGTGACCGGTTGACAACGGAGTTGTTGGTCTGCATGAACTTCATCATGCCCATCATGTCGACCATCATCGTCTCCAGCCGGACCATGCGATCCGGTTTGACGGTGGCGGTGGCGGTGGTGCTGGCGAGGTAAAGGTCTGGCTAAGGCCGTGGGCCTCAGAACCAAGACCGAATGCCTGACCCTTGTTCTTGCCCCTGACTGCTGCCAGCCACAGATCTTGCTTGGTCTGCACCACCGAGCCCTCCAATTCGGCCGGAAGATCCGGAGGATCGGTCGTGGCATGAGGCTGGTGATCCTCCGGTAGCTTCTGGAACGTCTCTTGCAAAACATAACAAATTATTATTATTCTTGCGAAAAATTAAAGTATAATTGAGTACTTACCACCAGCTCCGCTGCCCTCTGCTTGTTCCAGCCGCCATGGCCTTCTTCTTGTAGCATTTGGAGAATAACTCCATCTGCTTGACTGGCCGATCAAGCTGTGGCTAATGTAAAAGAAAAAGGAACAGTTTTTCAAGTTTCAATTTAATAATGATGAATGTTTTGAAAAACATTAAATTTATTACCATCTTCCTCTTGTGCATGTCGACGGAAAAGAACCCCCGCGGTAGACAGTAGAGGATGCCACTGGGTTGGCAGACCGATTTGCCTTGTTCTTGGCGGACTCAGCCTTGAACTCATTGATGTCCCAGTATAGCAGGAGTTGCCACCAGACTTCGTTTGCCAGCCACAGAGGCTTCATCAGATACTGTCTGGCGAGAACGAAGCGCTTGCGGATGAACTTTCCCGCAAACATGTGGAAGACGCAGAACATGGACTCATCGTCACAGTCCCACCAGTACGTCATCTGCAAAAGAAAGAAAATTGTTAAAATATTTTTTAAGAAAAATCAATTTATACTATTAAGTTGAAAATAAAATAAATTATCGTCAAACTCTCGAACTAGAAATGTTGGTCCTCTGGCGGTACCTGGCGGAAACATCCCCAAGGGTGGGGACAATGTCCTCGCACCACCGCGTACATGCGCTCGTGTATCTTGCGTTCAGCCCTGAGATCACATAATAATTTGTGTGACAGAAAAAAAATCCAAATAAATAACACGAATGTTTAAAAAAAATTATACTTGGCGTCGACGAGGGTGATATACCGACGCGCGGATTGGGGGGGGGGGGGGGAGGGCACTGGTGGTGCAGGTGGGGGTGGTGCAAACTATGGACGGGCCAGATCTGGCGTCGGTGCGGGAGTTGATGGTCCGACATCCTTTGGGGCCGGTATAAGAGTAGACGGATCGACCTCCTCATCCGTCAATAGTGCAGCAACTGACTGCTCTATCGATGGTGGTGGTGGTGGTGTAGTGGTGGTCGGAATGCTGCTTCCCCAACCTGGGGAGCAGCACCCGTCGGTGGTGAAATCGACGGGCCCCGACCACATCCACCTCCTCGATGAGGCAAATCTCGACCAGACATGATATATAATTTTTTTTTTTTTTCAAATATTAGTGGTATGAATTTTTAAAAAAAATGTATGTATCAATTTATTTTTAATAATGATAATTTTCTAAATATTGAAAATGAAAATGTAAAGTAAAACTCAAAATTCTATACTAAGTCTCAAAATGGTATATTATTGGAATTTTCCCTACAAGTGGTTAATCTAAATCCCAAAATTCTTTCCTAAAATGTATACTTAAATCTACAATTATTTTCTAAAATGTATACTAAATCCCATGTATTCTAAATCGATGATCTAATACATTATAATTCTAATTTGTTTCCTAAATTGTAAAATGATTACTAAGTCCCAACATTTAATAATTATTGTAATTATAATAATTCTTATAATAATAACAAAATATAATTTAAAAAATATCAGAAATTTTTAAAAAATAACAGAAATAATTTTATCAATGTAAGATTTTTTTAAAAAAAATAACAGAATTCTTTTAAAAAATAACATATAATAATTATAAAAATAACAAAAAAATTTAAATTGACAATCTTTTTTTTAATAACAAAACCATAATTTTAAAAATATTTTAAAATGTCTGAAAATATTTTTCAAAATTTCTGAAAATAACATAATTTTTTTTTTAAATATGACAAAAAAATTTTAACAAAATAACAGGATTTTTTTAAAAAAAATTGACAAAAAATAACAGAAAACATTTATAAATAACTAAAAAATTTGTTAAAAATAACAGAAAATATTTTAAAAATAACAGAAAAATACAAAAATTTCAGAAAAATATTTTCAATTTTTTTAAAAAATAATTTCACCAAATTTCATAATTATTCTAGTTATCCTAAATTTTCTAGGAACATCTAAAATACAGAAAATACCAGAATTTTACCACAAACACAAAATTACCACAAATTCCAAAAATTAAAGAAATTATAGAAAATTCACAAATTTAACAGAAAATTACAGAATCACATGATATTACAGAAAATTACAGATATCACAGAAATTGTAGAGAAATCCCCTAACATTATAGAAATTACAGATTATAGTCCTAACATTATAGAATTTATAGAAAAATCCCAAAAAAGATACAAATAATTACAGAATATTCCCAATAATGACATACAATTACAGAAAATGCCTTAACATTACACACTATTACAGATTGTACATGCAATTTCAGAAAATTGAAAAAAACAGAAAAAAAGATTTGGAAACCCTACTTGGTAGTGGAGGTGGCGGCGTCTATAGTTGAAAAAATGGCGGTGGCGGCATCAACGGAGGCACTGGCGGAGGCGCCTTCGACGGTGGTGGTGATGGTGGCGGTGGCGATAGCGAGGGTGGTGGAGATGGTGCCGAGGGTGGCAGTGATGGTGGCGAACGTGAAAAAGAGAGAGAGAGAGAGAGAGGGAGGAAGATGAGAAGAGTGAGAGAGGTAGAGAGAGAGAGAGAGAGAGAGAGAGAGAGAGAGAGAGAGAGAGAAAGAGAGAGAAATTTATATGGATAATTTGGAATGGTCAGTAATTAAAACGACCGTTCCAATATGATCTCCAAATTTAGAAAAACGACGTCGTTTGTCCGCAAAACGACTACTTGTTGTATTTGTTATATTAAGAAATAGAAACGGTCATCGAATAGTAAAGTCGGACCCATGACCGTTCCTAAGATGAAAAACAACATCGTAAAAGTAATGCTATTTTCAGACCGTTTCTAATGTGGATTAAACCGTTCCTAATATGGTTGAAAATTTTTATTCATTTTCTATGAAAACAAATTAAAAAAAATAAAAAAGAACCAGTTAGGACACATTAAACAACAAAAATAAAGTATACAATTTGTTGATTAAGACAATTGAAAACATAAAATATTTTCCATGTGTTTGGTTTATGTTCACAATTGTTGAACTGCATCGCCAAAAACCGTCAAAATTTCGATCAGACCGTTAGACATGATTTAGCACACAAAAGAATACAATATATGTAGTTATGAACAATTTGGGTAAGCGGATATCGAGATATCGTCTCTGGTCAGTATTCATCAGCATTAAAACCAATGCACCATTTGATTCAAAATCAGACTGTTAGATATGAAATCATATTCATAATCTTGTATGTGTTTAAAGATGGTGTCAATCCGGCTCACGGATGTTTAAAAATTGAGTCAAAAAAGGAAGAAGAAAATATTTTCTCGAGATTGCAAAGGATGACGGCTACACTGTCTTCCAATTCCTTTACCTTGTTCACATCTAGCATGGTTGAGTATAGGATTTGGAATAGAAGGCTCACCTCCATCAAGGCCCCCAATACGTGCTCAGGAAGCATTTCGCGGAAGGCAACCGGAATCAACTTCTGCATGAATACATGACAATCATGGCTCTTCACGCCGTGCATCCTTAGTTCCTTCATGTCGATGCAACGGGACAAGTTAGATGCGTACCCATCAGAAAACCTAAGACAATGAATCCACTCATATATCCTCTTTTTCCGATCCTTCGTCAGTGTATATACAACTTTGGGCATCACGTTCGGTCTCCTTTCGTCCATCTCAAGGTCCGGCCGATTATATATGATCTTTAGATCCTTCCGTGTATTCAGATTTTTCTTCGTTTTGCCCTTTATATCCATCACAGTGTTGAATATATTGTCGAACACATTCTTCTCAATGTGCATGACACTAAGATTGTGTCGTATCATATGCACCCCCAGTATTCAAGCTCCCAAAAGATGCTTTTCTTCGTCCACTTATGGTCGACACCGTAGCCTTCCGGTTCACTCAATGGTTGTTCAACTTTAACACTTAACGCATTGACACGGGTTCGGATATGCTCTCCAGTCAGCCTCGGATGTGCAACCTTCCTCTCTATTCGATTTTAGTGAAGGCTTTCTTGTTCCTGCGATAAGGATGGTCCGGTTGGAGAAACTGCCTGTGGCAGTCAAAATAGCATGCCTTCCGATCGTCCTGTAAATAGAGTGCCCGTGTGTCCTCCATACAACTGTGCACCCCATAACACCGGCGGTACTCCATCCAAACACCATCCCATAGGCGGGTAGGTCGTTCACTGTCCACATCAATGCGGCCCGCACCATGAATGCCTGGTTTGTCGCATTGTCGTGCGTACGTATACCCACATGCCATAAATTTTGCAACTCCTCGATCAAAGGCTCCAGGTAGACATCGATAAGACGTTTAGGATATGATGGGCCACGATCACCTTCGTTAAGAACATATACAAAGACTTCATGCACATTCCCGATGGGAGATTGTACGGTGTAAGTATCACAGGCCAACATGAGTAAGTTTTACCATAGTGTCTGTGCGGTGCAAACCCATCCGTGCACAACCCTAGTCTAACATTACGGGGCTCAACTGCAAAATTAGGATCTATACGGTCGAAATGCTTCCAAGTCTCTGCATCAGATGGATGACACATGGATCCCTCCTCTGTTTGATGGTTGGCATGCCACGTCATGTGCTCAGCAGTGGCCTCCAACGCATACAATCTCTACAGCCGAGGGGTAAGCGGCAGGTACCTAAGAATAGCATACGGAGACTTCTTGCATCTCGGATTTCTGTCCCTGGTGGGCTTGTACCTAACGTCTCCACAAAACATGCAATATTCCAAACCAATGTTGTCCTTTCAGTACAACATGCAACCGTTTTCACACGCATCAATGTTCTCAACTGGTAAACCCAAGTCTCTTATCAATTTCTTTGTACTGGAATAATCAGGGGATGGGGGAAGTGTGATCGCGGGCCATTATATGCTCAGCCCACTGGCACGATCGATCATATGTATGCTCGGAAAAACCTCCTTCGTCCTTGACATTCACAAAACTAGCAATTGGCATCAACTGAGATTGAGTGCAACCGTTCCACAATGGTTGGTCAGCAGCATAAACTACAACAAAATAATGGTCTGACAACCTAAACACATAATCATAGTGCCACTCACCGTAATATGAACTAGAACCGACATCAGAAGGACAATAACAAGTACCATCATCAGCCAATCCCTCCTGGTTATAAGAAGATTAGAAAGACGGTCCCGTGGCCTCGAAAATCATCCTCTACGCCCAATCCATCTAAGCCGCATCACCCCAGTGTGAACTACCCTCCTCCTGAACGGTTGGCGTTTGCTGTTCCTGAATAGGGGGCGCGGTCAATGCAACAAAGTATTCCTGCTCCCTCTCCTCACCGTGCGAAATCTAATTATAATATTCTAGCATAAACCCTTTCATAAACAAGTCAAAATTTACCTCGTCCGGTGTTTTGAACCATTTATTTTTGCACTTTCAACACGGACACTTAATCTTCTCCCCGTCCATATATGCACGCTGAGACTGGGCCCATTCTAGAAATGTTGTAACACCATCCTCAAACTCCAGCGTTACACCCAGCATGTCTCGATCTTACATTCATTCCCTCAACTGTCTCAACATTATAAGTCCTACGTACACAAGCAATTCACAGCAGTAATTAAACAAACAAAATAATTATATATATATATATATATACACACACAAACATTAAAGGGTTTCAAAGTGTTACCTGAACAAAACACCTTTAAAGATCAATACAAATTTAGCAGAGATTGTTGATATGTTCGATTTTACGTATAAAAATTTAAGAGAGGGAGTTAGAAGAAATTAATTAGAGAGAGAGTAAGAAGAACAATTAAAATAAAGGGGACATATATATAGAAAAATATTGAAACGGGCATTGGAATACTATTTGGAACGCCTCAACAAGCCGTTGAAATATAGCCATTGCTTTAGCATTAGGAACAGGCTCTTGAAAGGAAACACGAACGCTAAGCTAGCCGTTAAAATATAGCCGTTGGAGCATTTTTGGAATGGTAATCAAAATACGTAATCTATTATGTACACGGTCCGTTCCTAATAGTAACACACGTTGGAGCGGTCATTGGAACTCACAAATCGTTTTGATAAGAGCCACAATTTGGAACGGTCATTGCATTACATTATTCACGTAAGGCGTAAAATGGTCTCATTTAGCACTACATTTTGGAATGGTCTTCCATACGTTCCAATGTGTCGCTGTCTTTGGAACACAGATAGGATCGGTAATTTTCTTAGGTCAAAGAACCATTCCAAGTTTCACATATGCGTTGTAATGGAATGCCAAAATATATCCATTCCCCTAATGGAACGGACATGGGCTTACCTTTCGGAACACACAGGTTGGGCACAGAACCAGGTGCGGTCGTGCCATTCCTATATGTTTCGATTCTGAATTATACGAAAGTGACGTCAGCAATGGGTTACCGTGCCACAACAGTTCCACTGTCCGTGCCAATTTGCACCAGGTTTCGGAATGGTTGTAGTAAAGCGTCCCAATTGCCGCATTTTTTTGTAGTGACCGAAAGTGCAAAAATGAAAGGCTCAAAACACGAGATGAGGTTAATTTTGAGTTATGTATGAAAGGATTTATGCTGGAACATTATAATTGAATTTGTTATGGTGAGGACATGGTGCAGGAGTACTTTGATGCAGTGTTCGGCCAAGTTCAGGAGCAAATCCCAGCTACACAGGATGCTACTACGCAATGGGGTAACGACTAGCAGATGGGTTGGGCCCAAAGGATGAGTTTTTATGCAGCTAAGCCAGAATTTTTTACGTTGTATGTCAAGGGTGTTCCTGATGAAGGTTTGAGCTCCTGTCTTGCTGATGTCAGTCTTAGTTCGTAGTACGTGTAACGTCCAAAGATTTTAATACATAATTGTAGCATTAATTGGTAAATATTTAAGAAATTTAGTTTTCTAGTAAATAAAATATAGATTCAAATGTGATTATATTAAAACTTGAATGGAGTAAGTAGGAATTTTGTAAAATATTTGGGAGCAAATTATTTTAGTTAAAAGAATTATATAATAAGTTGATAAGGATGGATGCGGTCAACACTCACTCTTAAGAAATCAAACACACACACATCCACTCTGTCGGAGAAGATATTCAGGTACGATTCTTTTTTATTTTAATTAGTTTTAATTAATATAATTATATTATTTGATTACTGTTATTACATCAAATTTATAATTTTAATATTTAACCAAAATTTTTTATGAGATCGATTATTTATAAATTAGTGATAGGTTAAGTGTCAATTAAACTAGAGATGTTATAGTTAACGAATTAAATTACATAATTTATTATATCTAATTATTACTATAATTGAAATTCAGTTTAACCAGATTGATTAATCAGATATTTAATTATATGTTTAGGTATTTAATTAGTCACTGCAATAGTGAGAAATTAATGAAAAAATAGGTATGGATATTTGAAAATTTATATTTGAGAAATATTAGAAAGTCATATTTGAAAATATTATATTTATGAAAAAGAAATATGAAACTTTTGATATATTTTAATCCAAAATTGTTATTAAGAATGATAGCTATAAGAAGATGAAGGGTTTAATTAAATAGATTTTTATGAGTTAACCGACAAACTACATATGTCTTTAAAAAGCTTAAATTGTCTAGTTATTTAGAAGAAACAGAACAAAGATCTAAATCTCGATATAAATAAAATATTAAAAGATTGTTGAAAACTGTACAAATAATATTTAATATTTTATTTAGAAATTACAATGTTCTCGATATACTGGTAATAACCTATTATAGGACAATGGGAATAAAGTAAATGATTGAACAACTCCCTATCTACTAATTAAATCAGTGTAAGGTCGATATAAGTAAATAATTAGTATTATCTATATATGTCTCCTCTCTTTATGATATTACCTTTACTTAAGTCTATGATTCGTGCTTACACTAGTCTATTTTGACTTGTATGAATGCTTGATCATTAATATGATTGATTATATTGTGAAAGAAAAATATGGAAATGTGGCCCAATATTTCAATTGTTGAACGATGTTGTTGGTGTTTGCAAATGAGAATGTGTTGATAAGTGGTTTTACGTGAGTAGCTGCTTACAAGAACGGTGATATGTGAAAATAAGAGAGTGATGAAAATTGAATATAATTGTGATATGAATACCCCTTGATGATGTTAAATAGCCTATGTGGAAAAAAGAAATGAAAGGGCTCTGATGCGAAATAAAAAGAGCTCTGATGTGAAATGAAAAGAGCTATGATGCAAAATAAAAGAGCTTTGATGCGAAATGAGATTGATGAGCCTGTGTGGCATGTCAAGGAGATTCATTAAACATTATATGATGAATAGTGGGATTGAGTTGGAGGAGAAAAACACTAAATCACCTTCTGGTAAGTAGACTATGAAAAGAAAAGTTTGTCTGATTGTCTTGTTATGAGATGGTTACGTGTGAAATAAAGTGAAACGTGTTGGAATCAAATTGTTATATTCTATATAGATTGCTCGTATCTGTCTTGTTTAAAATTATATTTGATGTACATGTATAGGTGGTGCCGGTTATTTACTTATTGAATTGTAGGCTCATTCCTCTATTAATATTTTTTAGATGTAGATTTTATTGTGTTTACTCACCGAGAGTTAGGTCCAAGTTTTGCATTCTAGTTAGGTCGAGCCCGTATGTAGTTTTTTCCTCATCATGAATACAAATAGAAGTTTCATTATTAAAAGCAAGAATGACCTGTGAACTAATTATAATAGTGTCATTTTGTAGTATTTGATAGATATATGAATAATCTTGTGGATGAGATGATAAATATGCCTGTTGTGATGATAGGATTACGCATGTATATATTTATCAGGGACTGAATTATGTGCATATTTACATATATATAAAAATGGTTCATTTTACGTGTGATATTTAGGGAAGATACAGTCGTAGTGCCATTAAGGGGGTGCTACATTGGGTGATATCAGAGTGGGGATTCGATTCTCTGGGGTATTTGATAAAATATGGTATTATATGAAAAAATATATATTATGAGTCTAATTATATATATGCAGTTCATATAAGATAGAAGCGTCAGGTGAAAACGTTGCTGGCCCAAATGAGTCATTAGATTCTGTACAAGGTCATGATCATGCAACTGAACATCATGGGTCCGCCGACCAAAATAGAAACGTCCTACAACTAGATGGAAATTCTTTATGCAACAATTCCTACAACTTGTGCAGAGGATGGCTCCACCACAAGATGTATTCATTGATAAAAACTTTAAGATGGTAAGGAGAGAAGGAGCTAAGGTATTTGCAGGTACAACTGATCCGACAGAAGCAGGAGAATGGTTGAGAAACACAAATAGAGTTTTAGATCGAATTAAATGCACCTATGAACAAAAATTGAGGTATGCAGTGTCCTTATTGGAGAAAGATGCGTTAGATTGGTGGGAATTATTTCGGGGATCAAGAATTGACCAATCAATTTAACCTGAGATGATTTCTTGAGGAATTTTTATGAGAAATACACTCCACCGGTCTATAGAAATTGTAAGAATGTTGAATTGCTTGATTTGTCTGTTGCTGAGTATGAGCTGTAATTTGTGAGGCTATCCAAGTATGCTCCAGAACAGGTAAGAACGGATGAAATTTTTTTGCAACCAATCTTTCAACAAGAGATGTAAGTTTTTCAAAATGATCAACAAAGGAAGCCATGTTTACCTCATATAACTAAGAAGAAATTAACCTAAAGGCACCAATCCACGGCAACGGCGCCAAAATTTGATGGGTGTTGAAAGCACCAAAAATAAATTCCTACAAATACTTTTGAGAATAGTGTGTAGGGTCGATTCCACAGGGATTGATAATAAAATAATTTCTTCAAAAAAAAAAGAAAATAAAAGGAAGGGGGAATTTTTGTTCAGTTTTAAAATAAAAGATGAAATTTAAAGAAGAAGGAATAAATGATAAAGCTTTCCCGTCGGAGTTAAGTTTATGCTTGATTCCGTTATTGATCATTATAGATGACAATCGTTTAAACAGATAAAATGGTTATGATCATTAGTACGACCTAACGACCTCACCTTTCCTCACCTTGTCGTTAACCAAGGAATGTTGATTGACTAATTCCCTAATTAATGAACAACCCTGGGAACATCCACAAGATTTAATCCACTAACAACATTGAGAAATAAAAAGGCCCAATTTTAACCAATAAATTCGCACGAGAATTTATTTAAGTTAGATCATGCATTCCCCATAACATAATTTATTACTACGACATAATAAATTATGCTACAGTACCACTAGTTATGAACTAAACAAATAATTACACGGATTTATAAGTTCAATTGGCTAAGCAAACATTCTTAATCATGAACAGTTGACCACATTATTCATAAATCAGATCATCTGTAATAAGAGCATAGAGAATAACATGAATATCCAATCAAACGAAAGTAAATAGCATAAATTAGATCTCATAGTGTATAGGAATCAAGCGCTCACCGTAACTTCATTCGGAAAATATTAAAATTAGCCTAACATATTAATGGAACAACACATAAAAGAAAATATAGAACTTCATTAAGATATCAACACTAAGAAGATAGGTAGTAGATAAAAGATTGGATGTATTGCCAATTGAAAGACCTATCTATTTATACTACTAACACCCCGACGAACATGGACACAAAAGTGGGGTGGATACGTAATTACTTAAATCAAGCTAATTAGATCTAATCACTTGGTCTTAGCAGGTTTCTAGAAGAAAACTTTCTGAAATTAATGAAATCAATCACTCCTTTGATTATGCAGCAGGGCTCTTCTCCTTTTTCATTTGCAGGTTCGTTTTCTGGGTTAAGCGTGGGGGCGTCTAATTGAATCTGTAATTCTACCACAATTTCATCTCTTTTCGAGTTTCTCTTCAATTTTTATTTTTCAGCACAAATTTGCCTTTTTGATTCCCACTAATACCTCCATGCTGAAAATGCAAAAATATCCTATGATTATGAGTATTTTAATAATTGCAAGAAGACATTATTTTCATAAAAATGTGGCAAATTATGCACTTATCATGCCCTAATTCCTAAATGCAAATAGCCTAAATATACTTTATGGTCGACAATCTAACCAACGAACTATCCAAATTTTGCAGTGTATGTTCATAAGGGTATTTTTCGAAAGTAACATGTAATACCAATAAATTATCTTTCAATGTAAAACACACCCCATAAAAAGGATTACACTATAAGCTTTAACCAACATTTACACATCTTTAAAAAATATTACTACTGACTAACAATATTTTTTGCATCTCTGTCTTTCAACTTAAGTACTACTGGACTGCACTGATGATGTCATGTTTAAAGTCTTCAATGTTTGCTGACGAGCATATTCGTTTCAAGATCGTTGAGGCCATGGCAACGCTAGTCAAACCATTATGGTTGACCAACGAGATCTGATGCTAGCTGCAGGATCACTGAGGCTCCCCAAAGTTCAAGGAGGAAACCGTGAAGAATAATGCCAAACGGACTGCAAATGCAGCATCTAGCAACCACTGTGTACCGCGGGGGGTCATCCTCTGTTGGGATGCACAAAAGGAAGCTGGTAATTTTTTTTTATTATTTGTGAATAATTAATAAATATTATTGTTTAGTTATCAAATTATAGTCTTATGATTTTCATTTGTTGCACAAGAGACAAAGTTAGGTCAACTGCCAAAATAGATACAACTCTTCTCCAAATGCTACAATCAAAAGGCCGTCGGTAATTAGAGCGAGCCAAGGACAAAGCAGGTGACAGTAAGTGCATCAAATAAATAGCAACTTAATTAATTATTTCTTCAATTACTAATTAACTTTTTCTTATTTCAGGAGATTTTTCAAAAGCTGTTAGAGGAGCACTAGGCCTAGGCTCCTGCCGATGGCCAACAACTTCCCATTTCTTCAGTACGTTCGTTGGCTTAGACCGAGCAACAGCTTTAGGTATTGGTTGTCGGTGGCCTGAACAAGGACCGTGAACTCGGTCTGGGCTTAGAGGCCCACACGTCGACTGCGGGACCATCAAAGAGGACCATACACTGCCATTGGCACAGACCCCCCAATTTAGAGATGGGTGGACTGAAGATCTATATGGTGAGGATGGAGGAGATGATGATGCATATGATAACACATTTACTCATCCCTTTAATGCCCAAGTGTTCCCAACCTCTAGAAGCTGACCTAGGCCTATCAAGTTGTTAAATCTTCTAAAGTTTTCAAGTTTGATTAAAACTAGGTTAGGGCAAGGTGTAAGCTTTTAATCTATGAGTAGGTTAAAATATATTCCACACATAGAAGAAAAGGAGCAAGGGAAGGTGCCAAGGTGACCGGTTAGATGATGACGACGGCCAAGATGAGGAGGTTGGTTAGATTATGCTTTTTTTAAGCATTTTAATTGTATTCTCGTACTCTCTTTTAATTATTATATATATATATATATATATCTATATTAGGTTATCAATTGTGATTTTAATATTTAATTGTAGTCCAATACATAGATTTTTTTTTTAAAAAATAGAAATTAAAATACAATTAAATTATTATAATAAGAAAGATAATTTTAATTATCAAACTAGAATTTGCAAATTAGTTCATTTCAAATTAAAATAACTAATAATTAAAATAAATCATTCTAATTGAACAAATAACTGAAATTTTTAAAGCAGGTTTGGTAACAGATTTTGTAACGGAGAAGTTTACAACATATAAATAGAAAACCGTTGGAAAATATTAACCCGCTGCAAAAAACCGACACACAAATACAACACAACTGATGTCACAAAATTCGTTACAAATATTATCGCGGCAAAAATGCGTCTTAAAATTTCACGGCAGAAGGCGTTACAAAAAATCCGTTACAAAAATACAAACAACATCCATGGCAAAATTTGCAACAAAATCCGTTGAAAATTTATTTTAGCTAATTTCCATACATCACGACTTTTGAAACATCTTTTACCAACCTGTTATAAGTCCACCACAAATTTTTCATGGACTTGTTTTGCCCGTTATAAAAGTTTTTTGACACTACTAGTAAGTACGGTCATTTACCCATCAGAGAACCCGTTCCAAAAGGCAACAACTCTTTGAAAATTATTTCACATCCCCTCCAAATATATGTTTCAAACACTTATTTTTTTATAGTGTAAATTGAGATAAATAATAAATTCTAAAATATCTTTTTGATCAATTTATAAATTGCACTAAATTAGGAATTTCAATATAAAATGCAATAAATTAGAATTAAGTTCATACAACTAATTAATTAATAGAAATTACAAGCTAGTTTAACTAATAATATGTTCATCACCAAAACAAATTAGTTTAAATCATCGCATTAATTCACTTAATTAGTTAAGAAAAAACTACCCTAATCTAGATTCGTTGCCTCCTAATCATTATCAAGAGGCTCTGCTAGGTCAGCGACAAGGTAACCGGAAGGTGTGACAATTGTTTGAGGCAACCAATGCATTGCAACATGATGCCTATCATACGTCAGAGATCCTGCATCTCATACTGGAGGTTCTATATTACTTGATTGTTTGGTGGACCTAATGGAGTTGAGGTGTTGCGGCGACTGCTAAGCAAATGGGACTCGGACACCATCCAGAACATGTGGCCGTTCTTGTTGCCACCACATGCTACTACAATATATATAACTCTGACTCGGTTAACGACCTTACTTGAACAGGATCTGTTCTATAGGCTCGTACCTCTGTATCCTTGAGTTCTAAGGAGACAGGAAACTAAGTCTGGTGGATGAACCATGGCTGCTTGACCAGAGCGTGATTAACAGCTCCTCGATTCAGGTCCCTGAGCCGTTAGAGTAGTAGAGGATCGTTCTTGGTTGGCACTAGTCAGCCGGGATGGTCTTGCAGCTGTCTGACAGACTTCTAACCAAATCTTTAAAAAAAAAAAAAAAAACTCTGACTCGGTTATGCTGCAATACATGACTCAGCCCTTCTTCTGCACCTTCAATAGTTTTTGATAATTTTCCTGAAAAACATTGATTAGTAATGAAACGGTAAATTATTGAATTATAAAGAAATAACACTTAGAGTATGATTGGTACGAGGGATGGATTAAGTATTGAAGTTAAAAGGAATTTCTCATTCTCACTTTTCTTATTTTCGGTCTAAAAGGAGCCTACTTATAGGCTGAATTACAATATGATTTAAATAATCCTTTAAATAAGGAGGATGCCAAGGAAAGAAATCTTACCTCCTATCATGCAACTTTTTACAGTAAAGTATAATCATTCCTAGACAAAACCACCTATAATTAAGCTAATTACGCTCCAACACTACCCATCAATGGGTCGTCCTACTATCATGTGGATCACCCCTTTAGCAGGGATGTTTTCCGGGCTCTGATCCTCAATTGGGAACTTTTCTTTTCTATGCTCCCTCTTGGAGGGGTCAGCAACCTGCCATTCACTCTTGCAGGAGTCATAGTGGTGGGAGCGATCTCCTTTTGTTTATGCCTCTGATTTTTATCGACGTAATCCTTTAGGTAGTCGGCTTGGATGAGCCGTTCTATCTCCTATCTGTGCTGGCGATACCTGTTGGTATCGTGTCCATATTCTCTGTGGTACCTACAAAATACTTGGATTTAAGAAGTTGAGGTCCTTCCCAAGAGCCCTTAGGCCACTGCAAGGCAGGATGCCTGTCTATGGCCTTGAGCATCCCTGTCGGGCTAGTGGTGAGTTGATTGTACTGCTCATTTTTTGGATCGAGTGATTTAATCGCTCTCGTGGCTTTTCCCTGCTCCCGCGGAAGGAGGAAACCTCAGCATCTCTCCTTCTGTTGTGGTTGTCTCCTTTCTTCACCAAGCGGGCATATTCAAGATTCATGTACTTCTCTGCTCGAGGTAGCACATCATGAAAGTTGGTTACAGATTTTTTCACCAAGGATTCAAAGAGAGGTCCCACGCGAAGTCAAGTGAGAGCACTGATTAGCACCTCATGAGCAATAGGGACTTCCAAAACAATGTTGTCAAAGTGTTGGGCATACGCCCTTAAAGTCTCATTTTCCTCTTTCTTTACTTTGAAAAGACCGACAGTTGATTCAGTACTTCTTACTGCTAGCACACTGATATAGGAAAAAGGAAACTAAGTTATGTAAAAGATCTTACTGATCTAGCTGGGAGCTAGTTGAAGCATTGTTGAGCAGAATCAGTTAGTAATAGGTATCAAAACCACCAAAAATAAATTCCTACTACTTTTGAGAAAGTGGTGAGTAGGGTCGATCCTCAAGGACTGGATTTAAATCAATTACTTCAATTAAATAGAAAATAAAAGGAAAGGGGAGGGGGAGCGGTGGATTTTGGAATAATTGTAACTAAAAGATAACTTTAAAAGAGATGAGTAAATATAAGAGAAAGCTTTCCGATTGAAGTTAAGTTTATGCTCGATTCCATTATTGATCATTGATGCATAGATAACAATTGTTTAAACAGACTGTTTATGGTCATTGGTACGACCTAACGACATTACCTTTTCGTTAGCAAAGGAACGCCTGTTGGCTAATTTCCTAATTAATGAACAACCCTGGGAACGTCCACAAGATTTAATTTACCAGTAACACTAAGAATTAGAAAGGCCCACTTGTAACCAATAAATTTCGACGAGGATTTAGATAAGTTAGAGCATGCATTCCCCATAACATAATGTACTACTCTGTCATAATAAACTATGTTACATCACATAGTCATTGAACTAAACAAACAATTACATGGGTTTCCAAGTTCAATTGGCTAAACAAACATTCTTGACAATGAACAATTGACCACATTATTCATAAAATCACATCATTTGTAATAATTGCATAGAGAATAGCATGAGTATCCAATTAAACGAAAGCAAAAACTATAAATTAGATCTCAAATATTTGGGAATCAAGCATTCACCGTTACTGCAACCAAAAAATATTAGAATTAGCCTAACATACTAATGAAAGAACACAGAAGAAATGTAGAATTTCATTAGATAATAAGTGCTAAGTCTAGAGAAGAACATAGTAGAAGATGAGATAAAAGATGAGATGACAAACCTATCTATTTATACTACTAGTACACAATGAACATGGACACAAAAGTGGGGTGGCTACATAATTGCTTAAATCAAGCTAATTAGACATAATCACTCAATCATAGCAAGTTCCTAAAATAGAATACTTTTCGAAAATTGATGTAATCAATCACCCCTTTGATTATGCAACGAGAATCTTCTTTCCTCTTCGTTTGCAGATTCGCTTGTTGGGT
Organism: Sesamum alatum; assembly: GCA_034509735.1. Lineage (NCBI taxonomy): Eukaryota > Viridiplantae > Streptophyta > Magnoliopsida > Lamiales > Pedaliaceae > Sesamum > Sesamum alatum. Next base: position 23,434,634 of record JACGWO010000003.1, read on the forward strand.
TAAGCGTGGATCACTCACTCTCTGCGTTAGCAACATTTTCAACCAGAAAGTCGTGCGTTACCGTCCGTTGACTTACCGTTAGCTCCGTTCCTTCTTGTCAACTAGGCAATCAGTCACTCCCCTTGCTTTAGCTCTAGCTTTAATTCATGATTTTCAAATTCAAGTCCATCCCGGAGGTGAACCAAAGCAGATTCTGACCCTCGTCCTCTTTGATCGAGACGTTGGACGGATTTTGAAAGTGATCCGGGAGCTATTAGGTGCGTCTAACTGAATTCTGTAAATCTGCCACAATTTCCTTTCTTTCCAACTTTGTCTTCAATTTCCGTTTTTAGCTCAATGTTGCTATTTTTTTCCCCATTAATTCCTCCATGATGAAAATGTAAGAATATCCCATGATTAGGAGTACTTTAATACATGCAAGAAGACCTTATTTTCATAAAAACGTGGCAAAGTTATGCACATATCAGTTAGCGTACGAAACACGACGTTTAATACCATCAGTATACCTATGCAGAAGGGCTGCATTTCCAAACATACGGACATGCTCAGCAGAGCCATAGTACCATTGTAAGCAGGTGGTTGTGAAGGCGCCCTGAAATGAACAGGGAGCTCTTCTGCCATGATGCCCGCGGTGAAGGGAATGCCTCGCTAAACAGGCAAGGCTTCCTTTCTTACCGCTTGGCAGAGCTCCACCACTTCCTTCTGGAGAGAGCACCAATTTTAGGAGGCTCCTACGGTGTTGCCTTATTGCTGGCGAGGTCAGCAGGTACAAGTCCATCTTATTGAAGTGCAAGGGGAATTGGTGGATACACTCTTGACTCCTCCTAGTGAGAGGGTTGTCCGGCTCCGCTGGTTTGGGAGCCTCGGAGGATGGAGTTGATGGTCTCCATTATTAACTCGTGGAGCTGCTCACAGAAGAGCGTGTTGGTGGCAGCAGGCAGTGCTCCTGGGTTGAAAGTTGGAGTTGGAATATTGAGTCCTCCATGCGCTTGCTCCTGAGGTAGAACAACAAATCCTGTTGTGGCGGGAAACGACGTGTTTCCCTCGAAGGATCCGATATCATCACCGTTATCTAAACTAGCCATTTCTCACACCAAATGCTCAAGTTTTCCACAGACAATGCCAATGATACGTACCGAGGTCCAATGGTACCGCCAAGATTGAAGGATCTTCACGAAAATGCTCAAATAGAAGGGGGATTAGACTGCAAAGAGAGGTTAGCACTCCGATGCTTAAAGTCAGTAATATTCTCATTGAATAAAATAAAAAGAAAACTCAATTATAAAAGAGAATAATGGTAAAGTGTAATAGTGAAGTGATGAAATTCATGTATAGTAAGCTCGAAATAGGTTAAAAATAAAAAAAGACGTAAACGATCGATTGTATATAAAATATATATATATCAAATAAGATCTGATGCCTTATAATATAGGGCACAAAAGCCATTTTATAGCTTAAACTAAAGAAAAACCTCAGACCAAGCGCGTGTGACACATCACTGGCATGTATTTTGCACATTTTTAAAAATTTAGAGAGGTAAATTGGTATTTTTTTCCCCCTCATGGGGAGGCTTTTTGGCTATTTCTTATATCATTGGTAGGTAGATGGCAATTTGCCTTTTTGTATTCGCAGGAATCTCAAAGATGAAGAAAAAATCTGGAACCAGGTAATTCAGTGGGGAACTTGGTTAAAAGTATTGGCCAATTTTTGATGGTATCAGTCGATACGTATCCGGATCAGTCGGTGTCAATCCGATAATAACCCCCATACCCTATATTATCCGAGATACTTTGGTATCACAGATAATATTCGATAGCATCTGATATTATCAGCGATACAATGATAATATCACCAGTATCCAATAATATCGTTGATAATATCCAATGATATCGGCAATATTATGAGTTTGAGGCACTTTAAATTTAATGGTGGTTACAATGCTTTTAGAGGCACATTCATTGTTAATTGTGGTTACAAAGGGATGATGGAAACAAAGTTGTCAATGAGAATTATGCTGATTTGCAAGTTCTTGATTCTATTAGTTTAATGATTGCAAGTAAACGTTGTGAGAAACTTCTTAGAACTTGTATTTGCAAGTCTTTAACTGTTTTGTCATTGAAGCAATAATAGATAAAGAAAATAGTATGATGATATTTTATCATTTAAAGTGAGATGCTAACAAATTTGGCCCAAGTTGTTGGTCTTACCGAAAAAAAGCGAGAAGAAAAACTTTAGTGTCAGTCATGCATATCTACTTTTAGCTTGAGGGTTGAAGTAGTGATTTCTTGACATAAAAAAGTAGAATTCAAGAACAAAAAAAAGTAGATCAAATAATAAAAAGTATAGCAAGTTTTTGGATTAAATTAAACCTTGTAATTGTGAAGTATTAATAGCTCTCCTTAAACAAAATGAGCATCAGACTTTAGTGACATGATGCAAGCTTATCTTAAGCATTTTTTATGATTAATTTTATCGATATTTGATATGATAAAACTTTTGGTTTGTAACATTATATGATAATGTGTGATATTTAATCTTTTTTATAATTTTATTATTGTTTACAGAATTTTTTAAGCATTGTATACACATTGTAGGAAGAAATGAAGTTGTGCCGTGGAAAAACCATTGCCTTGAAAGTGAAATTTCAGTTCTACAGAGGTGCACATAGGATGTACCGATCACCAACAACTCACTCAAGAACACTCAGAAAGAATGAACGAAAACAGAGAGGAGAAGAAGAGTAGTAGCTCGGATTTCAGTGTGTTAAATGCAGTAGAAGCTGCAACTATTTTAAGGAAAAAAACGAGAGGAGGTTGAAATTTTAGCTGCACAAACTCTTTAACTATGCAGCAAAAACGGATTTTTAAGCATGATTTTCTCAACTTCAAAGACTTGGTCAATTGAACAATTCAAACTAAAATGCCCAGCCCGGACCAGGATGGGACGGGGCGGGCGCGCGCGTGTGGCAATTCTTCCAAAATCTACCTACTCGAAGTTCTTATCCAAGGAATAAATGGAAAGATCAATATATGTTATGTAAAGGTGGGTTGTGAAACCAATGTGGGACAAAGGCAATGAGAAAAGGAAAAAGTTAGTCGTTCCCAACACACATTTACATCGTATCGCCCGATAATATGTCGATACGCCGCGATCGATGTGGAACAGTACCCACCGATATTATCGCCGATACCGCGACTTTGAACCAAGGTGGGGAACTCCAACCTATTCAATGATGTTATGAGACCTGATCTTGAAGCATTTGAGTATGCAAGTCCAGGTCAAATGGTCCACGAATGGTTTTTCTTATGTTTTTTGCTAATGTCTGTAAGATGTCAGCTTGTTCATGCTGAGAATAAGTGCTGGCTCTCAAGCTTGGAAGAAACGCATTCGGCAAAAATGCGTTTCTACTGGAGTAGTACGACCTTAAAGGTCGCACTATGTACTCATTTGTTTGTAAGTAAAGTTGTATTTTCCTGGAATAGCATTTCTATTAGTGAAACACATTTTAGGGTTGTTTTAATTTGTTGTACATATAGTTAGAGTAGTTAATTGGTAGTTATGCTATTATGGTTAGTTGACTTCCATTAATTTCCCTATTTAATGGGTTCTCATTTTATAGACGAAGACACATTAAGTTTTCTGCAATTTAAGGTCTTCTCCAGCTTCTGATTTCCCAAAATAGGTGTTTTTAGTTCGATTTTAGCATGGTATCAGAGCCTAAATCTTGATCCTGATCCTGATTCTTGATAACTAGATTCCCCTTTTTTTTTCTTGAAACCCACTTCGAAGAATCACCATGGCTGGAAAAGAAGCAACAATGGCGGACCACAAGACTCAAGGCGTCACTAAGACCTTGCATTTACAGAGCGCTGATCATCCAGGAATGACTCTTGTCACAGCGGTCCTTGATGGCAGCAACTACCTTGGATGGAGCAGAGCCATTCGCTTTGCCCTAAAAGCGAAAAGCAAGATGGGTTTTATTAATGTCACCTACAAACGACCCTCGGAAGGGAAATCTGAAATAGAGCAGTGGGAAAGGGCAGACTCCATGGTAGTTTCTTGGCTACTGAACGCCATCTCGAAGGAAATTGCTGAAGCCTTCATTTACACTACATCTGCGCGGACTCTTTGGACAAATCTTGAATCCAGGTTTGGAGAAAGCAATGGGCCACTGATTTACCAAATTCAGAGGGAGATAGCCTCTTTGCACCAAGGGGACATTGATGTCTCAATGTACTTCACCAAAGTGAAGAAGCTATAGGACGAGCTTGCGTGCCTGTCACCATTACCAACCTGCTCCTGTGGTGCGAGCCAAGTTCTACTGGAAAGAAATGACTCTACACAACTGATCCAATTTATGATGGGACTTAATGACGCGTACGACCATGTTAAGAATCAGGTCCTATTAATGGACCCACTACCGACTGTGGCCAAGGCCTACTCTATGTTCACTAGAGTTGAGAAGCAACGAGAAGTAGGGGCAGGGGGTGGCCAAGAGGGAGCTACGAATGCTCGGTTCCAAGATGCCCCAAGGCAAACTGTTCTTTGGTAGGGACAGAAAAGAAAGGAGGTCGTGAACAAAATGGACCTCCACTGTGATCACTGTGATCGTGTTGGACACACTAGGGAAACATGCTTCAAATTGAAGGGCTATCCTGATTGGTATAAGGCCCTGATGGAACAAAGGAGAAAGGGGAAAGGGATGCCAAAGAGGACAGCTAATGCAGCAACTGAAGCTGAAGACAGATACTCTGGAAAGGGAGGAGAACATGGATGGCTGGATGCCATGAGAGCTGAAGTCTTGAGGGTAATGCAAGAGCAGAAGCAGTCTGATCTTGCAAACACAAACATGGTGGGATATGAAGATTTTGCAGGTATCTCAGCTAAATCCTCCCTCCGGTTTTTTAATAAAAATGAATCCTGGATCATTGATACTGGTGCTTCAGTGCATATGTGTGGTAATTTGTCAGTTTTTGATGCCTGGAAATGCATCAATTCACCTGCTTATGTGAAATTGCCTAATGGAACTCGAATGGAAGTTACTCATAAGGGAACCATAATCTTTAATGATGTCATAAAACTGATAGATGTTTTGTATGTTCCCTCTTTTAAGTGTAATATACTCTCTGTTGAAAGATTGTGTACTGACAATTCACTTGATATATGCTTCTCAAAGAACGGTTGTTTCTTGTAGGACCTTCGGACTAGAAAGGTTATAGGAATAGGAAGAAGGGTAGGAGAACTCTATGTGTTGAACAAAAATTCTTTTGTCAATTCTGCATTGGATATACTTAGAATAAAGAATCTTGTACCTTGTATGTTTTCTTTAAAGGTTGATAAAGATGTGTGGCACAGAAGACTTGGGCACACATCTACCGATGTAATGAGACGATTACCCTTCAAAATTCAAAATAATGACAGTGATGTTCTTTGTGATATATGTCCTCTTGCAAAACAACAAAGAATTGCATTTCCTTCCAGTAATACATGTTCTGTAAAGGCTTTTGAATTAATCCATGTGGATGTTTGGGACCATATAGACAATTTACTCTTTCAAATTGCCATTACATGCTCACTATTGTTGATGATTTTAGTAGAGCTACTTGGACATACATGATGGTGCATAAGTCACAAACAACAGAAAAATTGAAGAACTTTATGAACATGATTGAAACCCAATTTGACACTAAAATCAAGACAATTCGGACTGACAATGGAACAAAATTTACCAATAAAGAATGCCAGGACTTGTTCAAAGGGAAAGGAATTTTACATCAGAGGACATGTATTCATACACCCCAACAGAATGGGGTGGTTGAGAGGAAACATCAGCACCTCTTGCAAGTGGCAAGGGCACTGATGTTTCAGGCAAACATGCCAAGTAAATTCTAGACTGAAGCTTTGCTTGCAGCTACTTACTTAATAAATAGGCTGCCTACACTTGTGTTAGAGTGGAAAACACCATATGAGATGCTCTATAAGAAACAGGCAGATTATGTTCATTTAAGAACCTTTGAGTGTCTTTGTTATGCCACAAATGTAGCAAGCAAAACCAAGTTTGATAAATGAGCACATAGATGTGTGCTGCTAGGGTATATGCATGGACAGAAAGGTTATAAGTTGTTTGACATAGAGGATAACAGAATAATAGTTTCAAGGGATGTCACCTTTCAAGAAAATGTGTTTCCCTTTAGAGAAAGCACTGAGACTTACACTGAATGTCCCTTACCTGTTATGATTAGGGATGACAACTCTGAGACAGTCATGGACTCTCAAAATGAAGTTCCTGTAGGGATACAGGAAGAGCCTCCACAGCTTAGGAGATCTAGCAGACAAATTGTGAAACCTGCTAGATTCAGGGATTTTATATGCAATGCATCTGATACATGTGCAGTTCCTCAAGTTACCTCTGTCTGTTCAGATCATCTGTGCTTTGTAGATTCTGTTCTTTCACTGCAGGAACCAAGAAGCTTCCTCGAAGCACGGGGCAAACCAGATTGGGAGCAGGCCATGCAGTCAGAAATTTCAGCACTAGAAAAGAATGGAACATGGCAGATTACCAAACTCCCTTTAGAAAAAAGGTGTATAGGAAGCAAATGGGTGTATAAACTGAAGTTGGGAGTAGATGGAACAGTGGAAAGACATAAAGCTAGGCTGGTGGCGAAGGGGTATAATCAAATAGAGGGGATTGATTATACTGATTGTTTTGCCCCTGTGGCCAAGCCTATTATAGTGAGATTGGTCCTAGGGATGGTGGCTTCAAGAGGTTGGCCACTTCACCAAGTATATGTAAATAATGCATTTCTGCATGGTTCTCTAGATGAGGACATTTATATGGAACCGCCAGAAGGATACAAGGTGCCAGCAGGTTTTGTGTGCAAGCTAGAAAAATCATTATATGGTTTGAAGCAGGCATCTAGGCAATGGAACCAGGTATTTTATGAGAATATGACAATTTTTTATTTTAGACAATCTCAGCATGATCATTGCTTGTTTGTGAAGGGGTTAGGGGCAGATTTGGTGGTTTTGATTGTCTATGTGGATGACATCTTGTTAACAGCCCCTGGTGAGGAACAGATCCAAGAGATCAAAAGGTACTTGGACAAGGAGTTCACCATTAAGGACCTTGGGGCTGCAAAGTACTTTCTTGGGTTTGAAATTGCTAGGTCCAGTGAGGGCATGATAGCTACACAAAGAAAGTATATTATGGATACTGTGAAGGACGTAGGGCTTTCTCAAGGAAAAGCTGCAGGAACTCCACTACCAACAGGGATCAAGTCGGCTGCTGACTTAGGAGAGCCAATCCCAGATCCCACCAAGTATAGAAGACTTGTGGGAAGAATCTTGTATTTAGGTTTCACCAGGCCAGATGTAGCACATGCAGCACAGCAACTCAGTCAGCACTTACAACGGCCGTGCAAAGGGCACTGGGATGTTGCTATTCATTTAGTCCGATACATGAAGGGATGCTCTTCCACAGGTTTGGTTTTCCCCTTCAGTAATTCATTAAAGTTAACAGCTTTCTGTGATGTAGATTGGGGGGCTTGCAAGGATTCAAGGAAATCATTGACAGGCTACTGCATTCTGTTGGGACCCTCACCAATTGCATGGAGAACAAAGAAGCAAACCACAGTCTCACGGTCAACGGCGGAGGCTGAATATAGAAGCATGGGGTCGACAGTTTGTGAGCTAACTTGGATCACCTATCTTATGGAGGAGCTGGGTATGGAGGTTCACAAGCCAATACCGTTTTACTGTGACAACAAGGCGGCATTGCATATCACAGCTAACTCGGTTTTTCATGGAAGAACTAAGCACCTCGAAATAGATTGTCACGTGGTGATAAAGAAGTACAAAGATGGCCTTATCAATCCGCAGCACATATCTTCCAAGATGCAGGTGGCAGATATGTTTACAAATACTTTGAATGCTCCCCAGTTCACTCAGCTATGTAGCAAGTTGGGCTTGATCACGTTGGAACCAAGTCCAACTTGAGGGCGGCTGTTGAGAATAGGTGCTGGCTCTCAAGCTTGGAAGAAACGCATTCGGCAAAAATGCATTTTTGCTGGAGTAGTACGACCTTAAAGGTCGCACTATGTACTCATTTGTTTGTAAGTAAAGTTGTATTTTCCTGGAATAGCATTTCTATCAGTGAAACACATTTTAGGGTTGTTTTAATTTGTTGTACAGATAGTTAGAGTAGTTAATTGGTAGTTTTGCTGTTAGGGTTAGTTGACTTCCATTAATTTCCCTATTTAATGGGTTCTCATTTTGTAGACAAAGACACATTAAGTTTTCTGCAATTCAAGGTCTTCTCCAGCTTCTGATTTCCCAAAATAGGTGTTTTTAGTTCGATTTTAGCAGTTCATTTCCCAAATGTTGTTCTTGAAATTTTTGGAAACACGACCATCTGGATCCCTTATTTCCAGCAAAAGCAACTCGTAAGTAGAGGGGTTATGTTGGGGAAATAATATTTTTGGTCCCATAAGTTAGGCATGTTTCACTTTTGGTCCCATTCGTTACAGGATTGGCATTTTTGGTCCTGTAACTTACAAAAATTCGTACTTTTAGTCCTCATCCACTTTTTTGTTCATTTTTTTTTAACTTCGTTATGTACATGCCCAATACATGGCCGTTAAGTATTTTTTGTTGGAGAAAAAATTGGTGCATTTTTCAACTTGACAACACCTTGGTGGGGAGGGGGAATATAACTATTTTGAGGGGAATAAACCAATTTTAAAAGAAATTAGGGCAAGAAAAAGAAAATTCACTCTTCTTTAACAAAAATTGAATTTTTCCTCAAGCAAAAATTACTTAAAAACCAAACGAAAAAGTGGATGAGGACCAAAAATATAAATTTTTTTAAGTTACGGGACCAAAAGTGTCAATCCCGTAATAAATGAGACCAAAAGTGAAAATGACCTAACTTATGGGACCAAAAATGCTATTTTTCCGGTTATGTTAGTTGGACCGAACTTGCTGACTTTGTTGACGACATGAACTAATCTTATAGTTTACTATTGATAATTGCATCTAATATATATATATATATATATATATATGTATGTGTGTTTAGAACAGGTAGGTTCTGACCGAAGTTTCTTTCGGACAAGACTTTGCAACTATGTTATGAAGATAACAATTATTATCTTGCTTATTATTCTTTTTTTATTTTTTGATAATTATTATCTGGCTTATTATTCATTGCATTGTTCAAGTTTCTGAGGTCCTGCTAAGCAGTCAATGTACAATGTTAATTTGACTGAATCAAAGCCCCTTGAATGGAGGATGCCTAATACTAATCAAGTGCCAAGTGACTCTGCAGGAATGAAAAATAATCAGCAAGATCATAATGTTAATAATGTAAGCCACTTCTCGTTTTGTGATGAATTCTTTCTTGTTTCCTGTTCCAGGTGCACATCGTCGCTTTGTTCTCCATGGTTTAACTGAGTACATGGGCAGAAGGTTTGCTTCTTTTCCGCTTATAGTTGTATCGTCAAATCGAATCCTATGTGACTGTTTTAAGTTATCTTCTTTTTCGGTTTTGAAAATTTTGTGTACTTTTGCAGTTTCAATCGACCTTTTACTGCAAAAGATATTCTGAAGTTGATGGGGGCGGTTTCACAACTTGGACATGGTGGTATGCTCCTTCATCATTTCACATCTACAGGAAATAGTTGTCATGTTTAAACTTAATAAAAGTTTTCAATTGGTTCTTACCAAGCCGGTCGAGGATGCTGCCACGCTTGAGCCCGCCGACGAGCATTATTTCGACCACGCTTGAGCCCGCCGACGAGCATTATTCCGAACCGTTAAATTATGATTTCTTTGTATTTTTTTTATTATTCAAATTTGTAAAACGTAGATTGTATTTATATTTTTTTGATTGGTTATAATTTATTTTATTTGAAAATAAGTGTCTTGAATTTAAATTTAATAGAATATTAAAGAAAATTAAAAATAAAAAACAAACAAAAATTATTTTGTTAAAGAATGTATTAAAATTTATGGACGGATCTGCAACGACATCCATCGTAAGAATCATTCCTAAAGTATGATTATGTGTCAATTATTTGGGACGAATTTTGCTATGAAAAACCTTAGAATATTTAAAAAATATCTTAGGGACAGACTTTTCGACGATATATCCATCTGAAAACCATGTTATAAATAATAGACATGTCATTGTGGAATCCGTCTGAAAAGTCGTCTCAAAAGGTTACGCCATTACTTAAATAATCCGTGCCAAACTCCATCCGTACATCCGTCGAAAACAAAGCATCTAAGTTTTGTTACCTCGACGGAGGTTCCGAAGGAAGAATCAAACTCGGTTGGACATAGTTCGGTCCATGATGAGTTTCACTAAGTTGTTGATGTCATTCTAGGTTGGAATTATTTTCATGATCCCTCGGAACAAAAGATATTTGTTTTGAGAAACGCAGCGTTCTTGGAAAAAAAAAATTTCAGTGGATACCGAATTGAGGAGTTTCTCCTTGAGGTGTCAAGTGGGGCAACACCTCCGTCGGAAATGGCAACATCATATGTCCCGCCCGTTCCCCACTAATAATATTCCAGTTCTCCGAAGGTCGACCAGAGTGCCTCAACAGCCTGAGACATATGGGTTTCTTGGTCTGACCGGTTAATTGGATACAAATGGAGAAGCGATGCTGGATACCGATTCGAGAAAAGGGCCTAAAGACATAGGATCTGTAATAGACGATATGAGTTCAAACAAGGTATTGGCCTTGATAGATCCACCTAAGGGTGTAAAACCTGTTAGGTGCAGATGGCTCTACAAACAGAAGCTTTATGGTGAAAGGTTACACTCAACGACTAGGGGTTGACTTTGAGGAAACTTATTCATCTGTGGCCATGGCCAAGTCCATCCGGATACTACTAGCCATATTTGCATGGTATGACTATGGAATATGTAAATGTATGTGAAAACAACCTTTAGGATATGTTGAGGAATAGATCAAGATAGGTCAGCCAAAGGGATTCACATCCATTGGAGAAGAGCAAAAAGTCTATTGTCTCCAAAGGTCCATTTATGAACTAAAACATGCTTCCTAAATCTAGAATATTCGTTTTGACGAAATCATACAGGGTTATGATTTTGTCAAGAATGACTTTGTCCTTTGTGTATATAAGAAAGTCAGTGGGAGTTCGGTGATGAATCTAGTGCTTTATGTTTACAACATCTTGCTTATTAGGAATGATGTCAAGATGTTGGGTGATACTAAAAATGGTTATCCACCAAATTCTCCATGAAGGATTTGGGATAAGCTTCCTACATCCTAGGCATCAAGATCTTCAGGGACAGATCTAAGAGTATGTTGGGAATGACCAAACCTTGTATGTCGATAAAATCTTGAAGAGATTCAAGATGGAGAATTCCGAAACAAGGATTCCTTCAATGAGGTATGAGGTAAAACATTCCAATAATCAGAGTCTCAAGACTGATGAGAAAGTTAGAAAGATGTAAGACATCCCCTATGCGTCTATTGTGGACAGTGTACAATACGTTGTACAGTGCACTCGGCTTGATGTCATGGTACTCTTTGAGCGTGACGAGCAGATATCAAGCGTGTGTTGGCCAAGAATACTGGACTATTGTCAAGACAATTCTTAAGTACTTGAGAAGGACTAAAGATTTATTCTTGGTATACAATGATGGAGAGTTGATTCTAGAAGGCTTTTGCGACGCTAGCTTCCAGTTTGATGTGCACGATGCTAAGTCTCAATCTAGATTTGTATTAAAGTTGACTGGTGGTGTGGTACCTTGAAAAAGTTTCAAGCAGGATAGCACAGCAGATTCCACTAAGGAAGTTGAATATATAGCTGCTTCGAAAGCTGCCAAAGAAGCGGATTTGGATGAAAAATTATATCCAACAGTTGGGTCTAAGGAAAATCTTTAGGTCAAGTGGGAGATTGTTAGAATAGGCACCCAGAAATTCAATTAGATTGGTGATTTGCAATTATGTTCTAAGCAATTTCTTACATTATATAACATTAAATTACCGAATGGAAGTTATATTCAATGGCATCACCTATCAGTATGTGACAGTAAGATCTCCTATGCGCTCTGGAACACGTTTAAACTCCCTGAGTCTGTGGCCACAACAAACAATTAAATAGGAGATTCTCTCCTATGTTAATCTATGGAGTAAATGCATATAGAGTTCTAAGCATAATTGTCAAGTACATGAAGGAAACAACCCGAATACCATGTCGTACACTTAGACTGGAGATAGTCGATGGAAAGACCATACCTATATGGTACGTGAGAGCCTAAACACTCACGTCAAATTCACCTAGTCTCTAGTGTCATGGACTGTTGCTAGACGATCACCCATAGTGATGGGTGCTTCTTGATTAATGGTTAATCAAAAGAAATTAATTAAATCAAATTTAATTAATCAGTTATGTTACACATAAACCCAAGTCTAACTTAGGGTGAATCTAAAGAGTCACACACAGATCACTACGGAAGTAGTAGAATTAAGGAAAAACTGCACTTTTGGTCCCATAGGACATAAGTTGTTGCACTTTTGGTCCCATTGTTTACGGGCTCAGCACTTTTGGCCCCATAGGAATCAAAAGTGTTGCACTTTTGGTCCCATCTCCATTAAAGGTGTTATATGATGGATGAAAAACCACCTTTAACCATTCAAACATGGTTTTTATGGCTTGACACCACTATTTGTCTTTGGGGGAACTGGAATAGATTTTTCAGTCATTTTGGAGGGAATTTCTTGTAGGGATTATTATTGCACTCCTTTTGTTGGTTGTATGTATTTTAATAGCTTGATTTAGCTAAATTTATGTAATTTCTAATCTGCAATTTTGTAATGATATAATTAGAATGAAATATTATATTCTGCGGTTGCAAAACTAAAATAAAATCATTTCAATTAAAGCAAAAAACGACTTACTACATTGAAAGAAAAATATCCATTGTTTGCAATACACAATTTAGCCATATTCCCCCCCCCCCCCTACCAACTATTCAAAGATATGCAATTTACATTAAAAAAAAGTTTGCCAACGTCTGCAAAAACACTGCAGATTTGCCCAAAAACCGATTAAATCCATAAAGGTGGCAGTAATCGGTGTAGGTTTTGTAGTTAGTTTTGCAAACTCGCACCTTTTTGGATGTAATCGGCTTTGTGGCAAATTTGCAGTTTTTTTCCAAACATTGACAATTTTTTTATTTATGTAAATTGCATATCTTTGAATAGTTCGTAGAGGGGATATGGCTAAATTGTATATTGCAAACAATAGATATTTTTCTTTCAATGCAGTTAGTTGTTTTTTGCTTTTAATTGCAGTGATTTCATTAATTGCATATCTTTGAATCATGGCAGGGGCGAAAATATGGCTAAACTGTATATTGAAACAATGGATATTTTTCTTTCAATGCAATTAGTCATTTTTTGCTTTTAATTGCAGTAATTTTATTTTAATTTTGCAATTTCAGAATATAGTATTTCATTCTAATTATATCATTACGAAATTGCAGATTAGAAATTACATATATTTAGCTAAATCAAGCTATTAAAATACATACAACCAACAAAAGGAGTGCAATAATAATCCCTATAAGAAATTCCCTTCAAAACGGTTGAAAATTTTGATCTAATACCCTCCAAAGACGAACAATGGGTTCAAGCCATAAAAACTACCTTTGAATGGTCAAAGGTAGTTTTTCATCCATCATTTAACACCTTTAACGGGGACGGGACCAAAAATGCAACGCTTTTGGTTTCTGTGGGATAAAAAGTGCTGAGCCCGTTAACAATGGGACCAAAAGTGCAATTTTTCTTAGAATTGGTTTGGAAGTAGTTCTAGAATAAACATATTAATTTAAATAATTTAAATTAATTCTATAGAATAAATAATCAGATCGTTTAATGGGAAGATCCATTTGATGGATAACCCAATATTTAATTAATTGGAGTAATTCAGTTTGGGTCTTGCTTAATTGAACTAATATAATTAATTTGATTGTGCTTGGTTCAATTAATTAATTGGTGGAGATGAGCTCATTTTATTTAATTAGATTAAATAAATAAATTTGGCTTCTCCTTAGACTTTTAATTAATGAGATTAATAGATTGTTGTCCATGAGCAAAGGAGCCCAAATCAAGAAGGAGTTGAAGGATCCTCCTTGTGGAACAAATGTGGTTGAGAATAGAACCCAAAGGGGCCTCATTATCGGCCACCACCGATACCATCAATGACTATGTTCATGATCTTTGATTTGAGGGTTATGGAAAGTCACACACATCAAGGTTTAATGAGCTTGATTGGCTTGATTAATTGAGGGTTGACTTTATCCCGTGTGTGTATCTCACCTTTTCGAAAGGTGAATATACATCTAGAAACTAATCAAAAAACATTTCGTTCCTACTCTCTTAATACAAAACTAGGCCCTCTCCTCTCTTACACTCTCCCTCTCGTCTTGTGTTCTCTTGAACAAGGTTCAGGATTGAACTTAGAATTCGAATTCACTAATTGATAGTGCAAATCCAAGTTCGTTTCTTCGGTTGATAGAGTACGAGTTATCTAGAATAGTCTTGTGCGTACCACTTCTGCCCATGTTATGTGGACAAACGACAGAGGATCTATGTTGATCTTTGTTCTTCACGCAAATCCGGAACAACACCAGTAGTTGAATCAGAAACTGAAAATGAAAAAGGTAAACTCGATTTATGGTTATGTATTATTATTTGATTTTCTCGCCTAAGTCACTTTTGAATGTTTATTAGTTGTTTGTTTTTACGTTCTTAAGTGTTGAAAGCCTAGGAAATCAAGGGTACCCCCTTGATCCGGTATTAATTTGATTTAATATTGGTCTTCCGTTGCTTTCTCTTAATCCTATATACGTATCACTCCTTTTAGAGCTTACATTCTATAAATACCTTAGGGTATGGGGAAGTCTCGTTTATGTCAAGAGACTAATTGGAGACAAATTGGATTTTAGATCTAGTTTGTGCAGGTTTGTTGGTTATCCGAAGGAAACTACGTGGCATTTACAATCCCTCAAAATAAAAGGTGTTTGTTTCGAGAAATGTAGTGTTCATAGAAAAGGGTTTTCCACCGGATACTCAACGTGAGGAAGTGCTCCTTGAAGAGTCAAGTGTGGAAACTTCTGAAACAGCAACAAAAACATCATTAGCTTTTTAGTTCCACTAACGAGATTCTAGTTTTCCGGAAGTCAGCCTAAGTGTCTGAGCCGTCTATGAGATACGGTATGTTGGGCTTGATCGGTCAATTGGCTAGTTATCTAGATACATAAAGTGAGGCGATGTCAGACATCAAATGGGGAAATACTTGAGACCATGAAATCCAAAATGGACATTATTAATTCCAACAAAGTATGGACCTTGGTAGACCTACCTAAAGAAGCTAGCGGGTTGGGTGTAAATGGATCTACAAACAAAAAATTGGAGTCGATGGGAAGGTTACAACCTTCAATGGTAGGTTAGTGGCTAAAGGTTATAATCAAAGGCCCCAACGTGGACTTTGAGGAAACCGACTCGCCAATATAGAATTGGCGACTAGTAAGCCAATTTGATTGGCGGTCTTGTAATTTATTTATTGATTGCGTTGAATTGCTTTAACATCACAACAAATATCCACAAATAAATGGAACAACCCATGTAGTTGGGTTGCGGAGTGGATTACTATGAAACCAACTTCTTATGTCTTAGGTCTAAAACGTTCAAAGTCAAGGACCTCGAGATAGGGCATCAAGAGTAATCCTTGACTTGCACTAAGTATTGCATTCATTGGATGAGTCTCGTGTTTCATCAACTACAGACGTTGGACGTTTCTCCAATTTTAGTGGGTGGTTGATAGGTTGTCAAGTCAACTGAACTGATTCGCGGGAATTCATCATATGGAAGCCTTTGAGCCTTAGATAGTATGAATGGTATTCCCCAGGTTTGATAGTACGGGATTAGTCCTCAGACTTGAGGAATTACAGCAGTCGCATACATGTGATGATTGTATCTTGGATATGGCGAAAGATGACATATCTTTGATGTGGTCATTATAAGCCTTTTCCAGTGCCGTCAGATCATATAGTGACAACAATGGATTCCAAGATAGAATTCATCACCTACCAGTATGTGACAGTCGAGTCTCCTCTGCGCTTTGAGATGGTTTAAACTCTTTCAGTCTGTGGCCACAACGATTGATCAAATATGGAATGGTTTTCTATGTCGATCAATAGAGTAAACACATCTCGAGTATTAAGCATAAATGTCTAGTCTAGGATGAGAACCGACGCTAATTCTATAAAACTCAGCAGCCTAAATGTTCACGCCAACATTCATCGAGTCTCTAGTGCCACAGATCGTTGCTACACGGCCACACATGGTGACGACGTTCGGATTAATGGTTAATCATAAATAATTTATTGGATTGGATTAGTTATCAATTGTGTTGGACACAAGCTTAAATATAGTGAAGGTGAGCCTTAAGAGTCACACACAAATCACTGTGAAGTGGTTGAATTAATTTTAAATTAATTATAGAAGAATTCAATTAATTTAATTGGCTTAAATTAATTCATGGAGAATATAAATGATTGGATCATTTATTTAGGATAGTCCATTTGATGGATGATCTAAGATTTAATTAATTGGAATTAAACTTCGGCTTAGTCTTTTAAATTAATTGGATTAATTCAAATAGGACTTGGACTAATTAATTGGTTGGGCTAATTGATTAGGAGTTGGGTTTGTCAAATTGATAATTTGAAATTATTAATTGGTGTAGTTGGGAATGGTTAATTAATAGATAAAATTTCTTAATTAAGTGTAGTTTGGCTCATGTCTTTTTAATTTGATTAATAGACATTTGGACTTCTAATGAATTTAGAATTAATTGGATTAATTAAAAACTCATTGGAACTTGTTTGGACTTATTTTAATTTAACTAAACAAGGTCGGTCCAACACATGTCAAACCCTGCCCATCAAAAAAAGGAACTTGATCAAGGAAGAGCTTCTCCTCGGGCAGAGGTAGTGGCCGAGTGGGCTCTTGGAGAGTCCCTACTCAGCCACCTTGAATTTTTATTTTTTATTTTTTTGAATGTGAATTCATATAATCAAAACAGAAACACCTTACAATTTGTAGTATTAGTCCTAGCAATCTTATGGGCTGAGATATTAGCTAATCTAGGAACATATTTTTACTAACAAAGACTAAACAGGTTAGCTGTTTCCTTCACGTCTTGCATCAGACTTCCCAGGCTTGATTCATCCAGTTTGTCCGTAGAGAGCTTGCTTATGATCGTTTGACAATCGCCTTCCAAAATGACGTGCCTCCAGTCATTACTACGACAAAGCTCGATTGCTGCAACAACGACCAACATCTCTGCGTACTCGGGCTCGGCTCTGAAGGTATAATGTCTCTTCCACCAGCCGAGGCAGACGCCATCCTTGTTCCTCGCAATAATTCCAGCCCCAGTAGTTCCAGTATCCGAAAAAAGAGCCCCATTGAAATCAATTTTAATGATTCCAGGGGGAAGAGGAGTCCTGCTGGGTTGGGAACGAACCTGAGGCTGCTGCAAAGAATGACTCAGTTCAAAAAATCGTGGAGAATTCTGTTGGTTTCTCTCATCAGTTCCAGCGGTTACACACCATTGCCCTCCTAGAGATGTTTATTCCTGTTTCACCAGATGCTCCAGCAAACCATCAAAGCCCGATCAGCCCCCTTTCCATCCACCTTCTCGACGACATCTCTAAACCAGTTTTCCCCCGTATCTTTCCAGTCCGAAATCACTCCCCATGGCAAGTTCGAAATTGCCCAGATTTTTCGAGCAGGCAGGCATTCCAGGATGAGATGATGCAAACTCTCCCCATCAGCTTTGCATACCGGGCAACAGTTCTCCAGTCTCCACCTCCTTATTCCTCCTAACCTGGTTCCCCATAATAGCCAATGCATTTTTTACAAAACTTCCAGCCAAAAGTTTTGACTTTAAGTGGAACATCCTGGTCCCAAATAAAGTTCCAGCCAATATGCGCAGCAGAAGACGATCCTGTACTGCCCAGGTCTGCAAGTGAGAGTGCAAGGTGATGGGCACTCTTCATCGAGAAACGGCCATTCAGATTATAGTGCCACATCAATTTATCCTCATGTGCTAGGATGCCCAAGGGAATAGCCAGTACCATCTCTGCATCATTTTCTTGTAAACAGCCTCGAACTTGCTCTTTGATCCAACCACCTGTGCCAGGGTCAATAAATGAGCTGACCCGAGCACTCAAATCCGGAGGGTTTACGGGAGAAAGGGGCCGAAACTCTCTTGGTCGAGGCAACCATCTATCAGCCTAGATTTTAATCATGTGACCGTTCCCGACTCTCCATCTGGACCCTACTTCGATAAGGTAGCGAATGCTGAGAATGCTACGCCATGACAGAGGAGGCCTTCTCCCAAGACAAAACATTGAAAAAATCAGTCCGTGGAAAATATTTAGCTTTATAGATTCTGCGTACCAGTGAGTACGGGGATTGAATGATACGCCACGCTTGCTTAACCAGAAGAGCGTCGTTAAATGTATCTAATTTACGAAAGCCAAGACCCCCGTTAGATTTCGGCTTGCATAGTGATAGCCAAGACACCCAGTGAACTCGTTTGTCTCCTTTTTGGTGCCACCAAAAATCCGATAATAAGCTATCAAGTTGCCGAATAAGTGTCTTGGGCAACTTAAAGCATGACATAGCGTACGATGCAATTGCTTGGAGTACCGCTTTCACTAGGATCTCTTTGCCCGGCTGGGATAGATTTTTCGCGTCCTACCCACTAATCCGGTTCCACATTCTATCCCGTATGCCTCTGAACATATCCTGTTTAGACCTTCCCCCAACGGTCGGTAGTCCGAGATATTTTTCATGGGCCTCCACTCTTCGGACTCCCAACAAATTTGTTAGCACTAACTGACACTCCATGCATAGATTCGAGCTTAATACCACACTAGATTTATCCAAATTAACCTATTGCCCGGATGCATGCTCATACGTTCAAGCAAACTCCGGATGCTCATCACTGAACTATCGTTAGCCTCACAATATATAAGGGTGTCATCTGTGAACAGGAGATGAGAGATTCTCGGAGCATCCTTAGCCACCGTCACTCCCCGGATTTGACTAAGGGCCTCAGCCTCCCTAAGCAAGCCACTCAAAGCCTCTGCGTAGAATAGGAACAAATATATTGATAGAGGGTCTCATTGACGGATGCCCCTCTGTGGTCGCAATAACCCAAAGCTTTCTGAAGTAAGCATAAACAAATACGAAACAATAGACACAAAAAGCATGATAAGAGACATAAAAGAGGGATGAAAACTTAACCGAAGAATGCGCTCCAAGAACGTCCATTCCACCCTATCATACACCTTGCTCATGTCGAGCTTCAAGGCTGCGTATCCCTGCTTACCACTTGTCTTGGTTTTCAGGAAATGATTGACTTCGAAAGCAACCAAGATATTATCAAAAAAGAGGCGACCAGGTATAAAGTCGATTGTGAATCCGAGATAATATCATTCATCAGAGGTTTAATCCTATCAGCCAAAGCTTTATAAGCTATCTTATAAAGGACATTGCTAAGCTAATAGGTCTAAATTAGCTAGTGTTCCCAGGTTGCTACACTTTAGGATAAGAACTATATACGTATAATTCAGAGAATCATCAAAGTGTTGAGTGTTAAGGATTTGAAGAACAATACGTGTGACATCACAACCAATAATATGGCAGAATTTATGATAGAATATCGGAGACATACCATCAGGCCCTTGGGACTTGAGAGGGAACATCTGGAAGATAGCTTTCTCGACCTCTGTCGTCGTAAATAGGGAGCACAACATGCAGTTCATCTCATCCGTTACACTTGGGGATACAGTTACCTACTTCGTAGATGATATCAGAAGAGGGACTAGAAGATGCGAAAACATCTTAAAAGTGTTCAAGGATGATCTGCTGGATATCCTCTCTTTCGTCTTTCCACTGACCAAACTTATCTTTTTGTGCACTAGTTGTGCATTCAAGTCAAGGTGGCACTCAAGTTGTGCACTTGAATGCACAACTAGTGCACAAAAATATGGGGTTGGTTATCTAGAGTGTTTTGAAGGACTAACTTCATAAAAATCTATCTCTCCTCTCTCTCTCTCTCTCTCTCTAGATTTCTGCTACTCTCTCTGCATATTCTTTGTGCTCTTCTTGAATTAGATTCAAGTGAAGAACAAAAGAATTCCGAATACACTAATCGATAGTGTTGATTCGATTTTCTTCTACGATGTTCCATCTAGCAATGAGATTAGATCTCGTTTCTACAGTGTGGTGTGGAACATCTTTAGAGAGGTTCTAGGTTTGAATCATAAGCGGACGGATGAATTCAGATATTGGAACCAAAGCGTGTAGCCGTTCTACGTAAATAAATGTCTAAATTCCATGGTTAAATTGATGTATCTTTTCATTATATCCTTAGCCACATATGAATGATTATTTATTGCTTATTTATGCATTTGTGAACATCGAATGCCCGGAATATCAACGAGAACACCCCTTTGATCTGATTTAATTAGTTTTAAATCTTTTATTTTTACGTTTCCCTCGCGTTCCCAAGCTGTACCATTTCTTTTAGTGGTATCACAGCCCGGTTCGGTGACATATTTTATGAGTTGAGCATGTATTACATGTATAATTTCTTTGGGAAAGTCTATTTTATGGTTTTAATGCATAATTATGTGTTTCGAAGATGCATAATTAATTTTGCTTTTAGTTATGGATATCAGGTAATTTTTTTGAAACTATGATTTTCTGAAAATTTTTGTTTAATTTCAATTTTTTATGCCAAAAAAAAAGTTAGGGTTTTACAGCAGCAGCAACTGCTAATGATATGCACTGTTAGCCGGTTACTGACCAGTAGGTGCGCAGGCGGCCTAGCCTGTACGTCTGTTGGTGCGTGCCAGCAAGTAGGCAGGCTAGGTGCAAGTGCTTGCACAAAGCTCGAGCGGATCAGCCACATGCGATGGTCGCCGCGCGGCTACTAGGTGCGGTTGGACAGTAGCATTCGCATGGATAGGCCATTTTTGTTGTTTTTCCCCCAAAAATTAGATTTTCTGATTTCTACATATTTTTTGAAATTATTAATTTTTGCTGATTTTGATTTTAGTTCAATTGAATTTTTCTAAAATTAAAATTACCTTAGATTAATTTGGAAATAATTTTCAAACAAAAAAAATATTTGTACATTGAATGTACGGTTCTAATATCTATTTTTAATTGCATTATGCATATAACTGCATTTTATTTGTGATTTTAGATATCATATAGTTAAATACATTAGATGTATTTATGTGTGGGCATGATTATACTTGATGTATCTATGTTATAATTGTTTGTTGAATAAACAATTGAATAATCACAAGCTCAATGGACCCATGTGAATGGTTTATTTTACTTTTGAGTGAGGCCTACGTGCCTCTTTATTTTAAACCTCTCTATTGTTCTTAGGCTTGTACAATAAGGCTTTCTATCTCCCTATTGTGCTCCCTAAACTTCTTATTTGTGTTTTTTATTTAAAGATGTAATGAGGGTAGTATAGATTTGAGATTTATTTAATTTAGAAATAAGTATAACCATGGAGATGTGGGTTAGAGGTCCATTGGATGGAGCCCACGATGGAGAGCCTAATGGGTGTTGAAACCACCAGAAATAATTCCTACTAATACTTTTGTGACAATAATGAATAAAGTTGATTCTACACAGATTGGTTATAAGTCAATTTCTTCGAATAAAGTAAAAAGAGGGGGGTTTGTTTGAGGTTCAATTAAAAGAAGAAATGAAAGAAGGTGAATAAATATATGAGAAAGCTTTCCGGTTGAAGCCAAGTACATGTTTGATTCCACTATTGATCATTGATGCAAAGATGACAATCGGTTAAACAGATAAATTGGTTATGGTCATTGGTACGACCTAACGACCTTACATTTTCTTATCTTTTCGTTAGCCAAGAAACGTCCCTTGGCTAATTTTCTAATCAATGAACAACCCTGGAAATGTCCACAAGATTTTATTCACCAACAATATTAAGAACTAGAAAAGCCCAATTCTAACCAATAAATTCCTAAGATGATTTATGTAAGTTAGATCATGCATTTCCCATAACATAATTAACTACTATGACATAATAAATTTTGCTATGTTGCCACTAGTTATTGAACTAAACAGACAATTACAAATTTACAAGTTCAGTTTTCTAAGCAAACATTCTTGACAATGAATAATTGGCCATATTATTCGTAAATCAGATCATTTGTGATGAGGGCATAGAGAATAACATAAATATCCAATCAAACGAAAGTATAGATTATGAATTAGATCTCACAATGTGTAGGAATCAAACATTCACCATAACTTAAACTGAAAAATAAAAGAATTAGCCTAACATGCTAATGGAAGAATACGTAGAAGAAAGGTGGAATTCCATTAGAAAATTAGCACTAAGTCAAGAGAAAAAGATAAGTAAAAGATGAGATGTCTTGATAAATGAAACATCTATCTATTTATACTACTAGAGTCCCAAATAACATGATACAAATGGGGTGGATACATAATTACCTTAACTAAGTTAATTAAGTCAATTACTTGATCCTAGCAAGTTCCCTTAAACAAAAGAATTTCCTAAAATTTATGCAGCAATCACTATTGATTCAACGGAAAAACTTGGTCCTTCCTTTTTATCTGTAAATTCACCTATTGCGTTAAGCGTGGGCACGTCTTACCGAATCTGTAAATCTGCCATAATTTCCTCCTTTTCCTAAATAGTTTTCAATATTCACTTTTCAGCTCAAAGTTGTCATGTTGCTTTCCATTAATTCTTCCATACTAAAATGCCCGAATATCCTATGATTAGAAGTATTTAATACTTTCAAGAAGACATTATATTATCTTCATAAAAGTGTGGTAGATTATACACTTATCAAAGCCCAAAAATAATGGGTTTGATAAATTTTGTAATAGCATAAGGCCACTGCAATAAGACCCTTGATCCACTGCGGGCTCGGTGGATGGCATAAGTATGGGATTGTGATCATCATTTGGGGTGTGCTAGGATTTATTGCATGTAGTTTGTTTGGAATGTATTATGCTTTAATGTATGATATTAACAATTGTAAAACATTAATGTGATGAGGTCTCGGTCATAACTAAAAGAAACTCTCACTTGGATGGTTACTATGCCTGAAATGGAATTAAATCAAATAGTTTGATTATTCCAAGCCTTTCATCCACAACAATGTGGTGTGGATGCTACTTCCACCATTCATGGTCTAATGAGTCGTGGCATGTATGAAATAGAAGAAAGATATACTATTGTTGTGAACAAATAGAATATACATCTAGTTTTTTCTATCTCACGAGTCGTGGGGGGCGGCAATTGAGATATTCATTTGGTTGATGAGTCTATCCTAACGCTAAGTAACACAATCCGTTTGGAGTCCTCAAGAACATGTCAAGAGGCGAGGTAAAATAACTTTGGGATCTCATTGGATGAGAAAGGTATATTACTTCCAACAAAGCAATTTTCGTGTAAATCGTAAAAGCGAGGCACAGATAATGGCGTTTGTGGATCTCAAGCCCACAAGAAAATGGTTTTTCGAAAACCTCACTTGAGAGTGTTCAACTTTTTGAAGAAATAGTGGGAAGGGTTAATAACTAATGACCAAGTCCTAACTTGAATTTAGTATTACTACAATCTCCTAATTTTTTGCTTTACATTTTGATGTAAATGTCCAAGAATCCACTAGCTACCATCCTTGAGAGTAATAAATTCGACGGAATAAACTATAATGGTTGGCTGCGAAATCTTATGATTGTCCGAGATTTCGAGAACCAAACTTATGTTTTGGATAGGTCTCTTCCTCGAGCCTTACCGGAGGGACCAGAAGAATGTTTAGTGTTTGAGAAATGGCATGAGGATAATCGGAAGGTTCACAGCATCGTACTGGCCTCAATGACCAATGAGATCCAGAATAGTACGATAGGCATGATGATGTCAAGTCGATGATGCACCGCATGCAAGACGTGTATGCGATCTCGGAACGGCATATTAGATACATTGCGGTGAAGGCATTTTTCTGCACTAAGACGAGTGAAGGTTCTTTTAGAATAAGTGACTAGAAAGTCAATTTGATTGGTTGTTTTGAGAACTATTCATCAATCTTTATGAAAGCCATTGTATTGATCAATAAAGTAAGTATTCATCATAGGCTTAAGTGCTTGTTGTGCTTACTACTCACATTTATCGGTGTTTCAATGTCACAATAAATGTCTACGGACCGAATGGTTAAACCCATGTAGTTCGGTTGCGCATAGGTTGGCGGCCATGAAACCCAACTCCTGATGGTCGGTCTGAAATCTTCCAAGTTTAGGACCTCGGGACTAGGTATCAAGTGACCTATAGAGACTTGCACAGGTCGGCGGGCGGCTGGCACGTCTACGTTGCCACGGTGGGCATGCAGACAGTGGAGCCTGCACACGCGCGCCTAGCCGAGGTGGCCAGGCCATTTTTCCCTTTTTCATTTTTCGGTGTGTTTTTCAGAAAATTGGTACTTTCTATATTTTCTGCATATTTTTCTGAACTGGTTGACTTGAGATATTTTAATTTTAGTGAGAATTTCCTAGAGTTAATATTGCCATGTTAATTAGGAAAAAGGATTTTTTCCTAACAAGAATCATTTGCGAAAATTGCACCATTCTCCAACATTTTGTGTTCGGAATTTCGCATATATTTTCTGCATTTATTACTACGGTATTAGATATCATGGATGTTTGTATAACATGTTTTACATGATTGAAGTATTTATGCTATTTGATTTGATTGAATTAACGAATGGATGATCATGAAGCCCTTAGACCGTGTGAATGGTTTATTATCCTGTTGGGTGGGGCCTGCATGCCTCTTTATTTCTCCTTATCTTTCATTTTTTGGCCTTGTAAATAGAAAGGCATTCTTCCTTCCTATCTATGTACTCCCACCGGGTGTTGATCAGGTTTCTTTTTAAGTTGTAATAAAAGTAGATAGTTATGAGGTTTATTTTTTTATTGTTAGAATAAAAGTAAAACGAAGGAAGCCCAAGGCGATAGAGCCTATGGAGATCCGAAAGATGGAGGTCCAACGAATGAAGAGGCAAGGCCCATTATGGTGTTAATGGATTTTGAGATATACTTGTAACAGTATAGGGCCAACCCTTAGATTGATCATAGATCCACTGCGGGCTTATTGGGTCGCATAGGTTTTGGGCTTGTGATCATCCGACAGGGGCATTTTATTTTTTGCGTGCGATGTGTTTGATGGATGTTGTTTCATATTTGTCAATATCTTACTCTCACTTGGTTGGACCAAGTTGAGTATTAGACCCCTAAATGGATTTTAACAAGGGTCGTTCTTCCATGCCTTCCATCCACAATAATGTAGTGAGGAATCTGATTTACCCATACGTGGTCTCACGAGTTGTGGAACATTTTGGACTGATTTAATCTGCAACGAAGTGAATACACTTTTGTTTCCCTATCTCATGAGTCGTGAGGGGCGACAGTTAGTGCTAGGATTTGGTTAATGGGATCGATCTAACGCCAAGTCGCGTGATTTGCTTGGAGTCCTCGGAATCACGTGAAGAGGCAAGGCAAAAGTATCTTGAGGATCTTATTGGACGACAATGGTATGGTATACCTCCCACAAGGTTATTTTTCATGCGAATCATATCAATAGGGTATGGAGAATTTCATTTGTGGACCTAAAGCTCACTAGAAAGAGGTTTCCCAAAAATATCATTTCAGAGTAATGCGTTTTCTTAGAAATTATGGGAGAGTTTATGACTGAAGTCCAAGTCTTTAAACTTGTATTAAATATTATAATGGTCCATTGATTATCTGCTTTTATTTTTAATGTAGATTTAAAAATGTCTAAGAACCCGTTAACCACTATATTAGAGACAAATAAGTGTAATGGAACAAACTACAATGACTGGTTGCATAATCTTAGGATAGTCCTCGATTTTGAGAACCACGGCTATATCTTGGACAATCCACTTTCTTGGGCTTTGTCGCATGGATCCTCGCCTAAAAAAAATGTGACGTTCAAATAATGGTAAGAGGATAATCACAAAGCCCACAGCATCATATGTGCTTCAATGACTAACGAAATCCAAATGTAGTATGATAAGCTGGATGATGTTTCCTCAATCCGCATGAAAAACTGTTTTATGTGGTTCCGGACAGGCATACTAGGTATGCCGCCACAAAAGGTTTTCCGGGACCAAGATGACTTAAAGGTCCTCTGTACAAGAGCATGGGTTTAAGATGCTCACCTTAGTGGAAAAGCTCGAAGACCTCAAGGTTGGGCTTGGTAACAAGACTTACATAGATGTGATTCTTCAGTCGCTTCCTCCGTCCTTTGACCTATTTATCATTAACTACAATATGAATGAGCTTGAAAAGGACATTTATGAGTTGATAAATATGCTGGTCCAATACGAAGCAATGACCAAAAAGTCAGCAACGTCAGTATTGATAGGGGAGGCTTCAACCTCTAAAGCAAAAGGCAAGGGGGCCAGATACTGGAGGAGGAGGAAGGGGAAGGGGAAAGCTGACGCAGCTAGTGCCAGCGCTCAGAGCGTCCCCGTTGCCCAAGTAGGGAAGGGCAAGGAAAAGAGGAAGGTTGGTTTGCAGCAACAGTCGATGTCAAATGAAATATGTGCTATTGCCGTGAGGAATGGCACTGGAAGAGGAATTGCCTCAAATTCCTCTCCAGACAATGTATGTTTGTTGTTGTGATTAATATGATTATTAACTCTGCATCTTAGGGATTGGATACCTACTATGGAGCTCACATATGCAATGACTTACATGTGATGCAAAGAACAAAAAGGCTAAGTAAAGACGAGGTGGTCCTAAGGCTTGTTGATGGCAAGGTTGTTGCTGCTGAAGCTGTAGGAACCGTTAACTTAGTAGTCAGTGATCATGTTAGGCTAGAATTAAAGGATTTTTACTTGGTACCTAGCATGATCAAAAATATCATTTTCATTTCGTTGTTAGAAAATAATGGTTTTGAATTTTTTATTAATAAAAATTGCTTTTATTTGATGAAACATCGATCTTCTCATCTGTTAGGTAAACTTAACAATGCCCATTATATTATACAAAAGTCTGATTGGATTATGACTACTCAAAACAAACGTAAATTAGAAAATCTTAAAAACGCACAAATATGGCATGCAAGGCTAAGTCACATCTCTCAAGATAGAATTAAGAGGTTCGTAGATTCAGAAAGTCTAGAAATAGGCGATTTGGACGACCTACCAGCTTGTGAGTCCTGTCTGAAAGGAAAAATAACCAAGAAGCCTTTTGTTGGCAAAGCACGCTTTCCACCGATCTATTGGATTTGATCCATATAGATGTCTATGGGCCACTAAATACTCAAGCCAGATGAGGGTTCTCCTACTTATTAACTTTTACCGATAATAACTCACGGTATGGTTATATTTACCTGATGAGGTACAAGTCTGAGGCCTTTATGAGGTTTAAGGAGTTCAGACTTAAAATTGAGAACCAAACCGGCTGCAAAATTAAAGCCCTTCGGTCGGACCGACGTAGCGAGTATCTAAGTATTGAATTTATGGATTATCTAAAAGACAACGGTATTATCTCTCAGTGGACACCTCCTGGAATGCCTATGTTAAATGGCATCTATGAAAGGAGGAATTGGACTCTATTCAACATAATCCGATCCATGATGAGCTTTACCAAGTTGCGCTTGTCTTTCGGGGGATACGCACTTGAGACAGTAGCTAAGTTGTTGAACATAGCGATGTCTAAGGCTGTGGCCTAGACACCATACGAGATATGGCACAACAAGCGTGCTTCCTACAAGTATTTGAGAATCATGGTCTAGCCCTGCATACGTCAAGAGGCTAGTGGCAGACAAGATAGAGTCGAGGTCTAGTTTGTGCAGGTTCTTCAGTTATCCAAAAGAAATTGTGGGATATTACTTCTGTGACCCCTCTGAGCAAAAGTAACTTGTCTCAAGGAATGCAGTTTTCTTGGAAAAAGGTTTTTCATTGGATACCCCGCGCGACGAGCTGCTCCTTAAGGAATCAAGTGAGGCGCCTCAGTCGTCAGCGGTGACATCGTTTACGCCCATTGTTCCTACTGATGATATTCCAATCCTCCGTAGGTCAGCAAAAGTGCCACAACCTCCTGAAAGGTATGGCTTCTTAGGCATGACTGATTAATTGGATAGTGATCTTAAGACATATGGAGACATGATGTCAGACATTGACTCGGAGAAGTAGCTTGAGGCCATGAGATCCAAAATAGACTCCATGAGTTCGAACCAAGTTTGGACGTTGGTGGACCCACCCAAGGGTGTCAAACATGTTGGGTGTAAATGGGTCTATAAACGCAAATTTGGAGCTAATAGGGAGGGAACAACCTTCAAGGCTAGGCTTGTGGCGAAAGGTTACACTCAGCGAACCAGGGTTGATTTTGAGAAAACCTATTCGTCAGTAGCCATGGCCAAGTCCATTGGGATAATGCTTGACATAGTTGTATGGTATGACTATGAAATTTGGCAGATGGACGTGAAAATGTCTTCCTTAATGGTTACGTTGAGGAAAAGATCTATATGGATCAACTGGGGGTTTCACTACTGTTGGAGAAGAGCAGACGGTCTGCCATCTCTAAAAGTCCATCTATGGCCTCAAACAAGTTGTCGGATGCTAGAATATACACTTTGATGAAGTCATACAGGGCTATGATTTTATCAAGAACGATTATGATCCTTGTATATACAAGAAGCTCAATGGGAGATCAGTCGTGCTCCTATTGCTTTATGTGGACGACATCTTCCTCATTAGAAATGATGCCAAGATATTAGGTGACATAAAAGCATGGTTGTCCACTCAATTCTCCATGAAGGATTTGGGTGAAGCTTCTTACATCCTTGGCATCAAGATTTTTAGGGATAGACCTATAAGGATGTTAGGAATGGCTCAAAACTCGTATGTTGAGAAAGTCTTGAAAAGATTCAAGATGGATAAATCTAAACTATGATTCTTTCCTATGAGGCATGGGGTTAAGTTGTCTAAAGGAAAATGTCATAAAGCCTATATCCTAGGTTGTGAACTGACTTCGAGAAGGAGAAATATTATTAAATAAAATAAAAGCAGTATCCCAAGACTGACAAGAAACTTACAAGGATGAAGGACGTCCCTTATGCTTCTGATATAGGTTGCTCCAGTACGTGGTGCAATGCACAAAGCCTGGAATCACTTACGCTTTAAGCATGATGAGTAGATATTAGGCTTGCGCTGGTGAAGCATACTGGATTGCGATAAAGATCATTCTTAAGTACTTAGCAAGGACTAAAGATATGTTATTGGTCTACGGCGGTGGAGAGTTGATATTGGAAGGCTATAACGACGCTAGCTTACAGTCGGATGATGATGATGCTAAATCCCAATTGGGGTTCGTATTCAAGCTTAATGGTTGGGTGGTTGCTTGAAAAAGTTCCAAGCAGGATACCACAGTCGATTCCACCGCGGATGCTAAATACAAAGCGGCTTCAGAAGTTGCTAAGTAAGCGGTTTGGATGAAAAACTACATCCAAGAGTTGGGTGTGGTGCCTAGCATTGCCGAGCCATTAGTTAACTTATGCTTTAACAATGGGACTATAGCGCAAGTGAAGGAACTGAGATCTCATCACCGGTCCAAACACATTCTTAGACGCTACCATCTGCTTAGAGAGATTGTGGGAAGAAGTGACATTCGGATGGATCGAGTCAGCTCAGCAGATAATACAGCAGATCCATTGACTAAGCCTGTGCCACAGATCCCTCATGCGCAACATCTTGGGAAGATAGGTTTGAGGCATATGTGTGTTTGGCTTTAGGTCAAGTGGGAGATTGTCAGAATAGGTGACCAAGAAGCCAATTGGATTGGGCTTTTGTAATATATTTTCTGACAATTTTGATGTAATATAATATTTATGTTTTGAATAAAAGTGATATTCAATCAATGGCATTCGTTATTTGTTGTGTTTACTGCTTTCTATTAATATTTTGTTAACTGCACAACAAAGCCCACAAACCAGACATTTGAAACCCAGCAGTTGAACTGCCCATTGGTTGTCAGTCATGGAACCAACTTCTATGCCTTGATCTGAAACGTTCTAAGTCGAGGACCTCGAGATGGAGCATCGAGGGTCTAAGAGAGACTTACACTGAGGATTGCATTCGTGTTTCATCGACAGAAAATGTAGGTCGTTTATGCAATCTTAGTGGGTTGGTTGGCTAGGTGGTCGACTGACTGAACTGATTCGCGGGAATCATCATATGGAAGCCTGTTGGGGCTTGGTCGGTATGACTGTAATTCCCAGCTTCGATAGTATGAGATTAGTCCTCGGACTTGAGGAACCATGGCAGTCACATGCACATGGTGTTTGTAGCTTACATTTGGTGAGCAACATCTGTGTCAAGAGATGCGATCGTTATAAGCCTTATCTAGTGCAGCTAAAATGTGTAGTGAGGACGTTGCATTCCAAGAAAGGATCCATCTCGTATTAGTGTTATGAAAGTATTGTCTCCTATACGCTCTGAGACCTGTTTCTCTTAGAATCTGTGGCCACGGTGATTGAATCAGTGGGATAGGTTTCCCCTTGACGGTTCAGTAGGGTAAACAAGGGATCTCAATTATTGAATATAGCCGCCTAGTCCAGGATGGGAACCGATGCCTAATTTCATGCCCTAGACTATGGCTGGGAGACGGTAGATGGAAGGACCGTACTCGTATGCATTTGGGAGCCTAAATGTTCACACTTTGTTTCACCTAATTTCTAGTGTCATGGACTGTTGCTAGAAGACCACACATGGTAACGGGCTACTTCCGGTTACGGGATCATCGGAAATAATTAAGTTCGATTTAATTGATCAGTGTTGGACACTGGCTCAGGTCTAGCTGAGGGTGAATCTAAAGAGTCACACACGATTCACTGGATGTGTAAGGAATTAATTTGGAATTAATTCCAGAAAGAGGATTAATTTAGTTAGATTTAATTTATTTCTTGGAGAACTTAAATCATTTATGAAAATAATCCATGGGATGGATTTCCCAAAAGTTTAATTAATGAGATTAATTAAATTTTGGGTTTTAGCCTTTATAAATTAATTGAATTAATTTATTGGCTTAAATTCATAAATTGGATTTATGAATTAAATGGAGTGGGCTCCTTTTAATTGGATTAAAAGGATGGAAATTTTATATTGGGCTTAAAAATTAAATTGGATTTAATATGAAGTCCATTAGACCTTTGGGTTTATTTAAATTGGATTTAAATCAATTCGGTCCATACCCAAGAGAAATGGATGGTCATGATTTGATCATGGGAAAGATGAGATGAAGGTCGAGATCCCTCTTTGAAGAAGTTGAACTCGGCCATGATGCTTTTGTTTGAGAATTGTGTGCCTCTATGGAAGGAAGATTCCTAGCAAGTGTATGTAGATTAAATGATTAGGTCATTTAAATACACAACACAAAATAATCTCACACACAACACACTCATGGCTCTCTCCTCTCTCTCTCTCTCTCCAAGAAACCTTCTTTTTTCTTCTTGATTCAATTAAGGAAGAACAAGGAGATATCAATCATGTTAACTCACAGCGTTGTGTTGATATCTATCCTCCCATCATTTTCTTGCTAGCACGAGAGAACATGGCAATCCGGTGAATTGTGTGGACTGTTTTAGAGGTGCTCTACATAGAGTTCTTGGAGGTGTGACTCCGGGAAACAATGCAGTAACCGATCAAGAAAATTTACGAGGGTAAGAGTTCTTTACATTTTTGCTTGCATCTTGTTTCTTGCTCTATAATTTTGTGGTGTCCATGTTATTATAGTTGTTTAACACATGAGATATACCAAACACCCAAGAAGATCAAGGGTATACCCCTTGATCCAGATTTAATATGCATTTATTTTCGTATCATTTTTTTGTTTGTTTTTTTTAGTTTTCACGCTTCCACCGCATGTTTCCCAGGCCGATCCACACTTTTACATTTATATCGACAGTTTCCACAAATGATATTTCAATCCTCCAAGGTCGGCCAGAGTGCCTCATTAGCCTAAGAGGTATGGGTTTCTTGGTTTGATAGGTCGATTGGATAAACGATCTAAATACTTACGGAGAAGCGATGTTGGACATCGATTCAGGTAAATGCATGTGGCCATGAGGTTCGATATGGAGTTCAAACTAGGTTTGGACTGTCCTGAAGCTGGAATATTCGTTAGGTCAGTGGGAGCTTAGTCGTGTTCCTGATGCTTTAGGTGAATGAAATCTTGCTCATTTGTAATGATGTTAGGAAACGCTTAAGTATAATCATTATCCACGCAATTCTCCATGAAGGAATTGGGTTCCTTCCTACAAGAAATAGGAATAGGTGTCCAAGACTCAGTATTTAGAGACTGATGAGGAACTTAGAGAGGTGTTTGACATTCCCTATGCCTGTGTCGTAGGCAGTACATAGTATGTTGTTCCGTCAGGGTTACGACAATAGAGAGTTGATTCTAGAAAGGTGTAGAGTTGTTCATTTCTAGTCTGAAGTAGATGATACCACGTCTCAATTTAGATTCATATTCAGGCTTAGTGGTAGTGTGATGGCTTGGAAAGGTTCCAAGCAAAATACCACAGTGTATTCCACCACTGGAGTTGAATGTAGAATGGTTTTAGGAGCTCCTTAGTAAGTGTTTGGATGAAAAACTACATCTAATGGTTTGATGTGTTGCTTAGCATTGTCAAACCGGTAGTATTTTGGTTGATAACAACAAAGCTACAGTGCAAGATAAAGATCGAGATCTCATCACAGGTCTAATAAAATTCTTACATACCACCATCTGCTTGAAGAGATGGTAAGAGAGGAGTGACAGCTGGTTGGACCGCGTCATGTCCACAGAAAATACAATTAACCAATTAACCAAGATGATTTCCTAAATCACTTGTGCTCAGCATATTTGGAAGATGGGCCTGAGTCACATGGGTGATTGATTTTTAGGACAAGTAGGATATTATTATAATAGGTGATCAGAAAGCCAATTTGATTGGCGGTTTCTAACCTATTTGGCAACCATTGCATTATAATATTGACTATGATTAATATAGTAAGTGTTCATTTTTTTCACTATATATTTGTTGTGCTTCCTAATTACGTTGATTTACTTTAACACAACAAATGCCCACAGACCAATGGAACAACTCATGTAGTTGGATTGCGCATTGGTGGTAGCTATCTAACCAACTTCTGAGGGTTGGTTCTGAAACGTTGCATGTAGTGACGACAATAGAATCTGTCACTTGTCAGTATGTGACAGTCGAGTCTCTTATGCACTCTGAGATGGTTTAAACTCTCTGATTCTATGGCCACACCGATTGGTCAAATAGAGAATGATTTTCTATGTCAATCAATAGAGTAAACGCATCTTGAGTATTAAGCACAACTTTTTAGTCTAGGATGAGAACCGACACCCAATTCCATGCCCTAAATTTAGACCGGGGACGTTGATGGGAGGACCTTACCTATATGAAGCTTGGGGGCCTAAATGTGCGCACCAACATTCACCTAGTCTCTAGTGTCATGTGGACCGTTGCTAGATGGTCACCCATGGTGACGAGCATAATGATTAATTAGAAATAACTAATTAAATTAGATTTAATTAATCAATTGCGTTGGACAAACCTAAGCTTAGCTGAGGGTGAACCTAAAGAGTCATACACAAATCACTATAAAAGTGGTTGAATTAATTTTGAATGAATTCTTCAATAAATAAATTAATTTCATTGGATTAAATTAATTCATGGAAAATATAAATGATTTGATCATTTATTTGGAATATTCTATTTCATGGATGGCCGAAAACTTAATTAATTGGATTAATTTTAGCCTTTTAAATTGATTTAATTAATTAAATTTTGGCTTAGCCTTTTAAATTAATATGATTATTTTGAATAAGGCTTGAACTAATTAATTGGTTGAACTAATTAATTAGGAATTGGGGTTTGTCTAATTGATAAACTGAATTAAGTAGTGTAGTGGGGCTTAGTTAATTAATAAATTGGATTATTAATTAAATGTAGTTGGCTCATGCCTTTTTTATCATATTAATAGACATTTGGGCTTCTAATGGATTTAGAATTAATTGGATTAACTAAGAACCAATTGGATCTCTTGTTTGGGCTTGTTTTAATTTAATTAAATAATCCCGGCCTAACACATGTCAAACACTAGCCGCCAAAAAGAGAGACTTGGTCAAGGAGGAGCTCACAATCCTCCTTGAGAAGAGGCAGTGGCCGGCTGGACTCTACTTGACTTCCATGCACAAATAGTGCACAAGATGTGGGGTTGGTTATCTAGAGTGTTTTGAAGGACTATGTTTGACACAACACTCTTCTAACTTCACACAAGTCTATCCCTCCCTCCTCTCTCTCTCTCTCTCTCTCTCTCTCTCTCTCTCTCTCTCTCTCTCTCTCTCTCCATATTCTTTATGTTTTTCTTGAATTAGATTTAAGTGAAGAACATAAGCAATTTGTATACACTAATTGATAAAGCTGATTCAATTTTCTTCTACGGATCTAGTTCCATCTAACAGTGAGATTAGATCTCATTTCCATGATGTGGTGTGAATCATCTTTAGAGGGGTTCCAGTTTGAACTCTCAAGTGAATGGACGGACTTGAAGATTGGAATCAAAGCATGTAGCCGTACTACGTAAATGAAGAAGGTATAAATTTTGTGGTCAAATTTGTGTATCTTCACGTTTATATCCTTATCCATATATGCACAATTATTTTCGTTTTTTATATCCTTATCCACCCCTTTGATCCTGTTTAATTAGTTTTAAATCTTTCATTTTCATGCTTTCGCCGCATCCTCGGGCCGTACCATTCCTTTCAGCTGGTAGCCATGGCCAGTCCATTCGAATTAAGCTTGTCATAGCTATGTATCATGATCATGAAATATGGAAGATGGATGTAAAATGATGTTCCTTAATGGTTTCATTGATGAAGAGATCTTTATGGATTAGCCAAAGAGTTACATATCTATTAGAGAAGAGCAAAAAGTTTGCAATCTCCAAATGTCCATTTATGGACTAAAATAGGTTTCCCGAAGCTGGAATATATTCATTTCAACAAAGTTATAAAGAGTTATGATTTTATCAAGAACGAATTTTATCCTTGTGTATACAAGAAGGTCAATGGGAGTTCAGTTGTGTTCCTTGTGCATTACGTTGAAGACATCCTGCTCATTGAGAATGATGTCAGGATGTTAGGTGACATGAAAACATAGCTACGTAATTTTCGTAGCCATGGCATTGGAAGTTAATTACTACAAAATTTCCACTTCCATTGCGTCAATATTGGCTACAGATTTTCTGTTACTATGTGTGACACCCCGTCCCACATTGATTATGAACCAATAAGATAAACAATATATAAGCATTCACCAAAGAACTCAAGTGCATCCATTATATATCTCTTTTCACCAAGTGTTCATAACTGAACTTTGGGATGCACTCGGGTGGGTTTGAAGGCAATTCTCACATCCAACAGGCTCGCAGGCGCGCGGCGTGACAAATTGTATCAGAGCCGATCACCAAGCAAAGTCGGGAACTAAGTGTTATGTGGACAAGGCGTGTGGGAGTGAAACCAGAACGTGGCACTAATATATATAATAATAGAAACTCCGTAGTCAAGATTATAAAAATTATTAAATATTCGCAACGGATATTTCGTCATTACTGCAACAAAATTGGCTACAGAACATACATATCTTATATACCTACAGAAAGGGCTACAGAAATTCGTAGCCATGAAATAGCTACAAAAATTAAAATAACTGTAGCCAAAATTAGCTACAGAGGTATAGGTTTCGGAAATAGCTACAACCATTTTTGTAGCTATAGATACTGATATATGAACATCTGCTACGAGTAGGGTGAAGCGAATGCCTTGTTTTCTGGTAGTGGGGGTTCCTCATGGAGCCTCAAACTTGGCCATGTAGGTTTAAATACACATGAGCTTTATTATTTTGTATGTCTTGAATTTTTTACTCCCAACACACATTTTCTGTTGGTATATATTACATATATATATTTCATTTTAATATTAAATTTATAACATGTGCCCTTTCATTTTCAATCCATTGATGTTGAGGTTAGTGAGTGTTTATGATATTAATATTTGTAATATTTCTCTTCATTACATCATCCCACTACCACACCATATTCATTCCTCTTTATACCCACTTTCTAGCCATTTATCCCACTATCTATTGTAATCTATAATATTATTGTCCACTAATTCACATTAAAATAGTGAATGATTTCTACACCTATAAAAGGGGCACCATTCTACCTTGTTCTAATACATGCACATATACAATATTTCTACATGCAATTTTTCCTATAAGATAGAGTTATACTAGTTGAAGGAAGGTGTTCTTTTTGGTGGAGCTTTGGACTCTACAACTTGTCCAGAGTGTGTTAGCGTCATACGACGTTGTCGGGCTGTTGTATCCTGGAGAGGACAAGTCAAGAGTGATACTACTGGACCAGTGAGAATATTTTGCTGCAGTGGGCTTAAATCTCCTTAAAGAAAGCGAGATATCCGCGCCTCAGCCTGAAGATATTTTTGTATCTTTTTCAATTATAATTTTTATTTCCACAATAATTTTAAGGAGATTCATATGGCTACAATTGAAAAACCAGCGGATGTCGGCGTGGGAGATCTCAACAAGCTCTTTCGGTTCAACGGTACCCATTTCAAGAGATGGAAGGGTAAAGTACTTTTTTACCTAAGTCTGCTCAAGGTTTCTTATATTCTCACTGAAAAAAACTCGAGCAAGATCGATGACACGAACATGAATGATGATGAGTATGCTATTCACCAAGAGAAAGTGGAGCACTACACCAACGATGCATTCAAATGTCAGTATTATCTCCTCAACTATCTATCGGATAATTTTTATGATTATTATGATAGACTATACTCTACTGCAAAGAAAATTCGGAAAGCATTGCAGAGTAAGTATGATACCCAAGAGGCAGATGCGAAAAAATATGCTGCTAGCAGATTTTTTTCGATTCCATATGGTGGATAACAAATCAGTGGCGGACCAAGCTCAAGATTTTATCATGATTGTTGGAGAGCTCGGGTCGGAGGATATCAAAATTGGAGATAACCTCATTGTTTGTGGCATCATTGACAAACTTCCACCTTCATGGAAGGAATTTCAGAAAACCATGCTCCACAAACAAAAGGAAACAACTCTTGAAACATTGATAATGCGAATTCGCATGGAAGAAGAAGTAAGGGGCCAAGATGCACTAATGCAGTCACCGGAGAGCAGTGCACAACCGATCTCAACAAAGGTAAATTTAATTTCATCAAATAATGTTGCAACCAACTCTCACAAAAATACCTGTTTGAAGCCAAGAAAGAAGTTTTCAAGAAAACTTATGCTAAATTTCCCAAGAAAAATAATGGGAACAACCAAGCACAAGAACAAAATCCAAGAGCATGTTATGTCTGTGGCAAGAGTGGGCATATTGCTCGATTTTGCAAATATAGAAAACAGTGAGCCTGCTCCGCAAGTTAACGTAGTTGAGGAGCCATTTGTGGCAATGATAACAGACATACACATGGTTGAAAGTGTTGATGGGTGGTGGGCGGACTCTAGTGCAAACCGCCATATTTGTTATGAGAAAAATTAGTTCAACGTGTATACTCCATTTGACGAGCCGAGAACTATTATGCTTGGCGATTCTCATACCACCCAAGTGCTTGGAATTGGAGAAGTTGAGTTGAAATTTACCTCAGGAAAGGTATTGACCTTGAAGGATGTGCTATATACACCTTCTATGAGAAAAACTTTGATGTCTAGTTTTCTACTCAGCAAAGCTGGCTTCAAGCAGATTATGGAATCTGATCAATATGTAATTACAAAAAGAGGTATTTTTGTGGGTAAGGGGTATGCGTGTGATGGGATGTTCAAATTGAATGTTGAGATGAATAAAGTGTCTTCTACTTCTGTTTATATGCTCTCTTTTACTAATTTTTGGCATGCTCGTTTATGTCATATTAATAGTCGTTATGTGGGAATCATGATTAATTTAGGATTAATTCCAATGCTTAAAAAGGATTTTGAGAAATGTGAATCTTGTATTAAAGCCAAGATCACTAAAAGGCCTCATCCAAGTGTTGAAAGGAAAACTGAATTGTTAGAATTGATACATTCTGATATTTGTGAACTTGAAGGAATTTTAACTCGTGGAGGAAATCATTATTTTATCACTTTTATTGATGATTTTTCTAAATATACATATGTTTATTTGATGAAAAATAAAAGTGATGCTTTTGAGAAGTTTAAAGATTATCTCCATGAAGTTGAAAATCAATTCGGTAATAAAATAAAGAGAATTAGAAGTGATAGAGGCCGAGAATATGAGTCAAATGAGTTTAATTCTTTTGTTAAATCATTGGGAATAATTCATGAAGTTACTCCACCATATTCTCCTGCACCTAATGGTGTAGCTGAAAGAAAAAATAAAACGTTGGTTGATTTAACAAATGCCATGCTTATTGAATCTTGTGCACCTTCAAATCTTTGGGGTGAAGCTATATTAACAGCTTGTTATGTGTTGAATAGGGTGCCACATAAAATAACAAAATTAACACCTTTTGAGGTGTGGAGAGGTTATAAGCCGAAATTGGGATATCTTAGAGTTTGGGGTTGTTTGGCCTATGTAAGGCTAACAGATCCTAAAATTTCAAAATTGGGAGAAAAAGTTACAACTTGTGCTTTTCTTGGTTATGCTTCTAATAGTACAGCCTACAGATTTTTAAATATGAAAGACAATGTGATTATAGAATCAGGTGATGCTATTTTTCATGAAGAAAAATTTCCATTTAATTCTAAAAATAGTGGGGGTCAAAATATTGAAAAAAATATTTTATCTTTACCTAGCTCTTCCACTTCAGTTTTAGAAAACGAAGGAAATGGTTTTGCACTAAGAAGAAGTAAAAGAGCTAGAGTAGAAAAAGATTTTGGTCCTGATTTTTATGTTTTCAATGTTGAAAATGACCCTCTTACTTTGAAAGAAGTTTTTTCATCACTTGATGCTATTTTTTGCAAAGAGGCTGTGAATAATTTTGGAAAGAAAAATTTCCATTTAATTCTAAAAATAGTGGGGGTCAAAATATTGAAAAAAATATTTTATCTTTACCTAGCTCTTCCACTTCAGTTTTAGAAAATGAAGGAAATGGTTTTGTACTAAGAAGAAGTAAAAGAGCTAGAGTAGAAAAAGATTTTGGTCCTGATTTTTATGTTTTCAATGTTGAAAATGACCCTCTTACTTTAAGAGAAGTTTTTTCATCACTTGATGCTATTTTTTGGAAAGAGGCTGTGAATAATGATGGAGTCTCTAATTTCTAATAGTACTTGGAAATTAGTAGATTTACCACCGGGTTGTAAGACGATTGGGTGCAAATGGGTCCTCAGAAAGAAATTAAAACCGGATGGTTCAATTGACAAATTTAAAGCTAGACTAGTTGCTAAAGGTTTCAAGCAACTTGAAGGTCTAGAGTTTTTTTATGCATATTCTCTGGTAACACGAGTTACATCCCTTAGACTTTTAATTGCTATTGCTGCAATATTTGATTTGCATATCCATCAAACGGATGTAAAAACTGCATTTTTGAATGGGGACTTAAATGAAGAAATTTATATGGATCAACCCGAGGGTTTTGTGGAAGCAGGCCAAGAAAGCAACGTGTGTAAATTAACTAAATCCTTGTATGGCTTAAAACAGGCACCGAAGCAGTGGCATGAAAAATTTGATTACTGCATGATTGAGAATGGTCTTAAACCAAATGAGTGTGACAAGTGCATCTATCATAAGTCTTGGAATAATTCACATGTGATTGTTTGCCTCTATGTGGATGATTTGTTGATCTTTGCATCTAGTTTGCATGTTATTAAAGAGACAAAAAATATGCTTAGTAGTCAGTTTGATATGAAGGATCTTAGTGAGTCAAACTTTATTTTGGGTATGAAAATTACCAAAATATGTGATGGAATTTTTCTTGACCAGTCGCATTACATTGATAAAATATTGACAAAATACAATTTTATTGATTGTAAGCATGTTACAACTACTTTTGATCCGAGTATTCACTTATTTCCTGTTAAGAATGATGATGATGTGATAAATCAAAAGGAGTATGCAAGCTTAATTAGAAGCTTGAGATATGCGACTGATTGCACTCGGCCTGATATTGCATATGCAGTAGGAGTACTTAGCAGGTTTACAAGCAAACCAGGTATTGAACACTGGCATGCCATACAAGAGTTATGAGATTTTTATAAAAAAATATCCTGCTGTACTTGAAGGCTTTTGTGATGCAGATTGGAACACCTTATCAGGTGATTCATGTTCTACCACTGGGTATATTTTTATTTTAGGTGGTGGTGCTATTTGTTGGAAGTCTAAAAAGCAAACAATTATTGCTAACTCTACCATGGAGGCTGAGCTGATTGCTTTAGCTTCAGCTAGTGAGGAAGCAAATTGGTTGAGAGATTTATTGTTTCAAATACCTTCTTCTTCTTCTTCTTCTTCTTCTTCTTCTTCTTGAATGAGTGGGGTATCAGAGTTACAGGAGCACCCTTAACAGATTTCACCTATATGAGTGTGGAAGTAGGCCGCTTCCTATGAGAATTGGGCTTATTCTCAAAAAACACTCATGAAAACCGGGATGGCACAGGGCCGTAATGTGTTGGCTATTAAAGCTCATATTAACACCTTGATTGTTATGTGTGTGCAGTGATACTTTATTTCCCTTAAGCAGTCATAGTTCAAGCCTAAGACCACTACTAACTCTGGAGTAGAGGTTACTGTTTCACTAAGTGGAGGTTCAATGCAGAGCACACCTTCATTATGCATAATAGTCTTCCTTCAGCTAGTATGCTCTCTTTAATATTAAAATTAGGGCTTGGCTGGGTTCGGGGGCGGGTCATAGGGCCTTAAAGACCAGCCCCAATATAATAATTTAATATAATATATATGTATATATTTTTACTTTATCTTGGTAGAATAAACACTAACAAAATATTATTTTATTTTTTTTATTTATACCTAAGAATTTAATTTTTGGGACATGAATACTTAAATTAGGTCATGAATAATTTTATTCGTAATTCATATGCTGAAAAAAAATTACATTTATCAAACAAACAAAAATAAATAAAAATAATCAGGTCCAGCGAGTGAAAACTATCCCAACGAATTTTATATCGAAATAAATCTCAAGTATATTTTCCAAAATTAATAAAACGGATCCCGAATCCATCCAAACCCACCTCAAACCCAGCCCTTATCATCCCTACCCAAATACACTTCAAAGCTCAAACCCATTCAAAATTCAAACTCATTTTTATTTTAATATATTTTAAAACCAACATACAAACAACCTTAAAGTCGAAACAAAGCGGTATTCAATAAACGGAAGAGACAGTGACCACGTGGTTCCAACTTCCAAGTTGAATGATATGTGATGGTACTGATCATCCCTAAGATTCCTTATCTTGCATATATAAGCTTTGAAGTTTGAAGCCCGACAAGGAATTCTTAAATGGTTGGGATCCAGAACCTTCCGTGTGGGGACCCATCTTGGCACATGGGTCTGCTTTGAATTCCTGACCGGTTTTCTCGCAACGGGCAACGGCTTTCGTGGACTTGTGTACTGTTTTCGTCACCCTTTTGCACCGAATTAATTTCTTTTAATTAAATTAATTATTCATGTACCAAACTATCACTTGACTTCAACCTTACTTTATAAAAAAAAAATACAAATTTGGTTTCAAGCATAGATTTTTTTGCCTAGTTCTTATACAAACTTACGAAAATACTGTTTTAAAAATATAGTGGTCAATTTTATCAAGTATATATATGATATACATACTATATCAATTTTATCAAGTATATATATAGATTTTTTTGCCTAGTTCTTATACAAACTTATACAAACGATCATTTTATCAAAAAAATTCAGCTATTGAAAAATATAGTTATTTAATAAAATATCTACACGAGCTTAACCAAATTCTATTTTACTATTGTGGTCAATTATTAATATAGTTGAGATATTATTTCAAGATAAAATGATAATATTAAAAACAAATAGGGGTACTTAAATGTGAACGGAGAGGATGTATGATTAGCTAATGTCCCTACACATTTTCTGGCACCGGTGGACTATATGCATTTTTTAGGTTTAGTTTTCTAATAAATATCCCATAATTATGTACTCATTTTGTTCCCATATTCATATGAGAATTAAAAATCTTATCATATTTAATTTATTATCCTAAAAATTATTGTTGGGAGCTAGTACTATTAATATTACACGTTTGGTGGATAAACTAATTCATTTCCAAAACAAATATATATATATATATAGATTAGATAAAATACATAGAAGATTATTTTGCATTCCTTTGCTCGATTTAACTAAGTATATATATGATATACATACTATATCAATCTATATTATATATTAAGGAAGAACAACTTTTTGGTATTTCTTTTTTCTTTACTCCTTTTTTTTTATTAAAATGATTTTTTTTATTTTCTCATCTAACTCTCACTCCACATCACCCGAGGCACATTTATTAAAATCAATAATATAGTACACCTTTTATTTGTTTAAAGTTTTGTAAAAATATTAAACTAGTCAATAGTAAAATGCATAATTTGAAAATTGGTAAAAGATGATGGTATTAAACTTCAAGGTCTTCAATAATATATAAATCGGATAGAGTAATATATATATATATATATGTGTGTGTGTGTGATGTACATATAAATGAGCTGACCCAAAAAAACCCAAACGGTCCAAAAGAAATAAAGAAAATTGCACGAGTTCAAAAGAAGGCAAGCTCCAACTGCCCTCCAAGGGCCCAAAGTGCCCCCAGGAAGCCAGTCCATATAGAGCTCCCAGGGAGTCTGTTAGGAGGCCCCCAAAAAATAAATTGATCGAAAAAAAAAACCCAATTAATGCAAATCTAAGGAGGCCTATATCCAATAGGGCCTCTCCAGCTGCCTTCTCGGGGACATGTGGCGCCTCCAGCCAGTAGTTGCCTATAAGCCCTAGAAGCTTGGTTTTCTGCTGGGAGAAAGAGTCTCCTCAACCACCTCGTCAAAAATTCGGGGGGATTCCCCAAACGTCCCCCAAGTATCGTGGGTTTCCAACCACCAAGATATAACCCTCCACCAAATCCGAGAGGAATCCCCCAATCGGTGGGGACCTCCACAAAATCCACGTAGAATTCAGTCTTATCCAACCAACTTGAGGTTGCCTATAAATAGAGCGCTCCCTTTGTGTGAGAGGCTAGGCTCAAACCCCGCAGACCTTCAACCTTGTACGTACATACTACAAGTTTCACTTTAAGCTCTCTAGTTGAAAGAAGTATTGTAATTTCACACTTAGACCTTTTCTTTATATCAGCCTTTTATTTGTACACGCAAAACGAGGAATAAAACTCTTATTTTCACTCTCTTAATTCTTAGCATTTCACTTTATTATTTTACACCCTAACTGGATCGAGCACCACATTTTTTACTCGCATTATTGGCGTTATCTGTACGAACACAGAACTAGACGTGAGAACGATGGAAGCTACCAACACCAAAACTAATACCTCGTCTGGAAGGACAATCCCCTCCCGCTAGGGACCTCCGGCGGATGATTACTACCTCTGTTCAGGGCCCGACTTCACCGCCCCCACCATTATTATTACCTAATTATATTGTCCCTACTAATTCAACTTTTAATGTGTAGGGAACCTTCGACAGAACGTTCCCTTAGGGAGAAGGCCGGAGCACCCACACCCACAAAAAGGTGCCCCCAGTGCCTGGAGGCACATTGATCAACATCCACAGGAGCCCCCAGAGTTGGTTGAAAACCAAATCTGAGGAGACCCAGATCAAAGAGCTCCTTACCAGCCGCCTTCTTGGGGACACTTGACCCCTCCAGCCAGTAGTTTCCTATAAGCCCTAGAAGCTTGATTTTCAGTTAGGAGAAGGAGTCTCCTCAACCATCTCCCTGAAAATCAGGGGGGATCCCCCAACCGCCCCCCAAGAATTGTGGGTCTCTAACCACCAAGAGATAACCCTCCACCAAATTCGAGAGAGATCCCCCAACTGCTGGGGCCTCCACAAAATCCATGGGGGATTCAGCCTTATTCAACCAACTTGAGGTTGCCTACAAATAGAGAGCTCGCCCTACGAGGAAAGGCAGGCTCAGAACCCCCAGACCTTCAACCTTGTACTTACATACTACAACTTTCACTTTTTATACTCTCTAATTGA
Organism: Sesamum alatum; assembly: GCA_034509735.1. Classification (NCBI taxonomy): domain Eukaryota; kingdom Viridiplantae; phylum Streptophyta; class Magnoliopsida; order Lamiales; family Pedaliaceae; genus Sesamum; species Sesamum alatum. The sequence continues at coordinate 23,479,107 of JACGWO010000003.1, forward strand.
AAGAAATATTATACTTTCGTACGTAGACCTTTTCTTTATATCAACCTCACTCTCATTTTAACTCTCTTAATTCTTAGCATTTCACGTTATTATTTGTACCCTAACGAGATCGAGCATCACATTTTTTGCTCGCATTAATATATATATATATATATACATATATATATTGTCTGTGTAAAGAAACACATTTGAAAAATAGTTCTCATTTGATTTAAGAAATTAACTATCCAAAATAACTTACCACCATTAGTTTAAATTTCATTATATATATATATATATTGTCTTTCATTTAAAAATCTTTATAAAGATTATTCGATGATCTATACATTTTTTATGAGTTTAATCTCATAAGATTTAATTTTGTCTAACTTTATTTTTTAATTCTTTTATTTTAAAGATAACTCGTGACATTACTTTAAAATAATGTCCAAATAAAAAAGTTAATAAATTTATCTTGTTCGAAGATGACATTAGATGAAGAATAATCAGACTAAAATAATGAAAAGGGTGGTTTGTGTTGGTGTTGTTTTCTTTTTTAAGATTTCAATAAAATCTTTTACCCCAAAAAGTACTAAAGAAAGACAAGTACCAAATTAAATTATGAGAGTGTGAACATATTAAAACTTAATAAACTAGGTGAATGCAAATAACCTCTTAAACGGTCACCTTATAAAGATGAGAATCATTTTCCCTCAAAAAAAAAAAATGAGAATCATTTAATATTAATAGGGTTAAATGAAATTTACCCTCTGTGTTATGGGAAATGATCAATTTATCCCCTTGTAAAAAATAAAACAGCAATTTACCTCCTGTGTTAACAGAAATAGAGCAAAATACCCCCCTGACGCGTTTCGTGAAGAACACCCGCTATTTTCTTATTATTTTTTATTTTTTTAATTTAAAATTTAAAATAATATTTATGTTTTTGTTTAAAAGCCGTTGAATCTTGATCAATCTAAGGTCCAAATTTAACTAATGAATCAATGGTGTAGATTTCATCTAATTTAAATCAACAGTTCAAATTAAAATAAAATAATAATTAAAATTATATATTATATATAAATAAATTTGAATATAAATATTTATACTTTTATAATAAGATATGTTTATATATATGTATTTATATATATATATATATATAGAGAGAGAGAGAGAGAGGTGGGGGATGCCGGCGGGGAGAGGGGCGGATCTAGCGGAGGAGGAGGAGGCGGCGGCGAAAGTGGAGGGGGGAGGGGGGGAGGAGACGGGTCTGGGCGAAGATGGAGGTGGACGCGACAGAGGTGGAGGAAAATGCGGCCGGCCAACAAGGAAGAAACGGATCTGGGCGAGGGTGGAGGAGGACGCGGCCACGGAGGGAGGTTCTCGGCGGGAGAAGGGGAGGAAGGCGCGGCCAGGGGAGGCGGAGGAGGAGGAGGCGGGGGGGGAGGGGGGGGCGCTGAAGTGGGTGGCGACGGGGAAGACGAGGGAAGCGGGAGGAGGCGCCAACAACGCGAGGGGAGGGGGTTGGGTCGTCGTCGGCGTGAGGGGAAGGAGATGGCGGCGGCGGCGGTGGTCCGGCGGTGAGAATGGAGAAGAAAGGGAGAAATATATATACATATATATATATTTATATGTATATAAATATTATTTTTATAAATATATATTTATTAATATAGTAAATTAAAAATATATATATATATATATAATAATGTTTTTATTGGATAAAAATTAGCCCACGCGCAGAGGGAGCGCGTGTAATGCACCGTTGAGTTGAGGGGGGTATTTTGTTCTATTTCTGATAACACAAGGGGATAATTTGCTGTTTTATTTTTCACGGGGGGTAAATTGCACATCTCCCATAACACAGGGGGGTAAATTGCATTTTTCCCAATATTAATATATCAACAAGTCCTCCTCACTTGCAAATTTTGCACATAAAACTTTACTTTGATATTATATCTATTTTTTCTAAGTGGCGCGGTGAACTATTATTTATTCGGTAATCGATTACAATTATTCATATCAAATATTTTATATCTACTAACTTACTAACAATTATAACAATTTATGCTAATCACCTACTACAAAATAGAATTACACATACTATTAAGTTGAACAACATTTCATACTGACGGAGTTCGAATCCATGATCTTAAATAATATATAATATATTTAATATTATATCTTACCGATCTAATAATCTTCGAATATTTTCGAAAGTAGATTCCTTCTTTAAAGCACGTGAATAAGGTTTTGTCCACACTTTGTGAGTACTCTTAGCAAAGAAGAAAACTTCATTTATCTTAGACCGGTTGCCTTTGTTTAAGTGGGAAATCTGAAGCGCAATAATTGCATTCACATTATTAGTCTCTGCAGGAAAATTAAGGCACTAATTAATTAAATTTGGGTCTTATCTTGTTTTTGTTTGTTTGAATGAACAACAATTAATGAGTAAATCCAGACTAGCTGTGAATAATGGAACACCAACTGCTAACAAACTTCAACTCTTATTTCCAACTTGTTAAAGGGTTTTTTTTTTTTTTTTTGCAATAACTCCAATTATGATAAGTTTTTTCGTTAAAAATAAATTGAAAAGAGTCACTTAGTTTATAATTTATGCTTTTAGACTTTATAAATTGAGCTATCCAAATCTATAAGTTTTTTCTCTATCGACATTCGCAATTTATTGTTAAGTCAACTTCAATCTTTTTTCCATTTTTATTTTCAAGGTAAATTACAGCTACCTCTCTAAAATTTGTTATAATTGTAAATACCTCTTTAATGTTTGAAAAATAAAAAAATACCCCCTCTATCAAATAAAAAATAATTATATAATCCCTAAATGGAGATGTGAAAAGTACTACTTTATCCTTCTTGAATTTTTAATTTTTCAAGGAAAAAAAATATTTGAAAAAATATAAAAAATCTGAGAGCGGGTAAAATAAATAATCCATAGAGAATATTAGTCCATGAAATATTTTTAAAAAATCTAAAAAATATATAAAATAAATAAATTATAATCCAAAAGGGTATTTTAGACATTTCACCACAAAATTGAATGAAAACTTAATAGAATTGGCTCGTTGTTAGATGTACATTAAATTCATGGGAGGTATTTGTAATTTTTTAAAAAATGAGAAGATATTTATAATTAGGGTAACTTACAGCTACCTCCCCTGAGGTTTGACATAATTACAAATATCCCCTCATTATTTGAAAAATTACAAATACCCTTCCTCCCCCTGAGGTTTGTAACCGTTTAACAAATAACACATTGTCATCATTTTTATGGGTGAACTGACCAAAATGCCCTTATGCATTTTATTTAATTTTTAATTTTTTTTAACTAGAATGCGTAAGGAGAGGTTCTTAAAGTTTTTTACACAAAGGAGTTAATAATGCAATTTGACTCGACTGATTTTTCTACAATTTAACTAAAAAAATTAAGGGCAAAATGGTCATTTTCAAGTATTTGGTTGAAAATTACAAACCTCGGAGAGATATTTGTAATTTTTTAAACAATAAAAAAGTATTTGTAATTATGTCAAACCTCAAAAAAGATAGATATAATTTACCCTTATAATTATGATAAATTTAATAAGAGGTGACTGAAATTTACTTTATTTCCAAATACTCGTAATTTTTACTGTACCTAAACTTACAACTTTCTTCAAAAATCCCACCATAAAAATAAAAGCTGTGGCAACCATCTATCCATAATAACCAAGTTTGCTTATCAAAATTGAATTAAAGAGCACGTGGTTTTGTCAGGTTCAAAAGTCAGAATCTTACAGCCAAAGAGTTGGAAGAAGTGGGGGCATATAAAGAGGGATCAAGAAGCATATTTGAAAGCATGTACTAATAATATGCCTGCACCAAATTTCTAAAATGGATGCTTTATTCCCATCTTTGTTTTCTAAGATACCCAAATCTGCCGGAGTACACATAAGAATCCTCAAATAAAGTGAAGTTCTCCTTCAACGTATATGAACTTAAATTATGTGATATTCACATTCATTTATCTTATCTTTTTGTGTTGGGGTCTAATCTTAATAGGAAAATAATCCGAATATGCTTAGGTAAATTTGGAATGCAGTAAACCTGACCTGTAAGACAAGAAATCATAAGAATCGCATCGAAAAAGTTTTGGTTATAGTTTGGGTGGATTACAATGACTTTCCCTGAGGTTTGACATAATTACGGATACCCTTTCGTTGTTTTAAAAATTATAAGGGTTAATTACACTTACACCCCCTCTGAGAATGTATAATTACACTTTCCCCCAAAAAAGTTTTGAAATTACACTTACACCCCCTCCAAAAATTCTCTATTTACATCTGACCCCCATCCGTTAGAGTTTGGACGAAAAATGTTCACGTCAACAAAAATAATTACACAAAATTTCAATTTTTCCCATAATTTAACAATCTCATGTATATTTTTGTACTTATAAGAGGATAAGTGTAACGTATATGTATGGAGTGAGGCCAATATTATTATATTTTTTCCTTATAAGTACAAAATTATTGCACGAGAATGTTAAATGAGAGGTAAAATTGAAAATTTATGTAATTATTTTTGTTGAAATGAACATTTTTCGCCCAAACTTTAACGAATGGAGGTCAGGTGTAAACAAAGAATTTTTAGAAGGGGTGTAAATGTAATTTCATAACTTCTTTGGGGGAAAGTGTAATTATGCATTTTCAGAGGGGTCTAAATGTAATTAACCCAAATTATAAATACCCCCTCAGGTTTGTAACCGTCTAACCACTAACTTATTTCCATCCATTTTTACGGGTAAACTGACCAAAATGCCTTTATGCAAAATGAATTGTTTTTCAAATTTTTTGGACAAAAATGTGCAAAGAAAGGTTTCTTACATTTTTTACACATGGGAGCAATAATGTAATTTGCCTCGCTGATTTTTCTACAATTTAAAACGAAAAAAAAAATCAAGGGCAAAATGGACCATTTTAGGCCTTTGATTAAAATTACAAATTTCAGGAGGTATTTGTAATTTTAAAACAACGAGGGAAAATCCATAATTATGCCAAACTTTGGAGGAGGTCATTGTAATTCACCCTTATACTTTTCGATACTTAAATCAGTAAGGTGATCAAGGCATGGAGGGCTCACATATTTATAAGTACATGATTAAAAGATGATCGTGATAGATATCATGTGTCCATACACAACCGACTTCAAATTGAGTTGGGATCAATTCAACATGACCTGAATATAAAATACGCGAATCTTGACATGATTAATAAGAGCTATGTACTTATATAGATATATATACATATATATTCAAGATTTTAAGGTAATCCACATGTGATAGGAGAGTTGAAAGAGTGCATAAGTAAGTGGATAGGATAACTGCCTTAATGGTTGAATTTAATTGTTGTCGTGAAATAAGAAGGAATATGGAAGTAATTGCACGTGATTGACAACATATTATAATGTGATAGCCGACCTACACTTGTATAGCACAAGCAACGCATCCAAAAGTAACTGGAAATAGTTGTGGATTGTGGGTAAATATCATTTTCACAAAGCAAAATGTAAAATACTTACGTATCTACTTATTGTCTAATATTTACACAAATAAAACAAAAAAAAACTCATTTTTACTTCAAAGAGTGGTTACTTACACCGCAAGATCAAATTTCTGATATGTCATTAATACTTTTAAATTGATTTCTTTTATTTTTTTTTTAAACATGATGTGTTGGTTTATATATATATCTTCTATACTAATATAAAAAAAATCACGTTTTTACTCCCCAAAAGTGGTTATTTACACGGCAATTTTTGTTATGCTAATAATGTCCCTAAATTGGTTTCTTTCGTTTTTTTTTCAAAATATAATGTATTAATATATATATATTTATTTAAATATATTTTAAAATATAAAATATTATTTATTATAATACATACAGAAACTACATGCCACGTCTTTAAAACAAACAAATTTGATGGATTTTAGATTATTTTAATATATAGTCATTTGTAATTATTTTTTTAATCCCTTTTTCAAATTCAAAATCTTGCGTTCAAACGCACCCTAAGTTATTTAAAGTTCAAACGTAACTTAAGTTATTTTAAATTCAAACGTAAGCTAAGTTAATTTAAGCAGAAAACTGTAAGCACCATATCACTAACTGCTGTCTGCTGCACCTTCTTACTTTTCTTTCCAAATACAAAAAATTACGACGTTTTTTTTCAAATGCATCTCATTTTTTTAAGTCAAATCATTTTTATTTTTTTCATCACAAAAACAAAAGTTTATCGTTGACCAATGATCATCGTGTCAGTGTGTGCCCACATACCGTAGAATCTTGGTTTAGATCCCATACACAAAAAAAAAAAAAAAAAAAAAAATGATAGTTGTCAAGGATTTCTAATTTGGAAAAATATGTAATTCAACTTTATAATAAATAATTAATATAAAAATTAATTCATATAAAAAATAAGGGAATACTCCAATAACATAGACCCGTTTCACACTCAAATTTGTTGTGTATAATTAAATTTTTTATTATACCCAATAGTAAAATTATTATTATTTCAAAAACATATATTAATTGAATAAATAAAAAACATATATGGGAAATTATGGAAACATAGTAAAAGAAGAAAAATAAAAAAATAAAAATTCAAAAAACATAGACAGGAAAAGCTGAAGAGATCAAAACTTTTGATTACATAAAGGTATAGATGTTGGAAATTTGCACTGAAACAGAGCGCATCCTTCACTTCTTCCACAAACCTTACATTATAGATACAAAACAGCAGAAAGGCTGGGGAAAAGGGAAGGGTTTCTAGAAACACCTAATTCACATAGCTGCACTCTTCTTATTTTCGCATATATTTACAGTCTCACTGGAGAGGAGAAAAAAGGCCTCTAACCATAGATACTAAGAACTAGAGAAGTAATCCCCAGATATCAGAATCGTGCATCAGAGATGGTAAAGATCAGATCAAACGGTTCAGATATTTGGACGACAAGTTTTAGAGTAGTCATCTCCACAGCCCAGGAGGAGACTTGTTTATTCGTCTTTGCTTCTTTGATTCATCTTTAGACCATCCTCCTCTGCAGCTGGAGGGCCTCCTCTATGTGGGCTGTAGTGTTTATATTCAATCTGCCATTGGTGTGGTCTCTCCTCCGTTTATCATCCATGGATGTCCTGAAAATTAGCAGGAAAAGTGGGTGTTAGGCTCACGAGAACAGAACAGAGGAAATGGAAGAACAGATGACAAAAACTCTCTCAATTCTTCGCCCAAATCTTGCGAAGTATACCCAACCAAAGCCTTAGCTTGAAAAGTAGAGCAAATTTCTCAAGAGAAAACAAGACCAAGAAAAGGGATGATGATGGAATGGGAAATGAAATTGAAAAACCAGCACTGCCTCAAGAGATGGTGGAATACACAAATTGGGGATCGATTAATCAGGAAACCATAGGAGGAAACAGAAATACTTACGGAGGACCTGTTCAGCGGAAAGCCTCCTAGAGACATCCCTGCAGATCATCTTCCTCAACAGATCTTTGGCCTCCGGCGACACCGAACGGAAAGTTTTGGTAGGAAACCTCAAATTTCCCCGGAGCACCGCCTCAAAAGTCTCAGCCGGCCCATCCCCGTAAAATGGGGGCACTCCGGCGAGCATTATGTATAGAATCACACCGGCACTCCAAACATCCACTTTCTCATTGTAATCCCTCCCCATCAGAACCTCCGGTGCCACGTAGTACGGCGTGCCCACAACCCCACTCATCTCAGAAACTCCACACAACTCAGCAGATCCGAAGTCGGCCAGCCTCAGCCTTCCCCTGGAATCAAACAAAATGTTATCAGGCTTGATATCCCGATGAGCCACCCCCAAACGATGGCAGCAAGCAATCGCCACCATCAATTGCTTGAGAATAGACGCGGCGTCCGTCTCAGAGAAGCGGTCTCCGGACGAGAGACGGTCGTACAAATCGCCCCCGTCGCAGAGATCAGTGACGAGGTGGAGATAATCGTCGTCCTCGTAGACGCCGTGCAGGTGAAGAATATTGGGACACCCAGCGAGGAGTCGCAGGATTTTGGGCTCGATGTCGAGGCAGCGGCGGTCGGCGGGGTCGGACGACAAGGAGTGCTTGTGGATGGATTTGCAGGCAAAATAGTCGTCGGCGATTGGCGAGTAACAGCGGTGGACGACGCCGAATCGGCCGCGGCCGAGCTCCTCGCACAGTTGGTAATCTGCTTTGAGGCTGTCGAACATGATAGGTATTAGTGGCTTGTGTTGTTTGGTCTGTTAGACGGTGTGAGGTTGGGGGGTTGTATTTATAGAGAGAGAAAGAGAGAAGAGGAAGAGAGCAGCATATGTTAAGGGAATATTCCTCCAATAGTTTCTATTTATTTGAAGGCGGGGGCAGACAGTTAAGGGCGTGGCGCGTTTGAGGTGGAGGCGTGAAACGAGTCGATGCAAGTCGCCTGTTACCGGCGGTTTGTGCTATATTCCATTTCCATGTGTGTACAAACATATTTAATAATTAAATGTTTTTTATCATGTTTTTTTTTTAGTTGATTGGTTTTTCATAAATGAAAATAATATGGACATAATTTATACTATTATGAAGAGGTGGGATCTTACAGATATAAAATGATTGTTTTTATACCACTATATAAAATTATTATAATACTAAAAATATTCTTCAACTTCTCAATTCATGTAATTTAAATTAAATATTTAATTAGATTTAATTCCATGTAATTACATGTACTAAAAAATTTAATTTACTCACATTTCGTTTAAGTCTATGGTAATTGAAATAGAAATGGCATATTAATATTTGTGCTGCATGAATATATGATCATCAATATCAAGATAATAAATATTATACAAAGTTTTTAATTTTTCATTTAATTTGAGTAAAATATTGTATTGATAATTAATGCATTAGAAAAAATTATCAGACAGGTTTTATATGTGAAGAAATTATCAGGCAGTTGTTTCTACGAACTTATTGCAGGTCAAATAATTTATTTTTTGATCAACCTACCTTTATAAGAATGAAAAGATATAACTTCTCACATGCATTAGTAGGTGTGAAGATGTTTAAGGGTAGTTTGATCGGAAAAGATTTATTTGACCTGCAGTAAGTCTATCGGGAGTAAATATAGACTTTTATTCCACTTTTTTGCTAATATCAACAAATTCGATAAATTTTAACTAATTAAGGGATCTATTTGTTGGATTAACCAGAGTTTAAGGGTACTAAATATAATTTTTCAAAACACATGGATTTTATCTATAATTACACCGAATATCAAAGAAGGGCGATGTAATTATCCCAACAAAAAAAGTTATTTATCGCTCACAATCAGTTTGTGACACCACAACACTAAATTAAAAACAATATATCAATTATACTCTTAATGTTTGTACCAATATAATTGGTTATTTATTTCAAATGATTCACGTCATCTTTTAACCACACCATCCATTAAACAGCTCTGGAACGCCTCCATTTGCCATTGAGCTCGATCCATGCAAGTGCCCTTCCTTCTCATGGGGGAATAAGATCTCATTGAAATCCCCCATGCATAACCAGGGCCAAACAAAACCCACCCTAAGCTGCAGGAGCAAATCCCAAGTCTCCTTTCTGCGTGACGCGTCTAGATGCTAGTAAAACCCGGTAAACCGCCACCTACCCCCTCCTTCAGCATCCTTAACCATGGCGTCAATGTGATGCGCCAATTCAAATAATGCCCTTCAACTAATAAGTAACTAATTTATTTTCTTTCTTTATTTTTTTAAATGTGATGTGTCGGTATATATTTACTCTTATTTATAATACATTTTGAAACGTGAAAAATTAATATTTATTATATGCACACAGTCACGAAGGCTAGTATAAAAAAAAAAGGTAACATCTCCCTTAACTAGCGATTTGGGCTTCTCTGCTGCGTGGACCACTTCGCATTTCCTGGAATGCATTTATTTTATGGCTGGCGATCCAAGAACAGTTACCTACCTTAGACAAACCTTAGCTACAACACTTTGGAACTCAATGCATTCTTTGCACAGATCAGGTTAGGTAATCGCATGAACATTTGTTCTTTTATGTTCATTTGTTGCTGAATGCCTTCGGATTATCTCTGAGATAATTAGATGGAATTGGCCGCCCCTTACTTGGCCGAACGGAGTAATGTGGCTAGCAAAGAAGTGGAGAGGCCGGCACTTGGTTAATGCAACAAAGAGTGCGGTACTTGGGTCGTTGGTCTACTATATCTGGCAAGAGAGGAGTTCAAGGATTCTTCGACATACGGTGAGGGAACCAGATCTCATTGTCAATTTGGTTTTAGAACAAATACGGTTGAAACTACTAGCATATTATAAACTTGACTCCATTGAAGTAGTGGGCTTGTATAGACTTTGGAGGATTGCATGGTATTCATAGCCTGCTATCATAGCTCTTGTTCTATATTGATATTTTTAGTAATGAAATTTATCTTACACACACAAAAAAAAAAAAAAAAAAACCAAATTTAAAATACCAATTATACCCTTAAATATTTGTACCAATATAATAAGTTATATCTAAACTATTATATAAAAGAAACTCTTTTTTTACTCACAATGATGGTTAATGACACCGTCGCACTACTTTTTTGTAATGCTAAAAGTAACCCTTAATTGATATGATAACTACTTTATATATAGTTTACTCTTATTTATAATATATTTACTCTTATTTATAATATGTTTTAAAATAGATAAAATTATTTATTATATGCATGCAGGAACGGCATGCTACAACGTCTAGTTTATACTATATATTAAGGGAGAGCACCCTTTTAGTGTCTCCCTTTTTTGGTCTGTTTTTTTTTTCTTTTTCTTTTTTCTAACCCATTAACTTCCACATTTTCCCCACTATAGTAAGAATTATTTTTTAAAATATTTACTTATTTCTAGTTAATCTTTTTTTTTTCTCTTTCTCCTATTCTAATTTTAAAATTATTATTTTTTTATCATAATCATTTTCATATTATCATTTTTTATAATTCAAAATTTTTAGTAAATGATATTTAATTATTTTTATTTTTTAGTTTTTATGTGTATATGCATCAATGTGCCACATACAACTAATTTATATTAAATGATTTCACATCTCTTAACTGCAAATATACTATCGAGTTTAACTTCTACTCTCACTCATATTCACCAGTTGCTCTGCTTCATATATTGATTTTGTTTTTAAAAATTTATACTATATCTTTTATATTATATGCACGTAAGTATTGTGCCATTAAAAGACAAAGATAACAGACCAAGAAATTGAGATACCAAAATTGTCTTTTGCACTCTTTAAGTATAGATTATTAGGAATAAGTATATTTTACACTCTTTAGTTATATTGCATATTATGTTCATCTCTATAAATTAATAATTATAATACTATCTTCTTAAAATAAATTATAATAAAATTGATCTTATACTAAATATATTTTTTTACATGCATACAAGTTTAAAAATTGTTCACCTTAAAACTAAACTTCAAATGTAGTTAGACAAATATGTCTTGATTATAATTAATTTTTAAATTTTAAAAATTAAAAATTAAGTGATAAATAGTATCATAAACACAAAAAAGAAAAAAATTAAACGTAAAAATTTATTCTTAATTTTTTTACCTTAAATTTAATTTATTCAGTATTTTAATTTTTAGTTCAAATAAACACAACTCTCTTGGCGAAAATGAATAGTTACGTGTTTTGTAAGATACATTATTTTAAGGAAAAACGACCGAAAGTATATTTATTCATTTCCCCAAAAAGTGTAAGATTTGGTTAGTTAGTTCCCACCTTTCTATTTAGTTCAAATAAGAAAAACAATTTTCTAAGACTTAAGTTACATATTAATATTCGAATAACAATTATATGTGATGTATACTGGAGTTCAATAATATCATAAAACTCAAGAATATTTTTAAAAATTTTATGATAATCAGAGGACTAACTCGTTACATAGCGGTTAGCATACTGATGCTTAGGTCAGTAAGGTGTTTGAAGAAAATAGAATAAGAAATTCTAAGTAAAACGTAAGATTTAGCAAGCTTAGTGTGTAAAAATTCATGTGGAGAATGCTGAAAATATCAATAGAATACGTGAAACTCGTTGAATGAAAGTGCTACTTCTTTGACTGAACCTCTAATTATAGGAATAGGTTTTGAAAGAAGTGAGTAGGTGGTTAAGGGAAATTAGGATATCTTGGGATTCCTTCAAGTGTCTATTTTGTAGGAACACTGTTATCCACCTTTTTGGCACATCATGTGGGCCCAACGCCAGTAGTAAGAGAAAAAGCAAAACTAGCACGAAAATATGTTAAATCAAGGAGGTAATTACTTATCATCTTTATTTCCGAATACAACTGGCATGTGCATCCTTGCTAGCATGCGTTGAAGGTGAGATAACATTTGACGTGTACAATATAGTTGATGTTTTGGTAGAGGCGAAGAGCTTGGGCTTGTTGAAATTAGGCCTAGACAGAGTGTTGCCTGGTCAACAAGTCGGTAGATGCTTGACTGATTGGGTTGATGATGCCTCAGCCTGCTGTTGCTGAGCTAGTTGGCTAACTCCATAGTATAATTTGGGTTCTAAAAAAATAAATACTCAGGTTTCAATATGATTTTACCATACACCGGAAACAAATATTGGAGATATTGTGCTATAAGTATAAACAATCATCAAACCAACATAATGAATACTTTTACTTTTATATGAAAGAACTTTGCATGTATATCAGATTATCAAGATAAAAAGAAAAAAAACCTATCAAATGTGCTTTAGTTTTGGCTTTGTTAAGTATGGCTTATATACCAGAAAAAGGACAGATGCTGGAGTAGAGCGGAGTGAGCAAGTAGAGCGCAACACAACGAGGGTAAAGGATATATTAGTGCAACAAGGGATTCGAAAGCTTTGCGGGCATTCAAACCAGATTCTATGGATGGCGAAGATTGGGAAGAACTGCAGCAGCGAGCTACAGGAACCATACGGTTATGTCTGGTAGATGAGATTATGTATCACGTTTATGAATCTAAAATCTCCAGCGAAGTATGGAAGAAACTGGAGATTCAGTTTATGTTCAAATCCATAATGAATAAACTGTATCTAAAACAAATGTTGTATGGATGAAGATGCATGAAGGTTCCGATTTGATGCAACACGTGAATACCTTCAATCAAATAATCAAAGATCTAGCTCAACTTGATGTGAGCATTGAAGATGAAGACAAAGCAATGATTTTGTTGTGTTCATTGTCTTTCTCTTACATATGGGGAAGTAACAATCAAAGTTGATGAGATTACTGCAGCCTTGTTGGCTCACAACCAGCGGAAGCAAAATGTAGGGGAAAGCTCTCATGGTGACAGTCTATATTAAGAATAATCAGAATCGTGGAAGGAAATTAGACAAGGAGAGTTCTGGAAAACTAAATTTCAGATCAAGGTCTAAGGGGAAAAAGACGATTCATTGCTACAAGTGCAAGGAGTCGGAACATATGAAGAGAGACTGTCCAAAGTCGAAAAAACAGACTGATGAAAAACATGATGAATCATCCAACTCTGTGAATGTGATGTTGAGTGACAATTCAGACTGCATGGTGATATGCTTTCAGTTTTAACAAATTAGTTCATGGATGCATGGTTTCTTGATTCCGGATGCTCTTATCATATAACGCCTAACATGAAGTAGTTCACGTCATACATGTCAGGTAATTCTGGTTATGTCTATTTAGGTGATGATAGATGTTGCAATATTGTTGGTATTTGTGAAGTCAGAATAAAGATGTATGATGGTACTGTTAGAACATTATGTAATGTTAGACATATACTAGATTTGGAATAGAATCCAATTTCCTTGTAGTGGTTAATTGTTAACGCGCAATACACGTGCACCTTGCTAGTTTTTGTAAGGCTAAACTCCCATTTACCCCCCTGTGTTTTGTTGAAAAAGCTAAAAACCCCCCCGTGATATGGAAATAGGCAAAAAAACCCTCTCGTGTTTTGTTAAACGCAGCAAAAAACACCCCTTCCGTTAGTAATTGACGGAAGGTGTGGTGCACGCGCCCCTCATGTGATTTTGGGTGTTCTGTAACTATTTTTGATAACAACTTTGTGTGTTTTATACTAAAATGCCCTCTAATGTATATACCTTTGACTTGGGCTTCTTTGACTTATTTTGAGTGATTTTTTGGCATTTTTATCTATATAAAACATAATTTTTTAAAAACATATTTACTTAAAAAATAAGAAAAAAACATATAATTGAAAATTTTTGTAATTTTTAATTACTAAAATTAAAAAATATGTATTTTTTGTAGTTTTCTAATATTTTTTTTTACATTTTCATATCTCCTAAAAATATAAATAATTTTTTTGTTTATTTTATTTATATTAATACCAAATACCAAAAAAATAAAAAAATTTACATTACAAAGATTAATATACTAAATTTTATTTTTCAATTTTAGATATCTACATGAATATAAATGTTAAGTAATTATAATAATTTATAATTTATAAATTAAATTAAATTATTATTTAATTTAAATATTTAATAATATTCAATATATTATAGACAAAAATATTAATTAAGTACCTATTAATTATTATAATTATCTAAAATTATCTTAATTAACTGAAACATATATTAATATATATATATATATATATAATTAAGTTAACAAAAAAGATTTAAAAAAAAAGAAAGAAAACTGGGGGGCGGTGGCCACCCAGAGGGGCGACGGGCGCCCCCCACAAAAGGGCGACGACGTCTCCGTCGCCCTTTTTTTTTTTTGTCTGGGCGACGTCGTCGTCGCCAGATTTGGGAGCGACGGCGCTACGGGGGATGCCGCCCCCATCTACTGGGGCGGCGTTGCGTCTCCCCATTTGCGGGGGACAGCGGGGGTGGGGTGGGGGTGGCGGGGGTAGGAGTAGGGGGTTTTGTTTTTTGTTTTTTTTTTTTTAATTTTTATATATAAAATAATAATTTATTTTTTATAATTTCTAATTATTTATGAAGACATTGGTGACATACAGAGGTGCTGTAGCTTTGTGAAATATAGAAGTGATGCAGCCTATGGAAGTGCAGCCTATGGAAGTCGTGTTTTGCAGGAAGCGTTTCTTTTGTATTTGTAATACGTTCTTATTAGTTGGTTTAACAGTTTAACAGTCTTTGTTAGTCACACGTGTATAGGTAACAGATTTTGGTTAGGTTAGTTTTCAACCACATTTTCTCCTCCTATAAGTAGGTGTAGCTGTTGTACACATTAGCAGTGCTACTGTACAAAAAATCCCCCTTTCTTCTTCATTTTTTTCCAGATCTGAATTCTTCCACAGCAAAATGTCTTCAAGCATGGTCACAATTTTCTTTTCTCTCATGGTATCAGAGCCTTCCTTGTGAAGGCTTCTGTACCTTAACCTTTTTTTTTTCCCTGAAATTGGTTGATTGCTCTCCATGGTAGGAGACTGGCGAGCTGTGCTTATGGCAGTACCTGCGGCGCCGGCAGCACTTGGAGCGCCAAAAGTACAGCACGGTGCACCTGCTGAAGCGCCGCCTGCTGTGGCGCTACAGCCCGCGCCTAGGGCTGGAGGAAACACAAGGAATGGTGAAAACAGAAAAGCAATTGAAGTAGGATTGCAGCTGCTACAATCCGAAAATCCTGGTATGTTGCTTGTTAGCACTCCGCTAACGCCTCAGAACTATCTGGCTTGGAGCCGCTCCGCTAGGATAGTGTTGCGCGCAAAGATGAAACTGGGCTATGTGACTGGAGCAACTGTTAAACCTCCGCTGGATTCGTCGGAGTATGAACTATGGGATAGGACCGACTCCATGGTCTTCTCCTGGTTGCTCAATTCCATCTCCAAGGAGATTAGACACGCTTTCCTGTATGTCGAATCTGCTCATGAGCTATGGAGGAGTTGGAGCAGAGATTTGGGGACTGCAATGGAGCCTTAATCTATCAGCTGCAGAGGGAGATAGCTTCGATTAGTCAAGGAAATTCGTCAGTTGTTGACTACTTCACTAAGCTGAAATGTCTTTGGGACGAGTTGATCTGTCTTAGGCCACATCCACAATGTAGTTGTGGTTGTCACTGTGGCTCCAATCAAGCAGTCCAAGATCAGATATCTGAGAACCAAGTTATGCAATTCCTCATGGGACTCAATGAGTCCTATGATAGTATTCGTGATCAAGTTCTGGCTTTAGATCCACTACCGCCGGTGCACAAGGCTTATTCCATGATACAAAGGGTGGAGAAGCAACGACTGGTGAATCTCGGTCTGGGAGAGGTTACAGGATCTGAAATTCAGAATGCTGCTATGCAAGTTCAGACACAAGACGACAGGAAGGGGAAAGGTGTTTACATTCAGAAAGGTGATAATAAAAAAAGATCTGTCGTGGATAAGAAACAACTCTACTGTGACAACTGCAGCAGAACAGGACACTCACGTGAGACGTGCTTTAAGATACATGGCGTGCCTGATTGGTATAAGGCACTAGCAGAGCAGAGAAGAAAGAGACAGGGTGCAGGTACTTTTGGAAGTCACAGAGGAGTCTTTCATGTGAGCTCAGAAGTCGGTGATGACAAGTCTTCTACTACTTAGTCCTCACTATCAAAGGTTGTAATGGAGCTGGTGCAACTAATGAAGAACAATACTGCACAAAATGATCCACTTCAGATTAACTTTCCTCAGGTTGATGATTCTGACTACTTTGCAGGTAATGTTGCCTTAAACGCTTTTCATACTAAGTTAGAGGTTGATGAGTGGATAGTTGATTCAGGAGCAACCAACCACATGAGTGGGAACTTTGAGCTTTTAGTAAATTTTCCATTCCTGATAAAATGGTTCGAATAAGCCTTCCAGATGGAAGTAAGCGTGATGTGAAGTTACTAGGGGAAGTTAAATTGTCTGATAGCATTACACTCACACAGGTTTTGTTTGTTCCTTCCTTTAAATACAACCTCATTTCTCTATGTGAGTTCTCCAACATTAGATGCATTTTTCACTCCTTTAAGTGCATTTTGCAGGACCAGACGAGTGGTAAAGTGCAGGCTGTGGGGCAAATGCATGGGAGACTTTATGTGTTGAATAAGTTTTTGTTTTCTATTACGCTGAATAAATCTGCATCATGTGACATTGATTCTCGCATTTTTTCTTGCTATGTAATTCCCAAAAAAGCCAATGTGTGGCACAGACGTCTAGGACATACCTCTGTACATGTGCTTAAACATGCTTCCTTGCTGGATAATAAAATTTCACTTGAGGAAACTGTATGTGATGTTTGTCCTAAGGCAAAACAACAGAGATTAGTTTTTCCACTCAGTGAAATTCGGACTAAGAGAACCTTTGAACTTATTCACATAGATATTTGGGGACCTTATAAGGAACGATCAATAACTGGATGTCACTACATGCTTACTATTGTAGACGATTACCCACGATGCACTTGGACCTTTCTTATGCAACATAAATCTCAATGTATAGCTCATCTTCAGAATTTTTGTAACTTAGTTTCAACACAATTCAGCTCTAAGGTATTTAAGGTTAGATCGGATAATGGGAATGAGTTCCTAAGTAGAGAGTGCCAAAAATTGTTTGTCGATCTAGGTATTGAACATCAGAGATCATGCACCTACACACCCCAACAAAATGGGGTAGTGGAACAGAAACATAAGCACTTGCTCCAAGTAGCCCGAGCAATCATGATTGAAAGTAGTCTTCCTAAGAAATTTTGGGGAGAAGCCTTACTTACCTCCACTCACATTATAAATAGGCTCCCTTCCCCTTTGCTAAAGTGGAGAACTCCATATGAACTCTTGCATGATCGGGCTCCTTCCTTTGGTCATTTACGAGTCTTCGGTTGCTTGGCTTTTGCCACTTACACTTCACCCACTAAGGACAAATTTGATAGCCGAGCTTCCAAATGTGTCTTTATAGGGTATGGTCATGGCCAAAAGGGTTACAAACTTTATGATATGCATACTCATCATACGTTTGTTTCACGCGACGTGATATTCTATGAATCTGTTTTTCCTTTCTCCTCTAATTCAACGCATGCTGTAAATCCTCCTTATCCCTTAGTACCTGTGACTACTGATCGAGGACATGACTTACAGCCTAATTTGGACTCGGTGCAGGTTCATGACTACACCTCTCTTGCTGCTGCTCCTTACGGGGAGACTCTATCTCCTGCTGTTGCGCCTGTTGTGGTGCCAGAATCACCCCCACAGACTGATGCTGGAGAGGCCTTTCGATGGTCCACCAGGGCACGGGTTCAACCCACATGGATGCAGGATTTTGTCTGCAATAATGCCACCATTTCACAGGTCGTTTTATTTCCTGCTTATGCAGCTTGTTTAACTCGCGTTGCTGATTTACAGGAACCCCGTTCCTATGCCGAGGCAAACCAGAAACCTGAATGGATTGATGCTATGCATCATGAACTCGATGCACTTGACAAGAATCATACTTGGGAACTCAAACCCCTTCCGCATGGAAAGCGAGCCATAGGTTCAAAATGGGTGTACAAGATAAAACTCAAGGCTGATGGCTCCTTGGACCGTTGCAAGGAATGGTTGGTCGCAAAAGGGTTCAACCAAATTGCAGGCATCGACTACAATGAATGTTTTTCTCCGGTTGCAAAGGCTGTCACCATGCGCGTATTCTTCGCCATTGCTGCCGCCAAGGGTTGGCCTCTCCATCAACTTGACGTGAATAATGCATTCTTGCACGGATACCTCGACGAGGAGGTTTACATGTATCCCCCGGATGGCTATCCTACCAAGCCTGGCTTAGTATGTCACTTGAAACGATCTTTATACGGGTTGAAGTAAGCATCTCGACAGTGGAAGACGGAGTTTACCTCGAAACTGATTGCATATGGGTTCCACCAATCCCCCAATGACCCCTGTCTTTTCCTTAAAACTGATGCTTCCCAATTTTTGGCTCTAATTGTATGTTGATGATATTTTGCTTACAGGGACTTGTGAAAGTCTTATTCAAGAGGTGAAGGCCTACGTGGACTGTCTTTTTACGATCAAGGCTCTTGGTCACGCTAGATTTTTCCTCGGTCTAGAGATTGCCCGTTCCAGCAGTGGGCTTTATGTTTCTCAACGCAAGTATGCCGCGGATATAGTGCTTCACGCTGGGCTGTCGCAGGCGAAGTCTTGCTCTACGCCACTCCCGCCGGGCCTCAAGCTCACGCAGGACGCTGAGGGCTGTTTGGCCGATCCGGAGCCTTATCGACGCTTGGTAGGACGGCTCCTCTATTTGGGTTTCACCCGTCCGGATTTGTCTCATGCTGTCCAACAGCTTAGCCAGTTCGTTCAACGCCCCACTCAACAACACTGGGACGCAGCGATTCACGTGCTTCGCTACGTCAAAGGTTCCCTTACCAAGGGACTGTTCTTCGCGGCTGATTGTGACTTTAAGCTCACCGCCTACTCAGACGCTGATTGGGCTACATGTCTTGACTCTCGTCGTTCTTTAACCGGATATTGCATATTCTTGGGTTCCTCTTTGATCTAATGGAAAACTAAGAAGCAGACAACCGTGTCTCGATCTTCGGCCGAGGCCGAGTATCGTGCCATGGCATCTACCGTTTGTGAACTGATGTGGATATCCTACCTTTTGCAAGATTTTCGTGTGAGTATTCCTCGGCCTATACCCTTCTTTGTCGACAATCAAGCTGCCATCCATATTACGAAGAATCCTGTGTTTCACGAGCGCACCAAACACTTAGACATTGATTGTCACGTGGTTCGGATCAGTTCAAACTCGGTTTTATTTTGCCTTCTCATATTTCTGGGACCTTGCAGTTGGCGGATTTGTTCACAAAGAATCTTACGGGTGCACGCTTTGCTTCGTCACTTGTCAAGTTAGGGCTTCATGATTCCGTTGCGCCTCCAACTTGAGGGGGGCTGAAGACATTGGTGACGTACAGAGGTGCTGTAGCTTTGTGAAATATAGAAGTGATGCAGCCTGTGGAAGTGCAGCCTGTGGAAGTCATGTTTTGCAGGAAGCGTTTCTTTTGTATTTGTAATACGTTCTTATTAGTTGGTTTAACAGTTTAACAGTCTTTGTTAGTCACACGTGTATAGGTAACAGATTTTGGTTAGGTTAGTTTCAGCCACATTTTCTCCTCCTATAAGTAGGTGTAGCTGTTGTACACATTAGCAGTGTTACTGTACAAAAAATCCCCCTTTCTTCTTCATTTTTTTCCAGATCTGAATTCTTCCACAGCAAAATGTCTTCAAGCATGGTCACAATTTTCTTTTCTCTCAATTTATATATAAAAAAAGTTGTTGAATCTAGACCTTTCATTTTTTTAAGATCTAACGGTACGGATTAATTCATTAAATCTGACGGTTATTATTTCATCAAAGGAGATCCAACGGTCATTAAAATAAGGAATAATATATAACAACAAGGGCATAACGGTCAGTTTATCAAAAAAATTAACGCCGTTAGGGTCTTTTAACGGAGAGGGGCGATTGAGCTTAATTTTACAAATCAAAGAGGGGTTTTCGCCTATTTTCAAAACAGATGGGACTTTTTCGTTGACTTTTCAAAACACAGGGAAATTTTATGCATTTTAGCCTTTTTGTAAATATATATTCCCATCTTAATAATTAATAAATCAACTTTATTAACCCCTTTCTATGTAAAAACTTAATTATCTCTTTATTATTTTAAAATGTGATGCGTGGACCATGCTTAGAAACTCTAAAATAATTAAAATGCCCATTTCCTTTAATTTTATACGTTTACAAACTCTAGATCTGTGCATGTTTTATATATTCGAACGGTACCAACTCGATTCAAATCCAAATATACAGACACTATATACAACTTTTGATCAAATTTGTATTAATGATTCACGTGATATCGTACAACTCAATCATACTTATAAATGTATATCCTCAATACTTTTAGTACAACGTTTGATGCCCTATTTTTTTTACAAGTTTAACATATAAATGAGTTCAATATTAAAGCGAAGGTCATAATCGAGCCTTCCCAATATTGTTCTCACAAGCTCTATTTGACTGGACGTATTTAGAATTGGATGAAAATTCATAAGACGTAGGGGAATTAATTTATTTTGTATCCTAATTAATTTGTGAAAGTGATGGGCAAAACCTCCCAAATAATTCACGAACACTGACATCAGCAGTCACGCATGTATGAAGAGGTGTGAAGTTTGGGTGTGGAGAGGTTCAAGTAATGCCCCAAGTTCTTACGTCACCACATACATAACTTGTAGTGTTATAATTATTTCTATTAAGGTTTTTAATTAATATGATAAAGTTACTTTTGACCTGTAGAACTCTCTTGGGATTACTATATTCGTGGTACTGAAATTTTAATGTTACGAAAATACACATATATATATATGGAATGTAATGTAATTTATTTTATATGATATTGCAAATGAGCAAATTATTAATCTATGAAATAGAAATAACAATTCACCTCCTTGTGTTCTTTAAAATGGAGCAATTTATCTCTCTATCTTAGGAGGTAAATTGCTCCATATTAAAGAATACATGAAGATAAATTGGGGAAAAATATTTTTTTAGTCCCGTTAAAGAAGTCATTATCGATTTTAGTCCCACAATTCTTGCAGGTGTCGCTTTTAGTCCCGTTAAACTAAAAAACAAGTCTTTTCAATCCCAAAATGGCATGTGCACATTGTGGAACTGAAATGCTTATTTTTGGGTTTAACGGGACTAAAAGCAACACCTGCAAGAATTGTGGGACTAAAATCGATAATGGCCCCATTTTCCCCGATAAATAAAATACCTAACTAATCAAAAAATAATAAAATAAATTTATTTTATTGTATATAATTAAATAAATACTTAGTTTGTAAATGAAACAAGAATAATTAATGGTATTTTAGTCAATTCATATTTTGTCTACCTAATGTAATACTTTAAAGTATTGTATAGATTATATTATGGGGGTCTTTGACCCCCAATGAATCAATTTTGACCAAAGTTTTGAATTCTTAAAATTTTGAATGTTTTTATTATTTCAAAAAATTTTGATTTTTTGTTTAATATGTATAGTAAATATTGAAATTAAAGTAATCCTCAAATTTTTCTTTAAAATGCACATAATCTGTTAATAAGAAAATATTCATTTTTAAACTATGATGTGATCAATCTTGACAGAATACCCCTCCTTCACTTTTCCTACCATTTATTATCTTTAAACCTCACTCTATTTATGAACATAATTTATTCTTTTATTAGATAAATAAAGGGTAAAATATTTTTTAGTCCTATTAAAAAGGCTCATTATCAGTTTTACTTCCACAATTCTTGCAGGTGTCGCTTTTAGTCCCGTTAAACCCCAAAACAAGCCTTTTCAGTCCCAAAATGGCATGTGCGCACATGCCATTTTGGGACTGAAAAGGCTTGTTTTGGGGTTTAACGAGACTAAAAGCGACACCTGCAAGAATTGTTGGAGTAAAACCGATAATGACCCTTTTTAACGGGACTAAAAAAATATTTTGCCTGATAAATTGATTCATTTTTAAAAAACATAAGGAGATAAATTGCTATTTTATTTTTTATATGGGTGTAATTTGCTCATATATATATATATTATTAAAAAAATATCATACTTTGATCTTTACGAAAATGCAAAATTAGGGATGTAAATAAATTGATAAACATAAATTTGTTTGAAGTATCGAGGTTAAAAATTTATTATTGCATTTGATTTGATTAATAATTGAGTCGAGCTCAAGACAACGTTAGTTAAATCTAACATGAATTGAGTTTGAAAAATTTAATATTTTTTATTTTTATTATTTTTAATATATAATCGAATTGAGCTCGAACTCAAACTAATTTTGAAAGCTTATCAAAGGAAAATTAGCTAGTGTTTGAATTTGATTTATTAAATTTAATCAATCAAAGGAAAATTAGTTAGTGTTTGAATTTGATTTATTAAATTTAATCAATCAAGTTCAAACAAACTCAAGAAAATATTAAATAATGAGTTAATTACACTTAAATTCTATTTGAAAATATAAAACTATACTTTCTCTCATTTTTTTTTCTAAAATTATACTTACACTCCCTCTGAAAATTCCTCGTTTACACCTAATCCTCTATCATTAGGGTTTGGACGAAAAATATTGACGTCAACAAAAAGAATTTACATAAATTTTCAATTTGCACCTTATTTAACATTCTCATGTATATTTTTGTACTTTTAAGGGGATAAATGTAATATATATATATATCTATATATATGAAGTGAGGTTAATATTATTATATTTTTCTCCTTATAAGTACAAAATTTATTACGTAGGAATATTGAATGAGGGCTAAAATTAAAAATTTATGTATTTTTTTTTGCTAATATCAATATTTTCATTCAAACCCTAACGAAAAGGGATAACATGTTAATGGTGAATTATCAGACGGGTATAAGTGTAATTTTGAAAAAAAAATTCTGAGAAAAATATAATTTGTATTTTTATAAATATAATCAACCCATTAAATAGATTACTTTATGTTTCAACCTATGCGAACAAAACTTCTGCCATCTAAAAGAATTTTAGGCTTTTTGGTAGTTCTACTTTATAAATTATTTTCTCAATTATTTTAATTGATGGGCATTTGAGACTTCTAGCTTGTGCAATTACATTTGACTAACTTTAGTGTAAAGAAATTAGGATTAATTGATTATCCTCCCCAATAATTTAAATTTTTAGGTGAGGTGATCATTAAATATGATATCAGAGTTAGATCAAACAAGCACTACAAAAAAATGTGGGAATAGGAACGGTATGATTCGACCGTTCCTGTTACCGTTCCACGTAGGAACGGTTGTAGGAACTGTTGTGGAACGATAAACCGTTGATGACGTCAGAGTCGTGCTAATAGAAATACAAATTAATAGGAACGGTCGGACCGTTCCTATTAGAGTGCCAAACATAGCGTGCCAATTTGTACACCTATAACCGTTCCTAAAGGGGATCTGATATATTTTGGACCTCAATTTGGAACACATGTGTGAGATTTGGAACGGTAGGCGAACCGGGAACACTGACCGTTACTGTATGTGTTCTAAAGACCGTGTCAATTTTGGACCGGTTGGCTGACGTTCCAACATGTAGTCATACTGGAGGCCCTTTTACGCCATGGGAAAAAATGTGATGCAATTATCGTTTTAAATTACGGATATATAGTAAGTGAAGCTGTGTTACAAGTACCGGTCCAAAATGTACTCCAAGTAGGAACGGTCCATTTTTGTTGTGCCTGATACCGTTCCTAATATGCTCTAACGGCTATATTACAACAGTAACTTTACCGTTCCTATTACCTCTCCTGAGACCGTTCCTAAAGCTGGAACAACGGCTATATTTTAACGGCTAGTTTTGTGTTCCAAATAGTATTCCAATGACCGTTCCAATGATTTCTATATATATGTCCCCCTTCTTTGTCATTGTTCTTATACTTACTCTCCAACTCATTTTGTATTTGTAACTCCCCCCTTGATTCTTTATACGGAAAATCGAACATATCAACTACCGAGCGCGAATTTTGGATTGATATTGATAGGTGTTTTGCTCAGGTAAGTATGCAAAATTCTATTATTTTTGCATATATATATATATAATTTACTCTCATCATTTAATTGTTGTTGTGAATTATACATAGGACCAATCATGTTAAGACAGTTGAGGAAATGGATGTATGATCGAGACGTCCTAGGTGTGACGCCGGAGTTTGAGGATGGTGTTACAACATTTTTAGAATGGGCCCAGTCTCAGCGTGCATATATGGACGGGGACAAGATTAAGTGTCCCTGCCGGAAGTGCAAAAATGAACGGTTCAAAACACCAGACGAGGTAAATTTTGATTTATGTATGAAAGGGTTTATGCCAGAGTATTACAATTGGACTTCGCATGGTGAGGAGAGGGTGCAGGAATACTTTGAAGCATTGACAGCGCCCCCTGTGCAGCATCAACAAACGCCACCCGTTCAGGAGGAGGGTAGTTCGCATTGGGGTGATGCGGCTCAGATGGATTGGGCGCAGAGGATGGTATTTGATGCCGCCGGGCCGTCATTCTGGTCTTCGTACAACCAGGAGGGACTGACTGATGATGGTACTCGGTATTGTCCATCTGATGTGGGTCCTAGTTCATATTACGATTCGGGGCCCTATGATTATGTGTCTGGCTTGTCAGACCGTTTTTTTGATGTAGTTCATGCTGCGGACCAACCTTTGTGGAATGGCTGCACCACCTCTCAGTTGGCGTCAATTGCCTCTTTGGTGAATATCAGGGCCGAAGGGGGTTTTTTCGAGCATACATATGATCGGTTATGCCAGTGGGCTGATACTGTAATGCCCCGCGATCACACTTTCCCCGCCGATTATTACTATACGAAGAAATTGATAAGAGAATTGGGTTTACCAGTTCAGAAGATTGATGCTTGCAAAAACGGTTGCATGTTGTACTGGAAGGACGATATTGATTTGAAATATTGCAAGTTCTGTGGAGACGCTAGGTACAAGCCCACGAGGGACAGAAATCCTAAACATAAGAAGTCCCCGTATGCCATTCTTAGGTATCTACCGATTACCCCTCGGCTGTAGAGTTTGTATGCGTCGGAGGTCACAGCAGAGCATATGGCTTGGCATGCGAGCCATCAGACGGAGGAAAGATCCATGTGTCATCCATCGGATGCAGAGGCTTGGAAGCATTTTGACCGGACGTATCCTGATTTTGCAGTTGAACCGAGGAATGTTAGACTTGGGTTGTGCACGGATGGGTTTGCACCGCACGGTCAGTATGGTAAAACTTACTCATGTTGGAACATCTAATTGTTCACCTTCTATATGAGGCGCGCGTTGGGGGCCCCGTGCAATACAGGTGGATGCACCCATTTGAAAGGTAATTAAATAATTAATACTGTTAAATATATACTTATTATTTGCATTTTAATAAATTGTCATATGAATAGATTTCTACGCGATTTGAAGAGAAAGGTGAAAAACAAAGCACACGTCGAGGCCTCAATTGTAGAGGCTTATATTGTCGAAGAAATCGGACTTTTCTCCTCGCACTACTTCGAACCGCACATTCTGTGCAAGCGGAACAGACCCGGCCGGAACGATGATCTCACGAGCAACGACGATCGAATTGTTCGGTCCATTTTCAATTACCCAGGCCAAGCAAGTGGAGCCTCGAAGAAGAGATGGCTGAGCGGGGAGGAACTTCATGCTATCGAGACATACGTCTTGTGTAATTGTGAAGTAGTTGCACCGTACTACGAGTAAGTGTCTATACAAACGTAATTATCTCATACGAATCATTTCAATTTCAATTACATGTATATTTATAACTATCAGTTTTACTATAACAGGTCATTCCTGAATGAACTGTTCGAGCAACACAATTCGGAGGACCCGATAATTGATCAACTAATGGTGACACAATTCAAGGATTGGTTCAAGGCTCGTGTAAGTATCATCGATTTGTTGTAATTACCGCGATATGCTCATGAATTTGTAATCAATTATTTCAATTGCTATATATATCATTAATTGCAGGTGAATCCCGAATTGAATCACACAAACGAGGATTTGTTGAAGTTGCATTATTGGGGGCCAAGAGCAGAAGTCACGACATACCCATCTTACTTCGTCAATGGCTTCAATTTCCACACTGAACGTCATAATGTCGGGAAGTCAACAATGAATTGTGGTATTTGTGTCAAAAGCTCATCATATACAGACACGGATTCTGACTTCTATAGAATTTTGAAAGAGATAATTCAGCTAGACTACCCACTAATTCCGAACATACACATTGTACTGTTTAATTGTCGTTGGGTCGATCCGATCAGAGACATGAAGATACACCCTTGTTATCACGTCGTTGATGTCAACTTCAAAAAGCTCTACCAAAAAAATGAACCATTCACACTGGCACAACAAGCAGTACAAGTATACTACGCGGATTACCCGAGCATGAAGAAGGACAAAGTCGACTGGAAAGCTGTTTGCAAAATCAAGGCTCGAAGAGTTATCGATGACTCGCGATGGACCGAGGTCGCCTATCAGATGGATGAAATCGTACCTAATACAGATGTTGTAATAGATAACCGCACATTTGAACTGCATGACCTAATGAGAATACAATTGGTCGTTGATCATGGAGCAGGGCCATTGCGCTCGCCAGACAGTGAATCCGAAGATGAAGATGAAGATAGCTTTGACGAGGCTGAGTCCGATGAAGAGACTTTTTGAATTTTCCAATTCAAAAATTTCTATAATTTTTTATCACAGTTATTATTAAAATTGTATGTGATAGGTGTATTTTGAATTAGGAACGGTCAAATTTATCAGGCCCGTTCCTATTTGAGGTACAATATTTCAAATATGGCGGCTAATTTAAAAAAAATGAGGGAAATTTGAATTAGGAACGGTACAAATATATAACTACCGTTCCTATTTGAGGTACAATATTTCAAATATGGCGGCTAATTAATAAAAATGAGGGAAATTTGAATTAGGAACGGTACAAATATATAACTACCGTTCCTATTTGAGGTACAATATTTCAAATATGGCGGCTAATTAAAAAAAATGAGGGAAATTTGAATTAGGAACGGTAGGTGAAAACCTACTACTGTTCCTAAATGTAGCCCAATATTTCATTTTGGCGCCCAATGAAAAATTGGTGGGAAATTCAACTATTGGAACGGTAAGTCTACGCATGACCGTTCCCGATTTTAATAGGAACGGTAAATATGTGAGTGCATTAAAACGACATCATTCTTTATAATAGGAACGGTATTGGGAACACTTTGTCTATTAGGTAACCGTTCCTAGTTGTACAACTCCAACCAATTTGTCCGATATCTCAACATCCGTCAGCCGGATCGACACCATTTTTTAACACGTACAAGGTTATGGATATGAATTAATGTCCAACGGTAGGATTTCCAATCAGTAACCTGGATTTAAGGATGCACCTGTTTTTGGTACGATGAATACTGACCGGATACGATAACTCGAGATCCGCACACCAAAATATTTCAAAACGATATATAATGTATTCTTTTGTGTGTTATATCAAATCTAACGATCTGATTGGAATTTTGACAATCTGATTATGCCGTGCAGTACAACAATATAGGATACTAGTCACAAGGCTGAAATACTAACAAACATAAATATACAAAAATAGTTCATATTGTGAACGTGTGTCTATTTTTTGGAAATTATTACAGATTTTTTAAATCTTTAAACATCCAATTGTATACGTTTATTTAATAAAATAAGTGTTCGAAACGTATTTTTCTTAATTTATATTTATTATGTAAGAAAATAGCAAAATATTGTAATACATATAGGAACGGTACGGTGTAGAAATAGGAACGGTAACTATGTACAAGAAAAGAAACGACGTCGTTTTCCAGTGTAGGAACGGTACCTGTAACATTGGGCATATTACATGACCGTTCCTAGTAAGTTTATTATAAGTAATATGTCGTAAAACGTCGTCGTTTAAAAAACAAAACGACGTCGTTTTTCAATTTAGGGCTGGTCTTATGAACGGTAAGTATATAAAATATTACCGTTCCAAAATCCTAATATAAATTCACCCCTTGCCCGATTTTTACCCATTTTCTGTCTCTCCCTCTTCCCCCTCAATCTCACTCTCCCCCTCACACTCCCCCCCTCAATCTGTGTTTCCCCCTCCGGCCGCCACCACCAGCGCCTCTCCTACCGACGCCGCCGACCACCGCCATCGCCCCGTCCCCCCACAGCCCCGTTGTCAGCACCCCCTCCCCCTACAACCGCGTTAGCGCCCCCTCCTCCCACAGCCCCGTCGTCAGCGCCCTCTCCCCCCCACAGCCCCGTCGTCAGTCGCCGCTGCAAGCCGCCGCCATCCCTCCGCCGTCGTCGTAACAAGTAGGGTTTCCAAAAACCCTACTTTTATTTTTCTTTTTTCTATTTTTTATTTTCTGAAAATGCATGTAAGAATTATGTTGTAATATTTATAATTTCATGATGTAATTTCTGTAATTTTTGAATAGTTAGGGAATTTTCTGTAATTTCTGTTTAGTTAGGGGAGTTATCTGTAATTTTTGAATAGTTAGGGAATTTTCTGTAATTTTTTGGTATTATGTTGTAATTTTGTGTAAATTTTCTGGGATTTCTGTAAAATTTCTGTAAAATTTCTTGAAAATCTGAAATATATGCTATTATTTCTGTAATTTGATGGAATATATGTAAATATGATGGAATATAGGATATTATTTCTGTAATTTGGGTATATTTTTGTAAATCTGAAAATTCGGAAAATATGAAAATTTGGAAATTTTTAAAATTGTGGAATTTTATACTTTTTTTAATAATCTAGAAATTTGAATTTTTTCAAAATATGAATTTTTTAATTTTTTAATTTTCTGGAAATTTGAATTTTTAAAAATCTGTCAATTTGAATTTTTTAAAAATCTGGAACCTTAGATTTTTTTTCAAAATCTGGAAATTTGAATTTTTTTTAAAATTCTGGAAATTTGAATTTTTTTAAAAATCTGGAATTTAATTTTTTTTTTAAAATCTGGAAATTTAAAATATTTAAAATCTGGAATTTTATTTTTTAAAAAATCTGGAAATTTAAAATATTGAAAATCTGGAATTTAAATTTTTTTAAAAATCTGGAATTTTTAAAATTTTCAAAATCTGGAATTTTTAATTTTTTAAAAATCTGGAAATTTAAAATATTTAAAATCTGGAATTTTATTTTTTTAAAAATCTGGAAATTTAAAATCTGAAATTTAAAATTTTCTAAAAATCTGGAATTTTTTATTTTTTAAAAATATGGATTTTTTAATTTTTTAAAAATCTGGAAATTTGAATTTTTCAAAAAATTCAATAATTAAAGTATGATAATTTGAAGGAATCAGTGCAATTTTAGGGTAAAATTATGGTATTTAGTTTGTATATATATTAAATAAATTAGAAAATCTTCATTATTGAAATAAATTGATACTTATGTGTATTTTTAAGATAATGTCTGATCGGGATTTTCCACCTCGAGGAGGTCGACTTGGCCATGGTCGTGGTCGTGGCCGCGGTCGCGGCGAACCGTCTATACCGCTGGCCGGTGTTGCTTCCCAGGATGGGGAAGCAGTTTTCCGACCACCACCACCACCGACAGAGCAAGCACCCGCACCCCCTGCGCCGGATCAGCAGCCCGGTGCGTCTACCGCTGCGCCGGATCAGCAGCCCGGACCATCCACTACTACACCGACGGTCGATCCGGCCCGTCCATGGGCTGGCCCACCACCACCACCCCCATCGGCCCCACCACTCCCACCACCATCCGCGCGCCAGTACATCACACTCGCCGATGCGAGGTACAATTTATGTTTTCAATTTTTTTTTGTAATTTAGATTAAAATTTTTATGACATACTAATTATTTTGTAATTTCAGTCGTGATCGGAAGATCCACGAGCGCATGTACACGGTCGTGCGAGGACACTATCCCATCCTTGGGGCAGTTTGCTCAAGGTGCCGCCAGAGTACCAGTATTTCTGGTTTGAGAGTCTGAAGGTAAGAGCAATTAATTTTTTTTTTTAAATATTTTAACAATCTAATTTAAAAAATAGTTATATATATATATATATATATTTAATACAGATGACGTACTGGTGGGACGCCGACGACGAGTCCATATTCAAGATCTTCCATGTCTGGGTGGGGAAGTTCTTGGGAAAGAAGTTCGTCCTCGCCAGACAGTCGCTGCAGAAGCCTCTATGGCTGGCGAACGAGGTGTGGCGGCAGCTTCTCCTGTACTGGGATTCCCCGGAGTTCCAGAAGGAGTGCGAGAAGAACAAGGCGAACCGGAACGGCAACCCAGCCGCATCCACTACTGTGTACCGCGGGGGATCTGTCTCCGTCGGTATGCACAAGCGGAAAATGGTAAGATATCTAATGTTACTTCAATTATTTATTACTATTAAATTAAAATTGTAATAACTGTTTCCCATTTATTTTTACAAGAGAAGCAGCTCGGCCGGCCAGTGAAGCAGATGGAGTTACTCTCTAGATGCTGCAAGAAGAAGGCCGACGGCGGCTGGAGCGGGGTCGAGGGCAGCGGAGGTGGCGGTAAGTTGTAATTAAAACATTCTAATTTATTTTTTTAAATATTTGAAAATTTTCTAATTTATTGTAATTATTTTTGTAGGAGATGTTCCAGAAGATGATGGAGGATCATCAGTCTCAGGCCCCTGAGGATCCTGCTTCCGAATCAGAGAGCTCGGTGGCGCAGACCGAGCAGCAGATGTGGCTCACTTGCGTCGGGGACAAGAACAAGGGCCGGGTATTTGGTCTTGGTTCTGAGGCCCTGGGGCTCAGCTAGACCGTTACCTCGCCATCGCCACCGCTACCGCCACTGCCATCGCCACCGCCAGCCCCTTCGTCAAACATGGCGGACCTGATGGGCATCGTGAAGGACATGCAGACCAGTCGCTCCGGGGCCGGCCCGTCACGGCCTCCTAGAGACCACACCCGTCCAGACATTGACGAGATGGATGAGGCCGATGGGTACGAACAGTGAATTATGTATTTTTTTTATTTTTTGTAATCAAATCGGATAATATTCGTATTTAATATAATTTTTATTTCTAAATTATGCATTTTTTCATATTTAAATATTAATTATATAATCAAAATATTATTATTAATTTAATTTATATTTAAATGATAAAAACTATTAATATAAAAAAATTCATTATTTAGGAACGGTACTATGGACGGTACGTCTTCGCAACTTACCGTTCCTATATTTGACTTTTTCAAAAGACTTACCATTCCCAATGCCGATGAAACAACCATTCCAACTGTACGCGACAACCGTTCCTAAAGACGGAACCTACCGTGCCTAATTGTATTCCAAAATCAAACCTTTCGTGGTTAGGCTTTCGTTCTAAAGACAATACCAAAAACCGGTCCAAAATTTTATTCCAAAGTTAGAGTGCAAACACCGTTCCTAATCTCTACAACACACCGTTCCTATATGTATTCCAGACACCATGCTAAATTTTATCTACAACATAATTGGACTGTTCCAAACAAAGTTCTAAAGACCGTTCCTAATTGCGCGATTTAGTTTCGATGCTACCGTTCATAATGTTTATAAAGTATTCCAAATGCAAAAAAATCAAAATTATACGATCAAAGGTAATTAGGAACGGTAGAACCTAATGGTGCCAAACACCGTTCCTAATAATTAGGATCGCCTCTTATTGCCACGGATAGCCTCTCGTTCCTCAACCGTTCCTAATTGCAGTCAAAAAGGTTCAAATGAATTATTTACCGTTCTAAATAATTAAAAAATCGTTCCTGTTACCGTCCCAATCAACGCTTATTTTTGTAGTGAAGAGGTCATGGGTTCAAATTTCAATACTATCATTCGTTTGTAAGAGAAATGTTTCATGTGTAGAGTTTGGTGTAATTACACCATCCTCCCTTGAGGTTGGTGTCATTATACGTAAACTCTTTGTGGTTTGAAAAATACCCACACCTCTGACGTTTCTATCCATCTGTTAGTAAAATTCACATAATTTGTTAACATCAATAAAAAAATTGAATGAAATTTCATATTTACTCCGATTAACTAATTACTGATTCATTGTAGGTCAAACAAATCTTTTCTGACCCGACTACCCTTATAAAGATGAAGATGTACCTCCTCACATACATTAACGCGTGAAAA
This sequence comes from Sesamum alatum, assembly GCA_034509735.1. Lineage (NCBI taxonomy): Eukaryota > Viridiplantae > Streptophyta > Magnoliopsida > Lamiales > Pedaliaceae > Sesamum > Sesamum alatum. The sequence continues at coordinate 23,511,897 of JACGWO010000003.1, forward strand.
TATATAAGTAAATTTGGTGGGGAAAAAATATTTGACTTGCAATAAGCTAGTATAAGTCAATCGGTGGTAAATATGATTTTTTATTCAATTTTTTTTATTGATATCAACAAATTACCTGAATTTTAACTGAGAATGAATCTATTTGTTGGACAGAAACAAACGTGATGGGGTGTTATGATAAATATAAACGAAATGACATAAATAGCCCTCTACGAAAGCAAGAATGACCATACTAGGTTCAGGATTCGCGCCCTTTATCTCGATCTGCTCCACACAACTCGCTCCAGACAACCCGTCACTGGAGCTGTTGATTATCTGGCAACATCTAGCCCAAGGTGATACCACGTAGACCAGGCAAGTGGACACAATAAATTCATTCATTATGCTTTATTTATGATAAGATATTTATTACACCCAATCAACATTTAATACTCTAAACTCACCGATTCACATCTTGATCTCGAACTGACTTAAGCATCAGAGGGCTTTAGTTGGGAATCTCCCAACAAACCTAACGATATGTTCTTCTCTCAAGTTTCAAAATTGCATCTGGATACCCTTGAGGGCGACCTTCACCCTCCTATCTCCAATCAAAACATCTAGTGTACCTGATATAATTTTGAAATCACAAAAAAATTACGGGTAACATCGTGTAACATCAATTTTTTGAAGAAGACAGTGTAATGTTACCTAATTCCTATTCTTGGAGCATTTTTTGGTAGAGTGAGTGAAGTGTAAGCAATCCTTTCTTTTGTTGTGTCCGCATGGAATCCATAGTGAAGTAATCAATTGAAATTTGAACTTTATTCTCGAGTGCGACACAAAGAACGTGGATAGACAACTCATTCAAACAATGTTTCAAATTAGAACCAAATTAGAATAGATGTAGATTTGTGTTGGTCTGTCAGTCTGAGTGTGAGTGTGAGACTGTGAGTGTTGCTTTTCTCCAACACATTTCAAAATTGAGTGCCAACCGTCACAATGACCACCACCAATGTTTATTACACCTATCCTTATTTATTTCACATTTTATTTCTTTCTTATGATTGCTTTTATTTATTTTGTGGCATGAGAGTTGATGTCACTTGAATAATTAATTGTACCTTATTTTGATTATTTTATTTGGCTGAAACTAATATCTATTTGAACAAGACCTCAAATCATATAGAAATATGGGTGCAATTATTTTTATTTTTTAATCAACTGCAGATTCCATATGGAATCAAGGGGCGGAAGATAATAATTTATTTTTCAACTTTGTTTCATTCTAATTTAAGTTATAATTTCTTATTTTTTTAAGCAAACTGAACTCAATTATTGATATTGTTGAGAGCAGCACTCTATCTTTGTCTTTTAGCATTCATTATTATGTCTTTCTAATTCAACAGGTGGCCCATCCACCTATTTGCTTCCCTTTTAAAGTCTTGCAAATTTTAAGGATAATAATGCACTCCTAGGCCGTACCTAACTGGTCACTGTCAGTTGCATATTATCCAAATTAAAGATGCGAAATCTCATCCATTTCAAATTAGGAATAGTTATATTTACAGTTTCTAATTTATATTCTATTTATATAAATTATTCATATCTTTTAAATAATTATATATACACCTACTAGAAATATAAGCATTATTTATACAAATTATTTCTATTTTTTGAAAAATTACACTTACACCCCTAAAAAATATCGACATTATTACACAAATTATTCCTATCTTTTGATTATCAAGAATGATTTATTTAATTATTTAAAAAATAGGAGTGATTTGTATAAATAAACTATAGGTCAGGGGTGTAAGTGTAATTATCCCTTTAAATTATAATATAATAATTCGTAAACTCATTGAAATGCTACAAAAGTGAGAATCATATTTTTTTTTTTCTTCTTTGCTATTGTTTAGAGGCATCTGTGAAAAGAAACGCAAAAAAAATTGAATTCTCATTAATTTTTCTTTCTTTTTTTTCTTATGATAGGATGATGGTATTAATTATGAATATCCGCCGTGAGGAATGGCAGAACAAATGCCGGTGTAAGAGAGTCTTCGGACAAACTTCCACAAGCCATTTTAGCTGGCTTATTTATGATCCTATTAACAAATGAAAATGAACATGAATTAAACATAAAGAATTGGATGATTTTCTCCAAAATCATGCCCGCGTTGGAGCAATCAACAGTGTCTCGAGAAAGCCTTTGAATAATAGGGAGTTAGTTCGCGTCCACTATGATTTGGTGCCCTCATTTTTTCCTTTCTAGATCTAATGTCTGTTGTGCTGCTAATAGTCACGCTAGCTCCGTGTCATTGGGTCTTTGGAAATTGATGTTGCCCCATGCCAAATAGGCTCCCTGGGAATCTCTTGCCACCACTCCGTCCCCTAGTTCTTTGACGCGGTAAAAAACGACCCCATCAAAGTTAAGTTTCACTAAGTCCCCTATTGGTATGGTTCTCTGCACTCGAGCGCAAGCAGAGTAGGGGCAGAATTCACAACTTTGATCTCACAAAATTCTAAAAGTAGAATGTTGCAGATCAGGCCACCTCCGGAGTCCTTGTGAGATTTTCCATGAAGGATTTGGTTTATATTATTCCACAAGGCCAACGAATTATCATGCAATTGCAAAACTCCTCCTCATCTAACCCCTTATCCGTTCTATGCCCCAACCACTGGTGCATTGATTATAATCCACCTTATGTTTGAAAGTAGCCACGCCTAGCATGCAAACTGACAATCGTGAAGAGTATGCATTATAGTCACCTACTCCGAGTGGCATCATGGACAACCTTTGTTCAAGCACCTATTCTCCAACTAAGTTGATTGCTCGTCAGAAGGATGTCTTTACAAGCTTTCCAAGAAAACACCTTGACTTTGGGTGGGACATACCTGTGCCAAAGAAATGTCCAGCTTTGCTGTGCTAGGGAGGATGATGAGAAAGAAAAGCGAGTTACGAGGTTATAAGACAAATGATATGTGTTGCGTGTTGCAAACTTCCCAACTCAAAATGTCAAATTTACATGTACCGCGACACCAGATTGCCTAAGGGTATGTACAATATACATTGAGAAATAGTGTTCTGAAATAGCGTAAGAATTAAGTTGAAATTCCAGTCGTGGATTGCGTTATTGATAAGAGTTGCAACTGTAGCCTCTCTCCAACCCTGTTCCAATGGCGAAAGGATAGAGGACGCTATAGCCAATTGTCCTCTGCAATTCTATCTCCATTCTCCTTAGCAATCCTCATGTAAGCCTGAATCGTCAAATACATTGCAGTTTGAATGATTCTCCAAGTGAACGACCATCGTTTTCCAAATCAGTGCTTCAACTAATGAGACATGCATGTAGTATCTCGCTTTGAGTAGCCTGCTTAATATACCCTAGGGATTGCAATGAAGCCTCCACAATTGTTTGGGGAGAACTGCATCATTGAATGTCTGAAAATGTCTGAACTCAATGCTACCTTTGCATAACTGGTCGTTGTCCAAATTGGTTCTTCAACTAATAAGACATACGAGTAGTATCTCTCTTTGATTAGCTGCTTGACAGACCCTGGGGATTGCAATGAAGCCTCTACAATTATTTGGCGAGAGCTGCATCATTGAATGCCTGAAGATGTCTGAACTCGAGGCTGATATTGCATAACTTTCTCTAGGCTAACCAGTGAGTAAGTGTTTTCTTCTTGATGATTCCATCAGAATTTGTCCACCATTGCTTCAATCTCATTTAGAAATGGCGTAGGGAGCTTGAAGCATACCATAGTATATGGTGGTATTGCTTGAATGATATTTTGCAATAGGATTTTCTTGTCAATATGGAGAGATTCTTTTTCTCCCATCCCAAACTTCCCGCTCCAAACCTTGCCTCATATGTATAGAAACATCTTCCTCTTCTATCCTCCCATCGCAAGATACTTTTTGGGTAGTTAGTCATTTAAACTCCCATCATTTGTAGTATGGACGCCTTCTCCTTCGGCCTTGTGGTCGAACTAAAAGTGGTTATATATTTCTACGAGTTTACTTCCTATCCAGAAGCCGCAGGATAGAGCTACAAAACATCTCTTATTTCACCCTACTAAACAACATGTCTTCTGCAAACAAGCGGCGAGAAATAGTCGCCCCCCTCCCCCCGAACACACTGCAAAGCTCTCAATGCCACCTTGGATTTTCCTTCTTTCTAATAAACAACTCAAAACTTCTTCTTAGAAAAGGAACAAATACGAGGATAGAGGGTTTCCTTATCAGATACCTCTTTAGGCAGTAATATAACGAAATGGCATACCACTCCGAATAAAATAAAGGGAAACAAACATAACACATTTAAAGAGTATTGCAACAAAGATAGGGTTATAGCCCAATTTTACTAAATGTTGGCTTCAAACATTTCCATTCTACCTTGTCATTAGCCTTCCAACTTGAGGGCCATAAAACCCTTCTGTCCCCTTTTTTTGGTGTTAATAACATGGCGCAATTCAAAGACGTGGTCGATAAAAAAAGATAATACACCATGTGCGATCTCATGACTGATTATAATGGTAAATGATAGAAACATACCATCATGTCTTGGCAACTTAAGTGAGCCATTTAGAATAATGCTTTCCTAGCCTCCTCAAAAGTATACAGTTTGAACAGCTTATCATTCACATTATCGCCCATCTTTGTTGCACCGCAAAAGTAATAAGAAGACTGTCATATGAAGTCCTATCAGAACTAAATAAATTTGTGAAATAACACATTATAACCTCCTGAATTTGGTTGTTCTCTTGGCACCAATTTCCATTCTCGTCTCAAATCTTATCAACAAGGTATGTTCTTCATGTATGGACTCTATAGCATGGAAAAATTGCTTGTTAAGTACTCTTCTTTCAACCAATGCAATTTACTCCTTGGATTCTAATACAACTTGTCCTCGACCAACACTCTAATCTAACTCATCGAGCATGATTCCTCCCTACTCTTAGACTTTATTTTAATGGTGTCTTATTTGGACACGTCAACCTAATCTCTCATCCGAAGCTGTAGAACATGATGACAGGTCTCTGATTATTGGAAGACATGATTCCAAATAGTCCATTCGAAGAGCTATTCTTTGCCTTTTCAAAGATGGCCTCATGGTCCAAGTTACTAGCCCAATGAGCTTTGAATTTGAATTTGAATTTCAATTTGCGTGTTCACGCCACCTAGCCCTGAGGTGGAGGCCCCAAAATCTATTAGCAACAAGCAATGATCCAATCCTCTACCTTGCATGTGTTCGACTACCGCATATAGGCAAAATTGTGAGCAAGCCGGTGTTGCACATGCATGATCTAATCTCTCTCTAACCATATTCAGCTCTTCCTAATTATTACACTAAGTGAACGGAAGGCCTGAGTACCCTAAGTCACGAAGACCGTTCGCTTCTAGTGCCCAATTAAAGTATTTAAGCAGTAACTGGTGGATCTTTCTCATTTTGAGTCAAAACCTCATTGAAATACCCCCCCGCATAACCACAACTTGAAGAACGTTTACCCAATTCTTGCATAAGGCTCCAAAAATTATATCCCAAAGACGAGGGTGGTTCACCATATACACTCGTAAACGTACATACCAGTGTCTCCGGTGATAGTTTGATGAATACATCAATATGCTTGGTAGAGAAGTGTTATTAGCTTACTGGAATACGTTTATTCCGCAACAACACTAATTTACCTTTCCTACAAATAAAACCCATTGCTACTCCATACATGTCAAGCTTGTGTTTAATGCCTTGGGTACCTTACATTTGTTCTAGCTGATGAAGACCAAAATGGTTTATGTTCTTTGACTAGGTCACCTAATCTTCGAACTGTCCAAAGCCCCATCAAGCCTTAACAATTCCAACAAAGCAGACTCATTGTTGTTAGCGAGACTGCTTCACAGTTGCCACCGTTGAGATAACATCATCTTGCAATGTGGGTTTCTTTGTCGTTCTCCTATTCAAATTCAACTATACTCCCGTCTTTCGTTTGGATGCCATTAAGATAGTTTTGTAAGAAGCTTTGGAGTGGGTTTTTGTGGCTCAAACTCTCTCATCATAGGTGGTAGAGATGGAGGTGATATTTGATTGATGTGAGGAAAAAGGCATAGGCATAGAACTTGGAGAGTAGAGTGGTGGATCGGGGTCGGTAGGGAGGAGGACATGGGGTGTAAGCATTTGAAAAGTGGAACCTAGGTTGCATGGGTGTTGATCTTTGTTGGTGGATGTATGTCCTGGTCCAGAGTATATTAATATATTAGAGGTTTAGCGGTGGTAGTGGATGTATTGTGGAGATATTCTCATCATAGGGCAGAAATGGGATGGGGATGAGCTTTTTAAGTTGGTAGTGTATGAGAGAAGGTTGGCTAAATGTGAGGGGTGATTGGACGGGAGTAGGATGAGGGTTTTGGCCAGCAACCGAGGTAGGGTGTGTTCATTGGGAATCAACTCTTCTATTTTCCACAGGTGATGGTTGTGATCATAAGTCCAGAGAGAGTTATCAGTGTGCCTGGTCATGTTCCCTTAGGCATTGTAATCATGCCTAAGTATGACTCACAACCATGCTCCAAATGGGGTATCATTCCCCTAGATGATGAAGTCTTTGGTGAGTTGTAATTCACAATATCTACCAGTGTGTCCCAAGTGACCGCATAAGTAGCAAGCTCAGAAGGTGCTTGTATTTGAAGGTCACCAAATACTCTCCTTGATAACTACTTAATATCATGGCTTGTTTAAGGGGCTTAGAAACGCCAATAGCTACTCGGATACGCATTACCAACAGCCAAACCGAGCTACCCTTGTTTGCTTCAAGCTCTTTAAACCTATGTAGATCATTCCGATAATGCATCTTTATGGTTGGAGTCGTTTTTCCTATAGGTAAATTCTCTACTTGGACATGGAATTCACACTAATTTAAATCGATGTCCTAAGGCTTCTGATTCTCTTGGACCCTATCCAAAACAAATAGTAGATTCTCTACTTAGACATGGATCTCACACTAATTCAGATCAACGTCTCGAGGGTTTTGATTCTTTTTGACTATATGCAAAACAAGTAGATTTTTCTTGAAGGCCCATGGTTAGCCTTCAAGAGTTGAGCACGATCTATCGAGTGGTTGAATTTGATAAGAAATCAGTGTTGTAATTTTATAATGTTAATTTGTAACAACAAATTTGTTCTAAAATATGGGTTCAATTACATGTGAATCCATAGATTAGATGGTGAGAGAAATAGAGAGATTACACTTGTCCTACATAGGAATATGATGGGAAAGTATGGAGCCTTGATAAGGATATAAGGTGTATGTGGGGGTGAGTGTTTCACACTCAATGTTGTCCCACATTGGAAGTTTAAGGATAACTTAAACTCCTTATATCAAATTCAATGTTCAATATATATTTGAAGTGTTATGGAGATTAGAGTGAACATGGGGTCGCCCCATACGCGCGCCACCGCCGCCCGGCTCTGGCTCGGGCGAGGGCACGAATGTCTCAGTCTCAGTATCTATCTTTTTGCAGCAAAACTATTTGGATTTATCTGATAAAACCCGGTGCATTTATGATTGTCCAATGGTTTTAAAATTTGTTTTAAAACTCGTTTTAATGGTGCTTTAATACTGGATTTTAAACCTGGATTAAATGCTGATTTATTACAAACCTGAAACTCCTACATTTATGTGGCGGTTTCAGCTGGATTTAATGCCTAGTTTTAATAGCTTTTAATGGCTTTTAAACCTGTATTTAAAATCGTTTTAAATGCTGTTAATGGCTATTTATTTCATCCTTAATGGTGGTTTAATGCTGCACTAATGATGGTTATTAATGAGGATGTTGTAACCGTTGATAGCCTTGCCTATATAAGGCTGCATAGGCTCACTTCAAACGAATACGTACGAGATACGAAATACAACACATATTCCTCTCTCTCTTTTGCTCTCTTTTCTCTTGGATTTCTCTCTCAAAATCCGAGGGTGTTTGCTCCTCATAATCCGAGCTTTTGAGCTTAAGTTTCCCAAAGGCTACTGAGTGTTGTTTCGAGGTGTTCTTCGGTAACGTGCATACCATTAGAACTGAACCGTCTTATTTTGGAAGAAGTTGCGTAGTACCTTAGTGCACATTTGGTACGGGACGTATAATTTCTTCAAGGCAAGCAAATTATATCTGTGATTCGGTTTGGTGAAATTATTGGACCGAGAATTGTTACGATACAATTCTCACTGTAAGTTTTACTTTATCGTTGTAACATTATTTCTAACTGTTTTGTTTAATTTGGTTCCAACGTGTTTCTTGTGTTTTGATTTCAAAACTGTTTGTAAAACCTGATTGTTATTTCAAAACGGTACCACGATTGTCTATTTCACAACTTGTTTTTTCCAACAGTTTTGAAGAAATTATTGGATTTGAAAAATCGTGTTTTTTCGTTGGAACGAAAACAATTTCTGTTTTGCGAGTTTTAAAAATTCGGATTTTTGATTTTTTTAAAATCTGTGATTCACTTTCGGCCATTTTATTTATTAAGAGGCAGAAAGTGAATAATGTGAACTCGAACTTGAAAACCATCGATAAAGGCAAAGCCAAAGCCATTAAAAACAAGAAACCATGGTTGTGGGAGGAACTAGCAATGCTAGCACCTCAGGAGCAACTGAAGGGTATGTTTCAGTACAACCCGAACTACTTACTACCTATGAACCATTTGATTGGTTGATTTGACACTGGAGCAAATGTGCACGTCTCTGCTGATAAATCGTTCTTTATGTCTTATCAAGCCATAAATGGAAGGACAGTAAGCATGGATAATTCTAGTACTGCTGAAGTACTTGGGATAGGAAGCGTGGACTTGAAGTTTCCTTCAGGGCGCATTCTGTCGTTGCAAAGAGTTCACCATGTACCTACTGTCAGGTGAAACATTATCAATGGTTCTGTAATAGTCAATGAGGGATATGAATTATCCTTTAAGTTTAATAAAGTGATAATTCAATATTTTGGTGTTTTTTGTTGGCAAAGGATATTTGTCTGATGGGTTATTCAAAATTCGGGTTGATAGCAATGATATTGCTGAATCTGATTCTATTGTTTTGAATGTCGAATCTAATTCTTTGTGGCATAGTAGATTAGGTCATTTAAATCTGGGTTCAATCAAACGAATGATGAATCTTGATTTAATACCTAGTCATGAAATTGAACGAGGTCACAAATGTGAAATTTGTGTAGAAGCTAAACAAGTTAGGAAACCCTATCATTCAGTTGAAAGGGATTCGGAAATACTTGATTTAGGGACCATAAATGATATTTTATAACCTTTATAGACGATTGCAGTAGATACTGTTATGTCTTTCTCATGCGTAATAAAGATAAAGCTATAGATAAATTTATTTTGTTTAAAAATGAAGCAGAAACCCAAACTGGTAAAAAACTTAAACGATTAAGGTCTGTTAGAGGAGGAGAATATGAGTCGAGTAAGTTTAATGAATACTGTCAAAATTTTGGCATAATTCATGAAGAGACTCCTCCATATTCCCCTTCATCTAATGGAATAGCTGAACAAAAGAACAGAACCTTTAAAGACATGATTAACAGTCTTCTGTTAACCTTTGGGTTACCTAAGTATTTGTGGGGAGAGGCTTTAAATACGGCTTGCCATATTCTGAATAGAGTCCCTCTGAAATACAATACGAGTACTCCTTTTGAATTATGGAAAGGGAGGAAGCCAAGCCTCAAATACTTTCGAGTGTGGGGGTGCCTAGTAAAGGTACTGGTCCCTGAATGTAAGAGAAAGAAATTGGGCCCTAAGACTGTTGATGCTATGTTCTTGGGCTATGTGGAGACAAGTTATGCACTGAGATTTTTGGTTATTAAATCAGAGATTCCAGGCATTGAGGTCAACACAATAGTCGAATTTCATGATGCTACTTTCTTGGAAGATGCGTTTCCCATGAAAATGGGAATACCTCCAAGTGTTTCACTTGATGATTCACTTGTCTCCAATTCTATTCCTGGACATGTGGAAAAGATGACAAATGTGGAGGTTAATCCTAGTAGTACTAGTCAGACTCATGAAGAGTCAGATGGACCTAGACAGAGTAAGAGAGCTAGGATCATCAAGGATTTTGGAAGTGACTTTGTCACTTACAATATCGAGGACGAGCCTATAACCTTCAAAGATGCTATGGCTTCTTCTGAAGTCAAGCATTGGAAGGAAGCTGTCAAAAGCGAGATGGACTCAATTGTCTTTAACGGGATATGGGTACTAGTCGATCTCCCTCCGGGGTGTACTACAATTGGGTATAAGTGGATCTTTAAGAAGAAACTGAAACCTGATGTGACCATTGATAAGTTTAAAGCCAAATTGGTGACTAAAGGTTTTAAACAAAATGAAGGAATAGACTATTTCGATACCTATTCTCCGGAATCTCAGTTGACTACAATCCGAATGCTTATAGCATTGGCTTCAGTGTATAATCTTTCGGTTCACCAGATGGGTGTGAAAACAGCCTTCTTGTACGGTGAACTAGAGGAAGAGATATACATGGACCACCCTGAGGGATTTGTAGCTCATGGTAACGAGCACAAGGTTTGTAAACTTGTTAAGTCTCTTTATGGACTTAAGCAATCACCCAAATAGTGGCATGAAAAGTTTGATAAAACTATTCTTGCGTTTGGCTTCATCGTAAATGAGAATGACAAGTGCATTTACTGTATTAAAGGAGATAAAATTATCATTCTATGCCTGTATGTAGATGATATTCTGTTAATAGAATCTTCTTTAGACATTATAACAAAAACCAAGTCATTTTTTAAAAAAAAGTTTGAAATGAAGGATATGGGTGAGGCTAATGTAATTCTTGGCATCAAGTTGATTCGGTCAACTGATGGGATAGCTATTTTTCAATCTCACTATGTGGAGAAGATAATTGAGAAATTTGGCTATCAGAACAGTATAATTGCTAAGACACCATATGATCCTTCTGTGGCTTTGTTCAAAAATGAAAGTGGTGTTCCTATTGCACAACTAAGGTATTCCCAAATTATTGGGCGTTTGCAGTATCTGGCAAATGGCACGAGACCAGATATTTCATTTTCTGTCTCGAAGCTGGCTAGATACACTAGATGTCCGGACAAAACTCATTGGGGAGCTTTGGATAGGGTACTAAGGTACCTTAAGGGCACAGTGTCACTATCCATTCATTATGGTAGATTCCCTGCTGTTTTGGAATGTTACAGTGATGCTAGCTGGATAGCCAAAAACTCCAGAACTAATGGGTGTTCAGGATATGTGTTTACCTTAGGTGGGGGCGCAGTCTCCTGGAAGTTTGCAAAAAAAGACTTTGATAACCCGGTCTAATTTTCAATGTGGTATAAACAAGTCGTAGGGGATATCCGAGCACCTAAAAATAGACTGATACTTTGTATCTGGAGTCTGTCCCCTGTAATTCTGGAAGGTGCTGTTACTACAAGTATAATAAGAGTTTTAACTCTGAATAGGGTTAAGTCTTTATAGACGAGATGCTAAGCAGTGCATCCTAGAGACGCCCAACTAAGTGAATGGAGTTGTTTGGTCGCAACTAAGGAATAAGGTTATTCCTGAAAACATTCAACGAACAGGATCAGGACACATAGCCTAACGTGTCAACCCTAAAGATCAACACAAAGCCGGTGGTTTGTTGTTACTAACAGACGCTGTCACAACCACGGGCTCAAATTCAAGGCTTAGTTCCATTTGACCCGGTGACAGCTGACGTTAGATAACTTAGGTAGTGGTTCAAATCGGGACGTACCATTGCTGAAAGCAAGTCACAAAAGCTTGAGTTCAAATCTATGGATTTGTGGGGGATTGTTGTTATTGACATTTTATAATGTTAATTTGTAACAACAAATTAGTTCTAAAATATGGGTTCAATTACATGTGAATCCATAGATTAGATGGTGAGAGAAATAGAGAGATCACACTTGTCCCACATAGGAATATGATGGGAAAGTGTGGAGCCTTGATAAGGATATAAGGTGTATGTGGGGGTGAGTGTTTCACACTGAATGTTGTCCCACGTTGGAAGTTTAAGGATAACTTAAACTCCTTATATCAAGTCCAATGTTCAATATATGTTTGAAGTGTTATGGAGACTAGAGTGAACATGGGGTCGCCCCATACGCGCACCACCGCCGCCCGGCTCCGGCTCGGGCGCGGCGCGAATGTCTCAGTCTCAGTATCTATCTTTTTGCAGCAAAAATATTTGGATTTATCTGATAAAACCCGGTGCATTTATGATTGTCAAATGGTTTTAAAATCTGTTTTAAAACTCATTTTAATGGTGCTTTAATACTGGATTTTAAACCTGAATTAAATGCTGATTTATTACAAACCTGAAACTCCTACATTTATGTGGCAGTTTCAGTTGGATTTAATGCCTGGTTTTAATAGCTTTTAATGGCTTTTAAACCTGTATTTAAAATTATTTTAAATGTCGTTAATGGCTATTTATTTCAGCCTTAATGGTGGTTTAATGCTGCACTAATGATGGTTATTAATGCGGATGTTGTAACCGCTGATAGCCTTGCCTATATAAGGCTGCATAGGCTCACTTCAAACGAATACGAACGAGATACGAAATACAACACGTATTCCTCTCTTTCTTTTGCTCTCTTTTGTCTCGGATTTCTCTCTCAAAATCCGAGGGTGTTTGCTCCTCATAATCTGAGCTTTTGAGCTTAAGTTTCCCAAAGGCTACTGAGTGTTGTTTCGAGGTGTTCTTCGGTAACGTGCATACCGTTAGAACTGAAACGTCTTATCCTGGAAGAAGTTGCGTAGTACCCGTGTGCACATTTGGTACGGGACGTATAATTTCTTCAAGGCAAGCAGATTATATCTGTGATTCGGTTTGGTGACATTATTTGACTGAGAATTGTTACGATACAATTCTCATTGTAAGTTTTACTTTATCGCTGTAACAGTATTTCTAACTGTTTCGTTTAATTTGGTTCCAACATGTTTCTTGTGTTTTTCAAAACTGTTTGTAAAACTTGATTGTTATTTCAAAACGATACTACGATTGTCTATTTGACAACTTGTTTTTTCCAACAATCAACCAGTCCAGTCCCTTTACCGAATTCAATGAAGTCAAGAGGTGGGTTTCCAAAGATTTAAAACTTCCTTCTCGTCGTGTCAGCGCACACCCACAAAGAAACCATTCCTACACAGATTTCTTCCCTCTCCACTTGGTATCGAGAATCAAAATTGCCTCCTCTTCCTTACCTGTTATAGCTAATGTTTTTCCAAAGCTCTCCAATTCCTTCTCCATAATATATTGATATTGTTCCAGAAACCCTAAGGTCCCGATGGTGGACAGTATGAGCGTGAGACAATACTAACCGTACCTAAAGAGATCAAGAAGGTAGTACATAGGATTAATATCAATGAAACCCAATAGTGATACACACTAGAAAAAGATCAGAACGAAACCCTTTGAAGTTAGATTTAAATACACAAACATCCTACAAAATTATAAGTAGACTCCTGTGATTGTAGTTATAATTACTATTACATCCCTTATTTAATGATAAAATTTTACATAAATACCTCATGAAGTACATCATGCTAATACTTCTCAAGGGATGTGCCTATAATTTTGTAAATAGTAAAGAATTTTACATAATTAGGTTTAACCTAATCAAGTGTTTGACTTAATATTCCTAAAATTTAAATATAACATAGGTACACTATTATCAAGTACATGGTCAATTTACATTCTTCAGCTAGTTTTACCAAGTACAGTTTCTTGTCAATAATAGTTCTTTTCTTTTTCCTTTTTTAAGTTCTAAAACAACTTCATGATAAAAGAGACGGTTGGGGTTGATAATTTTAGTCCACAATAATGAAGGTTTCGTATTAGACCATCTAATTGCAGTGGGGCCTCTGTTGATGGGAGAGAACAATTCACTGTGATAAAATACATAAACACCCTCTATTTTTTGAAAAATTATAAATACACTCTTTAATGTTATAGTTCTATTACATATAAACTCTCTATTTAGAGACAAAACTTACGCAAACACCCCTTGAAAAATATTACACTAATATCCCTTAAGGGTGTACTGTAATTTTGTAAAAATCAGAAGGTGTTTGTATATTTTGGCCTGACCTTATAAGGTATACATATAATTTATTCAATAATATAATAATAATAATCAGATTAAACAGACATTAATGTTGCTTTCTTGATTATCATTAATCTATTCCGCACACTTTAATCACCCGCCCAAGGATCTTGGACGCATATAATATATCAAGATTAGATTATTAATCAAAGGTTTAGTGCTTGAGGAATCTGGTTTGTGGAATTCTTTAATAATCTAAACTGTTAATGTGTTTTTTCAACATGGAAGCTTAATGATGGTTAGAGGTTCTTTTCTCTACTTTATAATATAGGTAGAATTATTTCCTTTATTTATTTTTTACTTTTAAGAGAATGTATGATATTTTTGTAGGGATGAGAACAAGTCTAAAATCATTATTTTTATTGGGGATATTTATCGTATCTAAAAAGCAGGAGAGCATTGATCTCTTCCACGTGAAGATAAAAACAAAATTTATTACCAATAAATATGTTCAATGCACAATTTTATGAACTCGTTTAGTTTTAAGAACAAATACTTATATTTATGATATACTTTTTCCAACAAAGAGAAATTAAAGTGACGTAATTTGATTTTTTGCTTCATTTTAAAAATATAAGTGGTATACTCTGCAGTTGCATGAGGGGTTTTTTTGTTTTATTTTTAAAAATATAGAAGGATAAATTTTTGGGTTAATTACAACTACCTCTCTTAAGGTTTGACATAATTACAAATACCCCTCTGAGGTTTGTAACCGTCTAACAAATAACTCATTTTCATCCATTTTTATGGGTGAACTAACCAAAATGCCCTTATGCATTTTATTTAATTTTTACAATTCTTTGAATTCTTTTGGACTACAATGCGCAGGGAGAGGTTTTTAAGTTTTTTAAACAGAGGAGTTAATAATGCAATTTGTCTCGATTGATTTTTCTATAATTTAACAAAAAAATCAAGGGCAAAATGGTCAATTTCGGGCTTTTGGTTGAAAATTACAAACCTCAAGGGGGTATTTATAATTTTTCAAACAACAAGATGGTATTTGTTTTTTTGTCAAACTTCAGGGTGGTAAATATAATTTACCCTAAATTTTTTAATATGAAAATAAATTGTTCATTTCCAATGTCTCATAGGGTAAATTGCATTTTATTCTAAATTAAAGCGATGTAATTTGACTTTTCTCGCACGTCTCTTTTTCTATGCTCTGAATAAAATCATAAACCAAAACATACACTGATTTTTATGATAACAGAGCTAAATACTTTTCAACTTCGTCCATTTTTATGAGAATTTTGTAACAATTTTCAACTTTTTTATGATTAATACTTTTTCTAAAGCAGAAATCGTGGCAAACACTTGAATGGAAATCCAACACATTTTAAGTGGATGGATGCCAAACACGCCTTAATACTTGATGATACAAAGCATAAGAGTAGATAAGTTGTTGGGAAATGGGGACCATTGTTTCCCCACTTCCCAAACTACTAATGATCGTACAAAGGCAAGGACAAGATTCGAGAGCCTACTTATCTATGTGGGCTCCTTTTTATCTTTTTCCCTCCAATCTCTCTCTCTCTCTCTCTCTCTCTCTCTCTTTTTTTTTTTTTAAGTGATGTTGAATTTTTTTATGCTATTTTATTATTGAGTAAATTACAATAAACTATTGTGAGATTGAACATAATTATAAACATCGTTTTATTGTATGAGAAATTATCAATATCTCGTGATTTTAACGATCATTTAAAACTAGCTCAATTTGTTAGTCTTGATTATATTTCTATTCACCTTTTGTAGTGAAATGATCAAATATCCTTGTAGACCATAAATTATAACTTTTATTTGTCTTTTAGAATTTTCTTTGATCTTTGAATGGACGGAGTGGATAATTATTTACAATTTTATAACTTTTTTTATTCACCTCTTCCGATTTTCTTAATATTTTTTCAATTATTTTTTACAAAAAGAAAAATCAATAGCACGAGCAAAGTTGATAATTTCAAATTTTTATATAATAATTATATAATTTCATCGAACATAAAAAATATATATAAATTTTCAAATTATAAAAACGTATTTATAATTATATCAAATATAATTTTCAAACGGAAACCATCCACCGGGAGAAAGGATCTTGCAAATTCAGCTCATCAAGTGTGAATGCAACCTGTAGAGATTGAAAATGAAACCAATTTGGAATGCCCATAAGCACGAGAATGAAAAACACGAGAAAAAATGCTGACCAATTTCGATTAAAGAAATCTTTTTCGTTCCTCGAGTGGGAGTTTTTAGTTCCTTTCATAGGAGTAGTGCAAAACTTTGGTGCTGATGCTTCTATTCTGCACTATCAGGTCATACTGGATGTCGAGAGAGAGCAGCGTACTGAGTTAAAGTCTCCGGTGGTTAAGTTCCTCGTATTCCTCTTAATGGCTTCCTCTAGAATGTTGTTCTGCCCGTACTACTTCTCACTCTCGTAGATAACGCTCTCCTGCATTTGTCTTTCATAATACTGGGCCGTAATTTTGCTTTCTATTTCAATAGTTTTGTTGTTCGCTTTTTTTCTTCGCTTTACCGTTTCACCCCCTACCCTCAATGCCTTCGGTTTATTGCTCTGGTGCAGGTGGACGGGTGAAGCAGACAGTTCAATCCGTCAACCAGACTCAGTGGTGTGTGGTATTCATAACAGCTCCATATCCGTTCCCTCATGGATCTTATGATGGAGAGATTGGGCAAGGGAATGATCCTGACTGAGGAGGAAGAAGAATTACTCATTATACCGCAAGGGGCATGGACAGGCCATGTTACACAAGAAGGGTACTATCTCGTGGGACGACTGCTAGCACCTCGACCATACCGTTTGGAGTATCTGCGTAACACTCTGGTTCCGGTCATCAATCCTGTGAAGGGAATGGACATGCGGGAAATCGGTTGCAACCGCTACCTGTTCAAATTCAATCACCCCATCGACCGGACTCGGGCCATGGATAGATGTCCGTGGAACTTCGACAAAAACTTACTGATATTGAATGAAGTCGATCCCTCTGACAACCCCCATGACATTGATCTTAACTGGTGTGCGTTCTTCGTCCAAGTTCAGGGCCTGCAGCTACGGCAGATGACGATCGAGATTGCACAATACATAGGGAACAAGATGGGTAAGTACCTGGATGCAGACCAGGGCGGTACGGGATGGGGTTCAACATTACGTATCTGGGTCCTTTTAGATGTGCGACAACCACTGAAACGAGTCATGAAAATACGCTCGGCGACAGGGGAATCCCAATTGCTATGGCTTCTTTACGAGAGGCTACCGAATTTCTGCTGCGAGTGTAGTATATTGGGTCACATCGCTAAGGCTTGCCCAAAACAGCTTGAAGAAGGCCGTCTCGACACCGACAACGTAACTCAGTACGGCCCATGGATGCGAGCCCTAACCCCCGGACGCCTTTCTGACATGCTGGGGACGTTGAGGGTACTAGCAGATACACAAGCTACGGCGGCGGGACTAGAAACAGATCAGACAACGGCGACCGGGGAAGCGTACGATGTGGCGGAGACATTTTCAGCGCCCCATGCATGCTGCAGAGTGGAATCCGGGAATTGAGGGAAGAGGGGACGTGGGCCGTGAATCTTGTGGAACACGAGAGCCCACCACGAAAGGGTGACCGCCAGGACAGGGATACCATGGCCAGCCCAACCCACAACAACATGCAGCCCATAACAGAACCCCACTTAACTCAGGACCCAGGCCGCCACACGACACAACCCACATCACCCCCCAGCCCAACGAGAACCATCTGCGCCCCGGCCCAACCAACTGCTGGCCCTAGGCCTAAACAGTACCCAGGCCAAACCTTGAAAAACCACAGCCCACATTTGGACCAAGCCCAACATGACGTACAACTGCCCCAACCCGTCTCCCAACCCGAACCCAAGAGTGTCAACCCAGACCCGCCTACCCCCAAACCCGAATCACCAATTAACCCAGAACCCGTATCCAGATCCCAAATCAACGTAGAAACTGCAGTCATCTTCTCTGGCCAACCCTCGCCCAGCCCCACCACCCCGCCGACGCAAACGAACCCCGATATTCACTCCACCGCCGATGTAGCCAGCCAGCCAGCCAATTTCACCACCCCACGTCACAGATCTGCTGGGGGGCGCATCACTCCAAACCCACCAACCCCCCACCATCACGCAAACCCACCAACACCCCCCACAAATCGCCGGCACCCGACTTCACCCCACCGCACCCTTTACCCACACAACCGCGAACCCCACCCATGTCGAAGAGCCCTCCTTGGTGGTGGTACCAATCCAATTGGAGGGAGAAACCCTCACAGCCAAAACTAACCGCAGGCAGCCGAGGAAATTTGGCCCAAGGACAGGGCTATCGACGAGTCAGAAAAGGAAGGCGCAGGGGGAATCGAGCTCCCCTCAATCCAAGAAACCCCACATCAGTAAATCAATGGCGGAGGTTGCGCTGCAGCCCCGCCGAGCACCATGATCTCGTTAGTTTGGAATTGTCGAGGGATAGGGGGGCCCTGGACAGTTCGGCAGCTCGGAGAATACATCCGAAAACACGACCCCTCCATCGTCTTCCTCGTGGAGACCAAATGTGGTAAACAGCGATTTGAGTATTTGAGGAGTAAGCTGGATATGTTTGGTTTGTGTTCCCCGGCGGTGGGCCGGGGAGGGGGACTTATTCTGTTATGGAGAAAGGATATTACCGTACAGTTGCAATCGTATTCGCAAGACTACATCGATGTGGAGATTTATGACACCGATATCCAGAATAGATGGCGTTTCATAGGGTTTTACGGACACCCGGACAAAGCAAGACAAAGGGAATCTTGGGACAGGCTAATGCACCTTAGTAAGCAATCCTTACTGCCATGGGTATGCACCAGAGACTTTAACGAAATCCTACTACAGGAGGAGAAGACAGGGGCAGCACGGCCCCAGTGGCAGATTCAGAACTTCCGAGCTGCTTTGGATTACTGTAATCTCTCCGATCTGGGGTTTGAAGGCCACCGATACACATGGTGGAATAAACAACAACAACCTCACACGGTTCGCGCATGGTTGGACAGGGCTTGCGCCACGGCCGCATGGCGACAGCGGTTCCAACGAGCTCGGGTGCAGCATTTGGAAACAGCCCACTCAGACCACTATCCGCTACCAATTGATACTGAAGCACTAGCTATGCAAGGAACATGGGGCAGCAAGAGGAAACAGTTTTGGTTTGAGGCTATGTGGTTACAGGATGCGGGGTGTGAGACCACGGTCCAACAGGCTTGGGCAGAGATAACAGATAATGACCCGCATACTCGCTTCATGGAGGAGATACGAAACAACCGAATGCACCTTAACCGATGGAATGTCACGCAATTTGGCAGTGTCGGCAGGAAAATAAAGGCTACAACAGAGAGGATTGAGCGGTTACAACGGGCTGAGGTGGATGCACAGGTATATACGGAGCTGGAAGGATGTTGGCAGGAGCTTGAGGAGTTGTAGTCGATGGAGGAACTACTGTGGCAGCAAAGAGGAAAAGCACATTGGCTTGTACAACGCGACAGGAATACCCGCTTCTTCCATTTGACGGCAACATCACGGCATCGTCGGAATCAGGTTGTAAGAATCCAGAACACACAAGGGGAGTGGTGTGAACAGGAAGAGGACATACAGAATGTGTTACTTACTTCAAGGAAATCTTTACATCTGGGGACCCAGCGGAAGCGGACCTTGCGGCCGTTATGAATACCATACAACCACGAGTTACGGGAGACATGAATGAACGTCTTCTCCAGCCGTTCACTGCGGCCGAGGTAAAGAAAGCCACCTTTCAAATGTATCCCCTCAAATCACCTGGCCCAGACGGTATGCCACAACTCTTCTATCAACATTTTTGGCATCTTGTTGGTCCTGATGTTGTAGATTGTGTTCTTCGTGTCTTAAATGATCGTATTTTGTTGCGTAAACTCAATTTCACACACATAGTGCTTATCCCCAATTGTGAAAACCTCGAAACGGTAGCCCAATTCCGATCGATCAGCCTCTCGAATGTTATCATGCGTATTACATTGAAATGTGTAGCTAACCGGCTTAAAACTATCCTTGATGATGTCATTTCGGTGTCACAATCAGCGTTCATCCCTGGTAGGTTAATTACAGATAACGTCCTCGTCACCTTTGAGATTAACCATTGTGTAAAGACTAAGACATATGGTAAAACTGGTAACGTGGCTCTCAAACTCAACATGAGTAAGGCATATGATAGGGTAGAATGGAGGTTCTTGGAACGGGTTTTGCTTAGGATAGGCATACATAGTGAGTTTGTTCGACTTATCATGCTCTTGGTTTCCTCTGTTTCTTACTCCTTAATGTTGAACGGAAATCAATTCGGTTACTTTACACCACAATGGGGCCTTAGGCAGGGAGATCCCCTGTCGCCGTATCTATTCTTATTTGTTGCAGAGGCGTTTAGTGCTTTGTTGCAGGAAGCAGAGAGGGGCCATGAAC
This sequence comes from Sesamum alatum, assembly GCA_034509735.1. NCBI lineage: Eukaryota > Viridiplantae > Streptophyta > Magnoliopsida > Lamiales > Pedaliaceae > Sesamum > Sesamum alatum. The sequence goes on from JACGWO010000003.1 coordinate 23,532,502, forward strand.
TTCGAGGAGTGGCGGTAGCCCGAGGAGCACCCCCAGTCTCGCACCTGTTGTTCGCTGATGACACAGTCATATTCTGCCAAGCCACCAAATAAGCAATGATCTCAATCAAAAGCATTTTGGAATTATATGCAAGGGCGTCGGGACAGGTCATAAACCTAGATAAATCAAGCATGGTTATCAGCCGGAATATCCCTGAACCAAGGCGAACACAGTTGGCACAGCTGATTGGAGTCCAGTCGGTACGCCAGCTTGATAAATACCTAGGTCTGCAGGTGGTGGCCGGTCGATCAAAAAGGGAGTTGTTCCGAGCGGTGCAGGACCGAGTACGGACTAGGACGCAGGGATGGAGCTCCAAGTTACTATGGCAGGCGGGCAAGGGAGTCTTGATAAAAACAGTGGTACAGTCAATCCCTACGAACGTATGTCATGCTTTAAACTTCCGGACAGCCTACTACAAAGTATCGAAGCTATGACAGCAGACTTTTGGTGGGATAATATGGGGGAACGACGCACACATTGGATGGCGTGGAGGCAGCTGTGTGAGCCGATGGACGAAAGCAGACTGGGCTTTCAGAACTTGAGAGCGTTCAATCTAGCACTCCTTGCCAAACAAGGCTGGCGCCTCCTAGTACGACCACACAGCTTACTCGGTCGGATACTAAAGGCTAAGTACTTCTCTAATTCGACGTTCGGAGAGGCGACGGTGGGTACATGACCATCACTTACGTGGCGAAGTATCATTGCAGCGAAGCCTCTACTGATGGCAGGGAGTAGATGGAACACGGAGACACTAACTTGGCAGTTAGGCCTGTAAATGGGTCTATTTTACCCAGGCCCAGACCCAGACCCAATAATTACCCAGGTATATAGTGTTGGACCCGACCCGACCCGATTTGGGACCCGATGGGTCTGGAAAATGGGTCTAACATATCAGACCCGAAAATTCGGGTCGGGTCTGAACCCGACCCGTTTTTTTTTTTTTTTTCATTTTCTAGTAGTTATGAAAAAGAGAAAAATACACAAAATATACACTAAAAAAAACCAAAACCTCAAGCGAAAAAATGAAATTATACATATACAAGGAGAGGTAAAGTGATATGACAAAATTACAAAAATGCATGCTCAAATACAAGAAAGAGAGCATGAAAATGTCCTAAACTAGTATTCCGAGCTTTCACAAAAAAGAACCCACGATCCAACTGAAGGACCTGCACAGGGGGCAAACAACATAAAAAATAAGTGCTAATTTTTTCAGTAATCAATAAACACAAACTTCTAATAAGTAATAATTTGACCTATTTATATCGTCCCACTTAATTGATCTCTATACTTGGCTTCTGGGTAATTCCACGTCGCTTGCAACTATAAATTCAAAAAACAAGAGGAAAAATATTATGTCAACATAATTTTAATTTTAAAAAAAATAGAAGATCAACTGGATTTGCTTACCTTTTTTCGAAATTGGTCCTATCCAATCATCAGTAACAATCAGTGCTTCTACTGCATCCGGAAGCAAACATGCACGTGATTCATCAATAACCCGGCCTCCAACACTAAATGCTGCCTCTGACGCAACAGTAGTAGCTGGAACAGTTAAAACATCACGTGCTATCTTCGCTAATGTAGGGAGTCTAGGACCATTAGTTCTCCACCAATCTAAAATATTAAATGTGTTTGTTCTAGGCAATCTTGCCTCTTCTAAATAAATGTCCAACTCTGATTTCCTATTGACTGAAACATGTGATTCATCATACCATCTATCAAAATCAGATAAAGCACTACGGATTTCAACTCCAGAATCACTTGCCACAACGGGTTCAGTCACTGAAGAAATGAAACTGCCTCCGTACTCAACAAATAAATTAATCAAAGTGTTACGAACTCTACGAATGTATGAATCAGCTGCGGAATCGTAAATCCTTGTGTAGAAAAACTCAACCAAATCCATTTTGAACCTAGGATCAAAAACAACAGCAAGAGCTAATACCAAACAACACTCATCCCAATATTTATCAAATTTCTCCTTCATGGGTCCAGACATATTTCTAACGAATTCATGTTCACTATTTCTCCATTCAGTCATCTTCAATTGAATCTCACAGACATCGGGGAAAAATACGTTAGAAGTTGGATATTTGCTACCGCTAAAATGTCGTGTGGCTTCATAAAAGATTTTCAAACAATCATGTACAACTTTAGCTGCTTCCCATTCTGAATCAGTTGGATTAAACTGATACTGCTTTATCTATCCTTTGCAGGCGAGAGAAGGCTTCCTTTAAAGGCAAAGCCGTCTCAAGTAACTCATAAGTTGAGTTCCACCGATTGGGACATCCATGGCCACTCGCCTCTTATCATTCAAATTACACTGACACAAAGCAGTATCAAACTTTTGACTTGCCGCTGGAGACTTGTTCAAATATCTTACAGTTTCACGATTTTTTTCAATTAGCCCCTAATTTTACCCAACCCATCTTGCACGATCAAGTTTAGAACATGTGCACTACACCTCACATGCAACAGGTCTCCACTAATTGAAATTAAGGAGTCAACCAAAAGCCATTCTTTCAACTTTCTAATCTTGGAGTCATTAGCGGTAGCATTATCCACAACAACTGAAAACAACTTCCTATCCAAATTCCAATCCAATATCATTTCTTTCATGAAATTAAATAAAGACTCGCCATCATGTGGATAAGGAATATTCTTAAATGCAAGAATCTTCTTTTGTAACTCCCAATTATCATCAATAAGATGTGAAGTCAAACAACAATATACAGCACGTGAATGATCTGATATCCAAATATCAGTAGTCAATGAGATTTTACTTTTAACTCCATCTAACAACTTGTAAAAACTTTGACTTTTTCCTCTTCATACACACTAATTACATCAGACCGAATAGTGTTTCGACAAGGGAGTTTGAAATTTGGATTCAGACCATTCAAAAAGATTTCAAAATAATCATATTCACCAATGTTGAATGGAAACTTGTGTTTAATGCAAGCAATTGCGAAGTCCCTACGACTTTTAAGTTGATCAAACTTAAAATCGTTTCTAGGACTTCCGCTAGTAGAACCACTTCTAGGTTCTAACTTAAAATGTGGACAAGCATTCGTCAAATGTTTCCTTAAATGTGTAGTCCCGTATTCGGCTTTACCTGACAAAAGCTTCTCACAATAGTTGCACTTAGCTTGTACCACACCATTCAAACCTCTAACTTTTGTGAAGTGTTGCCATACATCGGATGTTTTTCTTTTTGCTCCTCTAAACTCCTCACTACTTGCAGAGGAAGCAAGAGACGCAGGTTGACTTGATTCACTTTGTGGAGCTGACATCGTCAAACCTGACAATAAAGTGTGGGATCATAAAGGAGAGTTTAGTGACTTGGTTTGGTTTCTTATGTCTATTGTCATCAACTTTCATGAATTGTTAATATGCTTAGCTTTTCTTTAGTCCCTTTTGTACTTCTTATTACAAGACTTAGCACAATCCAATTTCCAGTTTCCCAGTAGAGAACCCACAAACTAAAGCTAAGAATTCCAAACATTTACATTCATACAGATAACAAAACTTTCAAATTCACACGAAAAAGAGCTCCATATCCACATTTCTTTGTTTCCAAATTTGCAAGCAGCAGAGTGTATTGTAATTGTAGTATAGAATGTGAAAGAGAAGTTATAGAATTGGATTAAACATTCTATACACAATGAACAAAAATACACAATCTCAATTCCACTAAATTTCCTAAAAATTTATCCAACTACACAGAAAGACAACACTTTTCATCAAAATCAGGTAAAAGGCTTGAAATTCAACAAATTTGATTGAAATTGATAGTGCCCATGAATCAGAGTCCATTTTTCTTCAAACTATTTAATTATTTAAAAAAAGAAAATTATCAAAAAAAGCTTCACTCTCAGAATTTTGTATCTTCCCGGCGTTCCCGCAAAGTTGCAGACACAGTCACACACCCACAACTCAAACTGAAAGTGAGAAATGAAGGCATGTATCATGTATCCTTTTACTAATTAGTTATATCTTATATGCAAAATAGCACCAAAATCCATTCTTGATTTACATATTTCAGCCTATTAAATCCAGAGCCCACAAATTTTTATTGGGAAATTCATCATCATCAACATGAAAAAATTCCAAAAAAAAAAAAAACAATCCACGAAAATGAAACTAAGAATGAGAATAAAGGCATACCTTTTTTTCTTTCTAATCAGAACAAGTGATCCTCCTATTACTTGAATATTATTACAGCAAAAGGGTTTTCAAGAAAAGCTGTGAGTTTTGATTAAATGCGAAGAGAAGAGAGGTAAAAGGAAGGAGGGTTGGAGGGGTGAAATACTAATGGCGGAGTGGCGGCGCAAACGACGGAGTGGCGGTGGCAGCGGCGGCTTTTGAGTAGGTTTCTCTGCGGCTTTCCAGTGGAGAAAGGAAAATCAGGTAAAATTGGGGATGAACAGCAGAACAGACGAAAAATTGAGAGTTGGATTAGATTTGGGTAATCGGGTAGAAGCGGGTCTTGTACCCGACCCAAACCCAATCCTTTTAATTGAATGGGTTTGGGTCTGGGTCTGGGCCTTATTTTTATTATACCCAGACCCATTAAAATAGGTCTGGGCCTGGGTAAAACAGACCCATTTACAGGCCTACTTGGCACTTTGCGTTCAAGGGACGATTCACAGTTAGTGAGGCTTATGAATTGGAGCGTACAAGAATGAAGCAATCTCAGCCATCGTCCTCCACTATGATGTCCTCTGTATCCCCATGGCATAAACTTCGATGGAAACAGGTGTGGAGGAGTAGGATACCACCGAAGGTTAAAATAATCGTATGGAGAGCGGTGCATAATGCCTTGCCGACGAAGGAGAACATGACCCATCATTTCAGCAAAGATATAGAGGCCTGCAGCTTGTGTAACGGGACGTCGAAATCTGTTCGACATGTGCTTCTAGGATGCCAGGTGGCTCGGCAAGTTTGGGTGCTATCTCATGTCCCATGGTACGTTCTATCAGCTGCAGAACAGGAACCATTTCATTGGATATTATGAGCGGCGGAACAGCTGGAGGGTCGAGATGTAGACAGATTCTTTGTCATCTGCTGGGCGCTATGGACAAACCGAAACAAGGCGGTGATGGAAGGGAACCCCAACGGCCGATGCTTATTGTCGGGCAAGCCATACGACTGTACGAGGAATTCACCACTGCAGGTATGCAACTTAGAACTGAAAGGCATGTAGTTAGGAGAAATAGAGCCTGACAGAACCCCGTACCATTGATCTTGGAAGCTTCTAATTCATGTACCCATGTTGGGCTTTTATGTTGTGCTAGTGTTATGTCTTACATTGGCTGCCATATCTGTGTATTGATGTGTGATTGTGTTGAGCATGCACATAGGCTGCCTTTGTATATTGCTGTCGTTTTTTAGTTGTTTAGGTTGGTCTGGTCCGCTGTTTTGGTTTTTCTTTTTCCTGGGCATCTGCTCTGCTTTGTCTTGGTTATTTTTTTTTGTGTCTTTGTTTTGAGACCGTGCTGTATGCGGGATATACTCTGGCTGTGTTGTGGCCTGGTGTGTGCTTTTGTTGGTTTCGGTACTTTTCGTGATAATAATATCATCGTATCTACCATAAAAAAAAAAATTCGATTAAAGAAAATATCTTTTTGGGTTTTGGAATTTATACGGCCTGTTGCATAAAATAAAAAGCAACATTGAAACGAGAATCAGTGAGAACAAAATAAGATATGGTCGGTTGGTTGTGATTACTTAACGTTTTATCTTATTTTAACTTGTTGTCGTTGCACGCGATCTCCGCGAGCATATAAAAAAAAACTATGGTGTGAGATGAAAAGAAAAAAAAATAGTAAAGGAATGAGGAAAAAAGTTAGTAAGATATAAAAAAAAATATGGAGTGAGGTGAGAGAAACGTGGAGTAGTGGGTTGAGAGGAAAATAATAAAATTACTTTTCGGACCAAAAATTTTTTTAAAGAAAGAAATGAATTGAAGGATAAATTTGGGCATCCAAAAATTGGTACGCCAAAAGGTTTTCTTTTATAATAGTATAGATAATAGTATAGATAAGAAATAAATAAGATGAAATAAATTTATGGAGTTGGGATTTATTTTAGTATTTCGAGAGATAAATATATAATAATGATAGTTTTATTTTTTTTAAAGAACGTCGCCTGTGCCTAGGCGCGGGGTTTGGCAGACCCCTACCCCTGTATTAGAATCCAAAAGAATGTTTTGTACACGCTAGCTACACTGTGCTACCATCTATGTACAATGAATAAAGCGAAAGTGCGGCAAAATATTATGAAATCTGATGAGCGTCAGAAGAGCCCCTCTGGCCACTGTTAGGACTCCCGAATTCTCTTGACGGCAGGCCTGGTCGGCAAGTAGGTCTGCCAGCTGATTTGCTTCTAAAAAATTATGAGTGAATTTGATGGTCATGCCCCGCTGCAATACACGCATCTGCGTGAGGATCGGCGGCAAAGTCCAATTCCCAACACCTGTTCTAATAATATGGAGGGCGACAAGGGCGTCGAGCTCAACCTAAACTCACCGGCAACCAAGCTCATACGCCAGCTGCAAACCCTTCACCACCACAAATAGCTCCGCAGACGTGTTCGTTTGCATCCCTAGGAATTCATAATAGACAAAAAGAAGAGACCCCCGATGATCCCGAACAAGTCCCCCTGTACTCGCTCTTCCCGAATTCCCTTAGAAGCACCGTCACAGTTAAGCTTCCACCACGCTACGTCCGGCGAGCTCCATCAAACTAACTGCTGCTGTTGCAGCTTGGACTGTGAGAAGGCAAACCCCAACCTCGCTGCCAGCTCTCCGTCCCCTTTCCATGAGGCTGCCATCATACCATCCACCTATAAAGGTTCCACAAGAATGCCCAGTCAGCCTTTATGATCGCATTCGAGGTGTAGCGACCCCCATTAAACCTCGCATCATTCCAAACCTTCCATGTCTTCCACAGAATCAGCATTGGGACGATCAAATGGATGTGTCTCTGGCTGGCGAAGGGCGACGACAATTTCCAGAAATGCAACATAACATTGGTGTGCTCAGTCTAGGGCGGTTGGATGCCAAATAGGTTCCGAAAGTAAGTCCACACTCCAACCACCGTTCGACTTTGCAAGAACACATGAGTGGTGGTTTCATAACTGGCGCAACACCCGCATTTAGAGACAATCATCAAGTCTTTAGTGCATAGCCCATCATCCACCGAGATAACGTTGCACATGATTCTCCACATGATGACCGACAACGCTAAGGTTATCGACGGGTGCCACAAGTCCTTCAAGATAGGGCGCTGGGTACGGGCCGCACTAGTGGCTCCCCAGGCATCTCGCAGCGTGAACTGCCCGTTCGACGAGTTCCGCCACCTCAATATCACGCATCCCTTCGTTAAAAGGGACGACCAAAACACATTCCAGGATAGCACGAGGTAGAACATGACTAAGTTTAGGCACATCCCAAGCACCATCGTGGCAATACAAGCTAACAGAGACATGTGACATCACCAACGAGTTTCACCAGATTTTTGTGAAAGCGAGCGGATCGTCCCGGGAAAGTGAGCGCGAATGCGGAAAGCGCGATGGGTTGCATTATTAAATTGCAAAGTATAAATTAAATGGAATTTAAAGCATGCATCGTTCATACATAAACGGATCAATGGGTGTGCCTTTGATTCTCCCGGGCGTTCGGTGTATCTCATGTTCAAGAAAATACAACATGGAGGCCATACAATTTAGAACAAGAAATGTAAAACAGGACGTTACCTCTCGTAGTCATCTTCGTTCGGCTACACGCATTGTTCCCCGTTTTGCACAAAGATCTCAAAGCAGAGACCCTTTAAATCGTCCACACGCTACACCGGAAAGCAATGAAGTCCCGTGCTAGCAAGAAATCGTTTAGGGAAAAAGAGACATCAATACACGCTATTGATTAACGCTATCGACGTCTCTTATGTTCTACCTTGAATAAATCAAGAAGAACAAAAGTAAAATCTTGGAGAAAATTAGAGAGAGAGAGAGGACGAGATTGTGAGAGAGAGATGTGAGATGAAAAGTGTAGAGATTAGTAGGTGTGTGTGTGTGTGTGTGTGTGTGTTTGAGTATTTATAGGAAATATATTTTCTTATTCCTACTCAACCTCATCTAAAGAGGCACACTTTTACTAGGATTTTGATCTAGTCAAATCCTAGTCAAACTAGGCTTTGATTAAGTCAAATTAATCATGATCCTTCATCTCATCAATCTCTAGATCAAATATCGTCCATCAATTTTTTATGGGCTTTTATGGAATGGGCCTATTTAATTCTAAATTAAATAGTCCCAAGGTCCAATGGACTTTATATTAAATCCTATTTACTATACCAAGCCCACTAATTAATTCACCCTTTTAATCTAATTAAAAGGAAGCTCATGCTCTATTAAATCCATAAATCTAATTTATGAACTCAAGCCCGATTAATCCAATTAATCCATCGAGGCTTGAATCTCCAAGAAGTATAATTTAATCCTATTAAATTAAACCTTCTCCCAGAATTAATTTCAAATTAATTCCTTTCACATCTGGTGTAGCGGATGTGACTCTTTAGGTTTATTTTCAGCTAGACTTGGACCTACTTCGTGTTATCTTATAACAAAAGTACTCTGTCACCATGGGTGGCCATCTAGCAATGGTCCATGGCACTAGAGATCAGGTGAATATATGGTGTGAACGTTTAGGCTCTGGGTTACATACAGGTACGGTCCTACCGTCGCCTGTCTCCCGGCCTTAGTCTAGGGCATGGAATTGGGTGTCGGTTCCCATTCTTGACTAGGCGTCTATGCTTAATACTCGAGATAGGGTTTAACTCTAAGATTGACGTAGAAAATCCTTTCCCACTCAATCAAGTGTTATGGCCATAAGTTTTGAGAGTCTAAACCATCTCAGAGCGCATAGGAGATCTCGCTATCATATTCTTTGACAGGGGACAGATCCTATCTTGAAATCCACCGTCCTCTCCACATACTCCGATTGCACTAAACAAGGCTTATGATGGCCATGTCATATGACACGACCACCTACGCCAGATCCAAGATACAACCTTCGTATGTGAGTGACTGCCGTGATTCCTCAAGTCTGAGGACTAATCCCATATTACCGGAACCAGGAATAAAAGTCATACCGACTAAGCCCGTGTGGCTTCCATATGACGATTCCCGCGAGTCACCTCAGTCAGCCGACACTACCCTTGTCAACTAACCTACTATTATAGCATAGACGTCCAACGTCTGTCACCGATGAAACACGTTACTCATCCAATACATGCAATTCTTAGTGCAAGTTTCTATCGGACCCTCGATGCCCGATCTCGAGGTCCTCGACTTGGAGGATTTCAGACCTATCTACAGAAGTTGGTTCCATGACCGCCATCCTATGCGCGGTCCAACTTCTTGGATTCAGACGTCCGGTCTGTGGGCGTTTGTTGTGATATCAAAACGACATTCAATGCAAGCACTATACACAACAAACTTATTGTTGCCAATGATGAATCCTTATTACATTCATCAACATAATATTACTGGTTCAAAGATTGACAAATAGTTCTCAGAATAGCCAACCGCATTGACTTTCTGGTCACCCATTCTAACAATCTCCCACTTGACCATTAAGTCAATTACCCACTTTCTTCAGAATCCTCTGAGCATGAGTAATCTACGATACCAACTACGGTCTCATGAGTCTGCTATATTTCCTTGCCGAAGCAATACGGTCTAACCGTGTTACCTCTATCCACCATCGCCACTCGGAGATGGTGGTTGCCTAAGAATTTTCTGTGGATGTTGTGATGAGATCTCGGGCCATAACTTTTGCCATAGCCTGGTTGTCTGCCATCTAGGCGACCATCGGCTTGGCCATGCTAGGCACCACGTCCATCCTATGGACGTGGTTTTTATCCATAACCACTACACAATGCAATCGTCATTGAGCCTGACTATGCATACCTTTGAGACTCACTGTTTTTTCACTATGCTCTGGAAGCTAGTATCACTTTAGCCTTCCAAAACAATTCTCCACAGATGGTGCATCGAGAACACATCTTCAGTCCTTATTCAGGTACTAAGGATTATTCTTGAATGCTATCTTCAACCCCTCAATGCATTAGTGATTTCTGTTGAGTCATGCAAGAAGCACATTTAACATCAGATCTGATGCACCGAGTCAACATATCTCATGTTTATCTAGGGTTAAGACGTAGGGGATACTCAACATCCAAGTCTTCTCATTAGTCTACCATGACTAAGTCTTGAAGAACTTATCCCTCTACATATCTGAACTTTCACTCTTAACTCACGATATGTATGTGGGAACCCTAAAATGTCATGGAGAATTTTCGTGAGCAACAATTGTGTTTTAGTGATTCCTAACGTCTTGAATTCATCCATGATGAACAAGACATTATACACTTAAACATATGGAACACACTTTCTACTCCCACTGATCACCTACGTTGTTTCAAGGCCGAGTCATACTCCGTATGAGCTCGTCAAAATGATTATTCCAGTTATGCGGTGTTCCATATCTTGTTTGAATTTTCTAGCGGATTCTATGGCTCCTTTCCATAAATCCAACTATGATGTCGAACATCACGTTCCGCGGGTCGTTTGGATCACTATCCATACTTGACTGAACTTATCCCGATCACTCGTACCTCTACGACATTCGGTTTTGTTCTTAAGAGGACTGGAATATGATCCATTTAAGTAAGAAATGCGATTATAAGTAACGTTAGCATTATTCTGCCATAAACCTGTACAAATTAAACACTGAGTCTAATTTGTCTCCCACTAGTCCTTCGATGTATATAGGATACTCCTACATGCTCAAGGACTTTGTCGGGAGACAGGCTTGCCATACCATGGCGCTATGGTGCGTGACTCCTGGCAAAATGCCATGTTCCTCACGTTGGCAATTTTTGAGTCCATGTCTACACGGGCTAAGGTAATTTAGTGAAACTTCGATCGTCCTTCGTCCAACAAGGCTCGATCGCTCCCTTTACAAGTGTTTCATTGAGAATTCCATTCTCTACTAGATGCTCAAGAGCTCCCACTAAATACACGGCCTTTTCGATCCCATCGAAATAGGTTTAATTTTGCGACCATTTACGGTTCACCACCTCAAGTCTAATTCCCAAACCTCCTATGGGACCTTTAGACTTTTGAACCCTCTCATGGTCTTGTGTATTCAGTAACCTATAGTTGTTTTATTGGATCCTATCCAATAGACTATTTGGCAAGCCAACTTTGTCCAACAAAGAGCTTTCGGACTTTTCCTTCTTCAGAAAAGACTAGTAAATTTAGTCAGTTCGAATCATCTATTTCTAGATTCATCGAACTTTCCAATTTACTTATCCTTGATAAGATGAAACGTCCTAGCTGTTGCAGATGCCAAATATGTAAGTTAGTCTTGATTAATCCATTTAGATCATTTGAATTTTGAGTATTGATAAACCCTTTTATGGGATGGTGTTCTAGGAATTTACATGTAAACACTAGCAAATATGAATCAATATTCAATAATTTTGTTGATCAAATATGTATGAAATAAATTTTTTGTCCAACAAAGAAACATACTTTTGATCACGCCAGGTTGCGTAATTCCTATAAACTATTCCTAACACTATCACGATTATAGGCCTAACAAGTCTCTTGTCCTTTTCAACATTGGGCTTTGCCATTGTTGAATCCTAAAATTGTTCTTGGCTTTATCACTTTCTGCAAACCACCCGCAGATTTGTGACAAGAATGGTATCAAATACCAAACAAAATAAAGTGATCATATCAATACTCAATATCAAATTTTACCTTCATTGGAGAGGGGTTTAGGACACTCCCTCTTCCAATAGCCCTCTTTACGGCAGTAAATGCCTACGTTCTTAGGAATCTATGAACTTGACTGTTGAACCCTTTTGCTCTTTCCTTTACCTCCACCGTGTGGTGTAAAAGGAACAACACTCGAAGTGCTTAATAGTTGATGTCACCTTAGCCTTCTTCATCTGCACTCGAAGTGCTTAATAGTTGATGTCACCTTAGCCTTCTTCATCTTTTGGCGTATGGCACCCTTGCCTTTTGCTATAAAGGTTGCAGCCTCTCCTACTAGTACCGACGGTGCAGATTTTGCAATCGTTGCCTCGTGCTAGACCAACATAATTACCAACCTATGAAGATCTTTTTCAAGCTCATTCATGTTGACAATGAATGGTTTGTAGGAGGAAGGAGGAGACTGAAGGGTCACGTCAATGTACGTCTCTATTTCAAGACCGACGTGGAAGTCTTTTGAGCTTCTCCACTGGGGATAGCATCAGCACTCCAAGTACTTTGTACAGACGTCCCTTCTGTCATCTTAGCTCCAAAAATGCCTCTGTTGCATTATATCCTACATATCGGTCCGGGACTGGATAGACATTATGGAAATGAAGCATAATTGAGCCAACATCATTCATGCTATTCGTACCGCTTCTAGATCTCGTTTATCATTGAGGCTAGTATGACGCCGTGGACTTGTTGGTGGTCGTCCATCAACTTTTGAACGCCAAGCATTGCTTTATTTGTCGACCCCTCCGGCAAGGGTTGAGGAACGTCCTCATCCGGCATGTGAGTTAGGTTCTGAAAATCCAAGAATATCTTAAGATTTCACAGTTAATTCGTGAGTTGGTTCCATTTAATAAGCCTCTTAGTAATGCATTTGGTGGATACTTAGACATTCACAATATATGAAGCAGAAAATAATAAGCAGAATGAAATAATATTAAATTTAAGTTAAGACTCAGTCTTTAGTCCTTAACCTCTCCTACTATTTCTACGAAAACCCATCACTCTCTAACGGAATTTCGGGAAACGGATTCCTAGTGGGCTTGGGATCCACAAACAAAATTCTCCATACCCCGCTTTTACGATTCGCATGGAAAATAGCCTTGGGGGAGGTATTCCATACCATTCTTGTCCAACGAGATTCCCAAGATGTTTTGCCTCACCCTTTCACGTGATCCCGAGGATTCCAAGCGAATCACGTTATTCAGGCGTTAGTCCCGACTCATCAACCGAATCATAGCACTCACTGCTACCCCCACGACTCGTGAGACAGGTAACAGGAGTGTATTCACTTCGTTCACAATGAACGTGCAGCTTATTTTCAGGACATAAGATAAATATTTAAATAGCAAAATCGTTAATAAGAGCAAACAAGAAAAACTATAAAATTACAAAACTTATAAGAGGTAAATATAAGAATACATCATGGTAATTCTCCATAAAAAAGAATATTTAAGAGATGAAGAAAAGAAAATTAACTAAACACAAAAAGAAAAATATATAATCAATGTGAAATTGGACATAAAAATGCAAAAGAATTAAAAAAAAATGATAATGCATCAGGGAAAGAAAAGCTAGTTGTTGTATCCGGTTGCCCTTTACATTGATGAAACATACACTATCATGTTATAAATTGAGAAGCCTTTTTATTTTCTAAAAATAATTGTAAACAAAATTGAAATTAAATCAAGTATGACCGCCTTTTTTTTTTATTGCAATAAATTCAAACCTATGAAGCTTGCAATATATTTAATGTTAATTTTTTTTATTTAAACGACCCTGAGGTGGGGGGAGCTTTTCGGGGTCCCCATCCCTTCTATATTGAAAAAGTCAAAAGGAATACACAACGGGGAGAGCTACCTCCCTAGTTAAGTCTAGGAAGCCGTAAATAAGGAGTACTACTCCCTTACAATTAAAAGAGGTGAAAGCGTAGATGAGGAGTACTACTCCCTTACAACAAAGAATTATATTCCTAAACCAAAAGTTAGTGAAACTATTATGAAGATAGAACTTCATTGTACCAAAAAGAATATGCCAAGTCGCTGAAGATATGATTATAATCTGCATCAAAAGATTGAACAAAAAACCACCAGCACAATGGGGAGGGGCAGTTCTGTAAAAGTGAAATGTATGCACCGGCCAGGTGCAGAAACAACAATGAAAATGGAAGTAGTAGTGCGAATACAATATCACCAATCAGCAGAACAACAACACAAAATAGGAACTATCCTCACATACACAAACATGAGCAATAATGAGCAGACACATAACAGAGCAGAAACAACAAGTACTGTACCGGCAAGGTGCACCCTAAGCAAGTATTGCACCGGCAAGGTGCACAGGTAATGAGAGAAGCATAACAAAGCACAAACAATGAACACCGACAAGGTGCACCATAAACAAGTAATGCACCGGCAAGGTGTGCAGGTAATGCAGAGGTAAAGTAATCCAAATAAATAAGGAAATCCACAAGTAATCCTAGCATAACAAACCTGAAATTACAAGGGAGATAAAGTAAACTGGGAATCCAAACCAAAGCTACTTAATAGACATATGCACATTGGGAAGACCCATCAAGTCGAGCTTTAGTATACCTGTGAGTTTACCTTGTATTTATTCTTTGGAGATAAGTGTCAATGCATCCCCCATGCAAGCTTGGTTGGCAAGGAAGTCTGCTGCTTGATTTCCCTTTCTATATATATGTGAGCTCTTTGTCTCCATTCTGTTAAGACGAGCTCGAATTTGTTAGAGAGTATTCTGGTACATCCAACCCCCTTTAGTGGGGGAGTGGAGGAGTTGCAAGATGTACTGTGCATCCACTTCAATCCAGACTTTGGGAATCTCCAAGTCAATGCAAAGGAGCAAACCTCTAAGCAATGTCTTAAGTTCTGCTTGAATGTTAGTGGTATATCCAAGGGGCTCCTGAAAGGCCATAATGACTTGTCCCATATGGTTTCTCAAGATACCCCCAGCCCCTGAGATCCCTGGGTTTCCTTTGGATGCACAATCCGTGTTTAATTTAATCCATTCTTCAGGTGACCTTTTCCAAGAAACAAATGAGATTTGATGTTGTCTGGTAAAATGAACAAGCTGGATTTTCATAGAGCTTGCTGCACAGGCTTCTCCTTTGATGTGAGTATGTCTTAGGAGGCCAGCCCTATGCAAGGTGTGAAAGTGTCTCAAAGTTTTGCTGATAATTCTGTAGCTACTAAAAGCTTTCTCTTCATATTTTGCTTCATTCCTTGTGGTCCATATGAACCAACAGATTAACAATGGGGATCCAATTGTTGATCAGTTTCCAGACAAAGATAGAGATGGAAGGAGTGATAAGCGTCGACCAGGGTGACTTTCAGAAATGATGTGTTGGTTTCCTATCCCTGTAGTGATCCCATGTTGAGGAGGTTGTGAAGTTTCCTTGTTTAGAGAGTCTCCAGTGCATGCCGTCCTCTTAGTCCGGGCCGATAGGTGTCTCTTTGACACGAGTGATGAGAGCTTGTGGCAGAACCTGTTGGAGTTTCACCTCATCCCACTGTCCATTCGTCCCGAACCATTTGACAGGGGCGTGGATGTTTATGGAATTTCCTGTGATCTCCTATAAGCTACCTTCCAATAACCACCAGTCTTGTCAAAAGCCCGTGTCACCAGCCCCTAAGGTCCAGAAGATATTGTTGTTTGCTTTTGCCCTGATTTTGCAAAGTCTTTTCCAAATGGGAGAATTATTCTTCATGACTTTGGCAAGTGAAGGGTGATCTCTTTTACAATACTTGTCCATGGTGAAATTTTCCCACAGTGAGTTCTTTAGCCTTAGTCACCACCAAAGCTTGTGTGAAAAGGCAAGCACGATGTCTTTGAGATCTTTCGTACCAAAGCCTCCTTCACAAGTAGGATAACATAGGGTACTCCATCGTGTACAGTGTATTTTCCTGTGTTGTCTCCATCTTTTGAATGACGCCAACAGGGGAATTCAGGACTTGCAGCAAATAGATCGGCATGGAGATGGGCACGCTTTGATAAGTGTCGGCCTACTTCCTTGGGAGAGGAAGCGGTGCTCCCATCCTGCAATTTTTGAACGGATTTTGTTAATAAGATCATCATACAACATTTTGGTTTTGTGACCTTTGTACAGAGGTGCTCCGAGGTATGTAACGGGAAGTTTCTTTATGGAGAATCCCGTGGTATGAATGATCCTGTGTGCAATCACATTAGCTTTCTTTCCGGGGACGAAGAAACTTTTGGCATGGTTGATTTTTTGGCCCGAGATCTCCTCATAGTCCTCCAGAAACTGCATAAGTTTTAGAAGAGAGTTATCCTCACAATTAGTGAATAATATGACATCATCAGCATAAGCTAAGTGAGAAACTCTAATGTTACTCCCTGTCTAGTAGAACATATAAGGGTTGGAACGGAAAAGATGGTCCAATCCTCTTGAGAGAGCTTCGACTGCCAGAATAAAGAGCGCAGGGGAAATCGGATCTCCTTGTCTAAGACCCTGATTAGATTTGAAAAAACCACCTATTTCACCATTAATGAGAACTGTGAACCAGCAGTTTTCAATCAAGTTTTTAATAAGCTGAATGAAATTGAGAGAAAATCCCATATTTTCCAATATTTTCAGATTTAGGAAGCTCCATTTGATCCTGTCATACGCCTTTGTCATGTCTAACTTGATGATCAGATTTCCCTTGTTGTTCCTAGCATCGATGGAATGGACCAATTCTTGTGCAAGCAAGATGTTGTCTTCAATGAGTCTGCCTGGAACGAAGCCACCTTGTGAAGGTGAAATGAGGTGTAGGAGGTTCTGTGCAAGTTTCCTATATAGGAGCTTGGAGAGGATTTTGTTGGAAACGTTGCACAGGGAGATAGGGCGGAAGTCATTCCAAGATTGAGGTGATTCCATCTTAGGGATGAGATTAATAGTGGTGGCGGTGAAACTTCTAGGCATGGGAGTTCCTGAAAAGAAGTCTTTCACCGCATCAATGTCCTATTTGATGAAGTCCCAACATTCTTGATAGAAAGCAGAAGTGAAGCCGTCTGGACCCGCTACACTGTCCTGTTAATGCCGAAAACCACTTCTTTAATATCTTTTTCTAAAGGTGTGGAAATAACCGCATCTCTAGCTTCCTCCAATAAAGAGGGGAATGAGAACTGGGGATCATATTCCAAGTCGCGAGAACAGGCTGCAGTAAGTAGTTCTCCAAAATACACTGCTGCTGAATCCTTGATTTGATTGGGGTCCGTGATCTCTTGGCCATTGACTGAAACTCTGTGGTTCCGGGAGTGTATTCGTTTCTTTTTCACCAATGCATGAAAGAATTTAGTGTTCCTTTCACCTGCTTCTAGCCACTTGCATTACTTTTTTGTCGCCAGAATTCAGATTCAAAGGTTAAAGCTTGGATCAGCTTTGCGTTCCTTTTGTTGAGTTCAATACTGTTTGCTTCCGTAGGCCTTTTTTCAAATTGTTTTTTCATCTCAATAGCCTTGTCTTGAGCCTGTTCCACACTGCTGAAAATATTTCCAAAGGTATCTCTATTCCATTGTTCGAGGAATTCCTTGCTACGATAAAGTTTCTCCTGCAATCGATACATGCCATAGCCCACGATGGGGAGGTTCCACGAGTGTTTCATCGTGTCGAGAAATGTTGCATGCTTGGTGCACACATTGAGAAATCTGAATGATGATGGACCTCTGTTCTCTGAGTGGGAGGAAGTGATGAACAGAGGATGGTGGTCAGAGGTCCTTTTTCGGTAGGTGTGAGACGCGAGTACAAGAAAATGTATCAGTTCATTCCTTCGAGTAAAGAACTCTGTTTAATCTCCTCCAAACTCGATTGTTGGTCCATGTGAACCGTTCGCCCTCAAATCCAGCATCAATAAGCCCAATATCTAATATCATATTTGCAAAATCCCCCATATGTCCATGAATGTCCAATTGCCTTCCCAGATTTTCGTTGGCCGTCAAAAAGGTGTTGAAATCTCCTCCAACAAGCCAGGGAGACTCATCCAAAGCTAGCACATTAAGTTCTTCCCACAAGAGTCGTCTAGAGGATCTGTTGCATTTAGCGTAGACAAAGGTGCAACACACAGTTTCTGGGATGAGACCAGATGTAACTTTAACATGAAAAAATTGTTGATTGTCTCGGAGGACCTGCACATTAACAGTTTGAGACGAGAAACACCAGATTTTGTTATTTGAGTTAGTGGCGACAAAGGAAAGACCAAACATACGAGTAAAGACATACTCATTAAGCTGAACAAACGGTTCCAGGAGAACAAAAATATAAGGTTTATGTTCCGAAATCAAGTCACACAGATTTTTTTGTTTTGAAGCTTTACCAATCCCTCTAATATTCCAAAGTAAAATTTTAATCATTTATAAAAGGGTAAAAGAGTTGGACCTTGTACTCCTTTTCAGGAGTGTTTTGGGGGATCTGTTACCTTTCACCTTTTTACCTTTGGCCGTAGGGGCAGTGGCTTTGTGGGAGGAGGTAGCATCCTCGCTTGAGTTGTGTCTTTTATGCCTGCTATTTTTTGCAGACTCAAGTAGGAAGAGTTGAAGCTTTCTCATATCCTCTTGTTGTCCGGTGTTGTGTAGCTCTTATGTGGAGGTTACCGTAACAATCTCATTGTTGGGAATAATGTGAGTTTGACTTTCACAATCGGTAGCATCTGTGTCTAAGTTTGCCAACAACTAGAATCTATTGGAGATAGGTGTACTGTCGCGCTCTTCAGTGCCATCAACCTCCCTTTCCTAATTTGGTTCTGATTGCCCTGTCGTGTGGGATGTTAGTGGTTGGATTTTACTAGTGTTGGCGATTACCTGGGATTTGAATTTTTCCTTGAGCTCCATCATAGAACGGATAGCTTCTACATCTTCAAGTATCCCCTCTTTCATTCTTTCTTTGTTTGAGCTATCAACCTCCCAATTTTTATCCAGGAGAGAGGTGAGAAGAGGATCCTCATAGTCAAAATAATCTCTTTCATCCTCCAGATGAGGTTTCTGTAGTAGCGGATTGAGTTCTTACTTTTCCTTGATAGATTCAGCATTTGCAGTAGCAATTTTCCGCCCCTGATCCTTTTGGCTCGTGTAGTTGTTATAGGTCTCCTTATTCCTGCTACATTATCCCTGATCCTGTACTTCCTCAGCTAACACCAAATCATGATCATGTAATATCACATTGTTTTCAGCAGGGGTGATTTCATTGTGGTCCGGGATATTGAACACAACCATCTTACCCTTATCTTTTTCATTGGCTACATGTTTAGCTTGTTTATGCATGTTATTAGGTTGTGGTGCTTGTACAAGAGTCGGAGTGATATTCTTGGTTTTAAGCATGGACATAGTATGATCGTGTCCAACATGTTTACATAGAGCACAATATGATGGGCAATTTTCATAAATGACTGGTTGTCTAATGGTAATATCTTCAAATTCTAAAAAGACAGATTGAGTTTTAGGGGCTGTTAAATCCAATTCCACACATACACGGGCCAAGCTAAGTCTAGTTAAGTCCGCAGTAGGTTCATCCATACGCAAAGGTTTACCAACAAGTTTGGCAATGCTAAAAAGGGCCCTCTTTTCAAACAAGTGGCAAGGCAATTTCGAAAATTTAATCCAAACGGGCGCAATAGGAGATTCAATTTGAGGATTAAAAGTAGGTGTCCATTTAAAGACTCTCGTATGAAAAGTATCAAATGTCCATTCTCCCCTAAGCCACAATCGAGAATAATCTTCTTCATGCGATAAATGTATGAGAACATGCTTCACATTAATAGCACCCACAGAAACCGATCCTCTCAAGCCAAGTTTAACAATGCGATTTTTTAGGAATGTAAGGTTAGAAAATCCATGTGAGAATTTACCAACAAGAGCATGTTTCAACCGTTAAGCAAGAGTAGAAATTTTAGAGTGGGAGAAGGAAATACCTGGGTCTCCTTTGAAGGAGGAGACCGTACCCGTAGCAGCGCATTCTTCTTCTCGGAAAGTTTTTTTGGCCGCTCTGTTGGGATCAAATTGTAAGCTAGCAACTGTGTTATTTTGAACAACGTTGGAATATGTCTTCTTCGCCGGAGGGACCGCCGTTGTGGGCGGTGGTTGAGGTACAGCTATCCTTGACTCCGCTGCCGGGAGCTGATTTTCCGCCGGAGGAAGGTTGTCCGTTGAGGGGGAAGCCATCACCAACACATCGCCGGAGGAAAGGTTGGTGGTGGTCGGAGAGTGAGGAGAAGGACGGCAGATGGTGGGGGTGGCGGTTAGTACCTGCAGCTGGTCGAAAATGCGGTCACCGACATCAAATCTGGTAACGAGGGTGGCACCGCGATGCGCACAGAGAGGCGGCGCGTGCAGCCTCGTGGGTGGAGCAAATGGAGTCTGGCTGGAGGTGGAGGGTCGCTTGGAAGTGGGCAACAAGATGGTAACGTCAATTTGGCCGGAGGCCGACTGTCGGCGGAGAACGACGATGTGTGTGAAAACACACACACCAAGCTGTGTGGAGAAAAAACACGACGTGCCGGCGCGTCGGAAGGAGGAGTGAGCCATGAATCGGAGGGAGGGACGGAGGGGAAGTGTTGGAGCAGTAGCCGGCGAGAGTCGCCTGAGATGAGGTGGAGAACGGCGATTGGAGTTAGATTTTCCGATTAGGAAAGCTTACTGTTACAGTGAGCTTCAATTTTTTTCTATTTCTGTTTGAGAGAGTTTTCTTTCTAGAGATAGCCGTTTTTAATGTTAAAATTTTGATAAAGCAACATTCACAAAAATATTTCACTGAGGAAAATATATTCATATGGGAGAACATGGCAAAATTTATTTTGTAACATAAGTTCTTAAATTGGGCAGTGACTTATGATTTTTCAAATTTGAATAACAATTAAATACTGAAAATCAAATGTAATCAGAAAAATATTAAGAAAAAGGAAAACAAAAATTAATTTGAATAAAATTAATGATTTACTTTATCACTAGTAATGAACCAATAAAAAATTATCCAAGAAATATGGCAATGAAAGATATAAATTGAAACAATTATTGATGTACCCGATTAATTAAATTAAGAATTTATTCAATGAGATATACTAAGAGATTGGTATAAATTTAGTGACTAAAAAGTATATGGTTAAAAAGAAAATAATTTATCAGTGATAAGATATTTATTTTTTATGATAAAAAATAATCCTAAAATTTGAATTTTTTTTAAATAAATAAAAATTGGATTAGTATCCTAATTTAAAGGTAGAATTCTAGTATAGATAAATACTAATTTTGAAGATATGATTTTTTAGATAAATACAAATTTAACTTTTATTTAAATTATATGAGATTTCTAACCAACGAGATTTTTTCGTAACAATTAAAAATTCAAAATTATCAGAAATTAGTATTTGGTTAAAAATTAATTTAATTGCGGTCAACCATCATTTTGTTATATATATATATATTTATCTGATAGATGTAAACATTCAATTGTTTATCCATGAAAGAATTGTATTTTTAAAAAAATAATTAAATAAAACCATAAATAAATTTTCTTTTAAATATAAAAATAAGTAAATAAGTAAAAATTAAATTAATTAATAAGTATAAAAATACAAAGTATAGTGAATAAATGAATTTAAATTATTTACTAACTATTTACCTAAACAATGAGTGAGAATCTTTTGAATAAACAAATAATGGTACACTTATCTAAATTTAAATATAAGATAAATAATAATTTTTTTAAGTGGCAAAAAAAAAAAAAGAAATTCAAAGAGGTTACCGGGATATGGCAACCAAAGAAAGTAGGAATGTGTGGTTAAAAATTAACGAAGTAAATAAATACTAAAAATAATTCAAAGTTTAAAATAAAATGAGTAATTGATAAATAAATTTTAAAAAAAATAATTAGTACTGAATATAAAAATATAAAGTATTATTTAATATTAGCTTCCTCCAACTTTTTTCAAACATCTTATAAGCCCCATAAGATTAATGCAACTAGACAAAAATATCTTCATCCCTCTCTCTCTCTCTCTCTCTCCCTCCCTCACACACACACTAACTCTCTCTCTCTCTCTCACACACACACACAAATACACTTTTCTCTCTCTAAGATTTTAAGGAACTTTATTGGTAATTAATTGGGCAAATGCCATATTTAGTCTCTTAAGTTTACCTTTAGAATCACTTTAGTCCCTCAAGTTTATTTTTTGACTTTAGCATCCTTAAAGTTTAGTTTTTGTTTCAGATTGGTCCCTCAGACCATTTTTCGGCGAAAAAATGGCCAGAAAATAGGCATGTGACCGGCACATGTCTCAGCAGGCAGGGATAATTTGGACATTTTGATTTTTCTAAAAAAATAAATTAAAATCTATTTATATATAAAAAAACAAAAAGATAAAAATAAAAGAAAAAAAAAACTTAAAAGTATCAGCCCAAAAAAGCGTGAATACAGATTCACGCTTTTTGGGTTGACAACTTGAAAGGAAAAGTTTCAAGTTTCACAAACAAAACCTTAGGAATACAGATTCACGCTTTTTAGGAGAATGGTGGAACTTGTAGTGTCAAATAGAGTGATTGAGGTGTTTGCAGTTGAGAGTGGACTTGAGGGGAAAAACATTGGGGGAGAAGATAGTGAAATAGGGATTGAGGGCGATGAATTGATAGACTCAACTAAGGAAGAGAGAGAAGACAACCTAATTGATAGTGAATATGGGTTGAGTGAGGATGATTGTGAAAACCTTCAGCAGGGGCCCATGAGGATACTTGAACATGATAATGTTAATATGCTAGACGAAATGAATATTAGTGATGGTGAACAGTTAAAAGATTGTGAGTCTGATGAATTGAATAGTATACCAAGTGATGATGAAGTAGAGAGTGAGCATGTGAGATTTTACAGATTTAGACCTGAAATTGATTTTCCTGATCCACAGTTAAGAAATGGAATCATTTTCACTGATGTTGCTCAGTTTAAAGAGGCTGTTAAGGCTCACACAGTGACATAGCAAAGAAACATTAAGTTTGTTAAGAATGACAAGATCAGGGTTAGGGCCAAATGTGAGGGAGTGAATTGTCCTTGGGTTGTGCTTGCTTCTAAAATTATAAACTTAGATACTTTTCAGATCAAAACAATAAATTCTACCCATAGTTGTGGAAGAACATTGAGTAGACATAGGTTTGTCACATCAAAAATGTTGAGTAAAAACTACATGAATGACTGGAGATTGAATAGTGGGTGGAAGTTAGGAGATTTTCAGGAGAAAGTGCAAAATGACCTTAATGTGGAAGTCAACAAATCTCAGTTTTATAGGACCAAGAACAAAGTGAATGACATGATTTATGGGAAGTACAAAGATCAATACACAAGGTTGTAAGACTATTGCGAAGAACTACGGGTAACCAACCTAGGATCAACTGTTGTTCTGAAGACAGAAATGGATGAAGACACTGGTGTAGAAAAGTTTCTAAGGCTATATATTTGTTTAGATGCATGCAAAAGGGGATATCTTGAAGGATGCAGACCTGTGATTGGACTTGATAGGTGTCATTTAAAAGGACCACACAAAGGAGTTTTACTGTCTGCTGTTGGAATAGATCCAAACAATTGCATATTCCCTATTTCTTACTGTGTGGAAGAGACAGAGGACAAAAACTCTTGGGGATGGTTCCTTGAAAAGCTCCAGTAGGATGTTGGCATGTATGAACATAATAAATGGACTATCATTTCAAACAAGCAGAAGGTAATTACGATTATCAAATTTCATTCATTACATGATTCATATGAATAACGATTTTTTGTTTCCATACAGGGATTGCTACCTGCAGTTTTTATGATCTTTTTCCAAAAGTGGAGCACAGAGTTTGTGTGAGGCACATGTATACTCTAGGTTGGCATTGAAGGATATAGTATGGAAGCTAGCCAAAGCATCCACTATAAACCGGTTCAAAGCAAAGATGGAATCTCTTAAGAGTTTCAATGAAGCAGCACATGGTTGGCTTTCTGAACTGAACCCAAGACACTGGTCCAAGTCACATTTCAGGATATATCCTAAATGTGACATTCTCCTCAACAATTTATGTGAGAGCTTCAATTCTACTATTCTTGAAGCAAGGAACAAACCATTGCTTGGCATGCTAGAGACAATTCGAATATATTTGCAAAAGAGATTGCAAAGTAGAAGAGATGCAGTAGTGAGATGGCATGGACCTCTTTGTCCTAAGGTGCAAAAAGTGATTGAAAAGATGGAAAATAAGACAAGAACTTGCATTTTAACATATGCTGGGGGCTATAAATTTGAAGTAAAGGATATGCATGGTGGCCAAAATATTGTTGACATGGACATGAAGACTTGTTCTTGCCGAAGATGGGAGTTAACTGGAATCCCCTGCGTTCATCTAGTTAGTGCAATTGTCTCTTGTGGGAGAATCCCTGAGGACTATGTTCACAAATGCTACTCCATTGAAACATTCAAAAAAAAGCATATAGCTTTATCGTTAATCCTGTAAGGGGGCAAATAGAGTGGCCAGAAATGGGGAAGGGGCTAGTAGCACCAAATTCTGAGATAAGATTGCTGGGAAGACCGAAAAAATGAGAAGACAAGAACCAGGTGAACCAACCCCTTCAGCAAACAGAAGCTTGAAACTTAGCAAAGTTGGCCAGAAGACTTTATCATGCAGCAAATGTCATCGAGAAGGCCACAACAAAAGAAAATTTCCAAGCAAAGAAACTGTGGACAGTGTCACACCAGTGGTTGTTGATACAATTGGAGTGCCTGAGGGATATTCTCAAACTCCAGAAACTAGTGTTCAAGATAGACAAATAAAAAAGAAAAGGATGTGCAGTGTATGTGTAGGAGACGGGCTCTATAGAAACAAATGTCCCACTCTTCCGCCTACAAGTTCTGTAAGTACATATGGGAATTTGTTTAATTTCTTCATGAATATTGCCATATGGGAATTTGTTTACAAGTAATCTTTTTCATGATATAGGTCAATGCAAACGTGCCAGCCTCAGCAAGCCAAGGCTTGACTACAAACCCACCAAATACTTCAGCATTTACTAGAGCAAATGAGCCGGTCATGTCTCCAACTCCACTTTCTGTCAAGGAACTTGAGGCAAGGATGGGTGTTGGTGGTGTCACTTTAAAGTCCAACTTCAAAAAAAGAGGCAAAGAATATGTCACACTGACCTCCCTCCAAGCTGTAACAAGGTCAAGAGCACAATCCACTCAACAATCAAGTAATGCCATGTGAAGAGGATAGTAAATTGATGACACCTCTTTGTTGATGTAGTTCCCTCTTGTCATCAGTACTTTTATGCAGTTTCTATGGTGACCTTTTGAACTTATTTAGATTAGTTTGAATTTTGAACTATTCTCAGTGTTTGATGGTTATGTATTGTCATAGTTGGCATACTGTGAACATGTTTTTGTATCTTGACTGTTTATTTAATAGTTATGTGTCGTCATGGTTGGCATATTGTGAACAGGTTTTTGTATCTTGAGTGTTTGTTTTGATGGTTATGTATTGTCATGGTTGGCATACTGTGAACAGGTTTTTGTATCTTTTCTATTTCTTTAATAGTTATGTATTGTTATGGTTGGCATATTGTGGACAGATTTTTGTATCTTGGGTGTTTGTTTTGATGGTTATGTATTATGTTGGATTGTGTTAAGAAGTTTGTGTTATGTTAGTCATGTTGAACAATTGATTTAATATTGTATTTATTACTAAATAATTCTAGCAAGCCAACAAACAAACAAGAGATCGTCCAAGCTATGTCATGAAAGTGGAATCAATTAACGCTTGGAGTGAAAAACATGAAAAACTTTATTATGTGTTGATAATTCCAACATGTAGACACTAAGAAAGGATTAATTTGAAATTTTTACAAATTTAAGGGACTAAAGTGAGAAAGTGAAACTTAAATTGATCATTTTACCCTTCAAAATTTCAAAAATCCGGCCATTTTTTCGCCAAAAAATGGTCTGAGAAACTAAGCTGAAATAAAAACTAAACTTTAAGGATGCTAAAGTCAAAAAATGAACTTGAGGGACTAAAGTGATTCTAAAAGTAAAATTAAGGAACTAAATATGGCATTTGCCCTAATTTTTCTTGCAATTGAAAAAGAGAAAATGCTTCATTACATAATAATATATTATTATTGTCAACGAAAATAAGATTGCTATTGATTTTATATATATTGAAAAAATATAAATTCCATACATTAAAAATATGTTTAGAAATAGTCATTGCTTTAACAAAGAGCACATCAATTTATATATCATTGTTTATATTTGACTAGCATGAATTTACATATATATAGTATTTTTATTAAAAAAATTAGGTAATAATTCATCATCTTTTTATTTTTGTAAAAAATATTATATATTAAATTTTTATTTGAAGTTAAACTAATGTGTAGTATTTATGAAAGTATTTTTTAAAATATTAAAATACAAAATATGTTAAGAAATGATAACTTATTTGATTCTAATGGTAACATATCATTTTTGATCATTTTACAATTAAAGGATTTTATTAAGACAAACACTCTAACATATTATAAGATATGAAAATATTTTATGAGTAACATCTTATTTTATGCAAACACTTTAGGTGCTTATTTTTAAAATAAGATCCAAAATCTTATAAGCTCGTAAAACACTTTAAAAAAATTTAGCCAAACACCCTCTTAGTTGTAATTATTGTGATAACGGTTTACATATCAAATTGAACACTTATAGTTTTCATGGTATGACCATTTTGACTGTAAAAAAAAAAAAAAAAAACAATAACAAAATATAGACAAGACTCGATAGAAGAATGCAAAGGACAACAACAGTAAAATTCTTCTTTTTCATCCCAAAAAAGTGATTAATGAAAGTGTTCAATTTTCGTATTTTAAGTCATTTTTAACAAATTATAACTCATTCAATTCAATATCTCTAAAAGAAAAATTAAGAAAATACCTTTTATAATTTTCATTAAAATTACTATATAAAGGTAATTTAAATTATATTACAATAAATTTTTTTCAATCTTATAAGCATATGTACTTAAATATTTATTTTACAGTCCCAATTTAAATTGAAACTGTTTTTTCATGCCCTGGCACGGATTTTATACTAGTATGTCATAGAATTTGAATGTTAGCGGGAACATGATGACAAATATTCATATTAAATAATTTTCCATTTTAACAATTTAAATTTTTAGATAATGCGATCATATAAGATTCCACAATTAGATAAGGGATAGGTCATTAATTGAAATTTTAGCGTTAGTTTTTTTTTTTTTAATTAGAAGCGATGAATTTTATTAATCGAAAGTAAATTGATTACATTCAGTCCTGTCGGCTATCAATAACATAGACAATTACAAACAATCAAATCAATAATATCACATAAACTAACATCTAACTATTATAGCAGCAAATTATACTTACTATACAGTAGAAATAACATCAACCAACACAGGGGCTCGAACCAATTATCTCTAAGATCATGAGACCTTAATTTCGTCAATTAAGCTAGCCTTCCTAAACTGAAATTTTTGCGTTAGTCTTGATTGGGACATAAAGAACCTGGACAGACAACTCATCCAAATATATGTTGCAATTAGAACCAAATTAGAATAGATGTCGATTTGTGTTTGAGTGTGAATGTGAGTGTTGTGAGTGTGAGTGTTACTTTTCTCCAACACTTTTCAAAATTGAGTGCCAACCGTCACAATGACCACCACCAATGTTTATTACACCTATCCTTATTTATTTCTTTCTTATGATTGCTTTTATTTATTTTGTGGCATGAGAGTTGATGTCACTTGAATAATTAATTGTACCTTATTTTGATTATTTTATTTGGCTGAAACTAATATTTATTTGAACAAGACCTCAAATCATATAGAAATATGGGTGCAATTATTTTTATTTTGTAATCAACTGCAGATTCCATATGGAATCAAGGGGCGGAAGATAATAATTTATTTTTCAACTTTGTTTCATTCTAATTTAAGTTATAATTTTTTATTTTTTTTAAGCAAACTGAACTCAATTATTGACATTGTTGAGAGCAGCACTCTATCTTTGTCTCTTAGCATTCATTAATTATTATGTCTTTGTATTTCCACAGGTGGCCCATCCACCTATTTGCTTCCCTTTTAAAGTTTTGCAAAATTTAAGGATAATGATGCACTCCTAAGCACTACCTAATTGGTCACTGTCAGTTGCATATTATCCAAACTATCCAAATTAAATATGTAAAATAATATCAATTATGATATAATAAATCATAAACTCATTGAAATACTACAAAAGTGAGGATCATAATTTTTTTTGTTTTCTACTTTGTTATTTTTTAGAGGCTATCTATGAAAAAATAAACAAAAATTGAATTCTCATTAACTTTTTTTTTTTTTTTTAATGATTGGATGATAGCATTAATTATGAATATCCGCAATGAGGAATGCTGTAACAAATGCCGGTGTAAGAGAGTCTTCGGACAAACTTCCACAAGCCATTTTAGCTGGCTTATTTCCGATCCTATTAACAAATGAAAATGAACACGACTTAAAACATAAAGAATTGGAAGATTTACTCCAAAATCAGGCCCGTGTGGGAGAAATCAACAGTGTCTCGAGAAAGCATTTGAATAATAGGGAGTCAGTTCCCGTCCACTATGATTTGGTGCCCTCAATTTTTTCTTTCTAGATATAATGTCGGCAAAATTATACTTTTGGTCCCATAAGACTAGGGGGTCAATATTTTTAGTCCCGCGCTTCCTGAAATGATCAATTTAGTCCCAAAATTGGGAATTTTCGACACTTTTGGTCCCGCGCTTGCTAAAATGATCAATTTAGTCCCAAAATTGAGAAGTCGATACATTTGGTCCCATTAGACGATTTCCATAAAAAATATTAACGGGAAATGTCTCGCCGTTAGTGGGACCAAATGTGTCGAAAATTCCCAATTTTGGGACTAGATTGGTCATTTCAGGAAGCGCGGGACCAAAAGTGTTGAAAATTCTCAGTTTTAAGACTAAATTGGTCATTTCAGAAAGTATAGGACCAAAAGTGTTGACCCCTCAATTCTATGGGACCAAAAGTGTTATTTTACGTATAATGTCTGTTGTGCTGCTAATAATTATGCTAGCTCCGTGTTATTGCGTGTTGCAAACTTCCCATATCACTTAAACTGCCAAATTTGTGTATACTGCAACACTAGATTACCAAAGGGTATTATTTAGTATACACTGGGAAATAGTGTCCTGAAACAACGTACGGACTAGGTTGAAATTCCAGTCATGGGTTGCTTCAAATTGATAATAGACTGAAAAAATAATCAAATTATTCGATACTCGATTAAAATCGATCGATAAAAATTCATTTGAACTTAATTTGTTAAGCTTAACAAACCAAACTTGAACAAAAAAAATTGTTCGGCAAACTTCTGAACTTGGCTCGAGCTCGATTCGATTAGTGCAAAAATAATAAAATATACTTAAAAATATCAAATTACTCGAATTCGATTCGTGTTTGATCCAATTAAAGCTCGTTTGAGCTCGATTAAAATAATAATCAAACTAAATTTAAACACAACTTTTAAAGCTCGATAAGAATTCAAACAAGCTTGAACAATAATGTGTTCGCCTCGACTCGAATCATTTACACCCCTACTTGATAAGAGTTGTGACTGAAACCTCTCTCCAACCCTGTTCTAATGGGGTAATTGGGGCAAAATATTTTTTTGATCCCCTAAAATTAGGGCATTATTTATTTTGGTACCACAACTTAGGTAGGTGGCTGTTTTAGTTCCATAAAACACTTTTTTCAATTTTTTTGGTCCCAACACATGACATTTTGGGAACAAAAAAATTGAAAAATGTGTTTTGTGAGACTAAAACAACCACCTATATTTGGGACCAAAAAAATTGAAAAACGTGTTATATGGGACTAAAACAATCATCTACCTAAGTTGCACATGATTTTTTTGGACTAAAAAAACTAAAAAACGTGTTTTATGGGACTAAAACAACCACCTACCGAAGTTGTGGTACCAAAATAAATAATGCCCTAATCTTACGGAACCAAAAAAATATTTTACCCGCGTAATTGATTTAAAGGATAGAGGACACAATTTATGTAATTGACTTTTTGTAATTTATGCAATTTATTTAATTTATGTGCTTACATTGGATTACTTGAATTTTTTGTGGGTCAACACTTCTAATATTTACAAAGTTTGTGCAAAATGATAAATTGCAACACAAATAAAATTAAAGAAGGAAAGATTATTTTTTGTGAGAGATGATAGAAATCACCTATATTTGCTCTAATTTCTTTCAACTTTTTATTTTAGCTCTTAATAGTAGTTATATTCCAAAAAATGATACCAAGCACAAAGGGCGCCAATTTTTCCTTCAATTTGAAAAAATTAACGGCCAAATGGCCATCTCCGTTAAAAAACTAACGAAAAAACAGACGAAGACGAAAACTACTAATTTTTATAAGTTATAAGACCAAAAGTATTAATCCCGTAAAGAATGGTACTAAAAATAAAAATAGCCTAAATTATGGGACCAAAAATACTATTTCCCCAATAGGTAAATATACAATTAAACGGACAATGTTATTATTTAATCAAATAATATAATATTAATCATTAGAAGTAGATTATTCAAAATAACCTTCATCTTAAATTCTCACTCACTCTCTCTCTCTCTCTCTCTCTCTCTTAATCAGAGTTTGCAGAGTGTGTTGTGATTATGGGTAGCTCTTAAAATCGTTCCACTGAATGGGCTCTTTGCTTTGTACAGGCATTAATTTTCAGTAATGAAGTATTTCATCGCTTTTTCTTTAAAAAAAAAAAGGTACATTTGGATAAAAAAAAAAATTTGAATTGGAGGAAAGAATTAGAAAAAAGATTTCAAATGTCTACATATTAAGAAAATTTGAAATTCAACAACATTTCAAAAATTATAAGTTAAAACGAGAGTCGCAAATTTTTAAATTCTTATAGTTACTAAAAGATATTTTAGGGTAAATTACATTTGAACCCTTCAATCAAGGTTAAGTCAAAATACACAGGCGCCTTCTACTTTTTATAAAATTACAAATACATTTTTGAGATTTGAATCATAATTGTAATTATATTTCTTATTTTGTGATTTCATAAACAAGCGATGAGGTACATTATACTAATATTCCCTCAAAGATGTACACTATTATCCGTAGTCAATTTACTGTTTCATGTCAATAATAGTTCTTTTCTTTTTCTTCTTTTAAATTCTCAAAACTTCTTGATAAAAAAAGATGTTAGGGGTTGATAAGTTTAGTCCACAGTAATGAAGGTTTCGTATTAGACCATCTAATTGCAGTGGGGCCTCTATTGATGAGAGTGAACAATTCACTAATTGTGATAAAATAATACAGAGTAAATTATATTGATATCCACTAATTTTAGATTAAAATACATAAATATTTTCTATTTTTCATAAAGTTACAAATTCATCCATTAAAATCATAGTTATATTACAATTAATTCCTTTATTCAGAAGCAAAACTCACATAAACACCCCCTCAAAAAAATTACACTAACACTTCTCAGGGGTGTAATTATAATATTATAAAAGTCAAAGAATATTTGTATACTTTGGCTTAACCTTTGGAGGTATCCATCTAGTTTACCCAATAATATAATCATAGTAATAATATTCAGATTAAACAGACATTAATGTTGCTTTCTGGATTATCATTAATCTATTCCGGACACTTTAATCATCCGCCCAAGGTTCTTGGACGCATATAATATATAAAGATTAGATTATTAATCAAAGGTTTAGTGCTTGAGGAATCTGGTTTGTGGAATTCTTAATAAACTAAACTGTTAATGTGTTTTTTCAACATGGAAGCTTAATGATGGTTAGAGGTTCTTTTCTCTACTTTATAATATAGGTAGAATTATTTCCTTTATTTATTTTTTACTTTTAAGAGAATGTATGATATTTTTGTAGGGATGAGAACAAGTCTAAAATCATTATTTTTATTGGGGATATTTATCGTATCTAAAAAGCAGGAGAGCATTGATCTCTTCCACGTGAAGATAAAAACAAAATTTATTACCAATAAATATGTTCCATACAATTTTGTAAACTTGTTTAGTTTTAAGAATAATTACTTATATTTATGATATACTTTTTTTAGGGAGAATTACGATTTTGATTTTCATACTTGACCGTTTATGCAATTTTGGTCTTTATACTATCGCTCTTGATAATTTTAGTCCTCAAACTTGCTATTTTTTTAACAATTTTTATCCTTGTCGTTAGTTTGGACGTTAAAATAGACGGAAGTTGGAGTTTGAGAAAAATGGCCCTTTCATGCCTGTTGCTTAACCTGTTCATTATATACCTTAAATAATTTATTTTTTACCATTTTTATTTAAGTAGAAGCTTTAGCGGAGAGAGATTTAAAAGAAAGAATGACAAGATCACACCCATAAATTTCAACTTGAATTTGTAACTAGTAATTAACTCCTCCAATTTCTCCATCATTCTTCTCATGTCGTCTTTTTTTGTGGCACTTCCTCTTCTTTGGTCTTGTACATTTTGACTTCGTCTTTCAATTTATTTACTCTTCTTAATAATTCAGGGATTATCAATTTTGAATGCTTACAGATTTCATCATCCCACCATTCGAGTAATCCATAGAATCCCTTTTCTAAAATAAAAAAATAACATAAACATCAACAAAAAATCAAAATTAATTCCAACATAATAAGTTGAACATTTTGAAAAACTTATACCATAATTTGGGCAAGCATAGTATCTTCTACCTGGATTACGAGAAGTCCATGATGTTAACAGTGGAAGCTTAAATCCACAATTGCAAAATGATGGAAGCTAATTTTGTGAAGAGTTACAAGACTGAGAAGAAAAGTTGTTGTTATAACTTGAACAAATTTTTTCCTTCAAATCTCTCCTTTAAAGCTTCTAAATGAACAAAAATGGTGGAAAATTAATTATTGAAGGTATATAATAAAGAAGGCAAGTAACAGGTGGGAAAGGACTGGCTTTTTCCCCTTAAACTCCAGTTTCCGTCTATTTTAATGTTCAAACTAACGACAAGGACGTAAATTGTCAACAAATGACAAGTTTGTTAACTAAAATGATCAAAGGCGATAGTATAATGACCAAAAATGAATAAGTGGTCAAATATGAGGACCAAATTTGTAACTCTCCCCTTTTTCCGACAAAGAGGAATCAAAGTGATGTAATTTGATTTTTTTCTCGACGTCCGTTTTTCTGTTCCCCGACTAAAATCATGAACCAAAGTATACATTGATTTCGATAATTTTGTTATAATTTTCAAATTTCTTTATGATTAATACTTTTTCAAAAGCAGAAATCATCGCAAACACTTGGATGGAATCCAAGCCCATTTTGAGTGGATGCCAAACACGCCTTAATACTTGATGATACAAAGCATAAGAGTAGATAAGTTGTTGGGAATTGGGGTCCATTGTTCTCCCACTTCCCAAAACTACTAATGATCGTACAAAGGCAAGGACAAGATTCGAGAGCCTACTTATCTATGTGGGCTCCTTTTTAACTTTTTCCCTCCAATATCTCTCTTTCTCTTTTTATTTTTTTAGTTTATTTTAAAGTGATGTTTAATACTTTGGTGCTATTTTATTATTGAAAAATTGCAATAAATTTTCGTGTGG
Source organism: Sesamum alatum (assembly GCA_034509735.1). Lineage (NCBI taxonomy): Eukaryota > Viridiplantae > Streptophyta > Magnoliopsida > Lamiales > Pedaliaceae > Sesamum > Sesamum alatum. Next base: position 23,566,079 of record JACGWO010000003.1, read on the forward strand.
TTTGATATAATTATATATATGATCTTATTGTTTTCAAAATGATCAATACCCCATAATTTAACGGTCATTTAAAACTAATTCAATTTGTTAGTCTCCGTTATGTTTTTATATTTTTTGTGATGAAACGATCAAATGGCCTTGTTGAACTTGATTTATAATTTTTACTTGTTATTTAAAATTTTCTTTAATCTTTAATGGACTAAGTGGATAATTTTTCTATAATTTATCAATTTTTTTTTTCATTCTACTCGTTTGATTTATTATATTTTTCTCAATTGTTTTTATAAAGAAAAAACAAACAGCAAAAGCAAAATTGACAATTTTAAAACTTCGTTTAAGAATGATATAATTTTTATCAAATATCAGAAAATATATATAAATTTTTAAATAATAAAAAAATATTTATATTTATACAAAACACCGTACAAACGGAAACCATCTACCTGGAGAAAGGATCTTGGAAATTCAGCTCATCTTTTAGAGGTGGAAAATAAAAGCAATTTGAATGCTTATAAGCACAAAAGTAGAAAATGGAGGCAGCATCTTTGACGAGAATGCAAAACGTGGAAAATGCTGACCAATTTCGATTAAAGAAAATATCTTTTTAGGTTTTGGAATTTATATGGGCGGTTGCATAAAATAAAAACAAACACTGAAATGAGAATCAGTGAGAAAAAAATAAGATATGGCCGGTTGATTGTGATTGGTCAGCGTTTCTTCTCATTTCAATGAGCAAAAAGAAAACATGAAATGAGTTTATCACTACAAAAATAATTAAGTTTTTACTACACTATAAACAATCATCATTTAAAAATTATGGTAAATCAATACTATTAATCACAATAAAAAAAAATCAAAGCAAAAAATTAAATTTTTATCATGATTGATAATATTCGCCATAATTTTTAGCCATAGCTGTCATGATTTTGACCACCGCTAATGTTTGACGACACTTGTAGAAACAACAGCTAATGGTTGTTGCAAAGCCGTGGTTAATTTGTATTTATCACGACTTTTTTTTTTTACGATAGTAATTAACTATAACGAAAAATTATTTTTTTTTTCTAATGTATGGAGATGGGATTTTTTATGAGTATTTTGAGAGAGAAAAGTGTAATAATGATAGTTATGTGAAGTATGAAATATGTTAGCTAAGAAAGAAAATGTAATAATTATAGTTGATGTGATATGATCTCTTCTTGAGATGATAAATATTTTCTCACTGCACAAACAAATTAATAAACTCTTTGTTCCATTTACTTTCTATTATTAGGTTGTGTAGGTAGTCCAATATACTCAAGTAATGTATTTACTTTGCATTATGGCGGTCCATTTTTAATTTAAAAGCCGGATACTAATTACTATTTGGTTGCATAACTCAACCCAACTATTTAGGAGGGTTGAGTATTTGATAAAAAACCAAGCACTGAGCTTATGCGTGCGCAATCATGGAACAAAAATTGAGAGCTTGAAGAAGAGATCTGTTTATTTCTTGAATAAGTTGCTATGAATGAAGCAAAGATTCTTTTTATACATATTATCTTCGGTAACTGAGTTAGAGCTCTTTTATAGAGCCTAAATACAAGAGTTAACCGTTGATAACAAACTAACTTCTACTAACCTACAAACAATTTAACCAACTAAACTATAAACAACTAACCTAACTGCTACAGTAAATACAGTGTTAGTGTAAAACTAAGAAGAAACATTTTAGCATCTTTTGTCACTTATAAAGGTGTGCTATAGAATATAAATGCTAAGCCTGATAGAGACGTCTTTGCCTGATAAAAACATCAATGACCTATACATATGCTGAACACATCAAAGAGATGAAATGCATCTTCTTCAACTCACACACGATTTCTCCAGTCCTTAGCTGTTTGAACAAAAATGGCTAACTTTCACTCTTTAGAAATTGTGCAACCTCCATAATGCCTCTATAATGCATGCTTTCATCCCCCTCCCCCCCACCCCCCAAGTTGGACTTGGTGTCATATCCACAAAGCTTAACTTGGTTTGTCAAGATTGGGCTCACGATGGTCTTGGTAAAATCATCTACCTACCAACTACAACTTTCAAGGAATATGTTTGGGAGCTATGAAACCCGCTTTGTATTTATCCCTCACTAAATGGCAGTCTATCTCTGAGTGTTTAGTACGTTCATGGAAAACTAGGTTCACCACTATGTGTAGCACAACTTGGTTGTCATAGATAAAGGGATTAGGAGTAGGCACTTCCACTTTGAGATCAAGGAGCAAGTTGTACACCCAAGTCAGTTCACATGCTATAGTGCCCATGCTCCTATATTCTGCTTCAGCTGTGGATCTCGAGACCATATTCCACTTCTTTGTCTTTTAGGAAATCAAGGCTAGACCCAAGGAGATGCAGTAACCAGCTAGTGACCTCCCACTATCTGCACATGCTCAATCAGTAAGGAAGAACAACCCTTTAGTTGTAGTTCCTTTAAGATACCTGAGCCAATGAAGAGTTGCATCCCAATGTTGTTGGCAAGAATCTCGTAAGAACTGACTAAGCTGCTGAGAGGCATGAGAGATGTCTGCCCTGGAAAAACTTAAATACATCAACCCTCCAATAAGTCTTTTGTAGGATTCTAGCCTTGTAAGTGCATTTCCTTCCTCACTGCAAAACTTGATTCCTGCAGGCAATGGAGTGGTTGTTATCCTAGCCAGCAGCAAGCTTGCATTTTCATCTGTAATGAGGTCCTTGATATACTTAGTTTGTGTCACTGCAATCCCTTCTGCAGACCTTGCTATCTCCAAGCCTAGGAATACTTGGTAACTCCTAAGTAGATTCAGGAGGCAAAGATTCTTGATCATCTAAGACTGCAGAAGTAGGATACGTCATAGGATCTAGGTGTCCACCTGCATATGGAAAGAATTCCTCATGGAAAGCCACATCTCTGGACACAAGAAGGGTATATTTTTGTAGTTCAAACAATCTACAGACCTTATGGCCCGATGTGTATCCAAGAAAGACTCATTTGGTGGCTTTAGTGTCAAATTTTCCTTTATGAGGCATGTTGTTTGTAGCAAAACTCAAGGTGCCAAACACTCTAAAGTGGGATTAGTCTGCAAGCCTTTTGTATAAGAGCTCATAAGGTGTTTCCACTTTAAAATCTGTGTAGGAAACCTGGTAACGATGTAGATTGCAGCAAGGATGGCCTTAGAACAAAACATGCCGGGGAGGTTTGCTTGAAACATTAAAGCTTTGCTAACCTAAAGAAGGTGCTTATGCTTCCTTTCAACCAGCCCGTTTTGTTGTGGGGTGTAGGTGCATGTTCTTTGGTGTATAATACTCTCATTTTGCATGAAATTTTGATAATCTTTACTAAGAAACTTTACACCATTTTCAGCCCTTCTAGTTTTAATTCTTTTTTCAAATTGTGTGAAGACCATTTTGTGAAAAGCAGTCATAATAGAAAGAATTTGAGACTTATGCTTCATAATGAAGGTCCAACTACTTCTACTATGATCATCCACCAATGCTAACATGTATATGCAATGAGGTAAGGAGTGTTGGTTATAATGACCCCATATGTCCACATGCACAAGATAAAATATATTTGTAGATAAAGAATGTCTGGTAAGAAAAGTAAGTCTTTGTTGTTTAGCTAGATAACATATTTCACAAAGACCTATAGATGTTTTATCGACTCAAAAAATTTAAATGATTCAGTACAAGGGTAGAGGTGTGTCCTAATCTCCTATGTCACAGATTCATGTCTACAGTGTTTACATTGAGTCCTAATGCTTGGCTTCTCACAATGCTCAATAGTATGTTTCTTGAAAGAGTTTTCATCCGCAATGTATAGTTTCCCTATAAGCTTTCCCACAACCATAATTTTCTTAGTCTACCAGTCCTGCAACACACAACACATTTGATAAAATTTGCACCTACTATATGAAGAATCACATAGTTTACTGACTGACAACAAGTTAAACTTTAGAGTGGGAACATGCAATAGATTGGTAAGTATTAACTTATTAGGCAGTTGGATGTTCCCTATGGTATCCACATCTTGCTTTGAGCCATCAACAAAGTTCATGCAGGCGTTAGGCACATGTTTATTGATGCAGTGAAACACTGAAATACTATTACATGTGTGTGAAGTTGCATCGTTATCAATGATCCAAGAATGTAAAGAATGAAATGCAGAATTCACAAGGAACTTACCTGCAAAGTCATCAAATTCATTAAGAACTGAACCATTAGAAGTCTCTGCACCATTTCCCCTCAATATCTTCCTCAGCTCAGTCCTAATGAACTCTGAAATCGCCTCTTCATCTACCACATTCTGAACTGATTCTTGTTGAAGATTCTGACTTTATTTACTGGTGCTGGCCACTCATTTTTTCCTTTGGTCCATGCAAGCCCTGTACTAGTCCGGATAGCCATGTATCTCAAAGCAATTTCTTTGAGATGGCATGTCTTGTCTGTTGCTGCCTTCTTTTTCTAATGGTTCTTAGCAAGATCCCTATGCCTGGATCAGCCTCTTTCACCTGCATGACCATATTTTGTAAAAAATTTAAAACCACTGAACTTATTTCCCTTCGCTTCTCTACACACAACACCATTGCATATGCCTTAGTGACACTGGGAGAGGCTCCATCACCAATATTTGATTATGCACATGGTCATAGGAGTCACTAAGTCGCATCAAAAAGTGCATGAAACTAACCCTTTAGAAGCACCACAACTAAAGAAGGAACTGAAATCAAGCAAGCCAATTCATCCCACAATTTCTTGAGCTTGCTCAAATAAACTGAGACTGGGAGTGTTCCTTGAGCAGCTAAGGCTATTTCCCTTTGAAACTGGTATATCATAGGGCCATTACTTACTGCAAATGTAGCTTCTAGCTCTAACCAAAGGTCTCTGGCCGTATCAATGTAAATAAAGGACTTAAAAATATCTTTGGACAAATAATTATGAATCCAAGAATGAACAAGCAATCTGCCCTGGTCCATTCCTTAACAGTTTCAGCAGGCTTGGGGTTCTTCCCATTGATAACCCCAGTTTCATTTTAGCCCCAAAGGCTATCTTGATGGAGCGGCTCCAAGGGAGGGATTTCGAGCCATCCAGCAGATATGAGACAAGGCTTGCCCCTGGATTGTCAGAAGCTTGGACTCTCAAGAGCTCCAAATCTATACTAGCCTTTTTTTTTTTTGTTTTCTTTTTTTGTGGGCCTCGCCATGGATCAAGTTGTTATCTAAAAGGACTAGGCGCAAGAAAGTGTTTGTAAATAGAGAGAAAATAGCAAAGGCCATTAGTGAATGGCTCTGATACCATGAGGATAAACCAAGCACTGAGTTTGTGTGTGCGCAACCACGGAAGAAATGTTGAGAGCTTGAAGAAGGGAAATGTTTATTTCTTGAATAAGCTTCTATGGATGAAGTAGAGATTATTTTGATATATATTATCTTCTGTAATTGAGTGAGAGACCTTTTGTAGAGCCTAAATACAAAAGTTAATAGTTGATAACGAATTAACCTCTACTCACCTACAAACAGTTTAAGCAATTAAACTATCAACAACTAACCTAACTGCAATAGTAAATAAAGTGTTAGTGTAAAACTGAGAAGAAACATTTTAGCACCTTTTGTCACACATAGAGGCGTGCCACATAATATAAAGTACTAAGCCTGATTAAAATGTTAATGACTTATAAAGGTGGTGAACACAAAGAGATGAAATGCGCCTTCTTCAACCTCGCACTATTTCTCCAGTCCTTAGTTGTTTGAACAGAAATGGCTAACTTTCACTCTTCAGCAATTGTGCAACCTCCATAATGCATGCTTTCAATATTCAGTCCAAGCAGCCTAAGTAAACATAGTATAATTAATATAGAGCTTGTTCTTTTTATCTTGTCACCTAAATAACTCATATCATAAAGTAAATAGGCAGGGAAGTGCAGGTGGAATATAATATGCATAACAATTATACATAGCATTTGCCCTTTTAAATAACAGATCATGCGCGAAACTTAGAATATGTGCAAGACGGGATAAGAAAATTATACCTTATGCACTCCAATTGATGTAGACGGGTATGTGAAACACTTCCAAGTGTTATCTAACCATGATAAGCTGTCTTAGGCTCGCGAAGCTCCAAGCTTCCTGCTCTAGCAGTATCCACACTTTAGATGGTCACCAACATTTGAATTTGACTCTAGTCTACACCAGACCCTTGCATCTTCGATTCCTTTGAGAAACCAAGATTCAATACACCTTTGTTATTGTGTATTGGGAGCAGAATTTCTACCACTTAAATGTAGAAAGATAGAATTTATTTTGTTGGGACAAAGGAGATGTAAAACCCTAGATAATTTGAGAGGAGGGTAGCGTGTTTTTCTTTTGGAGTGGTCGATAATTTTGATGATTCATGAAGTATCTGGTTGGCCACACCACCCTTTAAATAGGCGAATTCCTTCTTCATTAAGTAGGAGAGTTTTTGGATGAGTTTCAATTAGAGTCATGTTGGGGTAGTGCCCGACATGCCTACTAACTGTTGGATGCTAGCTAAGTAGCACACTTTGATACCATGTGCATAACATTTTTATTTATATAACATCAAAAATAAATGACATTCTTTATTCACATTTGTACTTATAAATATATCTTCATAATAGAACGAAGTACCTAGGCCATTCATGACTATAACGCATGGCCATGCATATAATGGAGATCATGAAATATGCGTTTAAGGTCTTAGCTTTAAATATTCCAAGCCAAAGATCAATAAGATGTGGATATAATTGATCCCATGGAGGTTTGCTCACATGACACATGCCTTTAGGGGAACGTCTTGTTTCATAGACGTTGATGTAGAGATACTAATGTGTGTGAGAGGGTGCTTGTTAGAACCAAAGTCCACTGAACGGCTCCATAGAAATTTTTTTATTGAAGTGACGTCGAATTAAGATTTCCCGACGCGATATTGCAAGATTAATCCTTAGACTTTTGGTACCATTGTGTTCTTATATTAGATCCTATGGGCTTTGATTTATCTCCATGGTCATTGAGGCGATCATGAAGAGTATATTTTGGGGTACAAGCCCATCTAATATGAAGATCAATGAGTGCCTCACCGAAGGATTCATCAACCTACCTTAATGAGTTAGAGATCTCCTATGCTCTTTACCATTTCTTAATTAACAAGTCCCTGGCCAAGGCAAAAGGGAATTAGGCATAGGGTTTTCTAGGTTTATCATCTTAACCAAGAACCGAAAGAAAGTGATGCATAGACATTGAGTCGTCAACTAAAAATCCATGCCTTGGACTCAATTAGGAGATAATTGATGAAAGGACCTTACTTGCATGACACTCGCTGTCTAAAGGTTCGCCACCTTCACATAGAGATAGGTCTTCGTGATGTGCTATTAGACGCCAACTATAATTAATCATTTTTTGGGACTTAAGGTGTTAATTTCAAAATAATTTAATTAATATGAATAATTAAATTTGATAATTCACAATAGTTTTGAGCCTATGATTATCCTTGGGGTGAATTTAAGGGGTGACACACTTACTTGAAGGCGAGCATCCCCAAGTAAGTGTTTGGCCTCTTAGGTTCACCTAAGTGATAGTCATGGGCTCACAACTATTGTGACTTGTCAAATTTAGTTAATCACATTAATTAAATTGTCTTGAAATAAATATTTAATTCCAAGAACCTATTAATCATGGTTGGTGTCTAGCAAAATTCCATGAAGTCCTATCTCTAGGTGAAGGTGGTGAACCTTTAGATAGTGATTAACATACAACTGAGGCCCTTTCTTCTATTATCTCCCCATTAAGTCCAATGCATGGATAGTGAGAATTAAGTGAGGCGAAACCTTGTTGACTTAATGACTATGCATCACTTCCTTCCTTTTCTTGTTGAAAATGGTTAGCATAGAAAATCCTACGCCTAGTTTCCGTGATACCTTGGCGAAGAATTTGAAAGGATCGGTATAGCCCCGGGAATCATATACACAACGGAAATTAAAAAAATCAAAACATGGAAATAATAAATCATGTAGGGATCAAATCTCTTTTTCCAGGCGTTCAACACTAATTAAATTTAAATGAACATACAAGTGGCTAGATGAGAAAATCGAAAATGGAAAAAGAAATGTAACTGTAGGTTTATCTTTAAACAGTTAAGAGTGTTGTTCCGTTTTCTCCTTACGATTTTCATGCAAGAATGAAAGCAAGCTCTCTCTACTTTGTCCACACCACAGATTCATACACAATACCTACTAAAGATCAATGTGTGCTAGACAAGAAAATTGAAACAATGACTACCATTAATTAGTATAATTATTTCTTTTCTATGTTCTTTGCTTTGCAATACTTGCAAGAAGAACAAAAGATTAGAGAATTATGGAGAGTGGACTCGGCCAAGAGAGGGAGAGAAGCTAGAGATGAAAAGTATTTTTAATTGTTTCTCAAAACAATACACTTATATGCACACTACCACTTACATATTACATCCAACAAAACTTTCTCTTCATGCATGTATATTTATTAAGTTGTGGCCGAGTGCGAGAAGAAAACAACACCCCACTTGGCCATCTCTGGCATCGTATCAATCACGAACTAATTAATTAAGGATATTAGTTATTTAAATCCAATCCAAGTAATTCAATCTTGTTAATTTAATTGGACACTGCCAATTTCAATTAATCATCTTAATTAAAACTTGGCCCATCACATGGACTCTCCATTAAATAATCATATCATTTAATTTTTAGAATTAATTTGAACATTTCAAACTAATCATTTTCTTCTAAAATTAATTCATAACTAATTTTAATAAATCTGTAGTGATTTGTGTGTGTCTCTATAGGTCCACTTTCAGCTAGACTTGAACTTGTATCATACATAATTTAATTGGCAAACACTTTGCACTATTAAATTATATTTAGGTTGAATTACAATGGCATCCCCCGAGGTTTGGCACGAATACCTTCTCATTGTTTCAAAAATTACAAATACCCATATGAGATTTGTAATTTTAACCAAGAGCCTAAAATGGTCCATTTTGCCCTTGATATTTTTTTTAAATTTTAAAAAAATCAACCAAGACAAATTATATTATTGCTCATCTGTGTAAAAAAACGTATGAAACCTCTCTATGCACATTTTTGTCCAAAAAAATTAGACAGACATTTTGGTCAGTTCACCCATAAAAATAGATGAAAGTGGGTTATTTGTTAGACAGTTACAAACCTCAGGGGGTATTTGTAATTTTGAAACAACGAGGGGGTATTCGTAATTATACCAAACCTTAGGGGAGGTCATTGTAATTTATCCTTATATTTAATTAATGAATCTTAATTAACACTTAATCCAGAAGTAGTTATTACTATGGGTGGCCGTCTACCAACAGTCTATATCACTAGAAATATGTGAAGATAGCGTGAACCTGTTGGTTCCCGAGTGCATCTGGATATGGTCATCTACCAGCCATCTCTTAGTCTTAGTTCAGGGCATAGAATTATATAATGGTTTTCATCCCAGACCATGCAAAGTGTATCAACTCTAAATTCGTACCTTTAACTACGTGTACCATACAGATACAATCCTTCCATCAAGCTATCTCCCGCTCAAGTTTAGGGTACAAAATTCTAAATCAGTTCTCATACTTAGATATCTATGGACCCAGTCTTAACGATATTTTTCATTAATCGACATTGAAAACTATTTTCTTATTTGATCAATAGTTGTGACCACAGATTTCTAGAAATTAACACAGTCCAGAGGCCATAGGAGATTGCATCATTTCATGATGGGTAATTGATTCCTTCTTGGATTGCACGAACCTCCATGTATGTTCTGACTGCACATGTGGAGAGCTTTTGGTGACCACTCAATACCACAGTCACATCAGCTAGGACCAAGATACATCAACCCCTTACACAAGGCTATTGTGGCTCCTCAGGTTGGAGGACTAGTTTTCATACTATTGTAGTTAAGGAGTTCTATTCATACCATCTTGCCGCACAGACTTTCATATGATAACTCCTGTGAGTCAATTTAGTGAACTTAACAACTGACTAGTTAAGCACCCACTAAAGTGTAGAAACATAACACATCTGTCATCAATGAAATGTGACACCCATCACGTGAATTCATCACTTAGTGAAAGTCTCTATAGAACTCCTAAATGCCAATCCTTGAGGGTTATCGACTTGAAATATTTCTGAGCAACCCTCGAAATTTGATTTTATAGTCGTTATCAAATACGCGACCTAATTGTATTGGTTTTACTGATTTGTGGGCTTTACTCGTTAAATGCAGTAATAACATATAATATAACACAACACAGATGATTAAAGAATAAACTATATTCACGATATTTAATATTATATCGAATAAAATCATTAACAGTAGATTACAAAACAATCAACTAATTGAATTTCTGGTCACCTACACTAACAGGAAGGGCAGGGAGGGTAGGGATTTCGCTTTGACGACAAGGGGGGAAAGGGGCGAGCACAGGTGACGGGGGTAGGACGAGGGAAGGCGTAGTGGTGGTTGGGGGGAGGGGCGCAACGGCGGCGGGGGAAGGGAGGGTGCGGGGGAGGAGCAGTTTGCTAGGACGACAAGGAGGGGGCAGCCGACTGGGCGAGAGATGGTGGGATTACTATATGTATATGTATATTATATGTATATACATATATATATATATATGTATATATTATAATATATATCTGTATAAATATTATACATATATCTATACTTTTTGTATATAATTATACATATAAAATTAAATATTGATCAGTTATCTATAAGGATAAGATCCAACAGTTGTAAAAGACACATATGAAAAAATTGAGAAAAAATAGGAAATAGAGCATGTGTTACACCACTCGCGTGAGGGAGGGTATTTTGTTCCTTCTTTAAAAATAGAGGGAGGTAAATTACTAATTTTTTTCACATGAGGGTATTTTGCAACTTTCGGATAACATAGGAGGTAGATTCCATTTTTCCTAGTAATATCAAATGATTTTTCTCCGTAACAACTTACAGTATGTTTGGCTGGAGGGAAAAGTGGAAGTATAGGAGAAGTGAAAGTAAAAAGGGATGTATAAAAAAAGTTTAGTATTTGGTTTGGCGGAAGAGATGGAGGGGAAGTAAAACTGGATGTATAGGAAACTCCTCCGGAGTCATTTCCGTCCGAAATTGGGAGGAAAAGTGAAAGTATAAGGCCAAAAAGACAAAAAAATACATATTTTAATTTTATTTACTCTATTACCCATATATATATATATATATGTTTTCATCCAATTCTTTCCTACTTCCCGCTGATAATAGCGTACATAATCGATAGAGAAAAGATAATGAAATCGTTGGAAAAACTACTACATCGAAGTCATCCGACAAACATACTTTGTATTTGCGATTTTTCAAAAAATTTTATTGCTTATTTGCTATTAATCTTGATTGAATAATTCTTTCCCCTAATCGTTGTTCCCTTTCCCCGCCCCCGCACGATTATTTTTTATTTTATTTAAATAGAATAGTTCATAATAAATGAACAATATTCAGTTTGATGAATATGTTTATTAATAAAAAATATTATTGTTCTTGTTTGATATATATATTTTATTACTAAGGTTTTAAATCTTTAATATTAGTATAATATTAACTTATTTATTTTCTATTACAAAATGAAGAGACAAGATTAAATTGTAAAATTACAAAAATTAGTCTTTTCTTCTCAATCTAATTTTCTCGTACCAAACAAGGGAAAGTATTTGAGATTTACTCCCATTCCAATCATACAAAACAACATGAAGGAAAACTATTATTATTTTCTTCCCCTTCCCCCTCCCCCTTTGACTTCCCATTTCCTCTTATTTGAACCAAACGAACCCTTAAACTTTTTAATAAAATAGTTATTTAACATGGTATCAGAGTTGCGAAGAAACTAGAATAAACGCTTGAGGAGAATCTGGTTCAGTCCCCCTGTCTTTTTATCGGCTTCCCGTCATTATCTGCAGGTGTTTGGCAAAGTTGCATTGCCTTCTGTTATGTTTTGTCATGATCAAACTCAGGCCATTGTAGGGACCGTACGTTGATGGGGTTTGTGGTTGTGAATATGTTCTATTTGTACAACGATTAGATTGTTGGGCTTTTACTGTACAATGAAAGCTTTTTTTTTTTTTTTCAAGAAAATTATGATATTGGAGTTAAACCAAATAAAAAGCTATGTGTTCGAATTTTATTGTCATCTATTTATAAAAGAAAATTTTCATAAAATTTGCACATTAGTAGGAACATGTTAAAAGATCAATATTAAATATTTTTATATTTCAACAATTTAAATTTTTAAATAATACTATCGTTTAAGATTCCACAACTAGATAAGGGCAAAGTAATTAACTTAGTGTTAGTCTTGAGTGTGACATAGAGAATGTGGATAGACTGTTGAGAGAAGTGAGGAATATAAGAGAATTGTGTATTATGAAATTGAGGTAAGAGTTAGTCTTTTTATCTTTAAGATAATTATCGATCCGCTTTGGTGTTAACGAAAATTGCAGGTTGTCTCCCAAGATACAACGATTTACAATCGCAAAGTAACAGCACTACAAACTTTGAGAACAACGAACCAAAAAGTATTTTGAAACTCTCTTACTAAACTATATTTGCAGAATGCTTTTATTGCCTAAGAATGCGATGGAATGAATTGAATGAATGAAATGAATTTTGAGTGCCTATTTATAGAAGGTGGAAAGGTGTCAATGAATGGACTTGTCCCATCAGAAAAGATGACTTTGAAAGGTTATGACTTTTCATCCGAATGCATCAGACATACCATTTCACCCATGGACATATCATTTTACCCAAATGACACACCTTTCTGATTGATTAGACACAATTAAATAATAATTGAATGTCATCAACTATCATCCACACGTCATGAGCTTGTTATGCATCATACATTATAACTAATCAATTATAATGACTTAATCCGATAAGCATAAATTTATTAAATATTTATCATTCACTATTTTCAAGATAGACAACTCAATCACGTGGAATGCATATATTGCAAATTAGAACCATATTAGAATAGATGTAAATTTGTGTTTGTGTGTGAGTGTGAGTGTGAGTGTTACTTTTCTCCAACACATTTCAAAAATGAGTGCCAACCGTCACAATGACCACCACCAATGTTTACTAAACTTATCCTTATTTGTTTCACATTTTATTTTTTTGTTATAATTGTTTTTATTTATTTTGTGGTTTGAGAGTTGATGTCACTTGAATAATTAATTGTTCCTTATTTTGATTATTTTATTTGACTGAAACTAATATTTATTTGAACAAGGCCTCAAATCATATAGAAATATCGGTGCAATTATTTTTATTTTTTAATCAACCGCAGATTCCATATGGAATCAAGGGGCGGAAGATAATAATTTTATTTTTCAACTTTGTTTTATTCTAATTTAAGTTATAATGTTTCTTATGTTTTTTAAGCAAACTGAACTCAATTATTGACATTGTTGAGAGCAGCATTCTATCTTTGTCTTTTAGCATTCATTATTATGTGTTTCTAACTCAACAGGTGGCCCATCCACCTATTTGCTTCCCTTTTTAAAGTCTTGCAAAATTTAAGGATAATGATGCACTCCTAAGCCGTACCTAACTGGTCACTGTCAGTTACCATATTATCTAAAGGAATTATCATGATACGTGTGTTTTTATATAATAAATAATTTTTAATATATTATAAATAAAATAAAATTTATAACCGATAAATAACTTTTTAAAAAAATAAAAAAAATCAACTTAAAATATAATTGACACAATAAAAGAATTAGGTATAGTAGTGTTAAAATGAAGTGTAGTCACTTTTGTTAAAAAAAAATAATAATTATAATTAAATTTTAAAATTATCAAATTAAAAATATAATTGTTAAATTTAAAAATTAGTTTGATGTTGTCATTAATCGTCATTTTGCAGGTGTAGAAGGCCTTTATTTCTTTTATATTAGTATAGATTAAAGATGTAAAATATATGAGAACATATCATCAATTTACTTTTACGATATAATAAATCATAAACTCAATGAAATGCTACAAGAGTGTGAATCATAAAAAATTTATTTTCTTCTTTGCTATTGGGCTAAATTGCTCTTTTGATCCCACAAAGGAGGAGTTGCTTTTTTGGTCACATGATTTATGAATTTCTTTTTTGTCCCAAAACTGATAAAAAATTTACAAATTTAGTCCCAAAAGTCTATTTTCATTAAGTTTTGACGGCAAGTGGCAAAATTCCATTAACCATCAAGTGTCAAAATGCTTTTTTAGTCCCACAAAGGAAAGATATTTATTTTTATAGTCCCACGATTTTTATAAATTCTTTTTGGTACCAAAATTATTAAAAAAATTACAAAGTGAGTTCGAAAGTTTCATTTATCTTAATTTTTGTCATTAATCAATAAATCAATGCACACAAGATACAAATTATTTTATCAAATCAACAATCGCTCTTATCCAATCACTATTGAATAGACTAATAATTTATTTATTTATATTTGTTATAATATAATTTGTGATTTGTAATATAAATTATTATTTATATTTAAATTTATAATAAGATAAAACAAACAACAATGTACAACCTGTAATTATAAAAAATAAAAAAAATATCATCTGTTGATCTTTTTATTATCTATTTTTCAATTACAAGTCCAGTAAAAAATTTCAAAACTCAAGTAATTTCAAATCATATACGAATATTTGTTACTTGATCACATAATAATTGTTGTGAAAATGAAATTCTCAATTACATAACAATAGTTTCTATTGGCTAAAGGCAATGATATTTTCAGTTATCTTTTTTGTTTTATAGTTATGGATCTACATTAAATATTATTATTTGATTTGTAATATAAATATAAGTAATAATTTATATTAAAAATTATATTATAATAAATATACAATAAATTATTAGCATATTTTAATAATAATTGAATATAAGATAGATTGTTGATTTAATAAATAGTGCATTGATTTATTAATTAATGACAACTAACTTTGTAATTTTCTAAACACATTTGGTACCAAAAGAAAAAATTCGTGAATTGTGGAATAAAAAAAGCAAATCCTCATTCTTTGTGGGACCAAAAAATCAATTTACCAATTGGGGGTTAACGGATTCATACCACTTGTCATTAAAACTTAACGGTAAAAGATCTTTAGGATTAACTTTGCAAGCTTTTTAATAATTTTGAGATAAAAAAACAAAATACCGTAAATCATGAATAAAAAAGAACACCACTCCTTATTTGTCTGTTATTGTCCAGGGACTATCTATGGACAACAAAAAAAAGAAAAATTGAATTCTCATTATTTTTTTAGGATAACATGATGGTATTAATTATGAATATGCACCGCAAAACAAATGCAGGTGTATTAGAGTCCTAGACAAACTTCCACAAACTGCCTTATGAGATGGGAATATCATTTATCCAAGTTAAAATAAAAATAAGCACAAATTAAAACACAATGAATTAGATTTGGTTTTGAACACAATGTGCTGCTAATAATTACGCTAGAGTAGTACCCGGCGTGCTATCTAGTTGATAGAAATTAAATTAGACAACATGTTGTAACACCCGTTAAGAGAACAATCTTTTATATCACATTTGTTATATATAAAGGTGTTTTTCATTCACTATTTAATCTAATTTATTTATGTATAAAAGAATAAAGTCCCTAGACCATATACGGCTATGGCGCATGGTTCACATTTGATGGTAATTATAACATATGCGTCCAAGGCCTTGCTCTTGAAAGTTCCAAACCAAGGATTAATGAGACGTGGATATCATTGATCCAGTGAAAGCTTGCTCACACGCACACGCTCTTTATGGAGGGGATGTCTCGTTTCATGAACTTTGGTGTGGGAACACTAATCTACGTGTAAGGGTGCTCGTTTGGAATGAGTGAACTAAATGGCCCCGTAGAAAATTCTTCGCTGGAGTGACAATGTCGAACTTAGAGTTTTCTGACACGAACGTGCAAGACTAGTACTCCTCACGACTTGACACCATAGATATCTTGTATTGGCTTGTACTTTGATATATTTTCTGATCATAAAGGGGATATTTAATATGAAGGTCAATGAGTGTCACGTCAAAAAATCTTCAACCTAAGCTTATGAGGTAGGAAATCTCCTATGCTCTTCTAATATTTCTTATTGATAAAATCCTTGGTCAAGGTATCACGCCATCTAGGTATGGTATTTTCTAGATTGACCGTTTATCAAGAAATATAAGGAAGGGATGTATAACGATTGAGTCAACAAGGTTTCGACTCACTATCCATGCATGCCTTGGACTCAATCGGGAGATTATTGACGATAGGACTTTACTTGGATGATACTCATTGTTTAAAAGTTCGCCACCTTCACCTAGAGACAGGGCTTCATAGTGTGTTACCAGACGCAAACCATGATTAATGAGTTCTTGAAATTAAGGAGCTAATTTCAAGATAATTTAATAAATATGATTAAATTTAATTTGACAAATCACAATAGTTGTGAGCTCATGACTGTCATTAAGGTAAACCTAAGGGATCAACCTATTTGGAGAAGCTCACCTTCTTGAATTTAATTAATTCAATAGTTGAATTAATTTAAGAACCACTAAATTTAAATGTTGGATTAAGGATGTAGCAATATTAATTATAGCAGTTCTTGAACTCAAATAATTTAATAAGCTTAAATTAATTGTGTAAATAATTTCATTAGATTAAATTATGACATATTTAATTGGACTGAATAAAAGCTCAAGAAGAAGAAATATAAAATTAATTGATGGGATCATTTAATTTGGTCCTTGATTCATTTGAAGACAAAATTAATTAATGAAGTTTGTGAAATTTTATAAGAATAAATTAAATTTGAATTTGATAAATTCCATGGACCAAAAACTGCTAATATGTTGTAGGACAGAATATTATAGTTTGAGAGTATTTATTTTTTTGAGAGAGATAAATTAATTAAGAATTAATTTATTGTCAGTAAAGGAGTTGTAGTTGAAATGAGATTACAATTTAAACTACTTTTTCAACTCAACTACTTGGTAAAGTAGGAATTTGCCCCTATTTAAAGGGGTGGAGAGGCTGGCCGAATGGATAAAAAAAATAAGAGGCAAAAATCAGCAGCCCATTCTCTCATAAATACATGTCCCCTCTTTTCTCAAATAGCCATGTGTTTCACATCTCTGTCCCACAAAATATTATTCCATCTTTCTCAATAAAGATGGTTTGTCTCTACATAATATACACAACATCAAAGGTGTACATTTCTTGATTTTCTTGGTAAACTCAAAAAGTGAGGGTTTGGGATTGACTACCATCGAATCCAAACGTTGGTTGGCATCTGATGTGTGGATTCAGTTGAGGAGCAACACTTGGGGCTCTATGAACTTGAAGATGTTCGTCCGTGGTTAGATAATGCTTGGAAGTTTTTCTTCACAAACTATATCAGTGGGAGTGCAGAAGGTATAAATCCATTTAACCCTTTGTGCTTGTTTTGTGATTCGTCATTATCCGTTGTTCGGAAGGGCATAAGCTTGTATAATTTAGAATTATGCATGCTCGTTTAATCGTTAACTTTTGAATTTTGTTGCACGTTGCCCATATTTTTGAGCCCAACAGTGGTATCAAAACTAGGTTCATGCAATCACAGAATATTGTCTCATTATTATTGCATGAATTTATTTGATGGAGATGTTTAGAATTGTTCTAAATTCATATATGAATATTTGGAATTGATTTTTATCATTTCAAATCAGTTTGATACATATTCTGGGTAAAAAAAAAAACCCCTAGGGTTAGGGTTTCTCGCACGGCCGCACGCGTGCAGGGAGCATCCTTGCCCATGCGTAGCCCACGTGCTAGCAAGCAGGGGTGCCTGCACGCGGGTGATGGGTGCAGGCCTAGCACATGCACATAGGATGTTGCGTGCACCGTGAACATAGCAGGCACAAGCCGCTCACGCAACACGCATATGCCAGCGTGGCCGGGCGAGGTCAGCCACGTTAGGGCGTGTAGGACAGTGCCAACCATCGTTTCTCTTTTTCAAAATTTATTTTTGGAAAATAAAATAGTTTTTGAAAAAAATAAATATGATTAATTGTTTCTTAAATGGTGTTTTCCAAGAAAAAAGTTTATTTCTTAAACCAAGGGGTTGTATTTTTTAAATAAATGATTTTTTGTTTTTCCCACCGTTGTACATTAAAATTGCTTTTATGAAAAGCATACCATAATTGTTTTGCTTAAATTTTGACTTTTTATAATTATATTTTCCAAAATTAATAGTTAATTCTCAAAAAGGGGGTTTAAAGAAAAATTATTTTTCTTTTCATTTAAATTAATGCCAATATTGCTTGTAAGAGTCAATAAATTGCATATTTATTTACATTGCTTTCAAGGGATGAATGAATATATGGGATGATCATGAAAATTAGACCAATGTAATTTGATGCATTTATTATGTTGCTTGGTTTTTATAGTTACTGGAATTAAAATTAGGCTTATGTGTCTCGTCTTCTCTAATTTTTACTCTGATTGTAATTTTTATCTTCCTCCAATGTACTCCTCTTGGACTTGTTCCAAGGTTTCTATTTTCAATTGTAAGAGAGTAGGATTAAGATTGTGAGGGATTAATGGTGGAGAATTACAAGAAGACGGCGTAATCACCATGAAAGTGTGGAATAAGGCCCATGAATTTATGAGATATATTTATGTAATAAATATTGTTTATTTTTATTTGAATTGTTTACCCTAAACTGACCAAGTGATCCATGACACTCTAGTGGATCGCATAGTATTGCAAGGCCCATGATCATCCAATTATTTCATGCTTTTTGTATTATTCCTTTTGATGAATGTTTACGCTAGTCCTTATGATAGAATAAAACAAAAAAATGCGTTTAGATGAGACCTTGAAAATTTTCGAAAAAATTCCAATAAGTTGGAAGCCCCACTTGAAAATGTTTCAAGTTAAAATCAATATTCACGTTTTGATTAAATGTCAAGCTAAAAATGAATTTTTAATGTTAGACTCAAATAGTCCATGCTTTTCATTATAAGTGATGAGCATGAGATGCTATCGTACTTAACGTGTTTGCTGCGACTCGTGGGACTCATTTTGAGAGAAAAGTTATGATCACTATTAAGCATAAAAGATGTCTATAGGGATGGTTCTCCTTTAAATTGGTTGTAACTTGTGAAACGTATTTGAGAACACATTACCATAGGCGTATGATGGGTCCCACTTGGGGTCTATGATGAAACAAATATAATTTGAAGGTTTCATTATGATGAAATTAGAAATTGTTGCTTACCTTAGTAGATCCATTCCATTGGCTCACATAGTAGGGATGTCATTGATTTTCTTTGGACTTCAAACTCACTAAGAAATATGATTTTCTCAATTCTCTATAAAGGGGTGATGAAAATACTAAAAAGTTCAAACTCTATTTAAAGATATATCTTTTTACATAAATTCAAAAGTTCTAAAAAAGCAATTTGGCAAAAAATGCATTTGGATATCTTACTAAAATTTTTAGGGTAAATTACAGCCACCTCCCCTGAGGTTTGGCATAATTATAAATATCCCCTCATTGTTTGAAAAATTACAAATACTCCCTGAGGTTTGTAATTTCTAATCAAAGCTGAAATTGATCATTTTATCCTTGAATTTTTTATTAAAAATTGTAGAAAAATTAGCCGAGACAAATTGCATTATTGTTGCTTTGTGTAAAAAACTTAAGAAACCTCTCCCTACGCATTGTTGTCCAGAAAAATTTAAAAATTAAATTAAAAATAATTAAGTGCATAAGGGCATTTTAGTCAATTCACCCATAAAAATGGCTGAAAATGGATTATTTATTAGATGGTTACAAATTTCACGGGGATATTTGTAATTTTTCAAACAACGATAGGGTATTTGTAATTATGCCAAACTTCAGGGAGGTAGCTGTAATTTACTCAAATTTTTATTAGGATGTGATGTTCATAAGTTAACACTATATGATTTATTTCTCTGCAGAAGAAATATTTTCATGCTCGAATTCAATTTCAAACAATGTTGGTTGAGCAATGGATTATTAGATGCCAATTAAAATAAAATACACACTTATGTATTTAATATTTTGAATAAAATTCTATGAAAAAAAGTACTCATATTTTTCTACATAAGATTTATTCCTGACTCATTAAATGTTGCACAGTCAAAAAAGAAAAAGAAATAAGAAGCTCTGCTACATGGCCCTTCAATTAGATTTAGCTACGGCTTATGATAAGTTGGAATGGAACTATATCAAATTTGTCCGGCTCAAATTCAACTCTCCCCTCCCCCCCCCCCCCCTTGATAGAATCATGCATGTATACATTTACATTGGTTGTAAATGGAGATAGAACTGATCCTTGGAAACCTCTTCGGGGAATAAGGCAGGTAGATCCCCTATCACCTTACTTATTTATCCTATACCTTGAACCTTTCATCCAAAAACTAATTAACGATTGCTCCACCCACAATACTGATGTTATGAACTTCTCCAAGAATAATCATCATTCTTACTTTCGGATGATTGTCTTTTATTCCTTGAGAGCAATAGTAAAACCATTAATAGACTACAACGTATCATACAGGAATTTAGCAAAGTTCTGGGCAAACTAATCAGTTGAGATAAGTCTAGTGTGGTTTTTTCTCCTCACACTCCTCCACAAGTTAGAATGAACATAGCACAAACTCTTAACCATTCACCTAACCCTATTAAATTTGGGACTTCCTTTCACTACGAATAAGATATCTAAGGAGATGTTCTACGATATTATAGACAAGATTGACAATAGAATAAATCTTTGGTATCATAAATCGCTGTCCTATGCAGGACGAACTGTCCTATTCTGAGCACTCTTATTGCTTCATGTAAACACTACATGTCAATTTTCAAGCTTCCTTTGGTTATCCACAAGAAAATCACATAGTTGGATTTGGAGAAATTTGCACCACAATATTAATCTTGTCAAGGAAGCATCACAATGGTTTATAGGAGATGGCCAAAATGTTAATGTTTGGGAAGACAAATGGGTGGCAAATTTCTTCCTAAAAGATTATGCTTAGACTTTTCCTAATCATTATTGAACCTAATGGTGGCTGCCCTTATTGATTGCACTAGAACTTGAAATTTATCTCCTATTCTTGCATATCTTCCTCAGTATATTATCATGCAAATCCTATCAATTCTGTGACCTAGCCAGATTCAACCAGATGTATGCAATTGGGCATGCAATATCAAAGGTAAGTTCTTGATTAAATCCGCTTATTTATGGCTTAATTCCTTGTCTAAAGCATACACTACTTCTAATCTCCCATGGAAGTCATTCTGGAAGATCAAAGTGCCACCAGGAGTACTATTCCCTGCTTGGCTAGTGAGTCACTCAAGCTTACCGACGGGCAAAATTCCTTTATGATCGTTTCAAACTTCCCTCGGCCAGGTGTTCTCTTGATTGTCTTAATGGTTGTGATACAATAGAACATATATACTTTCTCAAAGGATTTATTCCTTGATATTTCCTGTATCTCTACTCACAACCTTGTTTCTCTCATGCATTCATGGAGACTAAACAGGCGCTTCTTTTGATCTCTCTCTGGTATATTTGAAAAGTTCATAAAGAACTTTATTTCACAATATGCCGATAAACATTTTTCAAGTTTGGAGAAATATACTACGTATGTTGCTGAATCACCCTATTAAGAATGTTGTTCCTAGAAATATTATATGGATTAAATGGATAAAGCCGCAAGTAAATTAAATACAGACGGTACATCTCTTTCTAACCCGAGGTGGTTGGGCTGTGGAGGTATCTTTCAAAATCAAGCTTTTTATATGTCAAGTGGTATAGATTAATATTAACTCAATGATTGAATTATGTGCCTTAAAAACAGGTCTTACCATAGCAATTCAGTTAGGAATATCCGACCTGGAAATTGAAACTGACTCTAATTTGGTGATCCAACTATTTTGCAGGCCAGTAGCTCCACCCAAGCACCTCATTCAAGTTCTGTTGGATTGCCAGAGGAAATTGACTGAGTTTGAGGAAGTGAAAATCGAGTTTTGTCTCAAGGAAGTCAATCGGGCAGCTGATTCATTGGCCAAACATGTTGCAGCAAAACATTTTGACTCTTTTGTTACTTTTGTTTATCGTCAATATTCGAGTTTTTTGTTGGAGATTATGTATCAAGATATGTATATTTTGTACTCCAGACTTGTCAAACAAACATGTAGACTTCCCATGTTGCAGTTGTAGATAAATAAAATTTTATTGTGTTTAAAAAAATTATTTCTTATGTAAATAAATAATTATATATATATGTCAGTAATATATTGTACTCCAGACTTGTCAAACAAACATGCAGACTTCCCATGCTGCAGTTGTAGATAAATAAAATTTTATTGTGTTTAAAAAAATTATTTCTTATGTAAATAAATAATTATATATATATGTCAGTAATATATAAAATGTTTTATAAATTGCTTATAACCTTCTATAAGCAATTTTGAAAGGAAGAATTATACTTTTGGTCCCTCTATAATACCACTGAAATACTTTTGGTCCCCCTCCATTCACGAGTTACACTTTTGATCCCAATTACATACAGTTTTTAAAACTTTTGGTCCAACCGTCAACTGTCCGTTAGGAGTTAAGAGAAAATTCGCACGAGTGGCGCACATAATGCTCTTTTTCTTCCCCAAATCAATCATTTTCCCCCAATTCTCCCAAGTTTGAATCCGTCTTCCACATTTCCCTTTATCAAAACCCTAATTACAAAATTCCCAATCCATATTACCTCAAAATTGATCGAGAAATCTTTCAAATTTTTTGAAAACCAACCCGTTAGCATGGATCCTTGAGCGAATTCGACCCATAATCTAGTGTTTGAGTGAGATTTTCTTCGGGCTCGAAGAAGGATGAATTGTGAGCGAGTGGAGATGTAGGGTCCATGGCTAGGAGAAGCAAACACGCTCTGAATTTCACGTCAAATTACGATAAGTATTAATTTCTTCCTAATATTTGATTTTGTATTTATGTTGAAGTGATTTTTTATTGATTTGGCTGAATTTGATAATATAGTGTAATGTTGATTTTTACGATTTTTGTTTTTTGTAAAATATTGTGGATGATGATAATGTAATGTTGTTGATTTTATGTACTAGTAGTAATTTGATGTTGTAGGATGGTTGTGAAATTCTGATTTCTAATATAATTTGTTGGTTTTTCTATTTTTTGCGTTTTCTTTTAATAAATTAAGTTAACAAAAATTTAAATTGCATAGACACATAGGAGAAGAGAATTGTTATACTATTAAATTGTGCTATAATGGGGTTATGCAACATAGTCCACATAGGGATTGTATAGGTGGGAATGAGGAGGATTGTAACAAAATGATGATTCATCTATTTCAAATTCTTGCATTTATCAATGGCATAAAAATATAAAAAGATTACGAATAACCAAGAATTAGTTAATTAGTTAATCCCATTTACATATTTATATATATATATATATATATATATTATATAGTACCAATAAAAAATTATCGTGATTATTATTTCTGTCTTGAATATTAGTTTATGTTTATCAATACGTTTGTACAAACACATAAGTAATTTCAGTATATTATTAGTATCACGATCGAACGCGGTCCATGATGTCTACGTAAACATAAAACCAAACTCGATTGCTAAAATACAGTCTTTTTTTTACTAATCCAAGACCAACCCAATCCAACTCACCCTTAGCCCATTAATTACGGTGCCGTTTGAGTTGGGCCGGTCGTTTAGGGCTGCCCAGCGATTTTGTTGAACACCCCTAAGTAGATGATGGGCTCTAGGGGCACTGCAAGAAATTATGTCAATAGTTAGAAAATTAGAAAGGAGATCATTTATCTTAAAAAAAAAAAAAGAAATGAAATGAGTGTAAATGTAATGGTAATTTAGCAATGAATTTAGTAAGGGATAAAAAATTTAAGTTTTTGTGATTCCAAATTAACATTAGAAATGAAATGTTTTCTTACTATAATTAGAAAGGAGTTTGCAAAACTTCTAGTCTTACACAAAAAAAAAAAAAAAAAAAAGATTGAAATCTTTTCCCCTAAAATATTACTAATAAATATTTTCTTTAGTAAACTATCTAGTAAAATAAACAAAAAAAAATTATACTAAAATTAACAACAAACTAATTATCAAAAATAGTTTTCTTGCTAAATTCATTATGAATTTGCAATGAATTCCACTATTTTGCAAGAAATTTGTCTTGCCACCCATGACATTATTTTATGTAGTTAGTTTAGTAGGTCTCATAACGAGTAAAACACAACATGATAAACTGCATTTTACCTTAATTTATATTCTATCATACGATTCTAATACACATTCCAAAAGAATTTAAAAAACGTAAAATATTTTAAGTTGTTCGTACTTCTATAAAATGCATAGAGAGAGATACATAGACATAGCCATAAAATTTCCGTGAGAATCATATTATTGCTCCTAGATCCATATCTTATATTGTGTATCATAAGCAATCAGCATCATCAATTAAATATGACAACACTTAAAACATGGCGATAAAGTAATATAAACATCAATTAAAATATGACAACACTTGACTCATTGAATTAAAGTGCAAATATTTTATTTTTTGGATCACGATCTTAGATGCAAATATATATTTCATCAGATCATGATATTGAATGTAAATATTTTTTACCACCAAATAATTATTGAAAAAATGTGCAAGCTAGCTGTGTCGCGTGGTACGTTGACACTGCAAGGGTTGAGATTTAAAAAACACTTAATATAGATCAATCAATAGTCGACACTACGTCTAGAAAACGGAAAAAAATTCAATTTTAATTCTGTAATTTATGAGTGATATTTTTGGTCCTGCATAAATTAATTTACAGGACTAAAATTATAATTTAATTGGGTCACGTGCAAGTCACAAACAATTTTTCAATCTAATTGATAATTTTAAAAATTAAAATTTTAATATTACCAAAATCAATATTAAAAATGCCACCCCTAAATGGGAAGACTAAAATTTCATTTCCCACTATAAAGAATTAATTTCAACCACTCTTGACTGAAGCATCCAAACGTGCAGCAATATCAAAATGAGAATTGAAAAAAGAACTAATTAATACATAATGAACAATTTTCTTGATATTTGGAAGACTGCGTTCAGTACTTGTTGAGCTTGGATAAAGGAAAAAATTCAAATAATTTTACGTGATATTGCAAATAAATAAATTATCATCGTATGAAAAATAAATAGTAATTTATTTTTATATATTTTTTAAAGTAAAACAATTTATTTTTTTGTGTTTTTTAAAATGAAGCAATTTACCTCCTTAGATAGAGAGGTAAATTACTTCATTTTAAAAAGGGATAATTTCACTTTTAATACCCAACTATACATATTTTTCACCTTTGGTACCCTAGGTTTCCAAGTCATCGGACTTGTTACCCTAAGTTCTCATTTTCATCCACCTAAGCACCCTCCTTTAGATTGACTGTTAAAACAAACTGTCAACTCAATTTTGGAGGGAAAATTGGATGGTTCCTTATTTATTTAAGGACATGTTTGGTTACTATTTCATACACCACAAAACATAAACTTGAAGTAGTGAAATTGATAAAATTTTGCAAAAAAACGAGAGGAATACGGAGAAATCAGTTTTAATCTTACTCAAATTCGAGTGCAGGTTCGTAATGAGAACATTTATGTGGAAAAAGTATATTGTGAGTGTGGAATTGAACTACCATTGAAGACTTCTTGCACCAAAATAAATTCGAAATGAAAGTTTAATTTGGGCATGTCCTTAACTATGGGGAAAATTTATTTTTTGTTCTTATTTATTTTGTTTTTGTTATTATTTACTATTGATTTTTGTTTTTATTTTTTTGTTCACTGAAAAGGGAATATTGTGCAGTTTTTAGATGGTTTGATCCGAAAATGTGCCCAAGATCAAACTAAATTATTCTTGATTTGTTGAGAAAAATCAATCATCTTTGGGCGACGGTCGCTAGTGAGGACATGCCCATTCCTCTCTGTTTTGCTAGAATTTTCTTAATTCCACTATTTCAAATTTATTTTTTGTAGTGTATAAAATGACGGCCAAACATGCCCTTGAATAGACAAGGAACCATCCAATTTTTCCTCTAAAATTGGGTTGACCATTTGTTTTAACGGTCAACCTAACGGATGGTACTCAGTTGGATAAAAAATAAAAACTTTGGGTACCAAGGCTGACAGCTTGAAAACCTAGGGTACCAAAAATGAAAAAGAGGTATAGTTGGGATATCAAAAGTAGAATTATCCTCTTTAAAAATCATAGGAAGGTAAACTGCTATTTTTTTTCATAGATAGATAATTTACTTATTTGCAATATCACAAAAAAAAAAAAAAAAAATTGCATTAAACCCTTCGAAAAACTGCAGCAACAGGGGAGCAGCAACAGGGATAGATCAAATACTTGAATGCATTAAATAAACATTCAGGAGTCCAGTTAATGATATTATACTAGTTTAATCATCGCACTAAAGAGTTAAGAAATTTAATAGGGATAACTAAATCCCCTCCCTGAAGTTTGGGTAATTACATGTAGACCCTCTGTGATTTAAAAAATTACATTTAAAACTCTTGATATTTGCTTTTATCTAACAAATAGGTCCACCCGTTAGTCAAAATATACCGAATTTGTTGATATTAACAAAAAAAAGTGAATGAAAATTGATATTTACCATCAATTGACTTATTAATGACTTATTACAGGCCAAACGAATCTTTTATGACCAAACTACCCTTATAAGAGTGAAGATATACCCCCTCACATGCATTAACGTGTGAAGATATATAAGGATGGTTTGGTCATAAAAAAATTTGCTTGACCTACAATAGTCAACCGATAGTAAATATCGACTTTCAGTCAACTTTTTTGCTTATATCAACAAAGTCGGTGAATTTTGACTAACCAGGAGACGTATATGTTAGACAACAGCAAACTTTAAGGGTACTAAATGTAATTTTTCAAACTACACGGAGTCTATGTGTAATTACATCAAACCTCAGGAGAAGGGGTGTAATTGTCCCAATTTAATACTAACCCATATTTCTCATGATAATATTACAATGTAAATAATATATGTAGAATAATAATAAACATTGCTCTTTAATATAATAAAATATACATATAGATATATTTATTTCAATTTTCACTGGGATTTACCACCGTCAACATGTACACGATTGATCTCTAATATGATGCTACTTTTAAACTATTTATTAGTATGATAAATGATAAATTATTGATATCCTATCATATGAGTACAATAGAATCATAGAAAAAGTTAAGAAATGTATAACATTTTAAGATGTTAAAAATTTAAAATTATGTAACAGAAATTTACATAAATCAAGTACTTCAATGCATTAAGATTTCAAGAGTCTAGTTAGTGATAATGATTTTTAATCTTCACAAAAAAAATTAAGAAATTTAAGATATTTCAAATTTGCTCATTCCAAATAATTTTAAATAATATATATAATAATAAACATAATATATAATATACTATAATATAGATTAATTCATTTCACTTTCCATTAGAATTAACAACCATGTAACTTTGTACGTGATTAATCTGAAATAAAATGCTACTTTAAGTTAATAATTAGCACGTATATAAAACTCAATAATTTAAATTCTATCATAAAAATTATAAAATAAATCACAAAAAAAATTAAAACATTTTGAACTATTTGCCACTTTTATAATATTAGGAAGTATCCCACGCGTTATACGTGTAAAAGAAAATATATCTGAAGATAAAATATATTATTTCCTGTTCATAATTTTATTATATTTTCTACCGTTGAGTCATTATCGCATATGATTACATTTTGAAAAAACTAAAACTAATTGTTTACATCTTTTTAGTTGATGAGGAAATAATTTAATTTTATCATATTTGTAATTTTATACAGGCTTTTTAAGAGGAAAAAGACGAAGAATTAGCTCCATTTTAATGTAGGTTTAAATATAGTTTTGGTAATTAGGCTCTTTGACATTTTTATTCTTTATCTTTCTAGGATTGTAAAAGAGTCCTATAACTTTTCGACATTTCGCAATTTTGATTCTTTTAGTGCCGGATTTTGTGAAAGTCGCCATAATAAATCATGTGTTCATCATGTGGTTCATTTAAATTGAGACTTTTGTTCTGATTGGTTCACTTTTGCCAATCATGATTTATTCCGGGAACTTTTGTAAAATCCGGCACTGGGAGGACCAAAATTGCGAAATATCAAAAAGTTACAAGACTCATTTGCAATCCCTAAAAAAATAAAGGATAAAATACCAAAATCGTGACGGGCACATGATTTATTCCGGCAATTTTTATAAAATTCGGCACCGAAAGGACCAAAATCACAAAATATCAAAAAGTTATAAGACTATTTTGCAATCATAAAAAGATAAAAAATAAAAATACCAAAATGTCAAAATTACATGACCAGAACTATATTTAAGCCATTAATGTATAACCCTTTGGACTCCTACATCCATATCTTACATTGTGTATTCACATTATCAAATAAAATAGGGTTAATTACACTCATACCCCCCTCTAAAAATGTATAATTATACTTTCTCCAGAGAAGTCTGAAATTACACTTACACCCCTTTCGAAAATTCTTTGTTACATCTGACCCCATCCATTATAGTTTGAACGAAAAATGTTTATGTCAATAAAAATAATTACATAAACTTTTAATTTTGTCCATTATTTAACATTTTCATATATATAAAACGTATAAGGGGATAAATATAATTTATATATATGGAGTGAGGCCAATATTATTACATTTTTCCCTTATAAGCACAAAGTTATTGCACGAGAATATAAAATGAGAGGTAAAATTGAAACTTTATGTAATTATTTTTGTTGATGTGAACATTTTCCGTTCAAACTTTAACGAATTGAGATCAGGTGTAAATGAAGAAATTTTAGAAGGGGTGTGAGTATAATTTTGAAACTCTTTTGGAAGAAAGTATAATTATGCATTTTCAAAAGGAGCCTAAATATAATTAATCCATTAAAATATGACAACATCGAAAGCATGGCACTGTAGTAATATACAGATCAATTAAAATATGACAACACCCGAATCATGGGAATATGTAAAGTACAAGTCCGTCGGATATTAGATGCAAATATATATTTCTATCAGATCAAAAATCGAAGGTAAATATTTTTTTCCTCCAAATAATTAATGACAACGATGCGAGCTGTGTCACGTGGTACGTTGACAAAATGCAACATTTCATGTAGACCAATCAACAAATGCTACATATAAAAAGTACGGTAAATTACAGTTATTTCCCATGAGGTTTGATATAATTACAAATACCTTTTCGTTATTTGAAAAATTATAAATACCCTCCCGATGTTTGTAACCGTCTGAAAAATAACTCATTTTCATCGATTTTTATAGGTGAACTGACCAAAATGCCCTTATGCATTTTATTTAATTTTTAAAATTCTTTGAATTTTTTTGGACTACAATCCGTATGGAGAAGTTCTTAAGTTTTTTACATAGAGGAGTTAATAATGCAATTTGTCTCGACTGATTTTTCTACAATTTAACAAAAAAAAAAAAGAGAAAAATGGTCAATTTCAAGCATTTGGTTGAAAATTACAAACCTCAGGGGGGTATTTGTAATTATGCCAAATTTCAGGAGAGGTAGATGTAATTTACCTTAAAAAGTAAGGAAAAAATGCAAGCAACCACCATATGATATTACAAATGAGCAAATTATCCTCTATGATTGAGAGGTCAATTGCTCCATTTTAAAAAACATGATGAGGTAAATTGATATTTTTTTTATAAGGAGAAAATTTGCTCATTTGCAATATCACAATAAAGTAAATTGATATTGTTGATCAATCATCAAACACTATATTTAAAAAATAATTCCAAACACACTCTCTCTCTATATATATATATCATTTTTTTATGGTGTTTGTTTTATGTTAATTTTGGAAATTTGTTGAAATGAGATTGCGTTTCGGTTGCACGCAATTTTGTGGAATTTCTTTGAGTTGAATTTGATACTAGCAAAATGCTGCTCATCTCGATTTTCGATTGAGTTTTTAACAAAACTTGAAACTAGGACCTGTAAAAAAATATGTAAACATTATGATGCTCAAGTCATTAAGTGGTTATAGAGAATAAGACAATGTAAAAATAAGAATGATGTAATATGATAGAGCAATAATTAATAGTTGAAAAAAGTGGGTGCTTTGTGAGCATGTATGTTTTAAAAATCATTATTCTTTACCGAGGCGAGAGTTGCTTGCTTTTATAGCCGCAGTCCCTTGCCGCTTGAAGAAGTATAGCCCCCTCAAGACTTGGGTCAGTTGTTATTTTGGATAAGCATTAGACGAGTCTGGGATGGAGATAACCTTCGTTGAGGAATCTTGATCGAATGAGTCTTCTTGCGGGATATGCCCCAAATTTTGAGGGGGTAGTTGAGATGTGAGGGACAAGTATTATCTTGAAGTCCATCGAAAACAGTTTTACCTTTTTTTAAGGTGCTGAGAAAGGCAAAGAATTTTGAATAGGGACTTGAATGCCAAAACTGCTTTGAGGCGTTCAAGAAATACCTAGCGGGGCTCCCCCTGCTCATTAAACCGTCCCCAGGAGATATCTTGTATCTATACATATCTATGACCCCCAGGCCGTGACCTCTGCCCTCTTGCGGGAGGAGGAGGGACGACAAATGCCTATATCTTATGTCAACAAAGTGCTCAATAGAGCAGAAGGACGGTACACCATTATAGAAAACTGGCGTTTGCTTTGATTGTTACAGTGAGAAAACTTCCACCATACTTCCTCTCCTACCCTGTGGGGCCGAGAACTAATCACCAATTAAAACTAACTCTCGGGAAGCCTGACACTTCTAGAAGATTGATTAAATGGGTCATTAAATTCAGCGAATACAACATTTCTTATCTATCTCGAACGGTTTTTAAGGCTCAGGACTCGGCCAATTAACCTCCCCTGAGGGGATAATATGGAATTCTCTATCAGATTGAACTTCAAAGCCTCAAACGACGAGACTAAATATGAGGACCTCGTGCTAGGTATGAAGATGACCTGGGAGAAAGGAGCAAGGCACCTTCTGGCCTACTTGAATTCCCAACTTATAGTCAAGTAGATCGAAGGGACATATGAGGCCCAGGAGACTAGCATGATCCAATATCTACCACGGATTGAAGAGTTCAAATCTAGATTTGAGAGTTTCCAGCTTGTTCAAATCCCACAAGAGGAAAATACTAAAGCTGGCCACTTTTCTAAGTTGGCTAGTGCGGTGGAAGATTGTAGGACCAGGCAAATCACCATACAACACATCACTAGCCCGGAGCTAGGAAAACCACCATACAACACATCACTAGCCCGGGAACCCCGTTAGAAGTCAAAGTCACTACATCTGAGGGGGACTAGCGACAAACAATTCTTGATTGGCTGCGGGAAGGAATCCTCCTGTCAGTGTAATACCCGCACCCAATCGAGTCAAAGCAACTAGTTTAACCCTTATTGACACACCTTGACTATTTTTTTTTTCGGATTAATTTTTGCTCCCTCTTAAAAGTTGGATTTAAAATATTTCTTTGGAGACTTTTGATAGAATACAACTTCCTAAACCTATATATACCCAACCACCATCCAAAAAATAGGAAAACATACCCTATTCAAACTCTAAAACCTATTTTCTTCTGCACATCTCTCCATAGGCGAAAATACACAAAATTCAACCTTCAATTGCCATAAACTCACGATATCCCACGTCTAAATTGAGTCGTATTAGGAAGGACATGGAAGGAAGTCGAAGCACTCCGTTGCTGCGAATTTGAGGTAGCTTCAACTTTTAGTTTAATCAAGTCATGATAATTAGATTGGTTCTTTTAGGATCTAGATGAATTGTGTGATTTGTTTGAGCCTTGAGTCATTAGCGTAAAAATATTAGATCTAGTACATATTTATGTTTTCATGAATTAGAAATTTCTATAGGAATTGATTGGAGATTTTGGAGTTAATCAAGTATGAGTTTCATAGGAGAATTAGCCTGTTGGTATTTTTGATTCATGAAACAGTTTCTAGATATCTGGAAAAACTCATCTTATTTAAATATTATACGTTTTATTTGATTAAGAATTTTTTTTTTATGAAACCCTATTGTGTTTCTAGTTTATTTGTAAAATATCAGGAATTTTTGAGTTGTAATAGATTTTATAAAATTGTTACACGAGCACCGCCAGAAGTTAGGCGTGAATCTGACAACTTTCGTTATTGGTCTATTTGATTTACTTCTATACGCCTTTTAGTTACAAAACGTTTTTTAAATATTTATTAAACCACGTAGAGAGTACCTGTTATTTTTAAGAATTTTTGAAGCACCGGACAAATTTATAAAATTTCTCGAGTCATATCCTGCAGTGGTGCTCTTTTCTGCAGAACCTTACTCTTTCTGAATTTTTATGATGATTTTTCATGCTCCTTATAAAGATTAATTATTTTCTGTATTCACTTATATGAGTCTTGAGTAACATATAAATGTTTTATGGTTTTCCCATGTATGATTAAATTTTAAAAATTCATTCAAGTAAACTGCCAACCTGTTTTGTAATTATTCTCCAACCCAATTTTGAAAACTCTTATACCGATTTATTCAACTTAATTTCATCTAATATATTTTTATATATGTTATGCAGTATTCTTAACACTCTTTATAAATTTTTCATAGTCATTTACTAAGTATATAATTTTACAGAATTCACACAATTAGATTGCCAGTTGGCGTTACCTTATTATCCGTCTAGTCTAGTGCCCTTATTTGGGTATTGAATCGTTAAGGATTAATTGAGAAACTAGGATCATCAATCGATATAGGTATTTATTGATTTATTTTGGGTATCAATTGTAATGAGGCAAATTTTGTATTGAATTATAGATTTGAGTCCATATGATTGTTAGGTTTGAGTTAAGCTATAAGTTTTTCATAGTTTGTTTCTCTAGGATTAAATAGGTAGCACACCTATTTTTATTGGGTCGAATGTGACTTAGGTGATTATTGATTGTAAGAATTATGATCAACTGACGTATAGGATCCTGCAGTCTCGGAGCAAGTGGTTAAATAAATGGACTAGAGCTAGAAGATTCTAGTAAGTGGTTACTCCCTCTTACGTGATGTTTTCTCAAATATTTTCTTATTTCAAAAGATAATTTTGGATTTAAAGCAAAATGCGATGCGAGCATATGATATTTTTTTTATAAGTTCAAAATTTTAGATACGTGTGGTAGGATTTTGCTGTTAAATGTTGATGTAAGCACTTGGTCAAATCCTGAAATTTGAAAGCCATTGTGTTGTGTCAAATTAAGCTATTATTTGTTATTCTTTTGAGCTCTTTTGAAATCGAAATCCGGGTGACAAATGTTATGTTATTTTTTTAAAATAAAAGCATGCTCAAGTTCATCGACCAATAGACAGGACATGCTCAACCGTTAACGAAATCACTGTTAACCGGGAATACTAGAGTTGTTCTGAACCCTCTCAGTTGGGGTTAAAAACTGAGGAGTTACATCTGACCCTCTCAGTTGGGGTTATAAACTGAGAAATTATGTCTGATCCTCTCAGTTGGGGTTATAAACTGAGAATCTATTCTGACCCTCTCAGTTGGGGTTGTAAACTGAGACTATGTTCTGACCCTCTCAATCGGGGTTGAAGATTGAGGCCCAGACTATGGGTTATAATTATAGTCACAAATAAGTAAGAGGTATGTTATGTTGCTAGTGAATGCGAGCATGCCTACTTGGTTAAAATGGTCAATTTATGAAAACACTTGCACTGATTTCTCACATTGTTGTTGTCACCCACAATTATTGTGTATACCTTGCTTTTATTGAAAAGTTTAGTGTTATCATTGTCGTGACAAATACTTTGAAACTGTAAATTTCCTCCTTTATCTATTTGTTTTTTTTTCAAGTTACCATTGTGTGTTAATAAATGATAGTCGCTCATTACTTACGTACTATGTTCGCATCTGGTAAGAGGTAGAGACTGCTTACTGGGCGATTAGTCGCTCACACCACTTATGATACCTTGCAGATGAAGTGAATGAGAAGTATGGGGAGGAGCGATACTGAGGTTGGTAGCTAATCAAGGTCTAAGTGCTCACATGGCGTCCATTAAGAAGTTCTATGGACAACTTTTTTTTAGGAATTACCCTTCCATTGTTTAGGTTTTAGGACTTGATGCTAGAGTTAAAATGTTTAGATTTATGTATTTCCACAACAAGTATTATTTTGGGATTTTTATTGTTTAAGTATGAGTATTGTTGAGTTTGGATTTATGTTTTTGGTGATGAGGGCTTCATGCTACTAAGGCTATGGACTTGGTGGCATGGCCGTGTCGTGACCCCTGATTCGGGGCGTGACAGTCAGACTGATGGGAAGCCGCCAATCTCAAGGCCTGAGCCACTTGTTAAGGTGCCTATCATAAGAGCAAGGATTGTTTGTCCTAAAGAAAATTCACAGCAAGATGCTATGGTGCTCATGCTAGAACCTTGATGTTGGCATGAAAAACTTTGCAAGCAAAATTTTTTTGGCCCACTATGAAGAACGATGTGATACAATTAGTACCCAGTTGTGACATGTGCCAAAGACACTCCTCCTTCGTTCATCAACCAGCAGAAGCTTTGACCACCTTATTATCCCCTTGTCTTTTTTTTTTTTTTTTTTCCAGTTGGGAATAGACATCATAGGGGCCACCTAGCCCACGACCAGAGGAAGTTTTTGCTGCTAGCGATTGATTACTTCACCAAATAGGTGGAGGCGAAACCCCTCTCCTGGATCACTGAGGGAGAAGACAGGAAATTCATATGGAGAAATATAATTTGTTGTTTTGGCCTTCCACGGAAAATCATTTCAGATAATGACCGATAATTCCAAGGTCAAAAAATTCAAGATTAGAGCAGGGTCTGCGCATCAAATAAAGGTTCATGTCAGTGGCTCAACCCCAGGCTAATGGACAAGTAAAGGTCACAAATTGGATATTAATACAAAGAATCAAGAGAAGGTTAGAATGTGCAGGAGGAAATTGGGTTGAGGAATTAACCAGTGTCTTCTGAGCATACCGTACCACTCTAAAAGCTTCCACAGGGGAAAGCCCCTTCACGCTAGTATACGGGATGGATGTTGTCCTCCAGGCGAGAGTAGGAATGCTCTCGCATAGAGTGGCCTACTACTCAGAGGAGGATACCACTCATCTCCTCCGGGAAAATCTAGATATCATCTAGGAACTTAGGGAGAGGGCCTTCCTCCGCATGCAACGTTATTAGTGCATAATGATTAACGCTCATAATAAGTGGGTAAGACCAAATTATTCCAAGTGGGGGACCTTGCCCTTCACTGAGTAGATACACTAAAATTAGTTGGTAAACTAGATCCTAACTAGGAAGGACCCTATAAAATTACAGGTATCCTAGGACATGATGCGTATGAGTTGGAGGATATCGAGGAGCGTCTCCTACCTCGACCTTACAGCGTGCACAATCGGGCGATTCTACACCTTACTTGAACATATTATCTCAAAATAAGCATTGTCCCCAAGCAGGCACCCTCTTAAAATAATCCCTATCCCCAAGCAGACACCCTCTTAACATAAGCCCGGCCCCCGAGCAAGCCCTCTTCACAAAATAACCCCTGCCCCTAGGCAGACACTCTCCCTATAATTAAGCCCCATCTCTAAGCAGTCACTCTCTTAACAGTAAGCCCTGTCTATATGCAGGCAACCTCTTTTCCTAATTATCTTTGTCTCCCTTACAGATGCTCTTGGTGAATGATTAAGGAGACAGAGCTAACAAAATCTCATACCAAGTCAGGTAATTTGTTCGTCTAGCCTAACACGATTAACTACTCTTTATTTTCTTGCATTAGTTAAGTCAATGAGGAGGAAAATAATTCTAAGGCATCTTACCCTATGGAACAAGTCTAGATAATATGCCACCACTCAAGCGAGGGTGTTTGGGGTTGAACAAATCAATTTTGCCCCAATAGATGGGGTTTTCTCTAGCTCAGGCGGGGAGGCTTCTCCCTCCTTGAGGGGTTAATCTGAGGGGGTCAAGAACAAGACTGGCTTAGGCTTCAGGAAAGGTTCTTTGGGGCATCCACTTCCACAGCGGCTGGCTCGTTGATGGACAAAGGGGCCTGCACCTCATGCATTACCGCCCCCGGAATTTGAAACTTGAAACTTGCAGGCTATACCATTGAACAACTTGAAAATTTCAATAAAAAGAGGTAAGAGGCGGGCAGCCTAAGTCCACTGGGGCGTTGCTGCAAGAGGATTCCGCAAGAGGATTCGGGACATCCTCCAGGGCCACCTCGGGGTTAAAAATTAAGTCTCCACTCCGACAAGGGGATACCCTTATGCAGCAAATTGCCTCTAACATGCATGAAGAACGACCCTACTATGATGACCACCTCTCTCTGGAAGTCCTCCAACTTCCATAGTCGAGCAGATGGCTATTCAATAGGATTCCAGATAGCGCTGGCCCTTATTAGAATCGGGGAACGCCAGGCAGGCATCATCGATCGCGTTCTGCAGGGCCTCAGCCTGGCTCTTAGTAAGGTCTAGTAGCTACTGGTTCAGCTTCCTGGCCTCCTTCTCCGCATGCTAGGGTGTGCCACAAATTACTAATATTACTAGAAAAAAATTATTATTGGCTACAATTTTAACCACAGTTGAATAAAACCGATGCAAGAGACTAGCTTTTCAATCATAAAAAAATTATTTATCACAGTTAAAAGCCATGACAAAAACATTTAAGCCACGACAAATGTTTTAGCCACCCTCACAAAAACCACATTCAACAACCGTTAATAATCGTAGCCAATGACTATTTGTTGCAACTATTTATTATTAACTATTACAATTAGTCATAACTAAATGTTATATATTTTTATAGCGTATAAATAATTGTTCCAACTCATGGAAATTATACCTAAACGTGCAGCCACATTAATCAAATTAGAATTTTAAAAAAAAGAAATAAAAAAAGATGGCATCGATTCCAAGGCCAGATCAATAACGTAGTATGTACGTATAATTTTTTTTTAATTTTAAAAAAATAATTTCTTAATGCTAATTAAATTAAATATCCTAAGTCAACAATGGAGATGAAATACTGGTCCTACTAAAGTAATTAATTAATACACGTAGATCTACAATAAATTATCAAATATTAGAATATTTATTTCATTAAATTTTATACTATTATATAAAAGAAACTCCTCTCTTACTCACAAATTGTAGTTTATGACACCGTCGCACTATTTTTTTGTAATGCCAAATAATCCTCAACTGATATGATAACTACTTTATTCAACTTTTTAAATTCTATCTTAATTTTTTTTAATGTGATGTGTTAGTTTATATATTTTACTTTTATCTATCTATGCTACTATATAAAAGAAACCTCTTTTTTACTTACAAATGTGGGTTAATGATACCGCCGCACACTTTTTTGTAATGTAAAAAATAACTCTCAACTGATATGATAACTATTTTATTCAACTTTTCAAGTTTTATATTAATTGATAAATTATTTTTTCTTTCTTTTCTTCTTTTTTTTAATTAAACGTGATGTGTAAGTTTATACATTTTACTCTTATTTACGATATATTTAAAACGTAAAAATTATTTATTATATACACACAGGAACGACGTGTTACGATAACTAGTTAAAAAAAAAAAAAATCAACCAATATGATCGGCATCCAAGGCGAGATGAATATATAAATAGATGTAGTAACAACACATAATGTAGGCTATTGAGATAATTAGCATCCGGAACCGGAAGAATAGGTTGAGTGAGCAGTGGAAAAATGCAGCAAACCGAAGGATTAGGAAACGGAAGTTGTTCGGCGCCTCCTCTACTCAGTGTACAGGAGATAGTAAGAAGTGACACTGAAAATGTACCGGAGAGATACATAAGGAACCCTGGGAACAGGCCTAAAAGTTCCGACATAAGTCTGGTCCCCGACAAAGAACTTCCGGTCATAGATTTCTCTTTGCTTGCTAAAGGAGACGAAGATGAAAGAAGAAAGTTAGACGTTGCCTGCAAGGAATGGAGTTTTTTTCAGGTAATATTACTTAAATATCGGATTTAATGCAATTTACTTCCTTGTGGTATTGCAAATGAGCAAATGACCTCTTATGAAAAAGAAATAGCAATTTACCTCTTTATGTTCTTTAAAATGGAGTAATTTACCTCCCTGTCTAAAGGGCAAATACTGTTTTTCATAAGGAGGTAGTTTGCTCATTTGCAATATCACAGTGGGTTGCTTGCATTTTTCCCCTTAAATATCTATATAACCCCTTAGCTAGCTTATAAAACATATTCTTATTTTTAGTTTCATATTGACAAAGTCTTGTAGGATAATGGGTTTAATACTTTTAGTCATCTAATTTACGAGATTTTTAACATGATCCCAAAATTGGAAAAACTCGCTATGCTTTACAGGATTTTCAAATTGGTCCTGAAATTCATAAAACTCAACATATTTAGTCCCATAAATTTTATAAAGTAGAGGACTAAATGTGACGAGTTCTTTTAATTTTGGGACTATTTTAAAAATCTCATAAAGTGAAAAACTAAATGTGTCGAACCCCATATCTTAATTTTGCCATTAGTACATATAATAAAACTTGAATATTGTATGCAGATCATTAACCATGGAGCAGATGAGGCGTTACCAAAGATAAAGACAGCTACAAGGCAATTTTTTGATCTACCATTGTCTGAGAAGGAGAAGTACGCCATGCCCCCAGATCATTTTGAAGGATATGGACAAGAGGACAAAGCCGAAGGCCATAAACGTGATTGGAATGACCTTCTTTGGTTGCGCACAATGCCACCTCACTCCAGAAACACCAAATACTGGCCTCTAGCAATACCCGGTTTCAAGTATGTACATAATTAACCTATATATAATTGATAGTTTCTTACCGGATAATATACTTTTTTTGTCCCGTAAAATTAGGATATTATTTATTTTGGTACCACAATTTAGGTAGGTGGCTATTTTAGTCCCATAAAACACGTTTTTCAGTTTTTTTGGTCCCAAACTATCATGTGTTGGGACCAAAAAAACTGAAAAAACGTGTTTCATGGGACTAAAACAACCACTTACCTAAATTGTGGTACCAAAACAAATAACGCCCTAATCTTACGGGACCAAAAAAGCGTTTTGTCCGATTCTTACTATATTATATATATATATATATGCATGACAAAATTTCATTTTTTGTCCTGTAATTATAGGTTGTTAGCATTTTTGGTCTTTTAACTTATTTCATTTACACATTTAGTTATTTTTTGACGAATTTAGTGTTGAAGATCTCACATTTAGTCTTTGTCTTTTTATTTTTGTCAAATTTAGTCCTGTGTTGATAATTTTGATCTCCTTTACACTGGAGTAGATCTCATTTTTTGTTCTATAACTGTATATGGACAAGACCAAATTTGATAACACAAGACTAAATTTATCAAAAAATGATCAAATTAAGACGTGCAGAACTAAATTCGTCAAAAAAATAATTAAAATATATAAATAGAGCAAGATACAGAATAAAAAATGCTAACTACGTAACGTTACAAAAGTAAAATTATAATTTTGCCATGCAAATTTTAACTAATTAATTAAGACCTGCATTTCTACATACTTGTTTTGCTTGTCTATTTTCTTTCTATGAATCCCTTTTCTTTTTTGGTAGTCATGAATAGGGAACACTCTAAAAAGTGGAACCTTGATGACAAAAAGTGAAGTAATTAGTATGTGGTCAAGGTTGCGAATACTAATTGATACCCATGCATATACAAAAGTGAGAAAAATAAAATTTTGGTCCACTCTTTTAAAAGTCGGATAAGTGTGTGATTGTGGTCAAATTTGGGCTTTTTGAACTTAAAATTGTCATTTTTTAAAAATTACTGTCATAAATTACTGTTTTTAATTGGACATAGACTAAAAGTGCTACAACCCCTAAGAAAGTGGACTAAAATTGCATTTTTCCTTATAAAAGTGAAGTAACAATATGATAGACAAAACGCCACTTGTTTTTTACTTTTTATTTTATTTTTTTTATCTGTATATAGTTTAGTAATTTAAGGAAAAATCTCATTTTTGGTCCCATATTTTAGGACATTTTTTGATTCGGTCTCATTTGTTGCATTTGTCTCACATGTAGTCTCATGTGTTCAATTTTTTTCTTAAATTTCGTCCCAAACAGCATTTTCTATCAAATTGTTAACGGAGCCGTCAACAGTGGTAGAGTCTTGCCTCAATAACAGACCTGAAGGCTCCGTTAACAATTCGACAGTAATGCTGTTTGAGTCCAAATTTTGAGAAAAAATTGAACATGGTACTAAATATGATACAAATGCAACAAATAGGATCAAATCAAAAAAGACCCTAAAATATGGGATTAAAAAAAAAAAGCGATTTTCCCGAAATTTAATAAAGAATTTGTTGTGGTCTCCTCTTTTTCCATAAACAGGGAGTCCATGGAAGAGTATGCAACCGAAATGCAGAGAGTGAGCTATGAAATCTTGGGCAATTTATCGTTGTTGATGGGTATGGAAAGAGATTTTCTGAAAGAGTTGCATGGCGAAGTGAAACAAGGCACTAGGATGAATTACTATCCGGCTTGTGCTAGACCTGATTTAGTGTTTGCACTTAGTCCACATTGTGATAACACCTCACTAAGCCTTGTTTTGCAAGAGGACAACATCACAGCTCTCCAAGTTAAGCACAAGGGAATGTGGGTACCAGTTAAGCCAATTCCAAATGCAATGGCTGTCCTTCTTGGTGATGTTATGGAGGTACACATTAATTGCAATTATGTTTTTACTTTGTGATGTGGAAGTAGTTTTTAGTAAAGGGAATAATTGGGAAAAAATGACATCGACATAATTGCGCCCCAAGTTTTAGTGAGAGAATTTTCGTATAAGTTGTCAAATCAGTGAATAGTAATTTGCATTAAAAAATAATATATTTTTTTTTTTGTAGTGCTTTGGTTATTTTATGGTGAGATAGGGTGCATATATTTACCATATGGTATACGCAGGAAATTACTCTTATGCCCTTGTAAATAAATTATAATTACTATTATATACATCACTTCGTGAAAATTATATATGTTGAAATTAAGGAATGAAGTTTTCCGGATACGTACACATAGAGGGTGTTTGGTTGAGCTTATAAGTTTTAAAAAAATGTTTGGCAAATTTTTTTTTAAAGAGCTTATAAGATTTCAAAATAAGATATTTTGGATCTTATAAGTTCTTTAAAAAAAATAAAATTAACCTCCTCCAACTTTTTTCAAAATATCTTATAAGCTCTATAAGATTAATGTGTAATTAGACAAAAATACCCTTATTCTCTCCCTCTCTCTCTCACTCACACACACACACACACACACACAAATACACTAAGGATTCGTTTGGTTTAAATAGGAGGAAAGGGGAACGGGAAGGGGAGGGGGGAAAGAATAATAATTTTCCTTCAAATTGTTTGATATGATGGGATGTAAGTAGATAAAATACACTAGAGTAAATAAAAATTAAATATGTATTTTTTTTTTTTTTTTTTTTGTGTCTCTTGGGCCTTATACTTTCACTTTTCTTCCCAATTTCGAAAGGGAACGAAATTGGACTCCGAAGGGGTTTCATATACAGTGAGTTTTACTTCCCTTTCATTTCTTCCCCCTGAACCAAACGCTAAACTTTTTCTTATACATCCTTTTTTACTTCCACTTCTCCTATACTTTCACTTTTCCTCCCAACCAAACATACTCTTAAGATTTTAACGAATGTTATTGATATTTAGTTTTTCTTCCAATTAAAGAAGAGAAAATGCTTCATTAATTAATAATAAATTATTATGTATTAAACAAATATAAGATTGCTATTGATATTATATTTATTGAAAAAATATAAATTAATGACGTTAAGAATTATAGGCCAAGAAAATAGTCATTTCATTAACAAAGAGAGTATCAATTATATATCAATGTTAATATTCTACTAACATTAATGTACATATATATTATTTTTTTTATTCAAATATTTAGGTAATGACTATCATCATTTTTTTATTTTTGTAAAAAATATTATCTATTAGATTTTTATTTAAAGTTAAACTAATGTGTACTATTTAAAAAAGTATTTTTAATATATTAAAA
This sequence comes from Sesamum alatum, assembly GCA_034509735.1. Taxonomy (NCBI): domain Eukaryota; kingdom Viridiplantae; phylum Streptophyta; class Magnoliopsida; order Lamiales; family Pedaliaceae; genus Sesamum; species Sesamum alatum. The sequence goes on from JACGWO010000003.1 coordinate 23,608,475, forward strand.
TACAAAATATGTTGAGAAATGACAACTTATATTTGATTCTAACAGTAACGTGTCCTTTTATCATTTTACGATAAAAACACTTTATTATGCCAAATACCCTAACATATTATAAAATATGAAAACTTTTTATAAGTTTTAAAATCTTATGTTATCCAAACACTTTAGCAGCTTATTTTTAAAAGAAGATCCGACATCTTACAAACTGCTAAAACATTTTACACGATGTGGGAGCTTATAAGTTGTTTAAAACAGCTTAGCCAAACACCCTCTTAATCTTGTGCAATTCTAGTTAAACTTGATGTAATTTTTGGCAATGTAGTCGTGGAGCAATGGAAAATACAAGAGCCTTGAGCATAGAGCTGTTGCAAATATGGAAAAGCCAAGAATATCGGTTGTATCATTTGTGATTCCGAGCAATGAGGCCGAGCTGAGCCCACTCAAAACCATGGTGGATGATGATCACCCTATTATCTACAAGAATGGGGTCAAGTATATTGATTACCTTCTATACAAACAGACCAAGGAAGCGAGTGAAGATAAAAACGTAAACATCGATTACCTCAAGATCGAGAACTGAATAGTTTCTATCTTTATGTCCTAAAAATTGCTTTGCTGCATGATTGTTGGGTTGGTTGTTCATCGGTTTGGATTGTAAACATTATTGTTTGTTTGTTTGCATGTATTAGTTTGTTGAAGATACTCGCATGTCTTTCCATTCTTACAATTTCGAATAAGGGTTGATTTACAACTATGTCCGAAGACTCTCTTCTGTTGTAGTGTCACTTGGATGAACGATTTGATTTCCATCTAGATAGGTTTGTCAATGGATAGAATTTTACCCTATTCAGGCCCAAACCTAAAGGAGACCCAAACCAAAAAAAATTTATCCAGACCCAACCCAAACCAATGAACTCAACTCAACTCAACACCCATGATTGTTAAGACCCGTGGGGCTCTAGACCTGATGAGACCCAATTTTTTAGGTCGGGTCCGACCTAGACTCATATATTTTTCTTTTTCAAAAAACAATATCCATCATGGGGAAATGGATAGTGAGACTCCTAATTGCACAAAGAAATTTCCTAACTGCAGAAAGGAAAAGGCTCCTACTTTCCTTGTAAGAAAATTTTCAGCAAAGGAAGAACAACAATGGTGAGACTCCTGACTCTGAATTCCTCGCCATCAATTTCATTTTCCTGCAAAATGCATATCTTTTGAAACATTTTGTTGCCCATACAAAACTCAACTTTGCTCTCAAACTTTAACCTATGAAATCGGCGGATCTGGGCGGCGAGGTGAGGCAAGGCGAGGGGATCTCTGGGCGGCGGTGGCGACGGGATCTCTAGGCGGCGCTTGCAGTGGCGACGCAACGGCGGATCTTGGCGAGCGATGGCAGATCTTTCGGCGGCGCTTGTGGTGGCTAGGCGATAGTGGTTCTTGGCGAGGTGACGATTGAACTCTGGGCAACGCTTGCGGTGGCGAGGCGACGGCGGCTCTCTGGGCAGTGTTTGCGGCAGCGAGGCGAGGGATGAAGGGCGCCCATCTCTGTTTTGTTTGTTTTTTCCGACATGTTGATTTGTTGTGATTTTGATTGGGAGATGGGTGGTGTTTGGCTGAAACTGGGTCTGGGTATGTGTTGGGTCTCAACGTGCGAAGCCCACAAATTTTTATTCATAATTATGGGGTTAATTGATAATTATTTAAAAAAAATTAGTTAATTAATAGATATATTATAAATTAAATTGTGATCATATTAATACTTGAACGGAGTGAATTGGAAACTTTATATAATATTTCGGAGTAAATTATATTAATTAAAAAATTAAAAAGAACGTAATGAATATTTTTAAAAATATTTATAAAAAAATTAAAAAAAAAAGGGAAAAGAGGGGTGGGATAATGATGAGCCGTCCAGCCCCATCATTTATAAACACACACACTCTCACATAAAACATACTAAACACATACATAACACATACTAAACACACACACACAATTCGCGACGAACAGGTACGAATATTTTTAATTATAATTATTATTAATTTATGTAATTACATTATTTAATAAGTGTATTTATTAAATGTTATTTATACTACTCAATTTAGTGTTTAACCGGAGAATTTTATGAATTTGAGTATTTATAATTAGTGTCTGGTTAAATGTCTCAATTAAATTAGGGGTGTTATAATTAATAGCTTAAACTGCTTAATTTACTAGATTTAATAATTTCTACAATTGATTGGCTTAGTTTAATCGGGTTGAAAATTTTATTTGAGAAATATTATAGAATTATATATGAAAATGTTATATTTACTAAAAATGAGTATGTTTTGGTGATAATTAAATCCAAAATGGTTATTGAGAATGGTAGATATAATAAGATGAGGGGGTTTAATGAAATATTGAGATATTGGTGAAAAATATATATAATTACTATTTAATATTTTATTTAGAAATTACGATACTTTTGATGTGTTGATTATGCATTATAACTTATTATAGGATAAGGGGGATGAGGTGAATGATTGAGCAACTCCCTACGTACAAGTAGATCGTTGTAAGTCGAGGTAAGTAAATAATTAGTGCTGCTTATATATGTTCCTTTTTTCTATTAATGTTGTGTACGTAAATAATTAGTATTATCTATATATGTTTCATTTCTTGGTGATATTACTTTTATGTGAGTCTATGATTCGTGCTTGACTAATCTATTTTGAACTGTACGAGTGGTTTATGATTACTTTGAAAGATGTGCCCAATCGGTGGAACTCAACTTATTAGTTACTTGAGACGGCTTTGCCTTTAAAGGAAACTTTCTCCCGCCTGCAAAGGATTGATAAGCAGTATCAGTTTATTCCAATTGATTCAGAATGGGAAGCAGCTAAAGTTGTACATGATTGTTTGAAAATCTTTTACGAAGCCACACGACATTTTAGCGGTATCAAATATCCAACTTCAAACGTATTTTTCCCCGATACATGTGAGATTCAATTGAAGATGACTGAATGGAGAAACAGTGAACATGAATTCGTCATAAATATGTTTGGACCCATGAAGGAGAAATTTGATAAATATTGGGATGAGAGTTGTTTAGTATTAGCTCTTGCTGTTTTTTTTATCCTAAGTTCAAAATGGATTTGGTTGAGTTTTTCTACACAAGGATTTATGGTTTCGCAGCTGATTTATACATTCGTAGAGTTCGTAACACTTTGATTAATCTGTTTGTTGAGTATGGAGGCAGTTTCATTTCTTCAGTGACTGAACCCGTTGTAGCAAGTGATTCTGGGGTTGAAATGCGTAGTTCTTTATCTGATTTTGATAGATGGTACGATGAATCACATGTTTCAGTCAATAGGAAATCAGAGTTGGACATTTTTTTAGAAGAGGCAAGATTTCCTAGAACAGACACATTTAATATTTTAGATTGGTGGAGAACTAATGGTCCTAGACTACCTACGTTAGCGAAGATAGCACGTGATGTTTTAACTATTCCAGCTACTACTGTTGCGTCAGAGGCAGCATTTAGTGTTGGAGGCCGGGTTATTGATGAATCATGTGCGTGTTTGCTTTCGGATGCAGTAAAAGCACTGATTGTTACTGATAATTGGATAGGACCAATTTCGAAAAAAGGTAAGCAAAATCAGTTGATTTTCTATTTATTTTTAAATTAAAATTATGTTGACATAATATTTTTCCTCTTGTTTTTTGAATTTATAGTTGCAAGCGACGTGGAATTACCTAGAAGCCAAGTATAGAGATCAATTAAGTGGGACGATATAAATAGGTCAAATTATTACTTATTAGAAGTTTGCTTTTATTTATTACTGAAAAAATCAGCACTTTGATAATTTTTATGTTGTTTGCCCCTTGTGCAGGTCCTTCAGTTGGATCGTAGGTTCTTTTTGTGAAGCTCAGAATACAAGTTTAGGATGTCTTCATACTCTCTTTCTTGTAATATATACTTATTGTTTAGTTAAAAAAAATATATATGTATTTGAGCATGCACTTTTTTAATTTTGTCATATCATTTTACATCTCCTTGTATATGTATAATTTTGTTTATGCGTTAGTGTTTATTTAGTTGAATGATTTTGAGTGTGTTCGATGAGGTGCAAATCTCTTAACTTGGGCATCAAATTGTAATATTTTGTTGTTTTTTATTTCAAATTGGTTTATTTTTTCGCTTGAGGTTTGGGGGATTTTTTAGTGTATATATTGTGTATTTTTTTCTTTTTCTTGGAACTACTAGAAAATGCAAAAAAAAAAAAAAAAGACCGGGTTTGGTATGTTAGGCCCATTTCCCAGCTCATTGGGTCCCAGACCGGATCGGGTCGGGTCAGGCCCAGCAATATATTAATGTGTAATTGCTGGGCCTGGGTAAAATAGACCCATTTACAGACCTAGTAAGGTGACTCCTTCGTTGGTTGTGTGAACTTCTTCATAGAGGAGATAAGTGTGTCCCATCTATTAACAATCAACCGTTTGCAAGGAAGGAGATCATTCTTGAGAACGTTAAGAACATTCACCTCAGCCGCATGGCACTAAAAGTTGGTATTTTCTTATCGATTCAATTGACTCGTTTAAGCATGAAAATCCAAGTTTAGGTTATGTAGCAATGAGACGGGAAATTTGACAGTTGATGGCAATATTGTATTGTGATTTTAAAAGTTTCATTTCTGCATTCAACAGCTCAATGCTTATACAAAACTAACAGCTGCATCATTATTTTTAGGGATAATTGCATAAAACCACTTGTGTTAGAAATATAGGCAAAAAACCCCTGTGTTTTTTAAAATAATGCACACTCTCCCTGCCGTTAATTTTCTTTAACGGTGTTACATTTTTTAGTGATTTGCCCGTTATGCCTTTGTTGTAATAGCCATTGATCTTCAACAGTAAAAATGAACAGTCCAGATTTTAACAAATTTTAAAATATATTTTATATTTATATATACAATTATATATATTATATATACATATATATAATAGATATATACAATGTAGTATATATAACATATATATATCATATATACACAAGCAGGAGGGGGCAACGTCTCCATTGCCCAATGCAGGAAGGGGCTAACGGCAAGGTCGGTCCCCATCTGGGAAACTGAAGGTCGCGTAGATCCAGGGCGATCCGATTGCCCTGGATCTGGGCGGGACGTGGCCGTTGCGGCCCAGAGCTGAGTCGGCGACGAGCGTCGTCACCCAAAACATGATCGCCCGGATTTGGACGGCGCCATTGTACCTAGATCTAGGTGGTCGCGACTCCTTGCTGCCCAAATCAGGGCGGCGAGTGGTCACGGCTTGGAGAGATAGGGGGAGCCTAGGCGATGGGCGGGAGGTGGAGGCGGGCGGGCAGGGGATGGGGGTGGGGGTGGGGGTGCACACTAGGGGAAGAAGACTTTTTTTTTTTTATTTGTTGTATTTTTTAATTAATTATGTATTTTTATATTGAAATATCATATATTGAAATACTAAAATTTATTTACTATAATTTAAATAATATAATTTCAAGATATATTCACACAAAATCAAATTAGTTAATAATATTTTAAATTTATAAACATTAAAATACCTAAAATGTCATATTTAAATGTATTTTGAATTTACAATTTATAAATATTAAAATATCTAAAAATGTCATATAATAATTTAATTTGATGTAACAATATTTTTCATATAAATATTAATGAATATTAATTATTTAGTATTATCTTTTTTTAGTAAAATATGAAAAAGGTAAAGTGTTAATAAAAAAATAAAGAGAGGGAAAAATTATATAAAATAGGGGTAAATTTTGTCTATTCAACAAGTTCAAAAGGCTTAAAATAGGTTAAAATCATATTTCACTCGCATTTCGAGCGAGTGTAGGTCACTCTCCAATTTATGTTTTTTTTTTAATGGAGAGGATTTTTTTTGCAGGGTTTATAATAGGGGCTCTTTTTTACTATTTAATTAACACAAGTAGGTTTTTAGCAATTTTCCTATAACACAGGGGGTATTATGCAACTATTCCTTATTTTTTTCCTTGTATACTATAGTCTAGGCCTAAGTCCAAATTAGTTTGAAAAACAAACATGCACATTCCGACTTGGGTCCGTGCCGGACTTCAACTGGCCAATCCATGAATCGAGCTTGAATCCAAATATGAACCCTTTTAAACCCTATTTAAAAGCCCAGAATCGATAATGGCCAATTTGTGGCCAAAATTTTCCAAGCTGGTCTATGGCGGGCTAGCGTGCACCTTGAGATGCACCAGCCAACCATCACTTTCCAACAATATTGTTCCATGGCAAAATATTGCAGGCACCCCCATCTTATTGTTTATTAATCACAAATATACATGAACCGCCTGTAATCTAAAAAATTAAATCTTGTACCCTTGAGGTTCTATTTTTCTAACAAACAGATCTCACCGTTAAGCAAAATGTTAACAAAAAAACTGAATGAAAATGCCATTAATTAACATATTACTAAGTTATTGTAAGTCAAACAAATTTTTTTATAATCAAACTATCCTTATACTTCTTGACATGTTAATACATTTGAGAATGTATATCTTCACTGTTATAAGAATAATTTAATTAAAAAAATATTTATTTGACCTACAATAAGTCAGTAACATGCCAATCGATGATATATCTCGATTTTCATTCAATTTTTTTGTTACCATCAATAAATTAAGTAAATTTTGACTAACAAATAAACTTATTCATGAGATAAAAGAAAACCACAAAAGTGCTAAATATAATTTTTCAGATTACATACAATCTATGCGTAATTACACCATGCCTCATGGGAGTGAATGTAATTGTCCCAAAAATATATAAGTGGAATCCATTCAATCGTAGAATTATAAATACACCGAACCAAAATAAATCACGAATATTATATCCATCTGTGCATCAAATTCCGTTACACATAAATTTCAAATCAATCATACTTTTCCAATCACATTGTCAGAAAGACCAACTAAACCATACACATGAAAATCGATATGAAATTCAAAAAAGAAATCAAAATGAGACCAAACATGACCCAGACTTCAGGATCACATGCCTAACTGAAATGTCAATATGCCAAACTCTAAAAACACTGGATCCATACAATTAAGTGGTCTGCGTACCTTCCTTTCAGTAAAAGAAATTTCAGAAGCATTTACAACAATGTACAGATGGTTATCTTGTGAGATTACAACCCACCTTTGTCACAGGGTCTAAGTCCAGAAATATTCTACATAATTGAATCATAGGAAAAAATGGTATAAGTTACAGGAGAAAACACAATAGAGCTGTTAAAGCAGTTGACTTACAATACAAAAATCAATACTTCCAATTAGCACAAATAACAAAAGTTCCTGGTCCTATGTAAATCCCTGTCTTCGTAACCCCTCATGAAGGCTCTTACAGAAAGGTGCTCTGAAGCATAAGTCATAAACGAAGCCAAGATAAGGCCTCCGGCTACCATCAAACCTAACCTGTTAAACAAGATAAACATTTATTAAGAACTAAGAAACAAGGATAGATTGTTCAGTAAGAACTCAAATAAATATATATTTGTATATCATCTTGGCCAGCTTCACAGTTCATGACGATTTCACATGTCACTCAATAGTTGATACCAAGTGTCTGATATCCATGTTTAGTTGGATCTTAGGTCTTGTTATTGTGTATCTCAGGATTAGCGCTTCCGTTCATATGAAATTTCCATCTCACCACTGAAAGATGCTTCATTTTTTGTCTTTTATCATTACACTGGAAGATACTTCGACTCTCGCTATTCAAGCATGAGACTCATTAACAAAGAGTTAAATGGGGAACTGAATAACTGAGATCCCCACTATAACTCATCCGTAACAGCTGTTGTATAACATATGGTTAGGTGGATATTAATTTTGGAAAGTTGAGAAGATATACTTGTACACGGGAGAATCTTGGCGAAAAGTTATCACTATCCTTCTTAATAGAAAGCATAATACTCAGTTTGATAAAATCTGAAACCTTGACGAAACTACATGCAATCCAAAACTGGCAAACTCAAGTAGCTCAGGAATTTCTCTGTATATTTCTTTGAGCCAAATTGTCTGAACTCAACTTCAAGACTGGCTCAATTGTCTAACATATTTCAGAGGAGTTTTGAGTAGACTAATTTTAAAATGAGCTCCTACCATCTAGTTTATTAATCAGTCCCAATTTCTTTATGGGAATAGGGAAAAATAGTTTTTTTTATACAATTGAAGCAACACATGTTAAATGAAACCTAATTCGTGAAAGGACATGATTGCATGTATTTGGCTGTTAAATGCAGCCATCTGTTAAAGAAGTTGGGTTACAGAGGCTTATTCCTAATCACATGCAAGGTCTTAGACTTCCTAACACTGACGGGCACGCATCAAGTCGGCTCAAACGTAAAGCAATCTTGAGTGAAAATAGAGCCTTCAGGAGTACCTTTCACCTTATGTATAGAGAACTAAGAGAAGTGATGCAACTAATAATTCTTTCTCTTTGTTTTGACATATATTGGCTGCATATATCAGAGGCAAGATCTGATACAATATAATTATCAAATTTTACCCACTACTGAATCCACAAGGTTTCCGTCCTAATTACTTATAACCATCTTATGGGATTTCAAACGTGTCATTTGTCTAAGTTTTTTGAGTTTTGAACTTCAACACTCCCTCTGTCCCACAACGATGTCCAATTTACGATTTTATTTACTCCAAAACCCTTGCCAATAGTTTAAAATATAATAAATTATTGTCCCATTCAATTTAAATTTAATAATAGGGTTAATTACATTTAGACCCGCTATGAAAATGTGAAATTACGCTTTCCCCCAAACAAGCTTTAAAATTACACTTACACCCCCTCCGAAAATTCTTTGTTTACACCTAACCCCCTTTCGTTAGAGTTTAGATGAAGAAGGCTGACGTGAGCAAAAAATTTACATAAATTTCCAATTTTTGTGCCTCATTTATAATTCCCCTTAATATTTCTATCCAATTTTATAATTCAAGGGCAATATTTTATTTACTCCCTTATAAGTATAAAATATTATAGTGGAATTGTGAATGAGGGGCAAAATTGGAAATTTACGTATTTGTTTGCTAACGTCAGCATTTTCCATCCAAATCCCAACAAAGGGGGTCTAGGTGTAAACAGTGAATTTTCGAAGGGGGTGTAAGTGTAATTTTGAAACTTTTTTGGGGAGTGTAATTTCACATTTTCAAAGAGGGTCTAAGTGTAATTAATCCATAATAATATGAACATTAAATTTTACTTGCAGTACATCTTAAATATGGATATCGGACAGTAAAATCAAACATAAGCTCCACACCATATGTTATGTAAGGCAACACCATTGACTTCTTTGGCTGAGCTTGATATGTCTCCAAGTTTAATCAAAGTTTAATACCATGTCCACTTTATTTAAGGACTCTTATGTGGCTGCTAAAAGTTGTCTTAACTTAATCAAAAGGGACATAGTTTAAACAGAAAGCCTATAAGTGAAACCTAAACAAGAGACCAAATTAGTTCTTTCTGTTACATATGAAATCTTATTTGTAATACAACTGAAATATGGGAATATCAAAAAAAGTACTCAAACACAAATCTCATACCATACGTTAGGTAAGGCAGCTTTATTGTCTTCTTTAGCGAAGAGCTTGATTTCTTCCCAAGATAAATCAAATTTTCATTAGGTATGTTTTTTGATTTTAGGACTTAGTATGTGACTGGTAAACTTTTATCCTGCCTTAATCAACAGGCAACACTGTTTAAATGGAAAGCCTACGAGTGAAATCCAAAAATGAGACAAAACTACCTCCTATGATATATGTAAAAATGGTAATTTTGGACGAATGCGAATCAATTTGACTTCTGTTGCTTCTTGGAAGATGTCAATGGTGGCATCCATTATGGGATGGACGGGATATCTTATCTTGTGTACAGGAATCAGACTAAAGAAATGAAGGGTTCAAGTATATAGGAATCAGACTCAAGATTTCATTCTGAAAGCTAAAAGCCCCCTAAAAGTCTCCCAAGCACTAAGAAGCCCAGGAAATCTAAAAGAAAAGGAAACCATCCCCGTTTAAATATCTTCAAGGTTGTAATATTAAAATTTAAAGAAAGTTCTCCTGCAAAGAATCTTTGAAATTTGAAGCCTTATCTCTCAGTTTGCAATCAGAAATTTCAGATGCATACTTCAAAATAATCTTCATATATGTACCATTAACAACTTACTCAGTTTTATCCATATAATTCCATATTCTTTGCTCTTTATTTGAGCAAGTATAGAAAAGATCCATCCAGTCACTACTTATCAATTTCCTGAAGTGTCCAAATGCAAAATTTATATTCGACCTTCAACTATAAACTTTATGAAGTATCAATAATCTCTCTGACTCTATTCTAAAAGAGGCAACCGTCAAAACCAAAGCTCACAGAAGGTAAACCAAATACCAATTGGAACTCCAACAAATAATCATTCATTTGATTTCTAAGTCCTATGTCATTTAACTATAAAAGTAAATGCACAACTTCAAAAGCAGGTTTACAAGTAAGCCAGCATATTACATGTAAAACAAAGACAACACCACATCACTCAAAAATATAGTTTGTCGAGTTCAGAGTCTCCAGTAAATCTATACTCCCAGTGTTTATAAGTTCAAAATGCAGATATTATCTTAAAGTAATGAAACAGAGGCAAGGGCAAAGATGTAACAGAATACCTTAGGAAAAGAGCAGTGACTCCCAAAAGAGAAGGTAACAAAGGAACCGCCAAGGCAAGAGATGCCATCCCTAACCCATAATAACATGAGGCAACATCACAAGAAGACATTTCTCGCAGATGTCCTAAACACATGTCAAACATCAATAAATCAAGCCATTTTAAGACCCAAGCACGCAAAACTAAGTAATTTCCCACAACTACCATACCTTTTCTGGAATCATTATCTAAAGATTCAGGAGATGAGGAAAATGATGCTGTTTGATTGGCCACATGCTTTCCCCAATGATGGACTACATGCAGATAGCTCCCAAACGATATGAGGAACACTGTGAATGTCCATTCATAGACTAGGAGCAAACCAGTCCATGGCATAACTTGCCGAGGCACAATTGAAAATGAAAGTGCAAGGGAAAATAGAGCAGCCATAAAACAAACAACAACTGACATGGCGCCCAAGAAAATGGGCACCTTGTTTGCCGCATTTGGGAGCTGCATTTCAATACATCAGAAGAAAAAACACATTAGAAACTTGTCCAAAACATTAAATTAAAAAGTATTACAATATAAATTTGTCCAAGAAACTCTATTTAATCACGATGGCTAAAAGTAGGGAACAAGAACATCATTAAACTGACTTAACCAGTATCTCAACTGAAACAAGGAAAACAACTGATCTTATATCATATACATAAGTGAAACAAGAAATTCTTACCTAGTGCACAATGCTCCGACTAGTGCACTAGGTATTCCTTTTCTTTTTCCTACGAGCATGCACAACAGAAATTGGATAACTACTAAACTGATTTTGATACAGACTAATTATTATCCAAATCATAATAAGAGAAACTTTACATTAATAATGTAAAATGAGTAACACCTGCTGATTAGTGCTGATGGTAGAGGAAGTTATGGAGGAGTAACCAAGGACACCGCCAGATCTCAACTTATAGTAGATGTGTCTAATATGATCAAACAGTGATCGTGTCTGTTATAATAAGTAAAGTGTAAGATATCAACCATAAACAGTATGTTGACAAACAATCGGAAAAAAAAAAAAAAAAAATTACAAAGCTGCTAACCTGTAAGTAAGAGCGATAATAACAAAACACTAAGAACACAAGTGGAAGAAGGATAAGAAATGTGATTAGCAGTTTATCTTGAGGATTTTGACCCCCTCCAGTCCCTGGAAGAGTCTCCTCAAGCTTTATCCTGGCACTCTGCGGCATCAAGAAAAGATAATCATGCCACTGGTGATTGAAAGGAACAGATAACATATGCCAACATGAAAGCACATAAAACAATTAATGACACATCAAATTGAAAAAAGCATGGTGTACCTGCCAGACATCAACAGGTTTAACAAGCCAATGTGTCCACCAATCCCAAGGTTTAAGAGGACCAAGTGTGTAATGAATAACACGCAGTTCTGCCTCATCAACCATCCACTGAAATAAGAGCACATGGAACTAAGAAAAGAAACAGGCATGGATTTTACAAAATATCAAGAGATCCTTCATCTGAAGCACTTTTACCATATGTGAACAAAGCTAACTGATCCTCTTCCAATCCAAAAGTTCAGATCATTCACAACCTTGACCATTCATATACAAGATACATGTCTTCTTTTCAATATATATGTGGTCCCTCTATCACGGTTAATACACTGCTTTGACCATCCATGTTCTTCAAGAAAATGCAAATGGAAAGATATCTCAATCATATGATTTCCAATACTAGCCCTAGTTATTGTAACTATGCAACATTTATCGCATTAATGCAGTTAGCTCCCCCTAACAATAATCTCCAGTTGTCTTAATTGGGGCTTAAAATCGACAATGGACTACAAAGAAAAATATCTCTGATCAACAAAATACAGGAGACGATCATTAGAAAGAGAGGCTGGCATACATGTGAAATAATCATGCATGTGTTGCAACTTTCTGAATGAAGGGTGAAATGCCAATTACCAAATAATATGTGTATGGTCATGCACCATTAAAGTTCCTTTCTTCATCAAACCCTGCTTATACCTAATCCAGTGCACAACTGGTATATATGTTGTTTCAAAAATAGCTCATTGATTACACTGTTTGTATTCCTAAGCATAAACTTCTACTCTCCCTTTAACACTTCTACTCCAAATGCACATAGTTAACTCTCCTTTGGTTGTACACATCTAAAACTAGATCTTACACTGTATATGAATGTCAAAAGGCCATACAGAGCTCATGAAATTAAATCCCAAGGTGATCATAACCCCCAATTGTCGTATCTAAATATTTTAGATCACACCTTTCCTCCGACATTTCATTTTCTTGATATGCATTACAAAGCTAATTGAGGTTTACTAATGGAAAAGCAATATTGGAGAGTAACATATTAGAGAACCATTGTACATAAACAATTAGTTGAACTCTTCATCAAGTCTCTACTCCACAAGCACACATTTCAGATATAATACCATCAGAAGTCATTGACAACTAAAAAGGAACTACACACTGAATCCGACCCTCAAACAGAAAATCAATATTTGGATGGACAAACATGCGTGAGAAAAATTATAAGAATTACGAACCCAGGGAACAGGCACACCCTCCTCAAACAAGCCAAGTGGGATCAGCAGGTTTTGCAAAAGAATTAGCAGTTACTCAACTCTGTTCTACACAGTACCTTACCCCAAGCCATCACAATGTTTGGAAACGCAATAGCAACCTCACCTTGTAACAGGATAACCACAAAAGACACATTACATAAGCAAAATAAGTTACCTTGTTAGCAAGCATGTAAAGGCCCACATCTGCATTATATAAAGTAGAAAGTCTCTCCATTTGGGGTATGGGTCTAGACTTCAGTTCCTCTGCAGATGCATATGGATCAAAGATGCGTGCATTTGCAAAGTCAGGAAAATATGAATTCAGAAATCCTTGATCACCTGTTACAGACAGTCGAAAACATGAGATACATGAGGCAGAAAAAAAGTAAAATTCATAAACGCCATAATACTGTTTCTTAAAATAAGCCTCTAATTATTCATCAGGGAAGAAGTGCCATTTCAAGAACAGCTTAATCTCTCTGGCATTATGATTTTATTTCAATAACTTTTCGGTGGATATATATCCCGAGCTCATAAGCATAAATTGCCATAACATGATCCATCTCAATAATGTGGAAGAAAAAAGTCAAGATTGACACTCTCTAGATATTCTATAAGGTATTCATTAAGAGTGTTTGGAAACACACGCACACACATTAAGCATAAATGACAAAATAAGGCCACACCTCCTGTGTAGGAATACATAGTGTTCACTTTGGTCATCATGTCCTTGAACACTTCTTCTGATGGTTCAACCACCATGACTCCAGAATTCAGCCTTTCTGAGTGCTTTAAGTTGGCACAGAACTTTTGACATTTGAAAAGATCTTCAATGTTCTTTACCACAATTGTATCAGCATCAAGATATACCACTGCCAAAAGTGTAAAAGAACAACGACCAGATTACAAACAATTTTATTAGGTTTTCTGAAATATTTAAAAAAAAAAAAAAGTTGAAGTTCAACTAAGCACAGCAAAAGCCAAAACCCAGCACATATTGTAAGCTACAGGAATATTACCTAAACTTTCACTTAGAATGTACCCAAGAAAATAAATTACAATACAGAACAATCACCTTTTTTGTACTCCGTCATATTAAATATTTTAAGCTTCGTATAGACACCCCAAAACCTCGTTGGACGCACTTGGTTGGGGTTTTCGAGTAAACTGATTGTCTTCACAATCCAGCCATCAGCCTGCACAAGAGAGCAATAACCACACATGAAATCATCCAAACCCAAAAACCAGAAATGAACACCTAAATAAGTATTCTTCGCACTAGCTCTATTTACTCAACTATCTCATAACAGAATTTGGTAAATGCACATGGCATGCGAAAGAATCTAGCAAAGAAGAAAGCTTCAAGTACCAAACTTCGAGCTTACTCAGTGTCCAAATAACACTTGGATAAATGCAGCAGACTCATACTGGCAACCCCTCCCACCAAAGCCTCCCACCTACCCCACCCCGACCCACAATAAGAACTACCAAAACAAATTGAAAAATAATTCAATTCCCAAATGGTGCTTCACAATATACAATCAGCAAATCGGAAGAAGGACACGGGATTCGTCTCATCCCTCTTACTACCGGTCAGGAGAACATATCAAAATAAATAGAGCATTTTAAAAGTATTAAACGATCCCTCGCGCACTTGAGGTCTGATCAATCGACTCTGCGCTTTCCAACATGGAAAGATTTTATAAACCAATGTGAACCAAGTTCCTTAGAATTACCACTCGAAGCAGCAGCAATTTCACCCCACCAGAAACAAAATCAGTAATTCAACAAGTTCCAATCTTTACACAACCACTAAACAACTAAGGAGAAAATAAACCCCACATCACCCATAAACAACAAGCTCCTGACATCCACCACATCAGAAACTAGAAGAAGATAAATTATCATAAAACTGGATAAATAAAATAAAAGTACCTGAAGCAGCTTTTTAGCATAGTTGGAAACTCCATCGGAGACCAAAGCAACCATATCTTTGGTAGAACCCGTGTCACGAATCGACTTCCCCAATACTCGCACGCCGAGCAGGAATTCATCACCGTAGAGAAGCGTGACATACGCTTCTTCTGAATTCTGAGATCCCAAAGCTCCATCAAATCTGCATACTGCAATCACCGATACCAATAATACCGAGGAAATAAACCCTAATCTCCACATACTCGACATCGTAATCTCGAAAAGTGGAGATCAGATGCAAAGTGTAAAGATCTGGGAAAAGTTTTTAGAACTTGGGGAATTTATTTCAAATCAAAATACAGCGAATTCCTTTTCAGTTTATTATATTATACTACAAAAATACTAATAATTCTTTTTCTGTTCCTTATATTGATATTTGAATATTGACATGGTCCTTGTTGTCGCCTCGGTGGGCGTGTGCTGTACTATATTTCTTACTTCCGTTGAAACTTGGAAGAGGAATTTCGCCGGCTTTACCTATTTTTGTCAACATTCTTCTATTCTCTCTCTTTTGTTGTTTATTTTTCTTGCTAAATTGCATAAAATCCCACCTATTTTAAAAACTCAACTAAAATCTATTTTTATTCTAAAAATTAAGTAAAAAGACCCCTATGGTTTTTAAATTGAGCTCAAGTGCCCTTCTCGTTTGTTAGTGTTAACGGCTTGAAATTTTGTATGCTTTGTTTGTTGTGTCCTTAAGACGTAATTGGTGCCTTTCTATTAGTCGACCCCAAGCGTGCGAAAAAGAGAAAAAGAAATATAGTGAGAGGAAAAAAAATACCGAAAGGGAAAAAATTAGGGTTTTTTCGCATGAGCAATCAAGTAATATCTAGGTTCTATAAGGAAAATATTTAGTCCCATAAGTCATAAAAACGTGTAGTTTTAGTCTCAACAATAAATTTCATTAAATATTTAACGAAGCACATGCAATCACGTGCTCCCTCCATTAAATCAATGGTCGGTTACTTAACGGAGCATGTGATTTATTAATGATTTCGCGAAAGTTGTGGTTGGAACTAAAATTGTGCAAATTTTTGTGACTTGTGGGACTAAATCTGATGAGTGTTAAAACAATGAAATCAAAATTGCAAAGGGGATAGGTTGTGGGACGTAAATTCAAATTTTCCCACCACAAGGTTTTATGAGCAACCATCTACTACGGAGTTGGTATTTTTCAATATCGGGTACGTTTAAACAAAATTTATCTATTATGTGTTGGAATAGGTGACCGACAAGCTAAGTAGTTGGCCCTTGTGAATTTTGATAAAATTCTTATTCAATATAATCTTAATTTTAATGAAAAATTATTTTTTGGTCAAACTTCATCATATGCATTTCATACATTTTACTTGTGCGCATTATACATGTCCCTAGATCATACAAGCTACGGAGTTGGGTTGCATATATGATGACAATCATGAAACCAATTCTAAGATTTGATCTAAAATGTTCCAAGTCAAGAGTCCTTAAGACGGGTCATTGATTAGGATTCTATAAAAAACTATAACTAAGTGATGCGTTCATAAGATGAGTATCACTTCATCGATGACAGGCACGTTGACAATGATGCACTTTAGTGGGTGCTTTGATAAGGAGTTGCTGAGCTTACTGAACTGACTCGTAGAAGTTATCATATGGAAGGCCCATGATGTAGGGCTTGATACAAGGAGGTGAAGGAAGTGGATTCGTTTGGGCGGAAGCGTGAAAATGAAAACTTTATAAAAACTTTATACTCGATCCAAGGAGTGTTCCCTTGGACTCTCCTGGGTGTTAGATGTAAAATATAAATATTTTAACAATATACATAATCATGCATATAAATGCTCATGGATGGAACAAAGAACAAGAGGTGCGTAATCATAAATTGAATCGTTCCTTTGGTGCTTCTTGATCGACTACGTGTTTTATTTCCTCTCTAATTTTGTTCACGTTTTAGATCTCACTGTAGAGATCCTCTAAGGATATCCATACCACACCGGGAGTATGTCTAATCATCTTCTCTTGTTCTTCAAATGGTCCTAAATAAAAAAAGAACCAGAGAGTGGGAATGGGAGAGTGTAGAGAGGCTGAGTGTGAAGACTGCTAGAATGAGGAGACTTTTTGGTGTTAAGCTTTATAACTATAATTAATGGGAGAGTAGGAATGTGTCTAGATGCATCCCCCTCAATCCCATCAATCAAGCTCTCTCTCACTATTAGAATAGGTAATCAGAAAGTCAATTGGATTGGCAATTTTAGGAACTATTCGTCGATCTTTATCAAAATGATAATTACATGATGAATAGAGTGAGTATTCATCTATGACATTATTGTTTGTTGTGCTCAATCCCATGTTAAACGGAATTTTAACGTCACAACAAATGCCCACAGATCGAGTGGTTAAACCTGTGGAGTTGGGTTGCACATAGGTTGGCGATTATGAAACCAACTTCTAAGGGCCGGTTTGAAGCGTTCTAAGTCGAGAACCCCGAGACTGGCCATCAAGAGTCTTACAGAGACTTGCACTAAGTATTGCATTCACTAGGTGAGTGTCGAGTTTCATTGTTGACAAATGTGGATCGTCTATGCAATTTTAGTGGGTTGGTTGACAAGGTAGTTGGCTGACTGAACTGACTCGCAGGAATCGTCATATGGAAGTCTTGGGAGCTTGGTCGATATGAGTGGATTCCCGATTCTGATAGTACTGATTAGTTCATGGATTGGCAGATGAAGACTGTATCTTGGATTGGCAAGCAGTGACTGTATCGTGAGGTATGGCCATCATAAGTCTCGTCTAGTGCAGTTGGAGTATGTAGTGAGGATGATGGATTCTAAGAGAGGATTTGTCCCCTGTTAGTATTGTAACAACAAGTTCCCCTATGAACTCTGAGATGGTTTAAACTCTCAAATATGTTTGTCAATGGGTAGAGTTTTACCCTACCCAGGTGTTACGGACGGACTCTTTTGTCGCAGCGGAATATTTCTTTTCGCCCGTGATGCCTCTCAGGTTGCGCACAACCTTTGACCGGCCTTCATCCATTCGAGTCATCTCGGTCTCCCAACCATGTGTCTTCGACACTCACAGCTTACCAGCGCGACATCCGAACGCATCCCTGCGCGGCGCCTCACGCCCCCGCACTCGCCTATCCGGAATGCCCATGTTCGCAGAGGGTCGCGGCTCTCGCACCTTATGCGCTTTCATGTCCGGCCCCAACTAGCTAGCTTGCCATCGTGCGTCTTGCCCACAATCTCGGCCTTGCCGATACTTCTCGCCATGGCTCGGAGCATCCTCGCCCCGTCTTGGCACTATGGGCCAACTTATGCCCACAACGCCCATCGCACGCACAACAATCACTCGGTGCATTACCGACGCATGTCTTTGCCATGCCCGTCTCACATGCCTCGCCCGAGTAGGGCAGCATCACCCGTCCGTGGCCTAACTCTTATGCCAACATCTCGCATCAGTCCCACACGGCATGCCCAACATGCCTTCTTGCCTTTCGGTGTGGCCTCATAATTTGCCCACAGCGCGGCGTCGCCCCACGAAAGTGTATTTTAGCCAACGAACCGTCGTGCATGGCTAGAACCCAATAGCGCATGTCACGAGTAGCTCACGAAGTCTTTCAATGCTTTGCCTCGATCGCCCATTTCGCCCGAGAGCTGTTGCCTATGACTTCCCGCAGCCCGCGGGGCATCCTCGCAATCACACGGAGCCTTTCGGCGCGTTGCTTGCCCAACGTGTGCCATCCTGGCCCCACGCCGCCCGTTCGATTCCCATACCGCTCGGGGACTTTAGCCCTCCCTTCGAGGTGCCTAAAGCCAGCCCTTGAGGCCCCCACATGCCCCAAAGGAATCGCTCATTTAGTGCCTCACTACACGGGGGGGACTGGCTGGAGCTCACCACTGCGGTCCCCCTTATAATAGGCTTAAAAACATTCTTCTTTGTTCCAGCAGTAGATATTCAAAGTCCTTGAAATGGCCGAGGAACGCGCCTTTTTCACAACTCCCTCTTCCGACGTCCGAATTGCATACTGCTTGAACCGTTGCGCTCCCGCGTGCCGGGCCGACATCCCCTTATTGCCCGCACGTCCTCTGCAAGTCACTGTCGACACTCCTAGTTAAGGGGCGACAGGTGACATTCTCCCCCACTCAATCTATTGATGTCATTGTCAACACATACACAAAGAATTGAAGTGTATGCAATGCTTGATACCCCCCCAGTATCATGCAATACCAGACCGACTTCTGGCTCTTTCAGGCCCATCTCTGTGAGTGCCTCTTCAGCACAACACGTTGTCTCCACCCCGATGGCGCCTCAGCTGCACCCAATAGTGGCCTGATCAATACAAGTGGAAGTTCGTGTACTTCATCTACACCCTCTCCCTCGATTGGTGGTTGGCTCCCCCGAATAGTGCCACCATGCACCCAATTCGACACAAAAGTGTAAGCTGGAAGTCTGTACACTCATTCTGCACTCACTTCCTCGCTAGCTGGGTTGCCTCCCCAAATTGTGCCTCAATGCACTCCATTTCACATTCAACACAAGCTGGATGTCTGTGTACGCCCCTACACTCTCTTCCTCAACTGAACACAAGCTGAAAGTCTGTGTACGTCCCTACACTCTTTTCCTCATCTGTTGCCTCAATTGATGGTTTGCCCCCATGGATAGTGTCTCAATACACTCAAATCCACAAGTCCGAAGTCTGTGTTGACATTCTGCACTCTCTTTCTGTACTGGTGGGTAACAAACTGTTAGCTTCGTATAAGCCCCGAGATGTTAAACCCAGCAAAAATTAAAATTTTAATTAGAAAATTATATTATAATTAGTGATCAAATCGCCCGTCTCGTTGCTATTACGATGCGGATCTCATGCATAAAAGGATGTCAATTGAATAGTTAAGAGAACCAACCTGTCTTGCTCTCCGGTTGATGTTGGTTACTTGAACTTTCTCAAGAACGACCTTACCTTAAAATTGGTGGAACGTCAAAACGGAAACGCTTTTAATTGTTGTTCACGGTAGGAACACAAGTGTCTTCCCTCTAAAGCTAGTCCACACCACCTATGATGGAATCACCCTCAAACCTATGCTAGTAGGTATTGGAGGATTAAGGTAGATCAACTATTGATCTATGGAGAAATCAAGGAAATTCTTCTCTTTTGGAGATCAGTAATGAACATAAGACCAATGCTAAAGTGAAAGCTAGACTTTCTAGCTTTGAAGGAGAGAAAGTCTAAGAGGTAGAGAGCAAAAGGAAAGCAAGAGTTTTTGTATCTTTGTATGTAGAAAAATGGTATATGAATCTCTTGCTTTGTACCCCTTTTTATAGGCATTCCTTTGCACTAGATACAATGAATGTCGACAAGGCCTTTTGTCTTGCTCTTTGAACACTTGTCTTCTTCATAAACAAGTTCTAGTATGACTCATCTTTTCTCCTTTTACACTTGTCTTCTTTATAGGCAAGCTTTAGCATGACTCATATTTTCTTCTTCATCTAAAGATGAAAACAAGTCATGTCTATGTTCAATGAATCTTACCTTGTGGGCTTGTGGGCTTGGGTTAAGGTCTTGGGCTTTATCTTAATTCTTAATTGGACTAAGTCCAATTTTAATTAATTCCCAACTAATTATTTAGCCCATAATATTTAATTGTCTAATTAAATATAAACCCAAATCAATTAATCTAATTAATTGATTTTCAAACTCAAATAGATTAATCTTAATTAATCTATCACAAGTCTTACTTAATCAAATTAATGCTTGTGAATTTAGATGCCAAATTAAATAATCATATTATTTAATATTCCCATCAAATGATTTCATAAATCATTTCAATCAATTAATTTAATTCCTTAAATTAATCGATTTATTCTCCATGATTAATTCTATAAATTAATTCCAAAAATTCCATCATGGATTTGTGTGTGACCCTTTAAGTTTACTACTCAGCTAGACTTGGACTTGTATCACATATACAATTTAATTAGCAACTTACTTGCATTAGATTAATTAGATCTTATCATAATTAATCACCCTCAATTAACTCTTTAATTGGAGGGTACCCGTCACCATGGGTGGCCATCTAGCAATGGTCCATGGCACTAGAGAATAGGTGAATTATTGCGCGAAGCTGTGAGCTACGCGTACCATGCAAATACGGTCCCTCCGTTACTAACCTCCCGATCAAAGTCTAGGGCATGAAATTAGTTACTGGGTTCATTATCGACTTTGATGTCTATGTATCAACTCTTCAAGTTATGTTTCCAATTTATCAATATAGGAAAAATATTTTCTCCTATTTGATCAACAGCCATGGTCATGGACTTCGAGGAACGCATACTGTAGAGAACGTAGGAGGTTCGTTATCATCTCATGATAAGTAGAAGATCCTATCTTGGAACACACCAACCTCCATGCATGCTTCAACTATGTCTGAAACATGACCGTATAGTGATCCAGAATGAAACCTGAGACCACATTAGACATGATCAAGTCACAGTCGTCCTATGCACAAGGTTACTGTGGAACCTCAAGTCTAAGGACTAGTTAGTGCACTATCGTGGCCTAGGAATTCTAGTCATACCGATCATGCCATATAGAGCTTCCATATGACAACTCCTGCTAGTCAATTCAGTGAACTTGATAACTCTTTATCAAGCACCCACTAAAGTGCGCAGACGTCATACATCTTTGTC
Source organism: Sesamum alatum (assembly GCA_034509735.1). Taxonomy (NCBI): domain Eukaryota; kingdom Viridiplantae; phylum Streptophyta; class Magnoliopsida; order Lamiales; family Pedaliaceae; genus Sesamum; species Sesamum alatum. The sequence continues at coordinate 23,630,451 of JACGWO010000003.1, forward strand.
TATGAAACTCGGCATTTATCATATGAACGCATCACTTAGTGCAAGTCTTTAAGGAATGGTTGATGCCCTGTCTCGACCGATTCATCGACTTGGAATATTTTAGATCAAACCATAGAGGTTGGTTTCATGGTCGCCATCATATGCACGAGCCAACCCCGTAGCATAATTGATCTAAGGGCTTCAACCAAATGCTCATATATGTTAAAAAATATATGATGAAGATGGCCAAAGAACATTTCTTAAATTAACATATTATTGAAAAAGATCGTATAGAATAGTTTACAAAGAGCCAATCAATTGGCTTGATGATCACCTATTCTAACACAAACTGTGCCGCAAGTTTCGTCAAGTGTGCCGTCATACTGTGTCGTTCCTTAAAACAGTGCCTCATATACACCCGGAATTGAGCTAGAACGAATCATGTCTCTCAAAACAATGCCTTAATTACACCCGAATTGATCTAGAACAAGTCAAGCTTGAATTTGTGCGTTTACTTCGCACTCTCTCCCCCACTTGATGTGTTGTCGTCCTTGGCAAGCACCCAGTCCGCCTCTGCGGTGAACAACCACACTGAACTCAACTTGAAAACACTTGGGCTTCGCCCAAAACATCGGAACCCCGCCGAATGCTAGTCCCATTCTCTCCTCAACGAGTCCTCTTGACTCCGCACAAAGGTCGAGGTTCTTCGCCCCCAACTTACCGCAAGATTGGGATTACGACAGGATGAGGATTCTTTCCTCCCCATCCGACATCAAGTTTAGGACTTTTAAGTCCCGCCTCGGCTGCACCATGCCGCTTATGGTGCCAATAGAGCCTGATGTTCCCCACAATCTCAACTCGATTGTCCCTCTCGAAAATCCTTACACCAAAAAGCCCACATATGGTGTCAAAATCTCTTCAAGGAACGTTCACAACTCAGCTCAACTTGTGCTCCTGATGAACACACAACACAACTTGGTGGCCTTCTTCCACAGAAGCTCCGGACAAGTTGCCACAGTTCACACATAAGGGATCTCTGCCCTCTAGTTCTTGGAGCGTGTCATCTTTTCGCTCGATGCACCCCCATCTCTTCCACGAGAACTTCATCCCAACATTCTCAGCTCTGCCCAAACAAATTGTTCGGAACACTTCCACGCACAACAATGTCCACAAAGAAGGGGTCTAGGCGTCCATTCCTTGAAACCCCAAGGGTGGTTTGCTTTCGTGCACCTCATTATGCAACTGTGCCTCAGCACCTCAATATCTACTCGCCCTTTCCCGCTGGAAGGTTTCTCACAAGGTGGTACTCCACCCACCGAACGGCCTCAACACTTTATCGTCTCCTGACTTGCAGTATTTCTGCACACATGGTTGCTCAATCGCGCAAACGTGGCTCTCGCAGTCCACCCGACTCATTGGCATGTCCCCCTCTCGTGACTTGAACCATTGCGCTTCCACGTGCCGGGCCGACATCCCCTTATCGCCCGCACATCTTCCGCAAGTCACTGCCGACACTCCTAATTAAGGGGTGGCAGGTGACACCAGGCCCAGACCAAATGAGGCCCAACGAAAAAAATTTTACCCAGGCCCTACCCAATCCATTAATCTCAACTCAAGACCCATGGGTCTCTAGACCCAATCAGACCCGGTTCATTAGGTCGGGTCCGACCCAGACCTGATTTTTTTTCTTTTTTTATTTTTCTTTAAAATAACTCCGCAAACCACTTAATGACAAAACAGAAAGAACCCATTTCATGTTCCCGTATAGAATTCAATAATTTTATCAAGAAATTAAAAAGAGATTCAAACACAAAATCAAGTGGATCAGTCACAGACTCACAAATCAATTCCACACTTTTCTACATCATTTATCTGCTACACTCATATCTCCTTCTCTTAAATCATGCAAATCGAAACCACATAAGTAAAGCTTGTAATCATTTACAAGGAAAAAGAATCACCAAAGTCTGATGATCTTAACCAAATCATGAAAACTCTGATAAGATAAACAATCTGAAAAAAAGTATGGGTCTGGGCTTAGGTCTGGACCCGTTATAATGGGTTTGGGTTTGGATAATTTGGGCCCATTGACAGGCCTACTCTCAAAGTCTTTGGCTAAAGCGATTGATTGATTAGGAATAGGTTCCCTTGATCTGATCTATAGAGTAAACACATCTCGAGTATGAAGCATAGTCGTCTAGTCAAGAATGGGAACCGACGCCCAATTTCATGCCCGAGATTATGGTCGGGAGACGGTTGATGGAAGGACCGTATTTGTATGGGACTCGGAGTCTAAATGCTCAGGCCAACGTTCACCTAGTCTCTAGTGCCATAGAATGTTGCTAGATGGCTACCTATGGTGACAGGCTTTTCTGGTTATTGGTTAATAAAAAATAATTAACTGAATTAGATTTAATTAATTGTGTGGGATACAAGCTCAAGTGTAGCTGAGAGTGAACTTAAAGAATCACACACAAATCACTGTATGGCCGGGAGACAGTTGATGGAAAGACCTTACCCGTATGAAACTTAGTGCCTAAATGTTCATGCCAGCATTCACTAACCTCTAGCGCCATGTACCATTGCTAGACGGCCACCCATGATGACGGGCTTTTCTGGTTATTGGTTAATCAGAAACAATTAATTGAATTGGATATAATTAATTATTTTGGGTACAAGCCCAAATCTAGCTGAGAGTGAACCTAAAGGGTCACACACAAATCACTGTGGAAGTGATGAAATGAATTTAGAATCAATTGCACAAGAAATAAATTAGTTTAATTGGATTAAATTAATTAATGGAGAAAAATAAATGATTGGATCATTTATTTAGAATAATCCATCGGATGGAAGACCCAAGAACTTAATTGATTAGATTAATTAGATTTTGGACTTAGCCTTTTAAATTAATTGGATTAATTTAAGAATTAAATATAATTTTCGTCCTGTATATTTTGTATTTTTGGCGTTTTAGTCCTTTATCTTTCTAGGGTAGCAAATAAGTCCTGTAATTTTTTAATTTTTCGCGATTTAGGTCCTTCAGTCGCCGGAGTTTGCAAATATTGCTGGAATCTTTTTTTAATTTGGGGCTTTTGTTCTCACTTGTCAATTTAATGGACCAAAATTGCGAAAAATTATAAGTTACAGGACCTATTTGCTATACTATAAAGATAAAGGCCTAAAACGCCAAAATATAAAAGATATAGGACGAAAATTTGGTTCCATGCTGGTAGAAATTTGATCAATGGGAACAAAAGCCCCAATTAAAAAAAAGATTTCGGCAATATTTGTAAACTCTGGCGACTGAAGGACCAAAATTGCAAAAAATTAAAAAATTACAGGATTTATTTGCTACCCTAGAAAGATAAAGGGCTAAAACGCTAAAATACAAAAGATGAAGGACGAAAAATATATTTAAACCTTAATTTAAACTAGACTAGGGCTAATTAATTAGTGAATTGTATTCATTAATTAATTAGTAGATTGACTTGTCTAATTAATGAATTAGATTCATTACTTAGTGGAGATGGGTTTAAATTAATTAGTTCGACTAGTTAATTATTTGGGCTTGATTGATAAATTGGATTTATTAATTGAGTATATTTGGACTTGTGTATTTATTTTATTGGATTAAAATTTATACGAGTTTTTTATTGGGCATTTATTTAATTGAATTAAATAATAAATTCAATAAATTAATTATTAGGCTTAATTAATTTGTTGGACGAATTAAAATAAGCCCAATCCAAATTATACATGTTCTAGCCGCCACGTGAGAGAAATTGAAGGAGAGTGGGCCTCTTTGCAAGACATTCCACCAGGCCATCATGACCATTGCACAAAGGGAGGAGTGTTTCGTTAGACATGCTGAAGTTGGAAAAGGTCGGTGGTTGATTATGTGGGAATTGGATTCACACTATTATCTCACCACTCTGTCAACAAAAAACACACGTGGATACACTTTTGTGTGTGTCACATGAATCTTTTTCACTCTCAAATTTTTCTCCAACTACGACCCATGGCTGAGACCTTGCTCTCTTCCAAAGTATTCCTTCTTCTCCATGAGAAAAGTTTTCCTTGAAATTAATTCAAGTTGAGAACAAGAGAAATCCAAATATACTAATTACTATTGTAATTTGGAGTTCGTTTCTTTAATGAATTTAATTCTTTCTAGTAAAAGAATTAGATCTATCTCTACGGTCTGGTGTGGACTAACTTTAGAGGGGTTGTGAACCCTCTAAGTGAACGGATTCGGAGAAGGATTGGAGTCAACGCGAGTAATTGAACAGAAAAACGTAGAAAGGTAATTCTCATGGTTAATTTTTTGTTCTTCGTTTTATTCCTTTTCCACTTTATAAACGCATGTTTACTTTATGTTTTTCTGCATTTTACTATACACCAAACGCCCGGGAATGATCAAAGGGTATACCCCTTTAATCCGGTTTAGTTTCATTACGTTTTAATTACCGTTACTTTCATGCTTCCGCTGTGTTCTCGGGCCGATCCACATACTTTTTGTGGTATTAGAGCCCGGTTCGGTATTTGTGGTATCAGATTTAACATGTAATATGTGTTTGGAACATGCTTTATGTGATTAATTATTTTTGGTAAGCATGCTTTATGAATTGTATGATTATGTGTTTTGAAATGTTTAATTTAATTTTGCTTATCAAAATTTTGGGTATTTGTATTTTTTGGAAAATTGAATTTTCTAAAAGTACGTGATTTCAGTTTTTTGCAGGAAAAAGAAAAAAAAAATTGGTTTTTCAGAAAAATAGCCATTGCCGGCAGTAGACAGCAACCGACCTGCACAAGGGGCGTAACCGCAGAACTTGTAGTACTCCAGCTCGATATCGTCCTTCCAGTATACCATGCAACCATTTTTATATGCATGAATCTTCACTATGGGCAAACCCAAATCCCGTATCAACTTCTTCGTGTTGTAGGTCATTAGCCCACTACGATACCTAATCGTAGCATCTCTCCGCATGTTGTTCTCGGCTTTGATGTTAACTTGTTGGGCAACCGTTGGTAATTGGAATTCATCGTAGGTGTACAACGGCTGATCGGTTGCGCGCACTATATCAAAAAATTAGTTCGATAAGTTAGACACATCATAGCCATGCGAACTAGGGTTGGCCTCACCACCATCGGTAGGAAAGGAGTTGTGGGCACCACGAGTTCAAGCTGAGGATGCGCCAAGAAAAAGTGTAGCCCAATAACATCATAAACTATCCTTTACCCTAATGTGTCTCCATGTCAAGTGTAACAGGAGTCTCCACAGAAACAATTGCAGGCGGATCATCATAGTACTCTATCGCTTGTGTCTCCGCATGAGCAGTCCAATTATAGTATCCCTCTATAAACTCTTTCATACAGAGGTCATACATAATCTCATCTGTCGTTTTGAACACATGATTCCTGCACTTACGACACGGGCATCTAATTTTCTTGTGGTTCATGTATGCATGCTGATCCTTAGCCCAATTTATAAATTCCCGAACACCATCCTCAAACTCCTATCAAACTCCTAACATTCCCGGCAGGTATTTCTCATACATCTACCTTCTCGATTGTCATTTACCTTATTATATACAACACGTATATCTTAATTACAAGCAGCTTCAAAATTATATATATAATTAACTTTCGTACCAATAATATATAATATATTACAAACAAGAACAACATCACAGTTTAAACGGTTACATTATTTAATTCCTAGATAACGATGCACCTCATCCACCTCAATTTTCCATGACAAAATGCCCGATTGCAAATTCTGAACCGTGCAACTAGATACATTTATACATCTAATTTCATAAAAAAAAAATGAAGGTTGATATATATTCAACTTTGAGAGTTCGATCAATTTCATAAATAAGAAGCATGCAATTGAATGGGGATACAAATGAGATGGAGCATACGAATTTATAGATACTTTTAAAAATGAATTTTAGGATGAATTTAGGGACGCCGGGAAGCCATTATAATATAGTTTTTAGAGGGTTTTCGGACGGCTTTTGGCGACATCAATTAGCCATTGAAATTTGGGACGCATATTCGTCATCCCAAATGCGGGTAAATCTCATTTTTGGTCCCATATATTAGCCCCAGTTCAATTTTGATCTCAATCATTATAAAAATCTCAATTTCATGATAATATATTTTAATTTGTCTCAGTTTTGGTCTCAACGCCAGAAATTGACGAAAAATGTTAAATTCCGTTAAAATGAGGCACGTGCCCCTCATAAACCGTTCCTAAATACATTTGTCTAAGTTTTGGAACGGTACACATCTGCCAATGGTGGGCCGTTCCAATGGTTATAAAAGCGTTCCAAATTGTATTATAATATTTCACCATTTCAATTTTGGCACGTTCATAGGAACACAACTTGCAACACAAGAATTGGAATGATTTTTGGGAACTGTCTTACCGTTCCAAAAACAAAGGATCAAATATAGGATGAATGTGACGTCAACGGCGTGATCCCATTCCTCAATACTTCCAATGATTGTTCCTAATAGGGACGGGCATTGAAACAGTCATAAAATCCGCTCCAAATTTCCTTCTTTTTTTTTTAGTGATTGGTCAATGTTTTACTTTGTTTTATTCAACTTTTTAGTTTTTCTAATTTGGTTTCCACTTAATTCACCACATGATTTTCTTTTGAGTTCAACCTTACTCATTTTTGTTCAAACTCAATGTCAAATTGTTGCACGTAATAATCTCATCAAACTTAAAGTAAAAATTCTACACTGAAAACTCAAGTCAGAGGTCAAACAATATTGATTGACTAAACTTAATTCGAATTTGAATTGACCTTTTTTTCTTTACAAATTTTCTTACATCTTCTATTGTATTTAATAAATACATATTATACATGCAAAATTTAGTCATTTATCTTGTATAATAAAATATTTTGTACACATAACAAGTGTGTATTAAATATAATAAAAAAATATCATAAAATTTAAAATAAAAAAATTCAATCAAATTTGAATTCGGCTCTTGTACACCTTGGCACTTTTGCCTTTGTTTTTCTACTAGTCCTTTTTCTATCTATTTTTTGGTGTGTAGAATAGCAAGTAGGAGGCGATTTCCCTTTCGTGAGGAGCCCTGTTTTCAAGTTGTAGCCATTGGCGTATCACCTTTCGACCAATTCAAATCTAATACAATGAATAGGAGTCCGTTTTTTGCCTTATGCCAACCACACAAATTATATTTTAGAAACTCACACTTGTATATAAATGTCATAGTCGTTGTCCACATTTCATTCCATAATCAATAGATCTCCTATACTCTTTCTTATTTTTTCTGTGATGGCGGTGCCTTATTATCCCATCCGTGTGGCAGCAACGGCGCTCTTCCTATTGGCCGCCATCACCACCGTGCACTCCATCGGTGTCAACTACGGCACCCTTGGCAACAACCTCCCCCCGCCAACACAGGTGGCACAGTTCCTCAAAGAAAAGACAATCATCGATGGCATCAAGATTTATGACGCCAACCCCGACATCCTCCGTGCCTTCGCCAACACTGGCATTCATGTCACCGTCACTGTCCCCAATGACCAGATTCCAAACCTTACTGTTGTCCGCAACGCCCGCCGTTGGGTCACCGCCGACATCAAGCCCTTTTACCCTCAGACAAAGATACACTATGTTCTGGTCGGAAATGAGACCTCCACTGGGGACCACAGAACCTGAGAGACAACCTTGTAGCCGCCATGCGAACACTCTACAAGGCTCTCAGAATGGAGGGCATCAAGGATATTAAAGTCTCCACCGCACATTCTCTAGCAATCCTTGAACCATCTGATATTCCGAGCATGACCAAATTCCGTGCAGGATGGGATAAGGGAATAGTCGCCCCGATATTGGAGTTCCATCGCGCTACCAAATCCTCATTCATGGTGAACCCCTACCCCTACTTTGGCTACAAAAATGAGAAGGCCAACTTGGCTCTTTTCCGACCCAACAAAGGATTATTTGATAAAGGAACAAAAATCTTGTACAGTAACATGTACGACATGCAGTTGGACTCAGTATACATATCGATGAAGAAACTTGGGTACGGAGATGTGAATATATCGGTGGGCGAGACCGGGTGGGCATCGTTGGGCGAGACCTACGAACAACCAAAGTGCTCGGTGGCTAATGCAGCATCATATAACGGGGCATTGGTGAGGAAGTACGAGTCTGGAAGGGGGACGCCATTGATGCCTGGTCGGAAGTTCGAGACATATATATTTGCACTATTCAATGAAAATAAAAAACCGGGATCTCTAGCTGAGAGGAACTTTGGGCTTTTCTATCCAAATTTCGCACCCGTGTATGATGCTGGCATCATGCGCGTAGGAGCTAATTCCGTAAAGGTAAAATCTACATACATAAATTAGATTTTATACTTTGACGAACATATATAATAGTTTCTGCATGATGAAACTTCATAGACAATATCTGTTGTAATATATGCATGCAGAATCCTTCAATCCCAACACGACCAATGACACCAGCTATCGGCAATAAAAAGTGGTGCCTGCCAAAGCCAAACGCTAGCGATGCTGCATTGCAAGCAAACATAGACTACGTGTGCAGCCAAGGCATAGACTGCAAGCCCATTCAAGCAGGTGGTGCATGCTTCACTCCTAGCACTGTGAGGTCTCACGCCTCATTCGCCATGAATTCTTACTATCAGACAAAAGGTCGCAATGATTTCAACTGTGACTTCTCCGGCACTGGTTCCATTACCAATATTGACCCAAGTAACTCTCTCTCTCTCTCTCTCTCTCTCTCCTTTTATAGATATGCATTACATGCGTATTCACCATATTGATGACCATTTGTTTAATATTATTTCATTGTTTTACTCAAATTATTTGAAAGACAAGATTTAGCATTTCATGAATTATAGTCTTCCTTTGTTTGTCATTCAATGATTTTCTAATTTCCTACTTATTTTTCCAGGTACAGGCGGTTGCAAATATGTTTCTTGAGAAGATGTTGCTTTTGTTGAGAAAGAGTATTAATTTATCCAAAATTAAGTTCCTTTGGATTGCCGTATGGTAGTCTTGTTCCGAAAAAGAAAAGCAGAAGAAAGTAAGGAGATCATTTTGTTTTTCTTTTATCTTCTTTTTTTTTCTTTTTCTATTTCAAAACAACAATAAATATGCTGCATCTTGCATTTTTATTATAACTAGCTGTTTGGAACACATTCGTGTGCATATGTTGGATTCTTATTGTACTTATTTTTTATTAAATGGAAGAGAAAGAAGATAAAATAAATAATTTATTAAAACTATTACATGTTTTAATTTCAAATGTGTGTGAACAAAAAAATATTGATAGAAAGATTAATTGAGAGAGATGGTTATTTTGCGAAAAGAATAAGTACATTCAAGGGTATATTTTAGTAAACACATTTTAACAACCAAAATTAGTTATTCTAATGCCAATATACTTAGGGGTGATTCCTACATAGGAATGGATTGGAAATGAAATGACATTCTCATCCTTTCCTACATTATGATTGGTATTATTTAGGTTTATGGATACTTATTCTCATAGAAATTTTTATTTGCGGGAGGGATTAGTCATTCCCTCTCGCAACATGATATTATCTATTCCTAACATCCATGAATGATTTTTTTTTTCTTGACAAAGCTATCCTTCTAATAGAACAAGTTCACAAAATTTTACCTATAATATTTTTCTTCTTTTTGGATGGAGTAATTTCTTGTCCAATCAATATAATTTTATTTTTATAGAAAAATACTATCCATGTATTTATTGAATCAATAAATTATTTAACTAAATAAATGAATTTTCATTTTTTTGATAATAATATGTTAGATGTTTTGTTAATTGCTTATAACCTTCTATATGCAATTTTTGAAAATACTATATACTATTATTTTTTGAATTCAACTTATTCAATAAGATATAAATAAGTAATTGGTTCAAAAAATTACCAAATAAATAAATTAATTATCATAAAAGTGATTGCATTCTATTACTAATCATTTATTTTAATTATCAATTATGTGAATGAAATTAACTAAGGAACGACAATTTCATTATGATCTTCTAATATGTGTATACCAATCAATGGAAAGCTATTAAGATATGATTCATTTTCCATCTTTATTCCATTCCTAACTTCATTTCATTCATACATATCATTCATCACCTTAATATATAGCATATACTAGCGTCTGACTATGCAATTTTTATCTATATTATCTATATTAACTAATTTTTTACCACATTCTAATTTTTAATTTGTTTTCTTTGATGCATAGAGAACTTAGCTTCATTATCGAATTTAAAAAATATAGCTAATTAACTTTTATTTATATTTATCAATATTATTTATCTTAAATTCATAATTTTGAATATGATCTTGCTTAATGCCTAGATTTTTAAAACGTAATAAGTTGCTTAAATTCAAATTTAGAGACACTTAATTATATTATATATATACACTTCATATAATATACATAACTAATATATATAATATAGTACACTTAATTATTCAAATTGAAAGAATAAATTAGAATTAGATAACTCTCTAACCAACCAATTAATTTGGCACCCTGCACTACATCGAAAAAATGATCTGACAGTCCGACACATAATTATTTGGCCTACCCCCGTACAATAAACTAGTACTAGAATCAGTAGGACAGGATCTTGTACCATCATCAGACACACCTTCCTGGTAAGAAGAAAAATAAGCTGGGCCGGCTGCATCATAAATCATCCTCTGCGTCCGATCCATCTGTTGTTCATCACTAATGCGAACTACTCATCCTGAGTAGTTAGGGTTTGTTGCTCCTGCACTAAAGGGGCGGTCACAACATCAAAGTACTTCTCCACCCTTTTCACGCTATGCGAAGTTCAATTATAATATTTCGGCATAAACGCTCACAGATATAAGTCAAAATTGACCTTATTGGGTGTTTTGAACCTTTTATTTTTGCACTTCAAACACAGGCACCTAATCTTATCTCCGTTCATATGTCTATGCTGACACCTAGCCTATTCTATGAAAGTCTTAATACCATCTTCAAACTCCGGCGTAAGACCCGCCCTATTCGAGAGGTTCTTCCCATACATACATCTTCTCAATTGCCTTAACATGATGATCACTACAGATATACATACATATATATAATTATATTTCAACCTATAAAAATAATAAAACTTATAATAATTAAAATATATTTTATTTAACAAAAAGGGTTCAAGTTGTTACCTGGTCAACCAACTTAAGAGATCAACGGTAGCCATTCCAAATGATGTAATTCTACCTGATCAAGTGTATATGCACAAATTGTGGCCGAGAGAGATTGAAAGTGTGTGTGGTTAATCAAGACTAGAAGAAATGAAATGAAATAAACAATATGCAACATATATATAAATAATATAGACCAAATTTTTGAACGGCCTTTGGGCCGGCAAGACAGTTGTTGAAATATAGTCGTTACACTCATCCATTATTGGAACAATCTTTGTAACAAAAGATGGCTTTCGTATACAAGCCGTCCAAATTGGAACGACTTCAGGACCATATTTTGTGTATTATATTTTTAAACGATTTTATGTACATTAATTGGAATGGAGGTGCTGTTTTTCCAGTGGTCGTTATAGGGCGAACACGACCGTTACAAAAATCATAGCATGTTTGCAACGGTAAAATCACTTGTACCGGTTTTTATAACGGTCATGGAGTATTACACATTTGGAACAGTCTTTTATCCATATTTTGGAACAGTGTGTATTCACAGCAAGAGGATCCGTTAAATTTAAATAGCCATGCCAAAGGCCGTTACAACCTGTAACGGTTGAAATTTGAAAAAACTGCATTTTACGTCCCATAACTTATACCGTTTGCGATTTTGGTCCCATTAATTTTTGACGTAGCAATTTTAGTACCATAAATCTACAAATGTTGCAATTTTAGTCCCATTGACGAAATCCGTTAAAATTTTAACGAAATTAGTACGTGCATGGGACTAAAATTGCAACGTTTGTGGACTTATGAGACTAAAATTGCAACGTTTCATTAGATGTGACTTATGGACTTAACAGAGCACGTGTACCTTCCGTTAAAATTTTAACTAATTTTGTCAATGGGACTAAAACTGCAACATTTGTGGACTTATGGGACTAAGATTGCTACGTCAAAAATTAATGGGACCAAAATTACAAACAATGTAAGTTATGGGACGTAAAATACAATTTTTCCATCGAAATTTTGTAACGTCTTTACGAATAGAACATTGTAGGAGCGGCCTTTGTAACTATTTTGCCGCTCCAAGAAAAGTAAATCCATTCCACTAAAAACATGATGTCAACGAACGATTTTCATTTCAAAATTGTTACAAAGGCCGTTTCGTGACCGTTCCGACGAACCTGTTACAGATCCCACATTTTTTTTGTAGTGTTTCCTTAATTGGTAGATAATTATTAATGTCAATGTTGATAATTTTTAATTTATTTGGCCTCTTCAAATTACATTCCTATTTATTGTTACATTTTATAATTTTGAAAATATTAATTCTAACACACACACACATATATATATATCCACATATATATTTGTAGTACTATATATGATATCTATATTTTTTCGTGACATTTAATTAAATTTTTTACTGCATTCTAATTGGATTACATATAATTTTCATCCTGTATCTTTTGTTTTTTGGCATTTTAGTTCTTTATCTTTCTAGGGTAGCAAATAGGTCCCCTATAATTTTTTAATTTTTTGCGATTTTGGTCCTTCAGTCGCCAAAATTTGCAAATAATGCCGGATTTTGTTTTAAAATTTGGGGCTTTTGTTCCCATTGGTCAATTTAATGGACCAAAATCGCGAAAAATTATAAGTTACAGGACCTATTTGTTACACTAGAAAGATAAAGGACTAAAACACCAAAATATAAAGCATATAGGACGAAAATCTGATTTCATGCTGACAGTAATTTGACCAATGGGAACAAAATTCCCAAATTAAAAAATAATTTCTGATAACATTTGCAAGCTCCGGTGATTGAAAGACCATAATCGCGAAAAATTTAAAAGTTACAGGACTTATTTGCTAACCTAGAAAGATAAAGGACTAAAACGCCAAAATACAAAAGATACGGGACAAAAAATCCATTTAAACCTTCTAATTTTTAATTTGTTTTATTCAATGTATAGAGAACTTAGCTTGGTTACAGGAATTTTAAAGTATAGCTACTTAACTTTTATTTATATTTATCAATAATATTTATCTTAAATTCATAATTTTGAATATGATCTCGCTCAATGTCTAGATTTTTAAAACTTAATAAGTTGCTTAAATTCAAATCAGAGACACTTAATTGTATAATATATATACACTTAATATAATATACATGACAAATATATATATATATAATATAATACACTTAATTATTCAAATTGAGAGAACAAATTAGAATTAGATAACTCTCTGACCAACCAATTAAAGTATTTTCTATAATTAAAAAAAGAATCCAAATTCTCAAAATAAACATTTGGTCAGAATTAAATAATTGAAGTTAAATGTTTGGATAGTTACTTTCATTTTAGAATCTAAATAAGCCTTATATTAAGACCTTTTTTACAACCATAATTTTCTGATAAGAAGAACTTAGTGTGCAGTAATGTTAATTATTATCTTATCTCAAAATAAAAATTAATTTTCACAAGTTGCCTAAAGTATGTATAATAATTATACATATATTTAATTTGCATGTAACATTATTTTTTATATTAATTACTTCTTCTGGTTATGTTAATTAATTCATTTAATTGATTAATTAGTTCCACAGATCCGCTTCGGTTGATAAACTAAAATAACGATAATATACTGGTAGGATGGAATGTGTTTTTCCTTATTTATGATAATTGTTCAATTTTAAATTAAAATCTAAAAATAATCTTTCATCAATAATTTATATGAATACCATTTACTTTTGTTATTATATATATCTACATTCTAAAAGAAAAAATAAACACTACAAAAAAACAAACCTATAGCAACAAATTTTTGCAACGGATTTTATGAAAAATTCGTTGCAAAACAGATTTGCCACGAACTTTTGCAACGAAAAATGAAAAATGAAAAACAATAATCACGTAATTGAAATTCCATGTGCTATATCTACTACCTTGGAAAGTATGAAACTCACTTTGTTAGTTTTATTTATATGTCTCAATTATTTCCTGTTTGTTGTCTTTTTTTCCCCCATTCCTTACATGTATTCTAAACAATATATATATATATACACATATATTTGATGTTTGTTTAAAACTTACAATTTTGTTTGTTCTTATCATGTAATTTTCTCGTTATTTTTGTTTAACAAATTTTTTTATGTTTTTATTTTGGTTTGAATCGTTACACTACAGGAAAATAGCTTAATAACAATGAAAAATTTGTTGCTAAAATTAGCATCGAGCTAATTAGCAAGTAAAAGTCTCGTTGTTAATTTACACTACTTAATATATATTTTAAATAATTCGTTTTTAACTTGTTAGCAAGTAAATTTTCGTTGCTAAATTCATTAGCAAGTAAATTTCTTATATTAAATAATGCATTAGCAACGAGAATTTTACTTGCTAATTAGCCCGACGATAATTTTTGTTTTTTTGTTGCAATTTGACGTTTTTCTTGTAGTGTTATTTGTAGTATGAGGCACAATCAATGACATCGGAGTTAGGAGTATAGGATAATGTATAACATTGTGGAGCATTACTTAACTCATTATGTTCGATAATCTAATCTCTTTTTTTTAAATAACTTTTTTGAATAATTTTTATTATATTTATATCTAATAACAATACTTTGTTATATACGCACTGCTTTGATAATAAGTTATTTGATAAGTTTTGTAAAATTCATCTTTATTTTCCTTTTAGAAGCAATTCGGGAAAAGTAATGATAGCATACTGTTATTTTTATGATTGAAAATTTTGTGGTAAGTGACATTATATAATAAAAGATGTAATATTGATATGCAAATTTTGTTACATAGGTAATACGTAGTATAAAACCATTATTTTATTATATTTATGTTACATTCGAAGAAAAGTCAATAAGACTTTTAACAATTAATAAAAATTTAATTTTGTTGGACATATATCCCTTCATTCTTATTATAATGATTGAAAACTTTAATAAATTTTATTGATATTTATGCATTGTAACTTGAAGAAAAAAAATAATTTTATGTTATTGATCACATCCAAAAAAAAATTCTTCACTAACTTTCACATGATTTATGAATTTTATAAGATATAATTTTACACTAAAAAAAAAACAGTCCTATAGCAACGGATTTCAAAACAAATTTATTACGAAACTTTTTCCGTTGTTATAGGTATTACTGCTATATAACGACGGATTTTTTGTCCGTTGCAAAATTGCCACGGTTTTTATCTGTTGCAAAATTCATTATTTAAAAAGTTGACTTTTTATATTTTGCAATGACTTTGCGATTGTATATTCATGACAAAGTTGTTGGCAATTCGTTGCAAAATTGATTTTTATTTGCAACTACATTTGCTACGAAAAGTCGTTGCAATATTGCAACGGAATGTTTGCAACGGCATTCCGTTGCAAATTTTGCAACGAAATATGTAATTACAATCCGTTGCAAAATTATTTTATTTGCAATGACATTTGCAACGGAAGTTGTTGCAATATTACATATTTTTTTGCAACGACATAATTTACTACAATTCATTGCAAAATAATTTCCATTTACAAAGACAATTGCAATGACAATCCATTGCAAATTTTACCACGATAATTGCAACAATAATCTATTACAAAATTATATTTAATTTAACTCTAACAATTTATAAATTCAAATATGATAATATATTTAAGCAAAAATACTTATAATAAAGATAATTCAACATTCCAATCCACAAAATAATAAAAAGTATTCAATTTTAAAATATACATATTTAAAAAAGGGGATCATATTAATTTTCATAATCTTTATGCAACCTGACCCAAACTTCATCGGACATCCAACAAGCTCTCTTATTGGTCTTCGTACATCGCACATCACCTCCCTGATCCATTTTCCCATTATATAATTATAACTCTTACGGATTTGGGTTTTAGCATTGGATCCCACGTGTAACATTTCTACAAAATGTAATACATCAACATGATAACAACACAAAAAGTAATTAATATTCACATAAACTAAGAGTTAAACATTTAAATCTCGTACCATATCTACATGAACATAGTTGAGGTTTTAACTTGTGAGTTTAATTGAAGATTTTAACTTGAAAGTTAACTAAATTACATTCGTTTAGTTGAATATTCACTACAAAAAATGTCTTTTTTTGTGACCAATGTTAAATATTGTCACATAAGAAAGGTTAATATGAGGAAATCTTGTTTCCTCACATTAGGCTTTTCATATTATGAGGAGTTCTAGTTGCCTCACAAAAGCATGGACCAATTGTGAGGAAATTATCTTTTTATCACAATAAATATTTAATTCCTCACAAAAAAAAATTGATGTAAATATGATAAAAAAAAATTCCTCACAATACATAAACAAAGGATTAAAAATACTTTGTTCTCACTATTTCATATCATTATTGTGATGAAATTATATGTCATCACATTAAATATCATATATTGTGACAAAATTATTTATCCTCACATTAAGTATCACATAATGTGATGAATTTTTATTCCTTGTAATTGCATCCATTTTTTTACAACGAATTAAAATTTCATGATAAAAGAAAAATTATTTCTTCACAACTAATTAGTATATTGTGACAAAAAAGAAAAAATCTCACAACAACTATATATATGAGTGAGAAAATATTTTCCTCCTATAAATAATTGTCTTTCCCCCCAAAATTAATATTCTCTTTTGTTTAGTATTTTCTCTTATTTTTTTAAAACTATTTATGTGATAATTTTTTTTTTGCAATTAAATTTTATACTTAATAAAATAATATTTTGTTCTCTCATCTTTTTCTTTTTTAAGTATTTTTCAAAGTATAAATTTTTTTCTACATATCAATTCCAAAATCTCATCTTAAATTAAATAAATAAACTTCTTAATAAAAAAAATATACAATTAATTTTATTAAAAAAATAGAAAAAAATATACTTGTAAACCGTCAAAACTCTCTTTCTTCTTTCTTTCAACTCAACACACTCTCTTTCTTCTTTCTTTCAACTCAACACAGTGCTTTCTTCTTCCTTAAATTCTTCTCTTACTTTCATCAACAATCCATCATCACTCTTGCCAATCAACAAGGTATTTAGTTTTTCTCTCATATTACTGTTTGAAAGAAAATTTTGTTAAAATTTAAGCATTTTTCTATAGTCGTAGGAGATGAATTTTCGCCCCTGTATGGCGAAATTCCGCCACTACAGGGGCGGAAATCCGCCCCTGTTACAGTGGCGATTTCGCCTCTGTAACAGGGGCGAAATAGGGGCGGATTTCGCCCCTGTTACAGAGGCGGATACAGGGGCGAATTTCGCCTGTAACAAGGGGGGAATTTCGCCTCTGTTACAATTCTGCTGGAATTAACCAAAAATTCTCTGTTATTCTTTACAGGAAAAACACAATTAGAAGTTACGAGTACAATTCAAAAAGTGCAGCAATTTCCCTATTAACGTAAGTTGCGTTTTCCTTATCAAAATCTTATATGCTAACTCTCGTTTTTACATTTAGTTATTTATGTTTTACTATATGCTTTTAGTTTGATTAATTTGCTTATTCCATTAAGTATATTATTCAATCTATACTTATGTTTGAACATGCATTGTTGGATGATGGTTATAGTGCAAAAATTTTATCTGTCTTGGTTGTGGATTTTCTTTTCATGAACTTTATCTTTTCAATTATTTGGGATATTTTTTTATCTATGAGTTTAATTTCCATA
Organism: Sesamum alatum; assembly: GCA_034509735.1. NCBI lineage: Eukaryota > Viridiplantae > Streptophyta > Magnoliopsida > Lamiales > Pedaliaceae > Sesamum > Sesamum alatum. The sequence goes on from JACGWO010000003.1 coordinate 23,648,379, forward strand.
TTACTTTTTGCAACAACCTTAATTTACTTTCTCTCATTACTTGTCTAACTTGGAATAGTACAAGTTCAATATTATGTAACACTTATTTGTTGAATATAAGTTAATATAAAACATATCATCTTTAGGGACAACGTAATGGATAAAAGTTGGACGAATGAGACAAATACATTTTTTGAGTCATACATTAAAGGTGTGGAATCATTTCTCAATTTTGCCAAGGAAAATGCTGATGGGCCTGACAACATGATTCATTGTCCTTATCGTTCTTGCAATAATACAAGGTTCAAATCTTTTGATGAAGTTAAGCTTGATCTGCATACAAATGGTTTCTCATATAATTACCCTGATTGGATATTACATGGGGAGAAAGTACATATCTTTAGTGATGATGAGAATGAACACGATCTTATAGATGATAATGTGATGAATGCTCAATCATCTAACTTGCATAATGATTTTACTGAAATGTTAGATGAAATGAGTGAGGTTCAAAATTTTCAGGGGGAAACAGAAAGTTTTAGAAACTTATTAAGAGATGTAAAACGCGAACTATACCCAGGTTGTAAAAAATCGTTGTTATCTGTAATTGTGGAATTGGTTCATATTAAAGTGATGGGAAAATGGAGCAACAAAAGCTTTAATATGTTGCTTGAGTTTTTAAAAGAGATATTGCCAGAAGGTGAGATACTTCCTTCGTCACTTTACGGAACAAAAAAAATCCTAGCTGAGATGGGAATGGGATATGAAGAAATTGATGCTTGTAAAAATAATTGTGCACTCTTCTACAAACACAATGTAGACAAAAACAAATGCCCCATCTGTGGTGAATCAAGATGGAAGACTAATGATGCTAAGAGGAATGTCCCACATAAAATATTAAGATACTTTCCGTTGAAGCCAAGACTGCAAACACTTTTTATGTCTCGGCAAATAGCTTCTAATATGAGGTGGCATAAGGAGAGAAGAAAAGATGAATTAGGCACTATGAGACATCCTGCTGATTCTCCAACTTGGAAGCATTTTGATGACCAATATCCTCATTTTGCTCAAGATCCTCGTAACGTAAAATTGGATTTGGCGACGGATAATTTTTTTTTTTGCTCAATATCCCACGCGCATAAGTTTGCTCAATATCTCCGCGCGCATAAGTTTTTAAATGTAAACAAAAGCAAATAATAAAAATTCTTCTATTAAACAAAATAAAATTGTACAATCTAATTAAAATAAAATAAAGTTACACATTTTTAATTTGAGTACTAGTAATTTTCATGCCCATAGAATCTGTAACTTAATACAACTATTTTTGCATAGATGTAATCTTAATGTGCTTGATTAACATCTTTAATTCTCCCCTATGTTTGTATGCTTAATTTTTGGAGCTTTAAACCCCATATGCACATTAATATATATAGATGTTTGTACACATCTTTTGTTTAATAAAAAAAAAAGAAAATTTTCAGGAAATTAATAAAACATAGTTGAAACTTGAAAGACAATGAAAAACTCAATTTCACTATCTTTTGCTTAAAACCTACAATTTTTTTTATTTTCTATTTTTTCTGATGGAGTAGTTGAAATACCCATTTATTGTATTCTTCAACTAAATTTTCAGAGGATATTTTAGATTAATATAACTCAAAATTGTCAAAATTTGTGGAATAAATAAAAAGAAAATAGGGATTCCGACTTTTGCAATCGCTTGGACAAAAATCTTTAAAATTGTATTAAGTGCCTACGTACAACAATCGATCAAAATATACAACAAAAGGATCATGCAGCCCTCAGTCAATCCAAGTGGAAGAAATACAAAGTGCTAAATATACTTATTGTATTATTGACTTCAATTTGAAAAAGAAAAATAGTAGAGAAGTTATGTAAAACTAAAGAACAAATTTTGTAAAAGGACATAAAATAACTTAGGAATTCTGATTTTCTTTTCTTTTTTAATTTGATTTAATTGAAACTCAAAAAATACCAAAACACACACACACACACACACACACACAACTACAACTTAGTTATTGCTATCTGATATCTAATAGCTTTTTGTGGGTTTGGGTATGAACATAAAAAATTATGGCTATGAGTTTATTGCAGTATAGATATATCATGTACATATAACAGTAAGAAAGAGATTATAGAAAAAATATATATAATAGATTAGACCAAATGCTCCTCTCTTCACAACCTCATCGTCCAGAAGGCTCTCACCTTGATTCTAGTGTTTGAGTAAGTAGGAAATGAGGTAGCGGCGACGGCATCACAAAGAAAGAAAAAAGTTCTCATAGGAAAATCAAAGTTCTCGATATCTAAAAGAAAAAAAAAAAAAACACATACTCATTCCAAAATCTTAAGATTCCCCAAAAAATTATAACTTCGGAATCTACATCCCATCCACGTCCCAAATGTCATTTAACATATTACAAATATATTGGACAACCATTTTCATCTTCTTCCGAACCTAAAGTGACGGTAAACAATGGAAAATCCGCACTGATGTATTGACCAACTCTATTTCTGTCTTCTTCATCCAATATCCATCGGACCAAGCATATGAAGATGAATAATGATCATCAATTGTTTTACTTTGTTGCCGAAACAGAGAAGGGGGAATGAGGATTTTGAGAACGTGCATGGTATTGGTTTTGGAGAGAGGGGGGAGGGTTTGGTGATGATCGAATTGTGGGGGAGTTTTTTTGTTTAGTTGGGTTATGGGGAAGTTTGAAGGATGTAATCTATGAAAAGGGCATTTTTGGTAGTTTAAAAATTGGTATGAGAACTACCCAATTATGTATTATTTTCCATTTTTGTCCTCCATAAATTGGTAAATTCATTTTTCAATAAAAAACAGAATGAAGGTATTATGCAAAAGTGAATGCATAACATTTCTATTACTTAGAATAATTGTATCTAATATTGATTTAAACTGTAGTAAAGTAGGAATACAAATTACATCAAGAAGAAATTACAATACAAAGAATATTGCCAAAAAAAAAAAAAATCGATTAGTAACTTAATGGAAAGTTGCCAAAGCTTTAGAAGAGCTCCTTTCACTTGTAGTACCTAAAAGAATTATATATTAATTTGACAAAGTAATCTTCCTTCAATCTTTAAAAGTTGTGAAGCTAATAAATATTACGTCCTTCTCTTGTACCTGTAGAACGAAATCTGTCAAGTGTATATTTAAAAAAAAATAATAAATAAGATTCAAAATGGAGATAATGGAGTAACAAAAATAAAGTAATATATTTTGATCTCCTCTAACCGATTGAATACAACTACCAGATCATGTAAACATCATATCAAAGAATTTATATGTCATTCCGCCAAGAAGAAACTCACCATCCATCACTATGTCCAATAATAATCGATTCATCCAAGAACTTTTAGGTAAATTCAGCATATATCATTTTATATGTAATGAACACAGAATTTGTATCTATTTTTGTTATATTGTTAATAATATTTACTTTATTGATACATAATTATTTGTGAAGCAATGGTTTGATATTGAGGGGTGGTATACTGATGAACGAGTGAACAAGATTATTGATGATAAATTTCAAGTTGCATATACACAGTGGAGGAACATTCTTCATCAAGAATACAAGAAGTTGGTAGATGAAGGCATTAATCCTAGAGAAGTATGTCCAAGACCCGACTTGAGCATGGTAAAATGGCAGGTTGCTTGTGACTTCATTCAAGATGAGAAATATCAGGTGATAATTTATAAAGTAATATATTGAAATATTATTTACATAGAATATGTCATGATATTTCTACTATTAAATTTCTTCTTGGTAATAGTTATTGTCTTGATCATTTTCATATTTTTGAGTGCAATATTATAGGAAAAGTCACGCATCAATTCACAAAATCGTTACAAAATGCCGTTTAACCACACTTCTGGAAAGACAACGTTGCTATCCCGCTATAGGAAAATGGTATGTTAGCTTTTTTTTTTTAATAATTTATATACAAATTTTTTTAATCTAACTTGATAAACTATCTTTGCTTATGAAGGAAAACAAAAGTAAAGTTGCTTTATGGAGGGATGTTCACATAAGTAAGAAACGAGGTGGTGCATTTGTGAATTCTATTGCGCAATCAACACATGTAAGTTAAGCTCTAATTTTATTTATGAAAATAAATTTATTTATATGTTTGACTAAATATTTTACATATGCATTATAGGAGAACATGGTTGCTATGCAACGTGAACTAATTGATGGAAATGAAGACCAACCTTCTGAGGATGTAATTATGAGGTCTGCATTAGGTCATAGGTCAGGGTATGTAAAGGGAATGGGGCATGGAGTCGAGGTGGTTAAAAACAGACAATCCTGTCCAAGTGTAGTTGGTAATGCTTAACTCAAAGAAAAATTATTAGAGTTGGACCGAGCCAATGATAAGATTCTCAACCTTACTGAAGCATATGAGGAGCAGAGAATGACATTAGAGGAACAGAAGAAGGAGATGGATGCCTGTAAGGAGCAAAACAGGACATATTCAGAAAAGATAGATATCTTACAAAGTCAAATGGCACAAATGCAACAATTTCTGCAAAAGCTTCCTGGCATTCCTCCGAATATATTCACTAGTAAGAATTTCTCCCTTGAAAAAAATATTTAATGTAGTTGGGGTATATTGATGAATATGTTAATCTTTTTGTGATTGTTCTTGATTTAACATGATGGGAGAATTGTTTCAATTGATATTGCTTGATTAATATGTCTAAGTACTGCTAATGTAGTTGGGGTATTTTGATGAATATGTTGATCTTTTTGTGACTGTGATTGTCCTTTTCCTCCCAGTTCTATGGTTATTTTTATAAGTTATAAAGTTCATGGCAGTTGGCTTTATGTGGTATATGATGAAACTAGTTTTTTTTTGTAGAGTAGTAGGGCAATAAATATTAGGGGTTTACGCTCAATAATAATTTTTTTGCTTCTATTGTTTTGTTTTTTTTTTGGACTATGCAAGCAATCACATTTGCTTAGACTTTTCAACTTGTTTTCTTCAGTCTTTTTATGGGGTGATCGCATATTGCTTACGGATGTAGAAATGCTTCTTATTGTTCCATACATTGTAAACACTGGTGGTAATATGCAGCTCCAAACTAATGGAAAAAAGAATAAGAAGGGAACTTGATTATGCAGTGGTAAATATGGTTCTTTGTATGGCCCTTGTAGTGATGATATGAATTGGATTTTAAGAATATAGGATGCCTTAAACATATTCTCCAAGTTGATTTGTTGTTTTGTGCTAGAATTACTCATTTCTTGCACTGGTTATGAAAAAAAAAATGTTCTGTTTGTACCATGATATCCCTTGTTTTGTCCATTCATGCTTAATGATGATGGAAGAGGGGAACTTTTGTTGCATATGTTTTCTCCTTAAGATTTGATCACTGGACTAACCAATCAAGTAAACACTTTTCATAAGCTACAGTGATTAATTACTTTTATTTGTTCTAAAAAGTTTCATTATATATATGATAATCACTCTTTTCATTTATTAACTTCTTTGCATTTTAGGTTAAGGAGATACCCCAGTCAATAGGAGCATCAATTTTGCTGCCCCTGTTACAGAGAGAAATAGGGGCAGCAAAATTGCTGCTCCTGAAACAGTCTGAAACAGAAGCAGCAATTTTGCTGCCCCTGTTGCAAATTTGCTGCTCTTGCTCCTGAAACAGTCTGAAACAGGAGCAGCAATTTTGCTGCCCCTGCACCTGTTTCAGAGAAACAGGGGCAGCAAATTTGCTGCTTCTGTTGTGGAGAAACAGCCTGTTTCTCTGCAATAGGAGCAGCAATTTTGCTGCTCGTGTAACAAAGAATTAAGTGACATATTTTTAGTGAAGAGAAATGAGATTCTAAGTGATTGTTTACTTGTATTTGAACATGAGCGATGTTTGGGTGTTGGATAATTTAATATTTGTTTTGTTTCTGATTGTTGGTAACTTTTGGAGTCCAATTTATCATTCATATTTCTCTTGTGCAAAGATGCATTTTGTTCAAAATCTGTATATTTAAGCAATTTATTTAGGAGAAATGGATATTGAATGTTGCTATAGATTATTATTTTAGTTGTCGAGTATTCATATTGATTTTTCTTTGAATACTTCTCAGATTCTACGATAGAAGATGGTTCTACTTGAGATTCGAACACGTCAAATGTTGATACGTTGTGTAGATATAGCATCTTCGATGAAAATATATTAGTCGTGTTTTTAAAGGGTACTTTTGAATTCTTAGGAATCGATATGGATACATAATTGTTCTCTTTTCTAGTTTGGATTTTGTAATCTACTCAAATTTTTTAGCATTTCAAGTATGTTTTATATTCGAATAATTTGTCCCAATTTTCTCTTATGCATGATTCTTTTTATTTCTTTAATTAATGTACGAATATCTTGGAATTTATTATCTAATTGACACAAAATTTTAATTTTTGATGAAAAGTTCAAGATTAATATTTATATTGAATTATTTTGTGACAAATGCGCTTGAGATGCGAAATTTCATTTTACTAAGCCAAGATATATGGATGACAATATGAATCTTATTAAATGTTGATATTGTGATAAAATTGCAATTAACGTTTTTTGTGATGACTAAATCATGTCAAATTAGAATGTTAATGTGACGAAATGCCCCTCACAAGCAAATTTAAAAAATGTATATTTAATTGAAATAAAATTATAATGTGAGGATTTTTTTTGTCACAAATGATTTTTTAAATTTGTGTAAATTTCTTTCGGATAATTCTATTGTAAGGAAATTATCGTCACAAATGAAGTTATTGAGTTTTTTAATATTAATTTTGAATAATTCTAATGTGAGAAAATTATCGTCATATTTTGTTAATATAATACGTGAGGAAAAAGTAGTCTAATGTGACGATATATTTGATCACATTTAATAAAATATAATCTTTTTGTGAGAAAATAATATATTGCGAGGAAAAAAAGTATTTAAAATGAGGATATATTCATCACATACATCATTTATTTGTGAGGAAATGATTTTCCATTGGAGAAGAAAATACTATGACAGACTTGCATTTTTCACTAGACGTGCTCACGTCTAGTGCAACGGACAAATCAGCGAAATGTGGAGAAGATGGGCGAATTTTCTGGAGAAAAGTTTATGCACATATGAATTATAAGGGCTTTGGAAAGTTGGAATCTTCTTTTCTTGAGGAGTCTCAATAGGATTAAGAGTTTTATTTAAATAGGACTTAGAGTTATATTTGGAATATACCTTTTCAGTATCTAGATTTATTAGAAAATTAATTAGAATAAACAAGTCATGTAATTGAAGAATCGAACCTATCGCATCTTATTATCTGCGTTTTATTTATGAAGTCCTCTCTTTCTTTTGTGTGTTCTTATGTTAGCATGTTATGCTATTTCTTTTAATTTCTGATTGAAGTTATGGTGATTGGTTGATTCATACATGTGGCGAGATCTAATTTGTGCTTCATACTTTCGTTCATGTGGAGATTTGTGTTGTTCTCTATGTTTTTATCACGAATAATCTGATTTATGAATGAGAAGGCCAATTGTTCATTGTCAACAATATTCGCCTAGCTAATTAGACTTGCAAATCCGTAATTGTTTGTTAGTCTAATACTTAGTGGTAACACTTTATAATTTATCATGTCGTAGTGGTCGGTCATATTGTGGGGAATGCACAATCTAGCCTAAATAAATCCTCGTAGAAATTTATTGGTTAGAACTAGGCATTTCTAATTGTTAATGTTGTTGATAGATTAAATCTTGAGAATGTTCTCAGGATAATCTATTGATTAGGGAATTAGCCAACGGACATTCCTTGGCTAACGACACGGTAAGGAATGTGAGGTCGTCAGGTCGTACTCATAGCCATGACTAGTTTATCTATTATGTATGATTGTCATCTTTGCATCTATGATCAACCGTGGAATCGAGCATGAACTTGTCTTTAACTGAAGTACATCAACCGGAGTACACCAAAGGTTGGTTACTCTAAACATTCCAATTGACTCTATTATGCATGAGATCTATGTCGTAGTAGTAACGAGATGAGCGATTTAATCACTAATTGCAATATTGTATTGTAATTAAAATTTTTAATTTTCGTTATGTTTAGTATCTCAGGGCCTATATGAAACTAACAAGAAGATCTAGGGAGAAGGATTGGTTCAATATAACTATTTTTTTAAAAGGCTGGTGACCTTATCCGAGGGAGAGTTCTATCTAAAAATATTAGCCCTCAATGGCTAGGAATCCGAGTGGGAGATTGAGATTCCACTATAAAAATATGACATTTAACCATGATTAATTATCATGGATAATACTAAATAGTCGTAGCGAATAGTCTTTGATCACGGCCACGCAACGGTTGTCGGTCATGATTTTTACGAGGGTGGCTAAAATATTTTCCATGGCTAAAAGCCATGGCAAATATTTTTACCACGGCTTTTAGCCGTGGCAAATAAATTTTTCACAGTGGAAAAGCTAGTTTTTGCATCGATTTTTATTTAACCGTAGTTAATAATAATTATTTACCATAATTTTTAGCCATGGTCATTAAAAATGTAGCTAATATTGATTTTTGTTTCTAGTGCTCCTTTTATGGGTGGATTCCACCCTTTCCAACAATCACTCCCCCGAATCCCAAGGTGGCTAGACTCTTTTAGTTGGCAGGGGGCGCGGGCCATAAAAAATGCCCTTCTTTCCCCGATAAAGGACAACATTTTCTTAATACTTGCACACACAGAAACACTACTGCGAAACCCTTCTCGCACTAAATTGTTACTCTATGTTACACTTTCTTAATTTCAAATCTTGTTTCTATCCTCCGTTGAGCCCCATATCGGTGATAAAACCAATTCCCATTTTTTTCTAACCCTTGAGAAAAAGATTCATTCTCTTCATAAAGAACAGGAGGTAGAAAAAAAAAGTATTAGTTATTAAATTTTTTTTATAAAAATGTCAAAACTACAGGGATTTGTGGGTTCAATGCGAAAGGTGTTATGGATTAAATTAAACTGTATACTAATTTGAGTGTCAGAGTGCTAACGTATTTTTTGCACATTTCATTTTCAAGACTTATAAAAAGTTAGGCCCACAGATCTCAAGATGAGTGTATTCACATGAACGACTTTTTGCTTGTATCAATAACAAAAGATTTTTTTTAATATACTTATTTTCTTATTTATTACTAATAATAAAATAAATTTAAATTATCGGATTAAATAAAGATCTGGATCGTTGGTTCAGGAAGAAGATCCGGACCATTGATTTGAAAAAAAAAATTGCAACAAATTTGTAATGAGTAAGAGTATTTTAGACATTTCAAATAAATACTCTTGATAAATTCACGCAAGAGGGCTGTGAGCATTTTTTTTCTAAATTTTAAGGGTATGCATTAGGGTTAAATACACTTTACCCCCTTGAATTATCCTCAATGTAATATTACCTCCTAAACTATCAAATATAACGATTACCCCCTTAGTCGGACAAAATTGCCCCTCATACCTTGAATAACTATATTATTCTCAATGTAGTTTAGTATTTTGCACATTAAATCATCATAAAGTTATTTTCTAACTACAAAAAATGTTACCTTATGAATAGTTCAGGGGGACAAAATATATTTAACCCTTTATTTCATTTTATTTTTGTTGAGGGAGGTATTTTTCCCATTATCTATTTTGGAGAGGGATAAATTGCATTTAACCCCATAGGATTTGAAACAAAAAATTCAATCCAATTTGAATTTGGCTCTTGTACACCTTGGCACTAATTATGCCTTTGCTTTTTCTACTAGTGTTTTTTTCTTTCTTACTTTGGTGTGTTGAGGATCCTATTTTCAAATTATAGCCATTGGTGTACCACCTCTTGACCAATTCAAATCTAATACAAGAATAGGAGTCCGTTTTTGGCCTTTCACCAGCCACACGAATTATCCATATTCCGGAAACTTTCAAATATATCTAAATGTCGCTGTCATTGTCCACATTTCAATCCATCGTCAATTAATCCCCCATAGTCCCATATTCTTACATATTTTTTCTGTGAAAACCAAAATGGCGGTGCCTTATTGTCCCATCATGCTGGCTGCAGCAACACTTATCCTGCTGGCCGCCGTCACCACCGTGCACTCCATCGGTGTCAACTACGGCACCCTTGCCGACAACCTCCCCCCACCAGCACAGGTGGCACAGTTCCTCAAAGAAAAGACAATCATCGACCGCATCAAGATTTTCGATGCCAACCCCGACATCCTACGTGCCTTTGCCAATACTGGCATTCCTGTCACTGTCACTGTCCCCAATGGCGAGATTCCAAACCTCACTGATGTCCACAATGCTCGTCGTTGGATCGTCGCTAACATCAAGCCCTTTTACCCCCAGACACAGATACAGTATATCCTGGTGGGAAATGAGATCCTCCATTGGGGTCCACAAAACCTTAGAGACGATCTTGTGGCCGCCATGCGAACAATCTTTAAGGCTCTCAAACTAGAGAACGTCGAGGGTATTCAAGTCTCCACTGCACATTCTCTGGCAATCCTTGAACCAGCTGATACCCCTAGCACGACCAAGTTTCGTGCAGGATGGGATGTGGGAATACTCGCCCCGATGCTGGAGTTCCATCGCATTGTCAAATCCCCGTTCATGGTGAACCCCTACCCCTACTTCGGCTACAATGAGGCAAAGGCCAACTTCACTCTTTTCCAACCCAACAAAGGCGTATTTGATAACGAAACAAAAATCTTGTACAATAACATGTTCGACATGCAGTTGGACTCAGTATACATCTCGATGAAGAAACTGGGGTTCGGAGATGTGAATATATCGGTGGGCGAGACAGGGTGGGCATCACAAGGCGAGACCTTCGAACAACCAAAGTGCTCGGTGGCCAATGCAGCGTCGTATAACGGGGCATTGGTAAAGAAGTACGAATCTGGAAGCGGTACACCATTGATGCCCGGTCGGAAGTTCGAGACATATATATTCGCGCTATTTAATGAAAATCAGAAACCAGGCTCTATAGCTGAGAGGAACTTCGGTCTTTTCTATCCAAATCTTTCACCAGTGTATGATGCTGGCGTCATGCGCACAGGAGCTAATCCTGCAACGGTAATACCATCTTTTTGGCCTTTCATCTCAAATAATCAACTTATAAATAGTCTTTGTTGAACACTAATAGCTTATCTGTTATTAATTAATTGGTTTTCATATGTCAACTATAAAACATTCATTTATTATGTAAATAAATAAGCTTTAATATTTTCTATTTTAACTTGGCAAGTAATGATGGTACTAATATCTATGCATCTTTTGCCAAATCTACATAAATAAATTAGATTTTGTACTTTGATAAACATAATTATTTTAATTTGCATGATAAAAGTTAATAGATAATATCTGCTATAACATATGCATGCATGCAGAATCCTTCAATCCCAACACAGCCAGCGGCACCAGCTACAAACCCAACACCGACAGTGGCACCAGCTGTAAAGCCAACACCGACAGTGGCACCAGCTACAAAGCCAACACCGACAGTGGAACCAACTACAAAGCCAACACCGACAGCGGAACCAGCTACAAAGCCAACACCGACAGCGGCACCAGCTACAAGCGGTAAAAAGTGGTGCTTGCCAAAGTCAGACGCTAGCGATGCTGCATTGCAAGCAAACTTAGATTACGCGTGCGGCCAAGGCATTGACTGCAAGCCCATTCAACCAGGCGGTGCATGCTTCACTCCTAACACTGTGAGGTCTCACGCCTCCTTCGCCATGAATTCTTACTATCAGACACAAGGCCGCAACGATTTCAACTGTGACTTCTCCGGCACTGGTTCCATTACCACTATTGACCCAAGTAACTCTCTCTCTCTCTATATATATGCATCATATGAATTTTCACCATATTGATGACTTTTTGAGTTATCTTAATTCATTGATTTCCTAATCTTATTTAGAAGACATGATATAGCATTTCATTATACTTTTGTTGCTGGTTATCGACGTATGATTTTCCTTTTTCCTACTTATTTTTCCTAGGTAATGGAGGTTGCACATACGTTTCTTGAGAAGATCCCGATTTTGTTCGAAAAAAGTATTTATAATTGTATTTATCCACAGCTTAGGTCCTTTAGATTTCCATATGGTAGTCTTTGTTTAGAAAAAGAAATGTAGAAGAAAGTAAGGGTGTTGTAATGCATATATTTATGCATGAATGCATATACTTAACCTTTTGTAGTTTCCCATGATGTTTGTAGGAATAACTTTTTGCATTTCACATAATGGTTGTAATTATAACCTTTAATGGTATAGTTTATAACATTATTTTGGTGATCTATAAATAGACCACCTCTATTTCATTTGGAGATAATCATTTTTAGAATAAGAAAAAGAGACGTGGAGAGAATAGTTATTCTTATTTTTCTCTTATATAAAATTAGGAGGAATAAACCAATAAACTTAGATTTTTTTTAAGTTTATAACACGTTATCAGCATGACGTTTTACTAAATTAAAATAAAATTTCGAACTTCTCTACATAAAATTAATTCTTATTTTTATTTGTTTACTTCTACAATGTCATAGTTAACTACAATTCTTAACGTTAACCTCTAATCACGTTATTCTTCTTATTGTTTATTCAATAACGGCCTAGAGATAAATAATCACAGTTTATACATTTTGTTGTCCTCTGAAGTTGACGTATATAAATAAGGAATTCAACATAATTGATATTGCCTCCAAAAGTAGGCATATAATTCTTGATTTCATCCCGTGAAGTACATTCTTTCGATAATTCATTGCTTCCTAAAATAAGTAATGAGTTAAATTACATTTATCAGTTGGTGAGATATTTGATACCAATATTTGCATTATCATCCTCGAAGCGATTATAAGTATATAAAATTTAAATTTTCTCATCACCTGAAGTAATTTGAGATAATGGCTTGATTTAAGAAGCCATTGAAAGGAAGTAGATCAGTTCGGGAACACGCAGAAGTGTAAAACAAAAATTTCAGACGGTATTAGACCAGATCAAAGGGGTATACCCTTGATCATTCTCGGGCGTTCAGTGTAGTTTAAAACACGAAAATCATAAAATAAAACATAGTGTTTGAGTAGCTACGGCAAACGAATAAGGAACAGAAATTTTACCACACATTTTTACCTCGATCCGATTTATGTTCGGCTACACGCATTGCTCCCAAGGTCATCCTTCATAGAATCGTCGCAAATCGGGATGAAATTAGCCAATCGCAATAGAATATTGTTTTTTGTACTACGTGTTTCATAGACATTGGTGTAGAGGCACTAATAAGTGTGTGAAGGTGCCTTTTTTGGCAAGTGCACTAAACAAAACCTCTATTAGAGTGACAACATCCAATTGAGAGTTTCATAAAATGATAGTGAAAAATTAGTCCAGTGATTTAAGGTTCCATAGTGATCATGTATTAAGTCTTAATGCGTACCGGGGTCTAGCAGTATCAGAAAAAGGCGAAAGACCTTCACGAAAATCCTAAGATGAGAGGGGGACTAACCTGCAATGAAGGGTTAGTACTCTGATACTTAAGTCAATAATATTTTTACTGATAAAAATAAAGGAAAAACTTGAATCTAAGTGAAAAAATGGTGAAAGATTATTTTGTAGTGATAAATTAAGTGTGAGTGAGCTGAAAACAGTATGAAGGTAGAGAGAATTAGAGCAATAGTGAAGTGGTGAAGTAAAGAAATTGTTACTTGAAAAATGACTGCACAATTAGTCATTTTATATGGGCTAGTGCGTCTGATTCCGGAGAAGTCTTGTTGAGATCATTACGCCGTTGGAAATCCTAGAGAGTCAGCTATCTTTTCCAATAAATCACATGAGATTAGGATAAAAATTGACTGAGATAAGACCGTTTGACTAAACCTTGTCAGGTTTGTCACTTTTTCCAGGAAGTAGTTATTGGCTGAAAAAAAAGCCGAATTTCAACCTATTCTTTGAGAATTTGGATGGAATCTTTCAACATGATGTGTCACCACGTAGCAGCCACCTATACGTTGTGGAATCCCTGTTGTATGATGATTAGGTTTATTGTATGGGGCTTTTCCCTTAGGCCTGCCAAATTAGTGGTTACAAGGTGGCCCTATAGATGAGCATCTTAGTGTTTGGGCCAGGTAAGCCTAGCCTGACGGGCTATTTTGTTTGGAGGCCTACGTCTTGCTCTTGGATTTGTAGGATGAATATTTTTAGGGACATCACTTGTATTTTGATTAATTTCATGGTCATTGATGTGACACTAAAAGTGATATTCTGGATGCCACTTGAATGATTCGTCAACGTAATTCGATAACTATGAACTTTCCTATGGTCTTTAATATTTTTTTGTTAAGAAAATTCTTGTCCTAAGTCAACATTTAATAAAAAAAAATAATGTATAGTTTTTTTTTTCGAATTCATTGAGAGATGGGGGGAATTGTCGGGATCCGAACCCTTATGCATAGAACAAATGGGAGAATTTACATTGTTCTAAATAATTACAAGTCAAAGAACATAACTCAACATTAAAGAAGCTGAAAAAAGGAAAAAGAAAACAGGCCCAGTTGCAGGTCCAGCCCAATTTCCCTCTATGTCTCTTTAAAACATCAAATTCTCTTTCACCTTCATTTCTCTTTTTCTATTTTCTTTTTCTTTTCCTCTCAATTTTTCTGCTCTCTTTTTTTCCTTTTTCTTTTTCACTATTTTTATTTCTTTTTTTTATATCTATCATAGCAAATAATGGCTCCAAGTTTCTCAAACATTTCGAGCTGCAAGTCCAAGCACAGCCAAGGTTGAAATTTTTCCAAATCGATGCATAGTTAGTGAGTCAACAAGATTTTGACTCATTATCTATACATTGAACTCTATTTGAAGATACTTCATGAAGGGACTTTACTTGCATAGTATTCGTTGTTTAAAGATTAGGCAACTTCGCCTAAAAATAGATATTCGTAACGTGTTCCCAAATACCGATCATGATCAACGAATTCTTAAAGATAATTAATTAAAAGATAAATTACAGCTACCTTTTGAAGTTTGATACAATTATAAATACCCGTCATTGTTTGAAAAATTACAAATACCTCCCTCATATTGAAAAATAATTATGTAGTCCCTAGACGGAGATGTGAAAAATACTACTTTACCATTGCTAACTTTTAAATTTTTGGTATGTAAAATAAATAATCCATAGAGAATATTAATTCATAAAAATATTTTAAAAAATTCTAAAAAATATATAATATTATAACTTATAATCCAAAGGGTATTTTGGGTAGTTCATTACAAAATTTGAATGAAAAACTAATGGAATGTGCTCGTTATTAGACGAACCTTAAAGTCAAGGGCGAGGGGTATTTGTAATTTTTCAAACAAGGAGTAAGGGAGTGTTTGCGAGAGCTTCTGCTTTTAAAGAAGTGATTTTTGTACAAAAAGTTGGAAGTTGTAGCAGAATCAAAAGTGGGTAGTGTGGATAAAAGCTAAATTGGTAATGTTTGGGAGAAAAGCATTTTTAAAACACGTTTAATTGATTAAAGACCGTTTTGTCCTCATTATTAAACAGATGCTATTGCCTTAAATATTTGCACTTATCTCTTGATTATAATAATTATTTTTCCTCAAAAATATTAATTTTTATTTCAAATAGTATATCTCATATTTAATTTTTTACAAAATGATTATAATTTATATTATTAAAATATTCAATATTAATAGAAAAACTGGATGTTTAGTTCAATAATGTTCCTATTATGTAATATAATTGATCATTCATGAACAATAAATAAACTTACAATATTGACAAAATAATTATTATTTTTTAATTAATCCTAGCAATTTAATTTTTTTCTATGATTTAGGAATAATATCATATAATATAGAAAATAAAATAGTAAAATTTTAAAATATTAAACATGTGAAATTATAACTTTTGTTAGTAATAATTTATTCAAATTATTTAAAATTTCTAACATTAACTTTTAGATGAGCAATTTTGAAAATACATTAAAAAGTATAAAAATTGAATTGAAATGATCATAATGGGGGTAAAGTAGTCTAAAAATAAGTTGAATTTTCAACGAGTTAGAAATGCCATGTCTATCTAAAACTCCGGATAAGTTAGAATCTCCCTTAAAATCGAATTTCGTTCAGGTAGAGGAAATTCAAGGGGATTCCCAACAGGTAGAGGGTAGCTTTGTAGAACACTCTGAAAACCAAAATCCAGAAAACAACTTAAATGACTACCTGTTGGCTAGAGACAGAAACAGACGTGTACCTAGGCTCCCCTCTAAGTTTAGTGATTTTCATGTTGCTCTTAACACAGAATCAAATGAACCCAGCACCCCTGAAGAAGCCCTAAAATCTGAGAATGCTGAAAAATGGTTAAGTGCTATGAAAGATGAAATGAAATCCTTGATAGATAATAAGACTTGGACTCTACTTCCAAAACCTAGTAGTGGTTCTATTATAGGGTGCAAGTGGATCTTTAAGTTAAAGCAGGAAGAAAACTCAAAAAGATACAAAGCTAGACTCGTAGCTAAAGGCTTCACTCAGAAGGAAGGTATAGACTACACTGAGGTTTTCTCTCCTGTTGTTAAATATACTACTGTCCGTATATTGCTTGCCTTATCTGCACATTTCAATTGGGAGTTAAAACAAATGGATGTAAAAACAGCCTTTTTGCATGGAGATTTAGAAGAACATATTTACATGCATCAACCTGCCGGTTTTGTTGATAAATCCAAACCTGAGTATGTGTGTTTACTTAAAAAATCATTGTATGGTTTGAAACAGTCCCCACGTCAGTGGAACAAAAAGTTTGACAACTCCATGCTCTCTTTAAAATACACTCGTAGTAATTACGATCATTGTTTGTATTTTAAATATTATGATAAAATACCTGTTTTTCTAGTCCTTTATGTGGATGATATGTTGATTGCAAGTCCGAGCATGTTGCATGTAAATGAACTTCAAAACAGTCTTAGCAAAACCTTCGACATGAAGGATCTTGGTGATGCTAAGAAAATTTTAGGTATGACTATTGAAAGAGATAGAAAAAATTCTACCATTGTTTTAAATCAAAGTGCTTATACCCTATCCATGCTTGAAAAGTTTTCTATGAAAGATTCAAAAGCTACCTCTGTGCCCTTATCTTCTCACTTCCAGTTGTCTAAAGATCTGTGTCCTAAAACTGATAAAGATAGGGGGAAAATGGAAAAAGTTCCTTATTCAAATGCAATAGGCTCAGTTATGTTCTTAATGGTATGTTCCAGGCCTGACATTGCATATGCCATTAGTTGTCTCAGTCGTTACATGTCAAATGCGGGTCCTTCTCATTGGGAAGCCCTGAAATGGTTATTAAGATATTTAAAAGGAACTGTTAAAAACGATATTAAATTCACTAAGTGTTCTGATGGTGTGAAATTAATCGGATATGTTGACTCTAATTATGCTAATGATAAGGATAGCAGAAAATCTACTACCTCTTATGTGTTTACTTTGTGTGGGTCATGCATTAGTTGGAAGTCCCAACTCCAACAAATTGTTGCCTTGTCCACCACAGAAGCCAAATATATTGCTGCCACTGAGGCCTTTAAAGAAGCTCTGTGGTTAGAAAGTCTTGTCAAAGAAATTGGTTTTTTTGAATCAAAAAGTTTGTGTTTTCTCTGATAGTCAGTCTGTTATTCAGCTTTGTAAAAATCCCGTTTTTCACTATAGAACTAAACACATAGATGTTAGGTATCATTTTATCCGTGATATAGTAGGAAAGGAGCTTATTCAACTTGAGAAAATTGATTCTGAGTCCTACCCATCAGATATGGGAACTAAATGCCTGACTGTTGAGAAATTTACCAAGTGTCTTGATATCTTAAATCTGTTATGAACTGTTTACTACTCACTTTGTTCTTTTGCAGGTACCAAAGAATAAATGGCGATGATGATAAGTCAAAGATCCAGGCCTTGGCATCAGTCACCCTCACGGGTCCTGGTCCAAGGTAGAGTTTGTTGGTTTTGGCCCATGATCCATTCGGATAGGCCCACTCACGGCCCACACCCCCCACCACCTTGGACGACCCACACCACTACTTATTGGCCCAGTCCACTCTGATCCGTCTGCAGCCCTTTGTCTTAGCCCAGCCCATCTCGGCCCACTTCATCCGACTTATTAAGTCTTGACCTAAGACTTAAGTCATTTGTTGTCTCCCTCCTCTGGTCACCTAGGGTTTCCGCCCCCCTTTCTCTGGTTCCTCTCTCTCACTCTCAAAGGTCAGTCCCTTTGGTTTCTCCTCCTCCTCTCTCATGTTTCCGATGGCTTTGGTTCTCCCCCTCACCGCCAACCTCTGCCTGTGCTATCTCATGCCCTTGTCGTATAAAAGGTTCGTCTATCCTTTGTATACGACAAGCGAACACAAGTGAGAATATTCCCTTCCCTCCTATCTCCTTCTCCGATCTCTCTTTCGGTTTGTTGTGACAGTTCCCTATGAGATTTGCCTTATGTGGTATCCTCCTTAAATCTGTGTCTGTGTGACAGTCCTTTGTGGATCGAGGACCTTTGTGGTGGTTTGAGTAACCGGTGGTGGGAGCCGGCCTTGCCCGTGGTCGTGAGTTCCCGGATCTTGTCTCCCTGAGCCTTTTAGATATTGATAGGTTTATTTTACAGTTTTGATTTGTATTAAAATCTGTAATTTGTAGTTAAGGTATTATTCGGGTTTGTAATAGTAAGATAGGATTTTTCGTAAATCCACTGGTGGCCCTCCACCCAACAATTGTAATTACCATTAATTAAATTGACAATTGTCATCAAATTATAAGAATTGAGAGTCCATGATTATCATTAGAGCAAACCTAAAGGGTCACACTAATTGGAGAAGATCATCTTCTAGCCTTGATTAATTCAATGGTTGCATAAATTAGACTAATTCATGTTAAAAAACCAATTGATTTGAAACATCGAAATAAATGGGGTAATTTTTTTAGCATCACATTCGATATTTATTTTGTAACTTTCAGTAATATTTCAATACGCTACAACCAATATGAAATAATACTTTTTGATATTATCACGGACACCGCAACTTATTTCACAACAACTTGAGACTCCAGGACATAACAAGAAACCAGGCCTACTGTAAGGGCCTTCAACCATAAACTTGACAACACAATAAATTTATTGGATTAAATAAACACTTATTATGGTAATATGTTCAGTTCTTCCTCTCTGATATTTTGTAGTGAAATCCATCTGGGAATCTGATGATCGGTGACCGGACAATTTTGCCTCCCTTCACTAATGCCCATCTGCAAAGAAAGCTAGATGATTCACTTTCACTTCAAGCCCAACTTTATGCTGGTTTTTAGGGGTTTTAATACAATTTACTTTATGTGATATTGCAAATGATTGAATTATCCTCTTATGAAGAAAATAATTGCTATTTATTTTCTTGTCTTTTAAAAAATAGAGCAATTTATATTTCTATTTAAAAAGGTAAATTGATTCATTTTAAAAAACACAGGAAGGTAAATTGCTATGATTTTTTTGGCAAAATTACACTTTAAGTCCCATAGGATAAGGGGTTCAACACATTTAATCATCTGCTTTAGGAATTTTAAAAATGGTCCCAAAATTGGGAAAGCTCACACATTTAATCCTTGATGGTGTCAAATTGAGCAAACTCGAAACGTTTAGTCCTCTGCTTCATGGAATTTATGTGACTAAACGTGTCAAGTTTTCTCAATTTTCGGACCATTTTAAAAATCTCGTAAAGCAGAAAACTATAAGTGTTCAACATCATATCCTATTGGACTAAAAGTATAATATCGCATATTTTTACCGTAGGGTGGTAATTTACACACACCACATATCACACGGGGTAACTTGCATTTTTTCCCGATTTTTAAGTCCTTGCAGTTGAGGAGATTGAACAACACAAAATTACCTATACTTTGTGACCAAGACATGCAGAAAGGTCGCTAAAAGCACCCTACTGTATTCTGCACCGGCGCATTGCTTCATACCAGAACCAAATGGCATGAAACATTTAGCTACAACGCTCGGTTGGATTTCCTGTAGAGCAACACATGCACAAAATAAACACCAGTTTGTAAGGGTGTATTTGGATTTGAATGAATGATTTGGAGAAAAGATATTCAAATAGACTCCATTTGAAAGGAATTTGAAATCCATCCATATTCATCAAAACATAGTTCAAAATTGGAATGAAAGAATTTAAAATCTTTTAAATTTAAAATTACTCAAAATTTAAAATCCTTCGATCCAAATACAACCTAAAAGCCCACCACAGTTTCAAGAAAGACAGAAGTTTTCACCTTCCAACGCCAAGGGTTGAATTTAAGGGGATCTTCGAATTGGTTATGATTTAGGTGAAGGCCAGCAGTAGCAATCATTATCACCCATCCTTCCGGGATAGTGTAGCCTGCAGTTAAGTTTTCCGACAATCAGTACGTGTTTGATTAGTTTCTTTAGGATTTTGCAGATATTTTGAATCAGCTCTCCAATGATCGTACCGTTGATTGGGATATCTCTCAATGCTCGACGAAAGAATCCTGGGGCTATGTTTCCCAGCCTCAGAACTTCATTGATTACCTATAGTGTTTGCAGCAAAGTTAGCACGTTAGAAAGCGAAGGACTGTATTGATCGAATTACAATTTTAGTCTCGTATGATAAAGGATTTAATGCTTTTATTTCTCTGATTTACGAAATTTTTAAAATGATTCTAAAATTGGGAAATTTTGATATATTTAGTCCTATAAAGCAGATGACTAAACATGTCGAGTTTTTTTAGTTTTGGGACCATTAAATACTAAATGTCCTGAATTTTATCAATTTTGTGACCATTTTAAAAATCTTGTAAAATAGAGGATTAAATGTGTTCAATCCCTTATCCTATGATACTAAAAGTATAATTTTGCCAATTGCGTCGGTATGTTTGCAAACCTTCTGCCTTTATAGTGGAAAAAAGTTAATAATTCTAGTTGTAATGAAAGTTGGGAGTGTTATGAAAAAATAAATAAATGAGAAAATGCAAAAATTAGTGATATGATGCTTACAACTTTTGGTTTAAAACAACTTAAATTTAGTACCGTAAAAGTAGTAGGAGCATTTGGACGCTTTACAATTGACGAAATTACACTTTTAGTCCCATAAGATAGAGGTTCAGCATATTTAGTCATTTGTTTTATGATACTTTCAAAATGGTTCTAAAATTGAGAAAATTCAAAATATTTAATCCTATGCTTTACTGGATTTTAAAATGGTCCAAAAAATAGAAAAACTCCAAGCATTCAGTCTCATAAATCCCGTAAAGCAAAGTACTAAATGTATCGAGTTTTCTCAATTTGGGACCATTGATGACTATATGTGTTAAACTTTCCCAATTTTAGAACCATTTTAAAAATCTCATAAAGCAGAGTACTAAATGTACTGAAACCCCCCATCCTATTGGACTAAAAGTACAACTTTATCCTTTAAAATCCTATGTAAGCAATAAGCTAACAATAAAACATTATTTTAAGTTCTTGCAAACTCCCATAAAGTAAACAATATCTGTCATCAAACCTGGAGTGTAAATGTCATTGATTTGTATTCGTCCCATGTGAGCGTGGAGTCTGCGTCTGCTCTTTTCTGTAGGATTGCCTCATGCTCGGCCTGATGAACGCATGATTACAGATCAGTTGTCAACTCAATAAGTACAATTAATCAGTTTATATGTATATACACATACGCGCATGATTCGCGTAATGTAATTCTAAAAAATGGAACATATTATGATCATATACTCACAGTTAATTCCTCCAAGACTAGAGGATGTTCTGCCAGCAACTTGAATGCTAAAGCCAGTGTGGTGGAAATGGAATCAGAAGTGACAAATAAGAGTCCAAACATGAGTTGAACAATGAAATCCTCGTTTAAGAATGTTTCAGTCTTCTTGTCTTCAATAATATGATCAAGCAGATCTCCATGTCCATGGCGTCTCTCACCTTCCGCTAACCTCTTTCTCAACACTTCTCTCATCATTTCCCTAACTTTCTTGTGGATCTGCATGATTTTTCCCCTTCATTAGTTACAATACTATTATAATTTAAAACAATAAGGGATATAATTACACAGTCCTCCCCTCAGGTTCAGTGCAATTACATGTAGTAGATCCATTTGTTAGTCAAAATTCACGAATTTTGTTGATATCAGCAAAATAATTGAATGCAAATTCATATTTACCCTCAATTGACTTATTATTGATTTTTTACATCTAGTACTCCTGGTGTTTGTTTCCGTCCAACAATTAAATTCAAAGTTCACGGACTTTGCCGATATCATTATAAAACTTGAATGAAAATCCATATTTACCCTCAATTGATTTATTATTGATTGGGAAAAATGCAAACAATCTCCATGTGATACTGCAAATGAACAAATTACCCTTCTATGAAAAATAAAATAGCATCAAATTACCTCCCTGTGTTTTTTTAAAATGGTTCAATTACCTCCCTAGGTAAATTGATCCATTTCAAAGAACACATGAAGGTAAATCACTTTTTTTTCATATAGGGATAATTTGCTCATTTGTAATATCACAAGAAGGTAATTGCATTAAACCCATTATTGATTTACTATAGGTAAAACAAGTATTTGCTTACCAAACTACCATTATACAACCTCACACGCTGATGCATATGATCAGAAGGTCATATCTTCACCCTTATAAGGGTAGTTTGATCAAAAAAATTCTTTGTTCGACCTATAATAAGTCTGTAAGTCAATCAGTTAAATATGAATTATCATTCAATTAAATTATGTGAACCTTATTAATAGATATAGATCTATTTATTATACATAAACAAACGTTAAAGACACTATATTTAATTTATCAAACTATATGAGTTGTACGTGTAATTACTTCAAACTTTAACGAAATTCGTGTAATTATTCCAAACAATAATGAGATATATAATGCAATTGTGATGAGAATATTTGTTACCTGCAGACATTTATGATGTGCAGTACCAGGGAGGTTTATGGGAAAGGACATGAGGCCTTCCACCAAGTCTCTGAACATGTCGCTTATCTTCAACGGTGCATTTTCAAGATCCCCACTAAATATTTGCCTCGCAGCAAAATCAATAGCCATCTGTGGGCATAAATCATGAGTCTACCCTTCTTCATTGGTGACTTTATTTTTTCTTTTTTTTTAGTGATACGAGAAAATATTATTTATTTGAAAAAAATTGATTATAATTATTTATATCAAATATCTTATATCTAATAATTTACCGACAGTTATAACAATTTACGTTAATCACCTGCATTAGCTCAACTAGCGAAGGTGAGACCCCACGACTCCTACGGTCATGGGTTCGAACCCCGCCAAGGGGAAATGTTGTCTACTTAATAACAGGTGTAGGTGATCAGCTTAGACTATTACAATTGTTGGTAAAGTATTAGATATAAGATATTTGATATGAATAATTGTAATCGATTTATTCGAAATGAAAAACAGTTCATCGCTTCAGTTAAAATGGCCCTCTTGTTTTTGAAAAATTACAAATATCCCCCTGAGGTTTGTAATTTTTAATTAAAGAATTGGAATTGACCATTTTGTCCTTGAATTCTTAGTTAAAATTGTAGAAAAATCAACCGAGTCAAATTGCATTATTACTCCTATGTATAAAAAACTTATAAACCTCCTTCTACGCATTGTAGTCCAAAAAATTTTAAAAATAATTCAGTTTGCATAAGAATATTTTAGTCAATTCACCTATAAAATAGGGAAAAAAAAAAAAAAAAAAAAAAAAAAAAAAAAAAAAAACTTACCGTAACAGTTTCGCTTTTAACTTCAACTGATTCCCTACTTGACCAATTGGAGAGAGTTTTGTGGACCATAACTTCTATCTGAGGCAGGAGTTTCCCCTTCAGCGCCTCAACGCCAAAGTGATTTAATGTCAAGCTTCTTGTGTATTTCCGTGAAGATTGGGTGGCTTGATCGAACACTTCAGCAAAAGTATCCATCGACCATGTGTCCACCAGCTTGCCATCTTGCCGGAGGAGAAAATGGTTGAACTCTGGGTCCGCCGTGACGATCACCGGCCGCCCCGCTACATTGGTTCGAAAGATAGGCCCGTATCTAAGACGAACATAAACGACGTTAAAGCACAAGATTATTCGTTCCATGACTTAGGTCCAAGGAAAACGATGAAGTGACTTGTATGTGATTTTTTCCGTAAATTTTCCTAAAGGGAGTTGTTAGAAGGATTGAAAGTGAATTTCTTAAAAAACTAGGGTGAATTACAACGACCTCCTCTAAGATTTTTAGCATAGTTACGAATACTCCTCGCTTTTTAAAAAATTACAAGTACCCCTGAGGTTCGTAATTTTTAACCAAATGCCTGAATTTGTCCATTTTGCCTTCAATCTTTTTTAAAATTGTAGAAAAATCAGCCGAGACAAATGACATTATTGCTACTCTGTGTAAGAAACTTCTCCTCGAGTATTTTAATCCAAAAAAAATTAATAATTAATAAAAAATAATTCAGTTTGTATAAGGGCATTTTGGTCAATTCATCCATGAAAATGGATTATTTGTTAAACGGTTACAAATCTCAAGTGGAATATTTGAAATTTCTGAAAAAGCGAGAGGGTACCCATAATTATGCATTGCCAGATTTGAAGTTCAACCTTATCATGCTCGATAGAGCCTTTCGGGCCTAGTTTCGGGGTTCGGTATTACGAATCTAGATACTATAGGATTGGAATCTGGCGATACACAACCTCCCTCCCGGTGGGACAAGCGCCGAGAGGTGAATCAAAGAGAAAGAGGCCCTCCGTGTCACGCTTTGAGGAACACGATACAGAACAAGAAAGATCATTATAATCCACGGTAAAAAATAAAGAACTATTTTGGAGAATCCCATAAATAACCAAACTGAAAGTATACAGAACCTAAATCATGGGACGACGAGAAAAAAGCAATTTGCTCCCTATTTTACCTTTTGATTCTGTTTTTGATGAATGGAGGGAGGTCCAAAGAGGCACTTGGAATGACTAACTGTATGGTTTCGCCAATAAGAGGTAGGCCCATGGAACCCGGAGGGAGCACTCCATTGCACTTGGGTTTCCTCCATCTGTAAATCCAATGACTAATGTAAATAGTAATCACTGTTCCAACCAACAAAACAGCAGATGACAAATCCACTGATATTTCTCTCAAGTAAGAGGAAATATAGGCTTCCATAGTTGATAACTTGAATGTTTGTTTGATTGATGAGGCTCATTGTGTGTGCATATATATATATATAGACTGGCTGGCTGGCTGGCTATGCAAAAGTCGATTTCAATGAAGATGCTAACAAAGTCCAAGTTATACTATATTTTGGCACCTTCTGCCTGAATGGATACAAAATTTTAGAGACTCAGGCTTTGACAAAAAGACGGAGGGGAGGATATGTTCTGACCATCTCCAAGTAATCTTGCTCCCATTAATGTTCTCCATTTTGTCCCACTTGACTCGTTAAAGGAGCAATCAGTGTGATATTATAAATGAGTAAATTATCTCTCTATGAAAAATAAAACAACAATTTATCTCTCTGTGTTTTTTAACATGAATCAATTTACAGCCATATTTTTAAAATGGAGCAATTTACCGTAAATTGCCTCGATTTAAAAACTATGGGGAGGTCAATTGTTTTTTTTTTTTTTTTTTTTTTGTTCCATTGGGGGTAATTTGCTTATTTGCAATATTACATGGTGGTAAATTGCGTTAAACCTCATTAAAGATAGGGATAATACGCTCCGCTTACTTGAGGTTTGGTGTAATTATATATAAACTTCCTGTGGTTTGGATATTACATCTAGTATTCTTTAGATTTGCTTCTGTCTAACAAATAAGTTTCTCCGTTTATCAAAATTCACCGAACCTGTTGATATTAACAAAAAAATTGGATAGAAATCTGTATTTGCCTCCGATTGATATATTACTGATTTATTGTAGGTAAAATAAATCTTTTTATGACCAAATTACCCTTATACATCTTCACACGTTAATGCATGTGAAGAGGTATATCTTCACGGTTATAAGGGTAGTTTAGTCAAAAAATATATATTTGACTTGCAATAAGTCAATTAAGGATCAATATCAAATTTCATTCAAATTTTTTGTTAATATATATCAATTCAATGACTTTTGATAAACGGCTGGACCTATTTATTAGACAAAAGCAAATCTTAGAGGTACTAGATATAATTATTCAAACTACAAAGGGTTTACGTATAATTACACCAAATCGTAGGGACAGAGAGTATAATTATCCCTAAAAGATACCTATTGGATTTTGGTGTGTGTTAGCATATCCCTAGGAGCATTCTTTGTGCAATCAACTAGAAATATTTCCGGAAGAACTTGGAAACATAATGTAAACCTTAAGGGCATGTTTACTATGGTTGATTAACAAGGATATCCTTGTTAATCAGCCATCGTGGGATGTTTACTAACTTAACGTTCGGCCTGTAAGTTTATGGGCCGGCCCTTGATTTATCACCAAATTTGTGTGATTAGAGTCGAGGCACATTTGCCCTTGATTAGAAGATGGCCATACACTGTAGTAGTAGGAATATTTTTCAAAGTCATCATTGCCCTTCAATTTATATAATATGTGACCATTTTGCCCTTCGGTTTTTGATAAATTATCACCTACTATGTCAAAGCATTTAATGCAAGTACCAGTTCTTTTTTACTATTTCAACCAAACTGATTAGACGTTTTTTGTCTTATTCATGGGCAATATTGTAAATGTACTCAATAATACAACTCTCCATACATACAGATAAATATGGGGTTGGAATAAAACACACCTTTGTCCTCAATATTGACCAAGAAAGTAAACAAAAGATAGACTAGTCCTCAATGGGCTAGTCCCAAACATTATACAAATTAATACTTGCTACATTAATCCCATCCACCATAGTAAATATGTCGGGTAAACATCATTTTTTGTTCCTAAACTATGGCATTTATCCACTTTTGATCCCTCATGTATTCTACTCATCAGTTTTGGTCCCTCAACTTTAATAATTTCATCAAATTTGGTCCCTTCGTTAACTTTTCTGTTAAAACTAACGGACTTTTTTTAAAAAAAAAAATGAATTTGGGACCAATAGGGTTTGAACTTAGGTCACATTTTTAACAAAACCAACCTATTACCATTGGGCCAAGTCTATAATTTAAGTATTTATTAACCCAAAATTACTTATTTCCTTCTCTGTAGTAGCCCTAAGTTTTTTTTTTTGTTTTTAAGCCTCTCAAATTTTTCAAAACATTTCTAGAGTCCAGTATTAGCTCCAAAAAAAAAACAAATCAGATACAAAAATCATAAAAATTCCACAAGACTAATTTTTAAAAACTCAACACAAATACACAAGTCATAGAAATACCAAACAATGTCATAAAAGTCATAAACAATACATAAGCCATTCATTAAATACAAAAAATAATCTTAAAAATTTCTAGTCATAAACAATACAAAAGGGTTTTAAGCCCTTTTGTAATTTTCAGGTTAATAGAACTTAAACTATAGACTTGGTCCAGTGATAGTAAGTTGGTTTTATTAAAAATGTGACTCAAATTCAAATCCTATTGGTCACAAATTCTTTTTTTAAAAAAAAAAAATCCGTTAGTTTTAATAGAAAAGTTAACGGAGGGACCAAATTTAATGAAATTATTAATGTTGAGGGACTAAAACTGATGAGTATGATACATGAGGGATCAAAAGTGTATAAGTGACATAATTTAAGGACCAAAACTGATATTTACCCTAAATATGTCCTAAAAAAATAGTAGTTATACCAAGAGGCTTAAAATATCGAGAATGAAATATTGGGTGTCAACATAAAATTCAAATTGCTTCAAAAATTATTTCATATCTACTTTGTAATTTTATTTTATTTTCGTGCTTAGAACACGTGGAATTGTTGGGACTAGAAAATATTGCTTTCCTAATGGAGCACGCAGACGCAGGGTTCAATCTTAAAATGTTATTAAAAGCAAATAATGTTGTTACTATGTTGATGTTTACTGCGTTACTCTTGATTGTTCTGATTTTTACTGATTCAATGTTCGCTGATCTAATTTACACTACTCTTATTTTAATTGTATCGATTCAAGGTGCACAGTGAACCGGATCAGTTCAGGATCAGCACGGACCAACTCGAAATAGCCTAGCTCGAGGACCAGCTCGCTACTATTTATGGTCGGTCTTAGAGCGGTCCTGGGCTTCTGAGTAGTCCCAATTGGTCCATTTTTAATCCAGGCCCAACGCATGAACCAGTCTGGTTGAGGCCAAGACCAGGCCCACATCAAGCCCGGATGTGTTTGTTTTAGTTTTTCTAATAATACTAGACACCGTGGCACGCAGTACCTGCGCACATATTTTTTAATAATATTTTTATTTTATTAAAGCTCATAATTTGTTCTTGTATATTAAAACTTTTTATTGTCTTACAATTTCACATACAAAAACTATCCGATAACTTTTTCTAATGCGTTAATTATCAATAAATATTTTACTCAAATTAAATTAAAAATTAAAAATTTTCCCAATACATGTTAGTTCTATTTCAATCAACAATAAGCTTAAACAAAATGCGAGTAAATTTATCTTTTTTGAGTACATTAATTGCATAGAATTAATTTTTATTTTTTTTAACTTGATTGAGTAGTTACTTCAATACGATTGGGAAGTTGAAGGGCATTTGTGGTATTATAATAATTTGGTGTAGTGATATCAAAACTACCACTTTGAGTCTATAAACCCCCTTCCCTTTATAATAGTATAGATTAAGGTTTATTATGAACAATTACTTAAATTTAGAATTGTCTTATGAAATAAATAAATAATAAATCAAACCACATGAATATATATATATATAAAATAATAGTGTATAATGAATTTTAAAAAAAAAAGGCCGAACAGGCCCGGCCCAGGACCAGGTGATCCTACGCCACTGGGCTGGGCTGATCCTAGATATTGATTCTTGGGATCGGCCCGGTCCCAAGCGGGCCTGGGGTGAACCAGCCCATTTTTTTATTAATTCAATCCGGTCTTGAGTTGATTGACTCAGCCCGCCTCATTGTGCATCTTGAGCATCGATGGTCACTTCTCTTATATACAATAAATGTTACCTCTTGCATTATAAAAACTAGTTCACGCCCTTGCGTGCATATATTAAATAATAATTTATATTTTAAGATATATTATAAATATATATATATATATATAAATCATTACACCACATTTCAAAAAAAAAAAAAAAAACAACTTAGGAATATTATTTGTATAACAAAAAATTGATATTGCGGTGGGCTTAAATATATTTTTGATCCCATAACTTAGTTCATTTGACATTTCATCCTTTAACTTTCTCAAATAGCATTTTAATCCATTATCTTTTTAGTTTTCGTAATTTTTTTTCTTTTTTTGCCGAAATTCACCCTTCTCGCCGAAAAATGCATTGTACGTGACATTTCAAAATTGGAATTTTTGTTCCTATTGGCTCATTTTTGTCGATATTTTTGTCCTTTAACTTTCTAGAGTAGCATTTTAATCCTATATTTTTTCGGAGTTCACTCTTCTCGCCGGTGGAAGTGAACTCCAACTAACAAAAGACTGAAATTGCAAAAAAATAAAAGATACAGCTACCCTAAATAAAGGACGAAAACATCAAATGACCTAAGTTACGAAACCACAAATGCATTTAATCCTGTCGGGATATAAGTAATCATTCTTTGTAGTAAAAACGAAGTTTTTTTTTATATTAGTATAGATAATCACATTTTTGTTTGTGTAAATAAATCAATTCTCCAGACATCTTTTATAAAAATAATAAATACAACAATTTTATTTATTTTTGAGTGTCATCCTGGAACATTTCCAGTCTTACATTACACAAGTTAGAGTGCAGGCTTCCATGGCCAAGTCCCAAAACTTAACACATAAATCAAACCCTGAGACCTATTTTCTCGATGATTGCTGAAACTATACTCTTTTCATGTAACTATCACAAAATTGCTGGTCTACTGAACGCCAAATGGAGCAAATTCATCAACTGTGAATTTGCATAGTTCATCTGTAGTGTGAGGCTAGAACGTGAAGCATGAGTGCTGATGATGCAGTTACAAGCAATTCCTGAAACAGTCATAAATGATGATTATCACTTTCCTCAAGTTAGAAACATAAGTTGCCAATGTTGTTGCGAAACAATCATATCATATAACCATTTTAAGAAAGGAGATTCAAAGATGCACAGCTTTCCGGGACATAGCGTGCGGACTTGATTAAAACTTTAAAGTGTAACAGAACCAAACAGATATTGTTCATTGAAAACGGAGCAGTAAAAACTTACAAACTATGCATCAAAGATGCTAGCTCCGACGCTTTATCTCAACCTTTGGAGTAAAGAAAAATTGTTGTGGTGATGCATAAGCTATATTGCATACGAACATGATCCCAAACAACTGGCGAAGCTAATTGTGATTTGATATCATTTGAAAATGATGTGAACTGGAGTATGATAAGCCATAGGAACCCATCGAATGTTTGAATCATTTCAAAATTGTGCATTCTCAATTCACGAACCCAGTACGAAAAGGGGAACAGGTTGCAGATGGACGAATAGCTTTTTGCACAAAAGTGATTTTCAGAGAAGAAAGAAGTTCACAGTACAAAAAATAATTGGAGATATGCATTTGGAGGATTGTTTCTTTGGAAAACGCATAAAATACTAAAGCGACGTGTCTTTTAAGGGTTCAAGGCAGGTGGAGGAGAGATTTTTCTTTGGGGGATCATTAGGGTTTTGGTAGGTGGAAAATAGATGGCAAATAAATTTGGGGAATTTTTCTAGTATGCCAAACATAAATTATTTTCAAAGAAAATTCCTCAAACGTGTTTCCCATAACAAGCTAACGGTCCAATTGCAGCCTATAGTTCTCCATAGTAATTTTCGGAAAAAGATGTACTAATATTTGCTTATATTCCTCTATGACAAGTTAATTTGCAAATCTGCAAAGACAAGAAGCTGGAGTTGTGTCAAAAAGAGCTAAAGCCTAAAGAAGGTACATGGAGGAGTTTCTACAAGGGTGACTGACTATACAAGTCTAACATACGAGTTCCTCTTGCAAGCATAGGATAGCACAGCATTTTCAAAATCTTGTTTTTCTTATCAGTTCGTATTTAACTTGCTAACTTAAACTGATCTTCTTCCACATCAATTCAGAAGAATTTTCTGATAGCTAGTTTCCTAACACTTAAATAATTCTGTAACTTACTCATCCTAATTGTTTTGCCATTACTTGAAGGTAAGAATTTCGGAAAATGGATCAATAGGTTTAAAGTTTACTAGTATTCTGCCACGTGTCATTCTCGTTTCACTTCATTTTAGCAAACTCCTATTTTTAGGCCACTTTCCTTTTCCCCAAATGCAAATATAACTCTCCCCAATATACGGAATATCTATTTGCAAAGGTTAACATTTTAGACTTACCAGATTCAGTTTCATTCTGAAGGGCATAACTACCTAACTAGACTGCAGCAAAGAGAATATTACTATGACAGTGCAACTTGGCACTTTGAAAATAAGAATCTAACTATATGAGACAAAGGTTCTTTATTGTATGGTGCTGGGCAATGGTTATTACCTGGTTGTTGAACAAGAAGACAGGTATATAACCGCCTGCAAATTCAATCACATTTAGAACACCAGTGTACCCCTGCAATTTAATAATGTAGAAAATGTCACAAAACTAAACTAACCAAAATATAGAGTTGAACTTTTGTCCATAATAGCTGAATCGTGAAACTGACACAAAAGGGAGAAGAGAACACAATCTTGCTACAACATAACCTAATCGTAAATTATCGCAACGCCCAAGGAAGTTATTTGTTGCTGGTTGCAACTAGGAGTGTACGCGGTGCGGGTTGGGCCAAATTAGGTAATTTTTCGGCCCAACCCGATGTTTGCGGTTTTTGAAAAACTTAGCCCAAGTCCAGCCCGAGAATCATCAAAACCGCACTTTGCGGTCTAATTGGGTTGGGGCGGGTTGGGGCGGTTTTGCGGTCTTTAGTATAAAGTCAATCATCTACACAATAAAAAATGAAAAAGAAAAAAATAAAGTTCAACTATTCTAAATACATAAAATTTGTAAGTTCAAGATACATATTTTGAAGTCACAAATAAAATTCTACATACAAAATAAATTAATAACATTCACTATACGATTCTCTCTCAAGTTTCAAATAACATTTTACAAAATAAAAGCCACAAGGCATTGAAGAGTTTGAACTTCGAAGACTCTTTGTTTCCTTTCTTATCTAATTTTTACTTCTTAAGTTTTGATTATTAAAAAAAGTATCTATTTATATAATAAAATATTATTATACAATGATAATATATTACTATATCATACATACATATATACTAATTTACCGCCAAGGAAGCGGAGAAAATATTTTATGAGTTTAATAATAAAAGAAGATTTTTAGTTTTTAATGGAAGAAATAAGAAAATTTGAGGAATTAATAAAGATTAACAATATAAATTGAAAATGTAATGATAGTTTACATATTTTTATTAATCGATTATATATAAAATTTAAAGCACTAAAAACATGTGTATATTAACTTAATGTACTTGGAGGAATATATAACGTTATGTTCTTTTGTTCTTTTTTTTTTTTTTTGTATAATTTAGTTGGAACACAATAAGCAGAAATGTAAAGATGTGAGATATTAAAAGGATATTATTTAAAATAAAATAAGAGTTTAAGATGAATATAAAACATATTACAACACTAGGATGATGTAAGCTATTTTAAGTTTTTGCATTTATTATTCGTATAAAAAATATAGAAAATTATCAATAACCAAGAATTAGTTGAATAATTGATTTCATTTATATATGTATTAATTCATACATATATTATCAATACCAATAAAAAATATCCTAATTGTTATTATTATCTTGAACATTAATTTATGTAGTATCAAAACTTATATATATATATATATATATATTTATAAAGAATTATAGTTTTTTTAAATTATCACTATTATTGCGGTCGAGCGCGGGTTATGCGGTCCACATAAGTATAAAACCAAACCCAATTGCTAAATTGCGGTTTTTTTTTTTACTAGCCCAACCAACCCAACCCACCCTTAGCCCGCTAATTGCGGTGTGGTTTGGGTTGGGCCGGTCGGTTGGGGCGGCCCGGCGGTTTGATTGAACACCCCTAGTTGCAACATCATTGATCATATAACATGAAACAACCCGTGTGGAGAGATCTCCAAAACAATCAATATCTCACCTAAAAAAGATAATATATTTTCTCCAACTTGGAAACTTGCAGAAAAGACAAGGATTATAGTTTTGAACATACCAAAGAGGCAAAAGCTACGCAGCCAAAAACCAGTGCAAGAGAACGAAGTAGCCGTTTGCCCATTCGCAACATTCGCCCGTCATCCTCACCGTCTTCCTGCAGCAAAGATCACCCTGAAAACATCACTAGCTGGAAAGAATACTAACACTATCCCTTTAGAAAATAGATAACACCGATCAAAAAAAGAAAATAGATCAGATTTTTCTTGGGAAAAAAAAAAAAAAGAACCATGGAAGACTGAAAAAGAATTATCCATATCCTGTCACAACTTACCGTAAATGTCGGAGATGCAGGTGGTTCAAATGCCTTTAACTTCTCAAATATCCGATAAACAAACACAAATGCTAAAAATTGAAGAGGCTTATATTCAGCAGTTCGCTTGATAAAAATCCAAGCTGTCTGCAGATAGAGAAGGGAAATGAATAATACATGTCTGCGCTTTAAAAGCTAGCCACATCAAGGCCTCCGTTTACTCATTATATAATGAACGAAATACATCAGTAGATACTTTATTTTTTATTTCTTAAAAGCAAAGCAATCAAGGGCTCAGTTCTACATGTATTGAGCTGAACATTCAAATATGCAACAATCCTCTAGTTATGAAACGATATAAATTTCAACCCAATCTAGCTTCTTACAGCAAGGTTAAACTCATAATCATTGAACACACTTCTAATTAAATTCATCTTATGCCAACTGAATGTAAGAGAGGAAAATGAAATCTCATTTCATGAGTGCGGGTATCATTTAGCATTTCAAACCATCCAAGAGTGCAAGGAGTTATTAATGTTCAAGATCCCAATACAATGTAAAGTAGTAACCAACCTATTCATCCTCTCCCTCCTCAAATCCTCTCCCAGAAAACAAAAAGGACCCTAGTGGAAATGGTGAATTGAAAAATAAGAAACAGGTCCACTTACAAATACAGCTGATATTGCCATGTTGATTCGAATATCTTTGACCTCGGATTTGGCAAACCTGAAACATGTACCAGATAAGTATCATAACTTGACCATGAAAAAAAAATCTTAGATTCAGATTAAATAGAGATACACAGGGTAAATAACTATGAGCAGAAAGGTGGAAGTTAACCTCGATATTACTATTTCTCAAGGAAATCCATTGATACATTTGATTCAAATTATGACATCAACAGCAGTGCAGAATTGATTTATACAAAGACATGTACATGCAACAGATAAGTCACAAAATTAGCAACCAAGTTATTGTTTCTCCACTAGTCTATTTATTAGACATAAGGATGGGATATGAAAGTTCACTTAACTGTCTTGGATCTGTAGTACATAAATCATGGCTTATTTATATTTATATTATTAAAAAATTAATAATTTACAAATCTACCGCCAGAAGAGATATATTTACAAAAATATAGCTGGTCGCTAGCTAAGCTAGCGACCGACTTTTTTTTTTTTTTATTATTTTTGGGCTGGAAACGTGAGCTGGGCTCGCGACCGAGGGTCGCAAGCCCAACTCACAATTCCAATTTCATTTCTTCTTTTTTTTGTTTTGTTAATTTATTTTTAATTTAGTTAAGATTTAATAATAATTAATACTTAATTACATATAATTAATATTTAATATTAATTAATTATTATTTTAAAATTTTAAATTCATAATTATTATTTAATAATATATTTATTATTTTTACTAAATAAATATAATTGAATTTTTAAAATTAATAACCATATTTATTACATGACCTAATAATATTATATTTTGTATGAAAAAATAAAAAAATTACAAAATTAGTAATAATTATAAATTATAATAGTGACTATTAATTTCGTAAGTATATCGTTTAAATTGGTATTGAGGTCTTTTTCTTTTCTCATCTATCAGTTTTATTGACTCAATTATTTTTTAAACTATGAGTAACAACTATATCATCAAATTTTTAATTAAATTATGGCGTTGGCATTGGTGTCAAGGTCTTTAAAATCTTAATTATAAAAATATTTCAAAGTTATAATAATGACGTTGGCATTCGTGTCAAGGTCTTTTTTTTTATCACCTATCACTTATGTTGGCTCATTTATATTTTAAACTATGATTAACAACTACGTTTATCAAATTTTTAATTAAGTTTTAAATATGACCCATAATATTATATTACGTACATTGTGCCGATGGCAGTGTCTAGTTCTTCTTCTTTAGAGCATATGATAACAAGATTCCAACAGCGCACTTGTGAGATTGGGGACATTATTAGAATTTGTAAATATTACTAATTTTTATCATAATTTTATTCTTTCTTTTTTATTAGATTTTGTTTGTACACAATATAATATTATAGACCATTTTTAATTAGTAAAGATACTTAAAAATTAATTAAAAATTTGATGATATAGTTCTTACGCATAATTTAAAAAATAAATGAGTCAATAGAACTGATAGGTGAAAAAAAAAAGACCTCGATACCAATGTGAACGTCATACTTACGAAATTAATAGTCATTATTATAATTTATAATTATACTATTTTTGTAATATTTTTTATTCTTTTTTTTATTTTTTCGTACAAAATATAATATTATTAGGTCATTTAATAAATATACTTATTAATTTTTAAAAATTAAATTATATTTATTTAATAAAAACAATTAATATATTATTAAATAATAATTATAAATTTTAAAATAATAGTTAATTAATATTAATGATTAATTATATATAATTAAGTATTAGTTATTATTACAATCTTAACTAAATTAAGAATAAATTAAGAAAACAAAAAAAAAAGTAAAAGGCATACAAAATCAAATTGGAGTCGTGAGCTGGGCTCGCGACCAATCTCACGTTTCCAGCCCAAAAATATACAAAAAAAATATAAAATACGTCGGTCGCTAGCTAAGCTAGCGACCAGCTATATTTTTGTAAATATATCTCTTCTGGCGGTAGATTTGTAAATTATTAATTTTTTAATAATA
This sequence comes from Sesamum alatum, assembly GCA_034509735.1. Taxonomy (NCBI): domain Eukaryota; kingdom Viridiplantae; phylum Streptophyta; class Magnoliopsida; order Lamiales; family Pedaliaceae; genus Sesamum; species Sesamum alatum. Next base: position 23,684,799 of record JACGWO010000003.1, read on the forward strand.
TAAATATAAATAAGCCCATAAATCATGTTCAAGTTGTGTCTTATTAGGGGCATGCACACATTCAAGATTACAGAGACAATAGAAACTTACTTGAACAACGTTAATTTGCAAAGTTACTCCCTGGAAATCCAAAGATAGAAAAGCATACCTTGGACCCCATGGAATGACTGGCAGCTTATCAGCATACTTTATATCTTTTGAAACCTGAGCTTTATGTAAAAACAAAAATGATTAAATTCACAGATGGTTAATTACAGAACAGAAACAAACATATATCAGAGTGATGCAAACACACTATATTCGTCTAGCATATCAATGGTAAAATCATTGTTCTAAATTTATATGTTGATGATATAGTTGTCTGAGGTGACAATCATGAAGAGATAGCTAGACTCAAGAAGCATTTAGCTACTGAGTTGAGACTGAAGACTTAGGGGAAAGCAGAAGCTTAAATTTTTCCTTGGAATAGCAGTTACCAGATCAAACAAGGGCATATTTATTTCTCAAAGGAAATATGTTGCTTGATTTGTTGGAAGAGACATGGATGTTAGAGAGTAAACTAATCATAAAATGAGAACGGATAATGAGGAGTTTGCTGATGTTGGCCGATATCAAAGGCGAGTTCAAAGACTAATTTATCTTTCTGACACACCTCTTGACATTAACTATCCTGTAACTGTTGTGAGCCAGTCTATACATTGCCCTAGGACTATACATTTAGATGTGTATAGAATCCTGCGGTATCTAAAGTCCAGTCCAAGAAAAGGAATAACGTTCTCCAGCAGGAACTCTGATTGACAGACGCTTTACATAAGGATTGGAATCTAGTCGCCCGAAGAACTGAAAAATAAGGTGTGGTTGGCAATTAAATAGTATAGACTATAGAGCTAAGGCGCAAGGAGTCCATGAGCTTACATGGATTAAAAGGCTAATGTAAGACCTTCATCTTCTCAGGCAGAAATACATTGTGACAATAAGGATGCTATTAGCATTGCTCATGATCATACCAAAACAAATTGAAATTTGACTGGTTCTTTATCAAGAAAGGAAAAGTTAATGATCGAAGCTCAAAGATCAGTAACATAAGTTCACAAGATCAATCACCAGCTGTGCTCACTAAGGGCTTGTGTAGTAGATCACTCCATTCCCTTGTCTGCAAGAAGGGTATGAGAGATATATCCACACACCAACTTGAAAGGGAATGTTGACAAGTGTACATAGGGGATAATTGTATACTCCTTATTGATTTCTTTTCCTTATTAGTTTGATTGTTAAACCTCTCCTTATTAGTCTGATAGGTATATCTTTCCTTTTTGTACATTTCCTTATTTGTCTAATAGGCAATCTTTCCTTCTTTAAAATCTTGGCTAAGTATAAATACATAATTGGGTGTAGGAGTTCGCTACAGAACCGTATTCCTACAAAACATGTAAGATTCCACACTCATCATCTTCCATTTTGCTACAACCGCATACAGATTATAAGTAGGGGTGGGCAAACAGAAACCTTTCTGGAACTCAATAACTAATTCCATTATCTAATATCTACTACAGAGAATAAATCAAAATCATATGAACTAATATCTCAAAGGATCTTATAACCAAACAAAATTACCACTAAAATTTTTCCATTATATAGCTATAAAACTATTACGTTCGACTTTTCTTGAAAAGTCACTAAAAAGTTATTAGTTAAGCACGATAGACATATCAAGGTTGCTTCACCAATACTTCCTTTATCAAGATATATGCATGGCAAAACTTGAAAAACAAAGTCATTGTATTCTGGAAGTAATAGTAAACAACTACAATGCAATATAAAGAAATGAAGAAAATGCAAATGGAATTTCTTAATTCTAAATGGCCTGGAAGCTCAGTGGAGCAAGAATCAGTTGCTTTGGTCAAGCACCTAAGTCCTTTACTTCCGTCAACTAGATCAAAGAGGATGATTTTAGAAACAAGAATGCGATTGAAAAATAACAGTAACAATAATAGTTCTGCAGAGGTCATATCATCATATTTATACACTATAAAGACATTGTTGACCTTGATCCAAATATTTAAATGTCTGGAATGTCTGGAAAAATGTATAGATATATTTATCTTCCAATTGCAGACATTCAAAGCAATGTAACAAAAAGAAGTAAACCCTTACATACCCGAAATGAACCGAATGTCTCACCCTTCTTCCGTTTCGTCAACTGAGACATCATTATTTTGTCATATGCTCTTTCCAACTAGAGACAACATATTTAACAGCAATAAGTACCATAATTTAGCAAACACAATGCTTTGTGACATCAATATAACAAACTTTATATTCGAAGAAAATCACAAACAACATACTTGGGCTGCAGCAGCTTCATCACCTCTCCTCTCAGCATCTTTGCGCTTTTTTGCGTAGGCCGCCTTCACCATGTCAAATCCCTCAAGGGGATTTACACCGAGAACCTTTTCAAAATATATGAAATCAATAACGAAGAAAGCACAAAAGCTCGCAAATGCAGAAAAAGAAGAAAATTTGACCTCATAAGGATTCAACTCGCTGTTTGCACCAGAGCTTCCAGCAGCAGAAAATGCCGCAAACACCACCCTTTTGCCGTTCATTTGATGCATTCTGGACACCCTGAAGCAAATAATACCCCAAATTCATATTAAAAACGGACAAAAAAGAACACAAAACTGACCAAAAGAAGATGAGGGAAACATCAATTAAAGGAAAAACTAACCATTTGTTACCTGAGAAATGCAGGTCGAACTGGAAGTGGAGTAGCTTTGAGAAAACCATTACCAGGCGTAAATTTAGAGGTCTTTGTGCATTGGATTATCGTCGACGCCATCAATTTTAGTGAGAGAAACAGCCAACTTTGAAAGATTGGACTAGGGCTTTTCTGGGGTTTGCTCGCAGATGAATACTTCTCGGCGCTTCGTTGTTGTCTTATAAATAAAATGACCTCGTAGTCTCAACAAGTTCGCGTGGCCTAATGGATAAGGCGCTCGCCTCCGGAGCGGGAGATTGTGGGTTCGAGTCCCACCGTGAACGATTTTTGGCTCGCTCGCTGCTTTTTTCCCATGTCAAGTACTGCATGCATCTTATACGTCGTCTTTTTTATCTTTTTTTATTTATTTTATACATCGTTAATAAACATGAAAACAATAAAATTAGAGGGATTTTCAATGCACATTATGAATTTTATTATATTAGGAGTAGTGGTATATTTCATGTATGTGTCTAAATTTATTTTATGTTAAATTACAAAAATTCATTAATTTTATTTGATGTATACTTTTACTTGGTGACATATTTCAATTTGAATTAATTATTTGAAAAAAGTGACGTTACGAAATAATTTGATTGGATAAAGAGAGAAAAATTCAAAGTTATATGACTAGAGGAGAGACAGAGGAATGAGCAGAGGGGGAAAAGAAGATGACAAGTTAATCATTTTGTCATTTTTGTATTGCATACTGTTACTTTAAGAAATCTATTAAATATACACCAAAATCAGATAGTATAATTTCCTCCTCCTTAATTAATATTAGTAAGTATGGACATCCTACTGATATACATATTTTTTTGAAAAATTGACAATAGAAAACATGTGATGAAGTTTTACATCAAGTTTATATACAATTGTCGAGATATCGTATCCTTTAATGTATAATTAGTCTTTTAATTTAGATTGGTGCATCATTCAATCAGGTCATGTGATTTTAAATCCGATCACTAGATATGATCGAATAGACAGAATCTTAATGTGTTGAAGTTTGGTTTGTATCCGACTCATGAATGTTGAGATATCTTACCCAGAATATTAGATTGACATTTTTTACAAGTTTTGTAACGGTTTTAGCAGAAACATTGGAACGGCTTTCTCAATTAAAACTTTTGGAACGGCTATGTACACAATTTTGGAACGGGCTTTTTAAAAATTGGACTCCCACCAAATTTTCAATTCTTGCGCGGAACATAATAAATTGTGCCGGTTTATTTAAAGGACCCTTCCAAATTTTGAAATTTCCCCCAGAATTTGGACCTGGCGCCATTTAATTTTTAGTATGAGCGGAAATCATTTCCCGCTCATACATATTTGATGATCCTTCTCTATACCGATATTGTCCACGTGGATAATATACTCCTTCAAAATCGAAGTTTTCCCCACCACTTTCTGGTTTGGGAAAATAAGGTAGAATTGGTTCTTCAACTTCATCGTCATTAAATATTGGTGGTTTGTGTTGATCCCTTCACGTTTCAATTGTTTCTTCCTTCACTCTTGATCTAACCAATCTTTCCATAAAAATACAAATTTTTACTGATTTTGGACTTAATCGTCCTCTTTTATCTGTGATCGTCCTTTTACCTGCACTAAAAACACTTTCGGAAGCTATTGAAGACATTTGAGATGTTAATACATCACGTGCAATAGAAGAAAGAATTAGAAAATTTATTTGTTCCAACTTCCACCATCCCAAAATATTAAATTCCTTGTAATATCTATGTGTATTTGTTATTTTAGTTTTCTTTAAATCATTTAAAATAGAAAAGGTTCCAAATGGTTGACTTGATGATTTACATTTAGAAGGATATTCATGTGCACTAAACGTGGAATTAGAAAAATATTTATCTACCAAAATTTCTAATGAAGTTTTTATATTACTTATTTCTTGGTCTACACTTATTTCACTATTATATTTAAGACATGAATAATAAATTTTTAATAGATACGCACAACCATCAAATTTGCATCTAGGATAAAAATACATGCTAAAGTACATAAACTAGGAATTTTTTTAAAGTATTTATGTTGTTTCTCTTCCATATTGGCAATAATTTTACTTACAACATCATCATATCTATGTTCGTTAAAATACAATTCAAAGCATATTGGGCAACATTATGTTAGAAGTAGTGTAATATACACCGGACATCACAATACTAACTTTTTCAAAAGTTAAATAGGCCCAATCGTTCCTGGGCTTGGCCTCAAACGGCCTGGTTCATGGGCTGGGCCTGGGGTTTAAAAATGAACTGAATTGGGGCCCATTTAAAGCCCCAGGATCGATCATAAATAATAATGAATTGGTCCTCGACTGGGTTTTTTGGATTGGTTCGGCTAGTCCTGGGCTGGCCTGGGCCACTATGCACCTTGACAACCATCCAATTTCCTTTGTCTCTCTTCATCCGATTTTTTTTTTTTAATATAGTGTGATCAATCTTTTAATTTAATTATCCTTTCTTTCACTAGAGAGACCATGAACAAAGATAAATGGTCAAGGTCTATCCAAGTGCAACAACATATTTGATCCCCTACCCTAAATATTATTTTATTTGATCTTTTATCAAGAAAAAAATCTACAAAGCTTAAATAAAAATCTTCCCATGTGATTGAACTGAAATGCGAATCCATTAAATTCAAAATTTCCAAATAATAAAAATATGTTTCCCAAAGTGTTCCTCACTCCAGTGAAAAGTATTAAATACGTTCATGAATAGTGTGATTATATAGATTATTATAAAATAAATTATTTAATTACATAAGTCAAAATTATCTAATTACATCAATATTTTGAACAATTGAACGATATATCAATTCGATCAATATCTCAATATAATAAAAGAGCACGAAAAAACTCACACCTCGTAGAACTCTGACCTATATCCTTAAACTCGGATTCATTTTTTATTTTCAACTTTTTATTTTACTTAATACATACATGTTATGTATATAAAATATTTATTAAATAAAATAAATAATATTATCTCAAACAAAATTTAAAATTAAAATTTAATTAATTTTAAATTTATTGTGAGACCTCGATCTTATCGGTATCATCGTTGTTATGTTGATTGCAACCAATTCCCACCAACCCTTCCGTTTCTATCTTTCCAGCTCAGACTTGATTCATGCAGAGGTCTCAAAATCCAACACCACCTTTTCCTCCTCAATACAATTTGATAAAAAAAAAAAAAAAAGACCAATTATTTCTCCATACAAACACACACTATATATATATATGTGTGTATAAATTCTCAAATTCTTCTCACAAGGAATTCCAACAGTGGTGTTCTTCTTGGCTGAAGGACAACGAGGGAAAGAGCAAGCCACGCGTCAATTCAAATAAAGTAAGTGAAGCATTGGGCTGAAATTTAAGGCCGGAAAACAGAGTGGGATTCACGGAAATGAAGAGTCTTTTTTCATTATTGTGTAATTTTTCGTGGTTATTTAACTAGTGTTATGAGCTCCCGTGATTTCCTTCGCATGCATGTGTGATTTTGGACATTTTTTGTGATGGCAAAAAGTGTTTGGTACTTAGGTAGAGCATTTTCTGGACCACTGCATGACACCAAAGATTTCAGTTCCAAGGGCCAAAAAGATTCCACCTTTTTAGTAGTTGTGGTGGGGTAAGGTTGGTGGTGGGGAAAATTTTTGGATTCATCAATTTGGAATTTTGTGAGTATAAGTTTTGTTGTGGGTGTTTCTCTCTGTGGATGTGTATTAGAGTTGCTTTTCTGAATTCAGAAGAGTGGAGAACTCATTGAATTACACGGTGAATATGCATTTTTTTTTGTGATTCTTTGATTCTTAATTCATGTTCATTTACATGATTACACTTAAAAATGGTTGATTTTCGCCTTTAATGGGCTTTCACATGGTTATATGCAACTTTTTAACCTTTCCTTTATTTTGCTCTCCTTTTTTTTTGTGGTTGTGAATAGAGTATCTCTTGGGAAATGATTTAGGAGTTTTGAATTTTTTTCCTCGAGAAGTGACACAACAATCGGTTGAGAAGTATTCTGTGTAGTTGGAGGTTGAAGGAACTGCGGATTTGCACCAGCTTCCTGCAACATCCAGTTATCTGTTTCTGAGTTTCTTGTTCCACTTGACTTGTATACTTAGAAAGAGAGAAAGAGAGAAAGAGAGAAAGAATGAAAAATGCATTTCTCATTTTTGTATTTTGACATGAGCAAAGGCTGCACAGAGTTGATGGGAATGTTAGATTACGCTCTTATTGGAGTTTTCTCTTTCATGATTCATCATCAATATAATCCTTTTATTATAATTGCTGGGGTAAATTATGAACTTCTGTTGAGAAGTATAAAGCAAAGGTATGCATTTTTTTTGGATAAATATGTTGATGTGGTTTCTCTGAACACTCTTTGTATAGTTGACACAAAAGTCCAGTGGGACTCTTTCTATGAGGTTTTCCTGGGTGCTCAAAGTAGTATTTGATTGTCTAATATCTTCTTTTATGTAAATCTAGTTCTGCTAACCTTTAATTGTTTTCAGTCTGTTGGTTAATTAGTAAAAATGGTGACGAGAAGAGTGGATCTTCGATCAGACACTGTCACTAAACCAACTGAAACCATGCGGGCTGCAATGGCGAGTGCTGAAGTTGATGATGATGTATTGGGCTATGACCCAACTGCTGCTCGCCTGGAAACTGAGATGGCAAGAATCATGGGCAAGGAAGCAGCACTATTTGTCCCGTCAGGCACTATGGCCAACCTTATCTGTGTGCTCACTCACTGTCAGATCAGGGGAAGTGAAGTCATCCTCGGAGATTATTCACATATCCATATTTATGAAAACGGAGGCATTTCTACAATCGGAGGTGTTCATCCAAGGACAGTGAAGAATAATGAAGATGGAACAATGGATATTAACCTAATTGAAGAAGCAATAAGGGATCCGAGCTTTGAAATATGTTATCCAACTACCAGGCTCATCTGCTTGGAGAATTCACATGCACAGTAAGTCTCATCTTTTAGGACAAGAACTATTGAATTACTGAAAGATGTTCTACCATATTATTTATCACAATTCATATTAAGTTTCTGATATTTCAAAAGTTTGATGTGAGTAGTTCTGCTGGTTTTTCCATGGAGGTTAGGTGATCTCCTTTAGCTTGCATCCAGAGTCTTTCACTTTTCCGCATGTACCATCTGATAATATCTGAAGAAACTTTTGTATTGAACTTAGAGATGTGGATATTTTGGAGAATCAACTATACATATCAAAGTGAATAATTGCAGAAACATATACGGAGCATGAGCTCAAGCAGAATGGCTAAAAGCCTTTACATGGTGGGTCCAAATTATTCTTTGAGGTGTCTTTAAATTTGGGAGGATTGTTAGTACTTTGTCTCCGAACATGTTATCCTTATCTTTTCTTGGATAGGAGCATAAATGTGGTTGGTTCTTATGTAGTATAAGCAGATGCTTCATTATGACAAATATCCAATGCGCATTATACAATGAAAAATTGCAAAACAAAGAAAGAACAATGAACTAGTATATTGATGAAGGTTTTGAACCTTTTCACTCTTAGAGACATGAAATTTCTCCTGTTAGTAAAGTCACATTCCAGTCCTTAATCCTTGTTTGGTAAGGATGTCAGGAGGAGCAGGAAATAGGTGGATGTACTCAGTTTCTCCTTAGCCAGGTACACAACTTCTTTGGAAGTTGGATAGGTGGAAGGATTGGGCTGAGAAGTAGAAATCCATAATTCATGCTTAATAAATCTCAGGACATAAAGCTATTCCAGAATTGAAAACTTAATATAGGAGCATTGAGTTTCATTGTAGGTAGGCTAGCATGCCTTGGGCTTGATGAATATTCATAAAATATGTGGTAATACATAGTCACATCTGCTTTATAGGAAAGTGAAAATTAGCTTCAGGGATCTGCCATGTTAGATGCATAGCAATTCACCTGAAGAAATTTGCCATTTGTGTGTTTCAATCTGTTCATGCATAAAAATGGAGATCTTCTGAATACTTCATTACATTCACATTCTTTATCTGGACTGCCTTTATAAATGACACTAAGAATCTATTTGTTCTGATTGTTCCTATGGAGCTGTACTGGCCTGTCTTTCGTAACGTTTATGCAGACCTATGATATTACAGTTTTCAATTCTTTCGTTCTGTTGAGAAGTAGATATTTTTCATCCTTTCTCGTGATTGTGCTCCCTTATGAAAATATCTCTTATTGATGCAGCTCTGGTGGTAGATGTCTGTCTGTCGAATATACAGACGAAGTTGGAGAGCTAGCAAAGAAATATGGGTTAAAGCTTCACATTGACGGGGCTCGTATTTTTAATGCATCTGTGGTGAGTCAATTACCGGCACACAAAACATTCAGCATATTCATATAAGCTAAAATTACGTAACACTGTCCATTGAGTTGGCTATCTAATTTTCCGTAATTGCTCATGCATCCATGTGCAACATATCTCTAAGAAGATGCAAATGAGATAAGTAAACAAGTTGTTTAAATGAGAATTTGATTTATGTCATATACAGGGGAAGAAAATGACAAGTCTGGTGAAATGGTGTAAGAATAAGTTAACCCAATAAGTAGAGAGCATAGAAGAAAAACATCAGATGAAAATAAGAAGCTTGTGGAGGATGGTCTAATCTACAGTATTTATATTTCTTGCATTTTGTTCAGAGCATAAATGTCTCTATGGAGATTATTGAGGGAATGAAATGTTATTGTGGCGGCTCGACTGAGAATGTTAATGAAATAGAGGGAGACTACGGAAGGTTACATGGCCAGTCCAGAATGTACAAGATTATAGTTATATTTATAAGATCCATGTCATTGGTGGGATAAATGGAAATATTACTTGATCTAACGCAGTTCTCAGAACTAATGACAGAATCCACAAGACCAGTTTCAGACATGCTTTGTGTTGAATTTTACTCTTTAAGATAGTTTTCACTCTTTCAATGGATCATATTATCATGACCATGTGGACAGTTAGCCAAAAGGACATGGAATGTCTGCTGTCTAAGAATAGAATTATGGTCAAAATATAGAATTGAATGTCTTTGTTAAGTTACTTTTCAGGTTGCTTCATGAAGAAACCGAAGAATAAATAACAGATGGGCAATAAGGAAGAATGCCAAAATAAACTGGACTGGTGCAAAATCTAAAACCTACAAACAGAATTACTAGGTTTGACATAACCTTTTCAATTCATTAGTAATTAAATTACCAGTGGTTCTCATCCTATTTGTTTTACTAGTCTTCTCACGCTAGCTTTTACAGCCTGTTGTCCACTAACTAATCTATTATAAACAAAAATCAAGGTTTTTATGTTATAGCAAATTGAGGTGGTCAGACTCACGGACTTGAGCATATTCTATTAAGCACTTCTTGTTCTCCATTTTGATTTCAAAAGCTCTGTATCACTGAAATTTAACGATAGTAACTTATTAGTCCGCTTGTCGTTGAGTCAATTTCAAACTAGTATAATATTCACTTGATCTAGATACATGTAATTTTACATACAGATACTGCTGAACTGTGTATGCAAATGAGATACAAAAGCATCATTTATCATTTTGCTTTGATTTCCTAGCATATGATGTGCCACGAATTGTTGAGGAGAACTGCTATGTGCCAAGAATAGACCACAAACTCATTGCTGATCATGGGATAGTTAAAGAAGTATTATTGTTGAAATTTTTTGTTTATATAACATTTCAATCATAGTGCCATATTCTCCACACAAATAAAAAGAACATGTGAGAATGTTTGTACAGTTTTATGAGTGTGTTAGCATATGTATAACTTAGTGGAAACCTGGGAAAATGCGGACTTAACATTAAATAGACAACATTTTAAGAGAGGCTTGGTCTAACATTTTACTTTATATCCTTAAATTCTGTTTTCCAGGCTCTTGGAGTTCCTGTTGATAGGCTTGTAAGGGCTGCTGATTCAGTAACGGTACTTTGAACATTATTTCCTTAGTTATCTTTATGAACTTTCTTGAAAACCGTTGCAAAAATAAGTTTGTTACAATTGTACACAATTGATTCATTACTTGGTATGGTTGGTTCCGATGTCTTGTCTTGCCTCCCCCACCCGCTAACTCCTGGATCAAACTAATATGTGATGTAGGCTTGCCTATCAAAAGGTCTTGGTGCTCCCGCTGGAACTGTTATTGCAGGTTCAAAAACCTTCATTTCCAAGGTAAACTACCTTCAAATTTTTTCATCAGACGTCAGATCTCCATTCTATTGTAATTGACAGCAACCTCCTATGTCTTTGGTTCTATATAAAAGGCTAAGATTCTTCGGAAGACATTAGGTGGCGCTATGAGACAGGTTGGTGTCATATGTGCTGCTGCTTTAGTTGCATTGGGAGAAAATGTTGGTAAGCTTGAAAGTGATCACAAGAAGGCTAAGATTTTGGCAGGCAAGTTTCGACATAGATTTAAATGTGTAATGCCGAAACCCACACCTATATTTCTATAACACTTTTTTTTCGTTATCACTCAGAGGGGCTTAACAAAATTGAAGGTTTAAAAGTTAACCTGGCTTCGGTGGAGACAAATATTGTAAGTTTCATTACTGTTATACCTTTAGGTAAAATTAGTTGGCTGGTTTTACACTGGCCTGTCTTCAATGCAAACTAACTAATTTATTTTGTTTTGCTGTCTTGGTTGGCAAACATACAAACTTCTCTTCTTTGGGCATTTTAATCTTGTAAATTGGTGTTATAGTATCAATATTTGCATTTATAATATAACCAACAGAACTTTATTTTTGAAGAACTAAATTTCTATCTAAAGATACTTATATGTAGCTTCCGATATGGGTATAGTTTCCAGAAATGTTCAAACAAACTTCTATTTTGCAGATGCTTCATCCTGCTCAAACTTTTGACTTGAAATGCATCCATCTCTAGATAATTCAAACCTATTCATATGTCAGTGGAAGTTTTTAATCAGCTGACATCTATATAAATCCAATAAAACAGAATTTCAATACCAGGGTCTTGGTGCTTATGCGTTTTAGATAAAGTTGTCAGTTAATTTGAATAAGTCCTGCTAACTATGAGAACATATATGGGGAAGTCCAGGTGATGGCTTCCCTCGCGGGAACTTTAGACTGGGAAGACTCTGTTAAATTATGTTAAGTTATTATATTCAGTTGCTTTGCAACCCCCATTGTGCCTAGAGCTAGTCAGGCAAAGAATGAATGCATGTTCTAACTTACCCAGTCAGTATATTGATTTGTGGTAATATAACCTGATTGATCTGTAATTGCAAATTGTCTAGATTCTTAGAGAAGGCGAGTCATATTTTCAGTCTAGTTATCAAAAGTCATAATTTCAGTCTTTGCCCTTTTGTGTTATCAGGTCTATTTTGATATTCTGGAGGAAGTGGGTATCACAGAAGTAGAACTACTCAAAAAACTAGATGCACATGGTATACTTGTGATGCCAGAAGGTCGACTCAAGTATGGCCTTTCTCTTCAATTCTCTTTAACTTTTGTTGTATTCATCTTTTGTGCATGCATTCGTAAAGGGCACTGCTCCCTCGTTCTGCTCGGAGTCGCCGTAATATTCATTCATCATGCTGAGCTTATGTGGCGAGTGTATGTATCTTAGCATGACATTAAGTTCACGTCATGTCATAATATGCTTAGTTTGAAATCAGGTGTGATTTGTGAACCTCATTGGTCTGTACTACTGGTATTCAAATATATTACACCAAGTAATCATAAGTTTAGACAATCCTTCCTTTTCTAGTGTGAGATCTGAAGGCATTAGAACCTACTATGTTGAAACCTTTCCTTATTTTCTGGGATTTACACCGGCACCATCACTGTTGGAGGTGTCGGATATGTAGAGAGTCATGACCCTCGAAACATGCAACATTTACAGAGGTTCGGTTTTGGCAATCATCTGTATTACATTGTATATTTTCCATCCTCAGCAATAAAGTAGCTTGGTCTTCCAAAAGTGCCTTAGATCATGTACTTGAAATAATTTCTCTGTAGTTCGCCAGCCAAGCGTTATAATTGACAGAACTGCCATATCTGTTTAGAATCTAAATTTAAATTGATCTGTAGGAGATCCTGGTTTGACATTGTTTACAACTTGACCATAATATTGAATGTTCTTTGTGAAAACCGATGCTTTTATAGGTTTTAAGTTGAGCCTGAGGACTAAAGAAGCTGAAAAGTACCTCGACATGTGAGATAGAAAATCTTGAATCATTTCTGTTTCAGAGTGAAGCAAAGCAAGCATTTCAGGCATTTGCTATTGTGATGTTATGCACAATCTGTGCTATATCGTAAATAGGCCTTAGCAAAAGATCTACAGGGTGAAGAATAATTACTTTGTTCTTCACTTCATTAAACTCGTTTAGTATTGCCATATGATGAAACCAGAACTTATCTCAGACAGACCCTAACACCTAGCCCTGACTACTTCAACACTTTCCTCAGTGTGGTTGTGCAGGACCTGTCCGTGTTCGCTTTCTTAGAGCACTTCCAATTAAAATTCTGTTCATGATTATGTTGTAGTAGCAAAGTTTCGTTTCCTGTTTCTTTTCTCCTTGATCAGCATGCTTCTTGGTGTTGCGTGAACATTTATAAACAATCTCTGATAAAGCAATTATGGTGACAGAATCAGGCTAGTCATTCACCATCAGATCTCAGAAAGCGACGTTCAGTATACACTTTCTTGCATCCAGGTTAGTGTTGGCATCTTCCTCTTAGTATGTGATTATGGCCCTCAAGTTGGAGTTTCTGTTGATCCTGTTCTTGTCTTGCTCTTGCAGAAAGCTGTAACTGGATTCAAAGCTGAAAATGGTGGCAATTGATGCTTCAAAGACCTTCATCTTAACTTGGTTTTAATGATGTTTGAACTTGCGACAAATATCAGTTAGAAAATTATGTTTAAATGGTGAAGTGTTAAACTGCCCAAGGAACTGCAACTCTGGGAAGTGGAAACTGAAAACTTCTGACATGTTATATTATCCATCCTATTGCAAAATCTGTCTTTTTGGTTTAATTATGGAAATTTATTGGATGCAGGCGATGGAAATGCTCTTTTATCTAATGACTGCTGAATGCACAAGTAAATTAACTGTTAATGAATGAGCAAAGAACACTGTTGTAAAAGGGAAAACGCCAAACTCTAAACTCTCCCTGGCCTGCAATCAAGTTTTAAATTTTAAATACACCCACAATCCTCAGATCACACTACACCCCTATAGTGACGTGAACATCAGTGCAGCACTAAAGCAGAGCAAAAAGGAAAGACAGATAAATGAGGCATTTACCTAAAAGAAAAAGTTTAATCATCTCATAATTCAAGTCCACAATCATACTTTTTGCAAAATGTTTATATTACTATTCAACTTATGTCGATAATCATGCGTAGCAGCACTTTCTTGCACAAAAAATGAGTTATCATCTGCGATATCATCGGAAGAAACTAAGCCATCACTTAACATGTCAACATCTTCACAATCCAAATCACTTGAAGACTTGCTTTCATCATCAGAAGTGTCCTCAAATTCAAAAAGCTCTTCATCATCAGAACCATCTACTGCTGCTGAAAGACCTCCCGAGCTTTTCCCTTCTGTCGGAGAAATACTATTGTTTGTTACTTGGGCTTTCTCTCGTCCTTTGATGGTCCTTCGATGGTCGAGGATTGACTTAGGATCCCTATCATTTGGATCGCCATAAAGTGCAACGTGCCGGTAATATAGTTCTAGTTCCTTCTCAGCAATAGCAATGAAACGTCTCACAGACTCAAGTGATTGTTCGTATTTTGATTTTTCCAGTGCCTGAAGAGATAAAGTGATGTTAGGTACATGTGGAAATCGATATTCAAGAGGAGTGATATAGAACCAGAGATTACAACTGCTGTATTATTACCAACTCTTCCATAATAGCAAGCAAAAACTGGTAGAAAAGAGTCTATGTCGTGCAAGATAAAAATGCAAGAAAACCCACAATGGAATCTGAACATAGACCAATTGACAGACTAGTATTTCACTTCCCATGTTGATACGTACAGGGTAAAAGATGCATGAAAATCAGCCTACTGTCTAAATTATGCATCTGATCCGGATTTCTGAAAGAATAAGCTCAGGCACTCTTCTACCACAAAGCATGGAAGAATCACTTATTGCCCCCTAGACATATTCATTCAAGGGATGAGATGTTACTAACTGCATCCATAAGGAGGAGAAGTGTACATTATTAAAAAGCAAAGTATGCCCTTCCTAACATAGCTTGGGTCCCAACAAAATAACTATTTTTAGCCATTTAAAGTGGACTTATGAACTCTAACCTGAAGTCAAGCTCAACAAGTTCTGCTAACTATGAAAAATTAAGACTTCAACCATCTGCCAAATGCAGCACACTCGCAAACAACTCAGGAAGAGTTTTAGAAAATATAGCCCGTTCTAAGCATTAATACTGCAAGAACATTGCCAAATGCAGCACACTCGCAAACAACTCAGGAAGAGTTTAAGAAAATCTAGCCCGTTCCAAGCATTAATACTGCAAGAACATACTTCAACTTAAACAATTTTGAGAAGCATACCCGTTTCTTTGATAATGTATCGACTGGCGACATAACTTCTGGTTGGACATAGTTCTTTCCTCGATAAAAGATTATTGTGTCATCTCCAATTATTTGGATTGGAATACCACCACTCAGCCTAGCAATTTCATTTGCATATTCTTGTACTTGACCAGGCTTGCAAGGTTTGCAAATGACCTTGACAGTTTCATGTTTCTTCCAATGTAGATGCATGTTAAGAATAACTCCTCCAAAAATTCCTCTTCTGCCAACTGGAACATAATTGGACCTTTTCTGGGCCATCTTCTTCATGTAAAATCGCTCCTCACCAGTTAAAACATGGGGTTCGACTTCAGGACCCTGGGCTTTGGGAACTTCATACCTCTTTAACCTTTCAATTAATAAGGCCTCCTTTACTCTTGCCTGAAAATCAACAAGAATATTTTAATCTGGGACATATAATGATGAGATAGTTAGTATTTCATTAAGCAGTTCGTATGTGAAAACCTCAACAGATGCAAGCGCTCTCTATCTTTAGGATGATAGAGACTCTAGCTATTGATCATCAATGGGAAAAATGTAAAGACAAGAATAACTTGCTGTGTTCTCGTGTGCCCTCATAATTTTCTGAATGGGATGTAATCCATCGTGGTATCATTACATTGACAATATAGTTAGTACCTCGTAGGAAACTAAATACAACCAAATTCAATTTTTTGCTTTTACTAATTCCCAATTTCAAAATCTTTATTTCTCATATATAAGCATCCAAATGCAATCTAAATGCAATAAAACAAATAACAAGAATATAATCTGAAGCACATCAGTTATCACAGCAATATAAAAGCCAGATTAAGTTCTTAACACACCATTCACATTTATTTGATCATTTCTTTTGCATTAGCACCAATAAGAAGAAAAAATGATATCCATTAATAAACACATCAATCCATTCAAAAAGTCATAACATTGTGCTGGAACACAAAAATCAAATATAAAATAAAACAAATTTAGTGACACCACAATCAAATACTAAATTCTTTGCAAGAACCAGACACCACGAAAAGCAGAGTGATACCCTACAAGATAACATACAAATCAATGGGTACTACAAACATAAAAGTTGACTCTTACAAGATTTTAGGCACATACATTTTCAAGCTTGTACTTGATTCTCTCCTCTGCACTGGAAAACCTCTGTCTCTTCTTCTTGCCTTTGACTCCAAGCCTTCTAGGATCTCTCTTATTGGCAGCCTTTCTCTTCTGCTTTTCTCTTTTCCTCTGAAGCTTCAGCCTTTTCTTTGTCTTCCATTTCTCCTTCTTCGGGGGCTCAATTTCATGAGTCTCAAACTTTGGCTTTCCTTGTGGTGATATTACCAAATGCAGTGACCCATGAGTGAAGCTTCTCCTTTGCCACAGACAAGTTACTCGGCAAGAATTTAGCGTGTTTTGATGCAATTGGGATGAAGGCCTTAAAAGAGTAAAAATGGGTTGTGGAGTCTTAAGAACTGGCCTGATGATAAAAGAAAAAGTATGTAGGAATAAGAAATGAATTGAGGTATATCACCGCAGATTATTAATACTAGACACAAGTGATGCAGAGATAACTTCACAATATACAGAAAATGCGAGCAGGAGATAAGAGAGAAAATACCTGAAAGTGGGAGGACGGTTGAGAAGCGAAGAAACTCTCCTGAGACTTCGGAGCATAGGGTTTGCCATTTGAAAGAAGCATTAGGTTTGCCTACCTGAAATTGAATGATGGTTATCAAGGGACTGGAATCGACGTTGATATTAGCAAGGAAATAAGGAAACGAGTCGAGTGGAGAGGGTTTGGGAATCGCCTGAGGAGTCGAGTGGAGAGGGTTTGGGAATCGCCTGAGTTGGAAACGCTCTCTCTCTCTCTCATCATTAAAAACCACCCACATAGCCATTACAAAATGACTATCCTCCTTTAAATCTGGAAGAAAAAGGGTAAATCGAAATGCCATTTTTCTCCTCCCAAATTGGAAGTTGTTGTTGTTTGTGCCTCAATTTTGAAGTCACGCTAAGATGCCCAAGTGTATGTCAACATGATGCAATTTAGTTGGTCAGTCATTGCAGCTGGTGAATGTGCAATATAAGTTGTATCGAGAGACAAAGATAATAAATAGTGTTGATATGATCTAATAACTCAGGGCTAATGGCACCTCACAAGTAGAAAGGACTTGCCACAATTTGAAATGGATGGCCAACAAGGAAGTAGAAACAATAAATTCACAACAGATATATGGATTAAAACAATGCATTTGTGAAAAAGCAGCCCTATTCTTCAATCAAGGAGCAATTCTGGCATAGTCCCTCCAACAACTCACATTCACATGTACCCAAAAATGCTATACACATTGCTTCTGCTCTTTCAATGGTCACCCAAGCCAACAACTACCTCACATTTTCCCAAAACCAAGTTCCCAGTTTTCTATACACCAGGAAACCACCAACCAAGGATAAAAGGGAAAAAAAAAAAAAAAAAAAAAAAAAACAAACAGAAAAACTAAACTACTTGAATCCCAAATTTCTGGGATTCCAATCAACTCGAATAGATTAAGCTACTTCTGGCCAAGCCCATGTCAAAAGTAAATAAGGAAAATGAAGCAGAGCAATCGAAGAACAGGATACATTAAATACCAAAACAATCATAAGTTTAAGTAATAAATCAATATGATAATTAATTAAACTCATTAAGTGAAATTAAAGTAATTAAGTTAAATTAGCTTAGTTTAAGCTTTTAAGTTGAGAATTAACTAAGTTTTAAACTAACTAAGCTAAATTAGTTTTAGTTTTAAACTTAATAAGTGAAACTAAAGTAACTTAAAAATAACTAAGTCAGTTTAGTTGAAGCTTTTTAGTTGAGAGTTAACTAAGTTTTAAAGTAACTAAGTTAAATTAATTTAAACGCATTTAGTGAAACTAAAGTAAGTTTAAAATAATTACATTAAATTAGTTTAGTTGAAATTTTTAAGTTGAGAATTAACTAAGTTTTAGTTTTTAAAGTTACCAAGTGAAACTAAAGTAACTTCAAAATAACTAAGTTAAATTAGTTTAGTTGAAACTTTTAAGTTGAGAACTAACTAAGTTTTAAACTAACAAAGTGAAATTAGTTTAGTTTAAAACTCATAAAGTGAAATTAAAGTAAGTTTAAAATAATTACGTTAAATTAGGGGTAATTTAAATAAAAAATGTAAAAAAAAAATTTAACGAAATGGGGTAAACATACCCCATTTCGTATTTTAGGTGAAGCCGGGTATGTTGACCCTGCTGAAGCCAGGGTCAAACACCCCGGCTTCAGCCCTCGTAATCACAAAAAGGCGAAGCCGGGGTCAACGACCCCGGCTTCTGTGCCTGCTGAAGCCAGGGTCAAACACCCCGGCTTCAGCAGGTATGCTGCTTTTGCAGCATTTGCTTTTTTGCATGCAAAAGCAAATGCTGCATTTGCTTTTGCATGCATGCAAATGCTGTGCAAAAGCAAATGGGGACGCGTGTGCTGCATGTATGCGTCCCTTCATGCATTGCTACTTGCACTGCAAAGAAATCGATGTTTTTAACATCGGTTTCTTGTGTATAAATACCTCCTTCTGCGTTTCCCATTTGCAGTTCAAATCGCACAGCATTTCATATTTTACATCCCTTTCCTTTCTCCTTCAGTTTTGGTGGAAAAGGTGCACGTTCGAAACACAAGTAAGTTATCTTTACTGATACTGATTATATTTATGCTCTTATTTGTATTTGTTGTGACCTTTTTTTTTTTTTTGAAGACATGGCAGATGAAAATAATATTAATATTGTTATATTTTATGGAGGTCAACGAATTGATTCATATGATTGCATGAGATATGATCGTCCTGAAGTTGGGTTTAAACGAATATGTCATAGTACTACGTTTGTTGAACTCGAATCAATTTTATTTGAAGTACTTGGCCTCCATAGGGGTGAGTTTAAGTTACAAATATTTTTTAAATACACAACATGTAATGCTGGTCGATGGCGAGAGACGGTATTACATATTAAGAATGACGGAGACTTGCACTATTTTTTCGATCCGGTATATGGCTATTCGACCGTTGATATTTTTGTTGAAGCAGAAACAATGTATGAAAATATTGTAGCTGATGACCCGTTTGTTGGTGATTGGGGAACCTACATGTCTATGTTAACACAAAATTCAACACAATTGCCAGCAATTACTCAAGCGATGGGCAGGGTTGGGATTAATGAAGATTTTGCAAGTCCATCAACATACAATGTTGGGATTAATGAAAATTTTGTCGGGCCATCTACATATAACGATGAAGAGAATTACGATATGAACATCGTGCCAGAAGCCGATAGTTTCTTAAATAATGATCCAGTAAACTCAGAACCAGATGAGGTTGAAATGAAGGGTGAAGATGATGGTATTCTTGAAAAATAATGATGAAGTCAGCATCCCAGTTATGTTGGAAGTCCTCGGAGATGATATGAATGAGTCCAGTGGTCAACAACAACAGGCATTTGACTTGAACATGCCCGCAACATCGGAGCCGCCTTCTCTATATCCTGTTATTCCTTTTTTCAGTACAACACATCCGGAGGTGCCATTCGACTCCATCGATATACCTACTGGTCGTTGGGGGTAATTTTTACGACTCAAACACTGGAGAGCTGAAAAGTGGAATGGTTTTCAAGAGTGAAGAACACTTAATTGCAAGTGTACAAGATTTCTCGGTGCGCTTTGCAAGAAGAGAATTCCGTGTTCTAGAGAGTAAACCAAAACTGTGGAAGATGGTATGCAAATACGATGAAGAAACTGGGTGCTCTTGGATGCTAAGAGGAATACTAAAGGCTAACATGGGATTATTTATGATTACGAAATATGCAGGACCACATAGATTTCTGTGGATCATCGAAATTTGGGCAAGAGTTGGATTGCAACACATTTGTTGGGTATGGTTCGGCAAGATCCAGCATATGATATCAAATATGTCCAACAGAATGTTAAAGATCGATTTGGTTTTAAAATTTCTTATCATAAGGCTTGGCATGCTTTGAAGGCCGCAAGAGAACAAGTGTATGAGACGTGGGAGAGCTCCGTGCAGAAGTTGCCTATCTACATGGTTGTATTGCAAAAATGGAACCCAGGGACGATCGTTGAGTGATTGCATATGGATACCGACAGGCGTGGAGTAAAGATGTTGAACTATGTATTTTGGGCTTTCAGGCCGATTCTTGAGGGATTCCGTTATTGTCGTCGGGTTATAAGTGTAGATGGGACCCATCTGTACACAAAGTACAGACATAAGTTGTTGATGGCAGTAACGTTAGATGCAAATCAACAGGTCCTCCCGTTGGCATATGCACTCGTTGATGAAGAATCATTGCCGTCGTGGCGATGGTTCTTACAGATGCTTTCAAAACATCTACTCTGTGGCGATGAGGAGAAAATTTGTCTAATTTCATATCATCATGGCGGATTGATCAGTGCCATTAATTATGTCCCAGCCTTCAAATTTCCTCGTGGGGTTCACAGATTCTGTTTACGGCACGTCTGTTCAAACTTTAATAAGAGATTCAACAACGTCCAGTTGAAGGATCTTTGTTGGAAAGCCGGTGCAGAGCAAACTACTCGGAAATTTGAATGTGTCATGGAGGAAATGAAGGGCTTGAATGAGGATGCATTTAATTGGTTGGAGGCCATCGACAAGTCTCAATGGACACTATCCCATGATGGTGGTTGGCGAATAGGCATCCTTACGACAAATATGTCTGAATGTATTAATGGAGTCCTTAAGGGAGCCAGACGCTTACCAATCATGGCAATTGTACAAGTAACGTTCACAAGGTCTGTACAATACTTTTTGGAGCGCACCACTCGAGGCCACAGAATGATGAGTGCGAACCAGTCGTTCGCTGATTATGCTTTCAAGTTATTTGAGTCTAGACAAAGAGAGGCCGTACTTCATATTGTGCAAAAATTTGACTACAGACAGCAATCTGCCTCCGTAGTGACAGTAAGCTTGACCGGTCAAGGTTCCTATACGTATGTGGTCAAATTGAAGAATCATCAGTGTTCGTGCGGGAAATGGGGTAGTGACGGAATACCATGTTCTCATGCAATCCAGGCGTCTCGGCATTTTGGGGTAAATGCTTCAAACTTTATCCCCGCGTATTATAGCACTCAAGCGTACAATCAGACGTATCAGGGGAGGTTTGAGCCATTATGGGGTGAAGAGTATAGGGATCCAATCAATTTTGTACTTGTGCATAACCCAGCGTTACGATCAAGGCGAGGTCCCGGTAGACAAGTCACCACTCGCATCCAAAATGAAATGGATAGGCCACAAGTCCGTGCACGACAACAATATCGTTCACACCGAGCACAATATATTTCATTTTCAGCCTTGTGTATGTATCTATTTTAGTTATTGTCTTGTACAAATTGCTAACATCTTATGTATAATAAATAACGTGTATAATATATCATAGAAATGTCATACATCATAGAAATTTACTACATCTAAAAATGACCTCCAGTGCCACAATGTGGTCGTCGTCTATTTCGACGAGGCTGATCATCTTGTCTTTGAGACTCTTCAGGTGTGCTTAATTCTTGAAAAAGGGACCGGAGATATCTCGTAATGACGTCGTACCTCTGGAGTAAGTTGATGTGCAAAATCTAAACCATAATCAATAGACGAAGGACCAGGCACATTCGGAGGCGTGTATGTAGAAGGACTGGGTTCTGGATATGATGTCGAGGGACCGACTTGTGGATATGATGACGAAGGACCGGCTTGGTGATATGATGTAGAAGGACCTGCCTCATCAGTTGCATGCACGTAGGCTCCTCCTCCAACAGCAGGATAACATGAACGTGTAAAATTCAAAATTTCACAAATTCCCTCTCGCAGTCTCGTCCGCTGATTATTCGTTCCCACTGAATCATATTCAATCAACAATTGTTCGAGCTTGTCTGACTGCAACATATATGAAATATAATCAGACATATATGAAATAAAAAGTCATAAACAAAATAAACACAAGTTATGCTTACCACATATTCCTAGTCACTCGAATTTGCTGGTTGATATCCGGATGTAATGGTCTGCGGGGTACTGTATGATATCTGCAGACGGGTAATTTGATGGTACCAGTTCATATAATCTGGCACTGTGGAACGCCCACTTCCGATCGAATGTTTCTCTACCCGTAGTGCTTCCAAGTCATTCCACTGAGCAACATAATCTTGATAGAACCATGCCCAATCCGTGTCCTGGCGTCCCTGTCGATCTAATGTGTGTAAGCGTCTTTCACTTACTAAGGGGTTCGGGGGAATGTCCTGGACCATTTCAAACTGACGGAGCACCCGTTCTGAGTGATGCATCTCCACAATAGCGTAATGTATCAATGGGCATGTTATGTTCCATGGCGTGCGAAAAGCATACCAGGGTATATCACTGACTTCCGGTATATTTCCCCTTATATGGTGATCAGACAAACTGCATCATTAAAACCACTTCATTTATATAATCATAATCTATATTCAGGATCAATACTAATAATGCCCATAATGATTAATACCTCATTTTCTTGCATCCGGTCAAATATATCCCGAATGATACGCAACGCATTGTGTGCCGTATGCGTCGGGGACAAATGACACGACCACCTAAAAAAATGGACAAATACAAAGCATTTGGACAAAATTTCAAGTTATACGATTACATATACGTAAAATGACAGTATACCTTGCGGCAAGAGGAGGCATCGGTAGAACGTTTTCATCATCAATTATTTGAGGGTGTATATCTAATTCTGTACTAGACCGAATTGGCGCTATAGTGGTAATATGAGCCCAGGCCCATATTTGGAGCAACTGCATAGCCCCACCTATATTAGCTTTCCCTCTTTGCGATGTTGTACACAACTCCCTGTACATATATGCCAACACCGTTGTACCCCAACTTGAGGTACCACCTTCATGGATGTCCTCCACATGTCGCAAATACAACAACGACACCGAGTTACCATTAGGATCGGGAAAGAACATCCACCAACGAGACACAGAGCACATACTCGTGCCTCTTGCAGCACTTCCTCCAAAGGGCTGTCGTCATCACACATGTTGGCCATCAACCAGTTATGCAAGACTGGTAGATTTAGCCGGGAGCCCTTAAATGAATCAGCCGCCGGAATAAATCCTAACATCTTAGCGCAGTATTGTTGCCATTCTGCAGTACTTCGTCGTGTATCTATTCCTGTGATTAGAGGCCCTTCAATTGGAAGGGTCCACAAAATGGCAATATCCTGTAGTGTAACAGTCGCCTCACCAACGGGAAAATGGAAAGTATGGGTCTCGGGTCTCCATCTTTTCACTAACGCGGTGATAAGGTGTTGGTCAATCTCAATATGACCACATCGCATAACACCTAATAAACCCATATTTTGTAATACTTGTAATACTCGAATATGACGTGGGACCAGTTGGAGAACCCGGAAAAAATGAAATATCACCACGCCTTACATTTAAAATGTTGTCCGGCTCTCTGCACACATCTTCAGAACGATGTTTACTCTGCCCGTACAGTACACTACTATCACGTGGACCCAAATGTGCCATATTATATTCGGAATAATTTTTCAAAATAATGGTTAAAAATGAGAGGGGTGAAAAATATGGAAGTATTTTGGGTGAAGTGTTGGATGAAAAATTTGAGGTAAAATTATTGAAGGAGTTTGGGGAGGGGAAAATATGATTGTGGTTGATTGGGGAGGGTGAAGTGCTCGAATGGGTTTTAAAAATTGAAAAGGGGGGGGGGGGGGTTTAAAGTGTTTCTCGGGTGGGGGTAAAATGGGACGCATTATATGCGTCCCATCTACCTGCTGAAGCCGGGGTCAATATACCCGGCTTCGCCTAAAATATGAAATGGGGTATATTTACCCCATTTCTTTAAAAAAATTTTTTTACATTTTTTATTTAAATTTACCTTAAATTAGTTTAGTTGAGAGTTAACTAAGTTTTAAAGTAACTAAGTTAAATAAGTTTAGTTATACTGACTAATGAAACTAAAGTAAGTTTAGAATCCTAGTCTACAATCATAATCAACAACGCTCATCCAACATCATCAATACTATCATCATCCTGTTCACATCAATATACCAAACACACACTCAAACGATATAGCAAACCACTGCATACCAGTACATCACCTTTTTTAGCACTTATAACCCATCTTAACACTACCTATATTTGATATCTTCTAGGTATGCCCATTTGCTGAAACCCAAAATAGTCTTCAAAGTCTGTAGCTATCTATTCCATCCAAGCACGGAGTTGCACTACTCCACATATCAATATTTCAAAGAAAAGTACCGCAATCTGAACTCCAGATTAAGCCATGAAATTAAGTGTAAGAATTTCAACTTCAACTGACACCCAAGCAAAGAGAAGTCTATAACACTATAGGCATCACACATCGTTACAAACAAGAAGCATTAAGGATAATAAAATATACAAAGATATTAGCAGAGGACAAATTACTGCATGATGTAATATAGAGGAGAGAATTGTCAGAAAATCTAAAAAAAATAACAAAGGCCAATCACAACAAACTCATGCCCAAAATTGACCGAGTCAGAGGGAAATACTGCTATCATCAAACTCCAGCCTTTCACTAAAACTACATTCATGAATCAAAGAAAACCAAACATAAGAGGCCAAATTGCTTTTCCCATGAGACGATCGTTTTCATCAGTAATTAGTAACAGAAATCTCTCAGTCCTAAGCCATACTATTCTTAAGCATAATGTAGAGCTTAAACCATGGACGAACTTCGAAACGAAATTACGGACTCTGAACAACATATAACGAATTATCGAAAATACTGAATTACTAATAGATCAAGTTAATAAACCAAAAAAAAAAGAAAAAAAAAAAGAAAAACAAGTACTACCTCGAGCAAATAGCAACTCAAAAGTTACTTTGATTTCATTTGAAGGAGCTAGGGCTCGATTCCTTTGCACTTACACGGTATATAAATAGATACAAATACTGTGGTGTGAACAAATTAAAATGCACGTAGAGGAGAGAGAAAAGGCGTGTATTAATTTGGGATGAGGCGCCTATGGCAAATAGAAAAGCATTTGAAACGGTAGATCGCACATTCAGGATATGCTTGGAGTAGACCTACCATTTGGTGGAAAAGTTATGACTTTAGGAGGGGACTTTCATCAAGTTCTTATCGTTGTTATTAATGGGACAAAGTCACAAATTATAAACGCCAGCATTTTAGATCTACCAGCAGTGTGAAAGTTCTCAATTTGACTGAAAATATGAGCGCCCAACATGATCCACATTTTTCTAATTTTCTGCTTCGAGTTTGTAATGGAGATGACCCAACTCTACAAAATGACATGATATGAATTCCAGATTCGATGGTTGGGAAGGTGAGAATTCAATTGATGAGTTGGTCAATGCGGTTTTTCTTAATTTAAGTTCACATATGTATGATACAGATTATATGAAGAACAGAGCAATAATAACTCCTTTGAATGATGACGTGAACAAGTTAAATGAGAAAGCAATCAATGTTTTTCCAGGTGAAGAAGTGACATACTATTCATTTGACTCTGTGCCTGATGATACACGTAATTTGTACCTACCTGAGTTTTTGAATTCCATTTCACCAGGAAATCTTCCACCTCATAAGTTGGTTTTGAAGAAAGGTTTTCCAATTATGCTTATCATAAATATAGATCCAAAGATTGGTTTGTGCAATGGAACCAGACTTATATGCCGCCGATTCGGTAGAAATCTCATAGAAGCGGAAATATTAGCGGGGCAATTTAAGAGAATGAGAGTTTTTCTGCCAAGGATCCCATTGAAGAGTGCAGAAGATGCGAAAATGCCTTTCCAAACGATTCGTAGACAATTTTCGATTCGCTTAAGTTTTGCATTGACAATTAACAAATCTCAAGGGCAAACCATTCCAAGTGTTGGAGCTTATCTGCCGAATCATGTCTTTAGTCATGGACAACTGTATGTCGCTTTATCCCAGAGTGTTTAAGAAAGAACAACTAAAGTATTAGTGAAAAAGGTAGCATTGATGATCATTCTGGTGTTTTATACAAAGAATGTGGTATTCAAAGAAATTTTCACAAAATTGAAGTCCGCAGAAGATCGTAGATAAAGGTAAAGTGTTAAACCCTGTCCAATGATTTGATGTAATGATTTTGAGGTAATTCGGATTGTATAAATTGTGTTCAGGCCAATGCATCTGGGGTGAAGCAGAGCTAACTAAAAGAAGATTGATGCATGGATGGTGAATTTTTTTCCCATTGAATTACATGTTCTCTTTTGTATATTTTACGAGATACATTTTGATTGCAACTTATTCAATTAAATCGTACTACTTTTTATTTTATGCTACTTGCAGTTTTACCTAATATAGATATTTTATACCTTAAAATTAATATTTATCTTGCATACGAACACAAATCGAAAACACAACTTAAAAATTGGACAATGAATGCGTCCTTTGATTTTCTTATCAATTGAAAAACGATAAATAATTCTTACGTTGCATTCAGTTTAGTTATATGCACGAGAACCGCGTGCAATCGTTGCTAGGCTTTAAGAATTAAGGGGTATCAGACTACTCCCAATTAGACTTGACGTAGATTTTTCATGAAAAGTTAGAATTCATAACCCGAGCTCTCACTTAAGGACTCAATTTTCGGAAGACTATGAATGTAACCTGAATTGGAAAGAATGGAATTTTTATTATTGCTACAGAAATGAATGTAAGGCTAATTATTCAAAATATTCGTCTGACCGACGAATCCTGCCCTTCAGCTACAATGTAAAAATAGCAGAGGTATATGTGACCTAAGGAGGAGCTCATCATTTACAAAATCAAAGATTAAAGGCAAAGGCAGATTAAAGGCTAGGCTGGGAACTCTATTTTTGGGTGCCTGTTTATCTCCTCGCCAAGAAGCCGGGTCAATAAGCTTTGGTCATCCGTGGAATTCTTGTTATATAAAAGACTGTACAGGGTCTGAAGTTCCTCTGGATTTGCCTTCTTAAAAAGGCCACTCAGTATTTTCTCGACGCCAGGATGGCTTTTCCCGGCTTCTTCATCGTTCACGGGCTCTGACTTCAAACAAGAGTTGCTACTACTTTTTACATAATGAGATTGCTGAGGGATCTGCATCAGTGGCCGGGATTTCCAGTAATCTGAACAGACGCGACTCTGATCCATAGCCTGAATTACCTGTTTAAGGAATGGCGAAATGCAGGAATGAGGGAGAGACACAGACACAGAGAGAGAGAGAGAGAGAGAGAGAGAGAGAGAGAGAGAGATGTAAATTCATACTCAGCTCTAAAAGGAAAAGCTTTATATTAACTGGTAAGCAATTCAAATTTAAAAGATTTCATGTGATACACCACTAAATTCGACATACTGCATAGGTTGGATCACCTCGAATTCAGAAATATAGAAAAATTCTACCCAGGAAATTGCAAATTGAAATACTTCACTATTTTTTCTGACTCCATGGGTACAAACTACAAAGACTAGATTAAAAACATGGTAGGTTTAAGGACTTGCCTGGACAATTGCTGGAGAAGAAAAGCCAAACATTTCAATACCATCCAGACTCCCCGGAGGTTGCAAAGGAGGAAGGTTTGCTGTTCCTAACTTATGTTGCTTTGCAATCTCCTGATTTACCCTTTCCCGCACCATTTCCCAGCATCTCGCGGCCGAGACATGCACAAATACTTCGCTAGGACAATGCTCCACAGAGACCTAAAATAAAAAGAAACGAAAACTACTAAAATTACTCATGTGAGGACATCTGACAAATAGGACTCCAAATAATCACACTGCATCCTGAAATCATTAGCACAACATCAATGAGACGCAGTAAAAGTCGTCAGTCAAACAGGGGAAAAAGGAAATATGCATTTTGTGATGCAATACATTATATGATACACGAAAAGCTTAACTACCAAAATTTAATTACCATAAATAGTGGTCCTGTCCTTCCGGCATCCAGAATTTCAGAGACATAATAGCACATATTAGTGGGATCAACAACATCTATGTATCTGACTCGACTCCTAAATCCTGCATTAAACAGAGAAAACAAGGTGATTTTTATTCAATCCAATAAAAGCTCTGCAGAAGCTAAGGTGCATGCATGATCTCAACAATTCATACCCTTTGGATAAATAGCTCGACTGTCGCACCATAACTTTCCAGCACGAACAGCGCCAAAGTCCAGAGGTTCAACATTGCAATTAATTCTCCTAACTACTTTTGCAATACGAGGCCCCTTCTGGCGATAATATTTGTCCAAGATATTCTGAGAGCCAGATGGGTTACATGATACAGTTTGTACATTATCAATTGATTTTGAATCAACATCCAACTCCAGCTTCTTATAACTATCTCCATTAGATGATTTTCCATCATCAATTTGTTGCGGTTTGTTGTCACTATCTGCATTTGCCTCATCACAATTGGGGCTCTCTTTCTTCCTTGGGGCATGTTTACTAGAATCTGAGTCTGTTGAGGGAAGTTTAGAGCAAGAACTGCTTAGTGAATTGACCCCAAGATACTTGTCAGTTTCTGCTGCATGGTCTTCAACTTTTGGGCACTCTGTACTGGAACCTTGCTTCAGTCTTTCAGGAATTACACAAGGACCAGTAACAGTAGTTGTTGAGGCTGGATTTAGTATACAACTACTTAGACCAACCGTATTGGCAGGGAAAACTGGCTTCTGAACACTTCCTGTATGCTTTTCAGAAGTCTCCTTTTGAACAGAAGGTTCTTTACTTGGTTCATCTCCCTCATCATCACTCAGGAGTATGACATCTTTGTTTTCAGGAAATGATAACTGGTTCCCTTCAGGTGTCTCTGATGCTAAATTCTCTTTACATGGTGGCTTGAGACCATTGACTTGAGAAAGTTGACACAACGACGCTTTATATATGGGAGCTGACTGTGAAGAGTTCTCTTTTTTGCATGGCGGACAATGTTTTGCAACCTCAACTTTCTGGGAATGCAAGTTTGATGATGCCTTCATGTTCTCCAGAGCCAATACCACCACAGGTGACTTCAGCTTCTGGGAAGAGTTTGGACTGCCAGAATACTTTGAAGGATTCAGAAGATTCCCATCTGTTTGCCCTTTCTGCTCTTTTGAAGAAACAACAGTAGGCAGTGGCAGTGAACTCATGTCTCTTGGAACCACTTGGGAGCTATACGACAATTTACCTATGAGCCCAGGAATCTGCATATTGTCTCTGGAAACATAAGAACTTAGAGCAAGTCCAAGATCAAGCCTAGCCCATCGATACACTGCACTCAGTTTCCCCTCCAAAGCCTCAACCAAAATGTTTAATTCATTGACGTCATAACGAAAAAGGAAAAACTTAGCGCCCCAGGAACAGGAGCATAACTGTTTTGCGTGGTGCAAGCATGCATATTTATCAGGTGAACAGTGGTGGCAACCTGCAGCTGACAGATGCAGATCAAAAAGGCATATGCTGCATTCCCTCTCACTATTAGCATCAAACGAGCTCTCCATCTTCAGTGCCTGTGAGGATTTGCAAAGGAATTCCCTCTGCGACCGCTCCATCTCAACACGAGTCTAACCAAAGTAAAATATAGACTATTTTAATTATACAATAAACGAAGCATATATACTAATATATGGCATTTAACGAATATTTTAAAGTCAAATTGATCTAGATCTGGTAATAGTACAAAGGCATGATAACAATTTGAAGAATAAGCGGAAGAAATAAAAGCTTCTTTTTAGTCGTTGTCTGTTCAATTCATGGATGCAGCACGAACAAGCAGCAGTCATATGAAAGCTAAACATAACAGAAGTGTCCAGAAATACCTTGAGTGCTTTTGATAAGATCCCCTCCTTTCCACAAACATCCTTCCATCTTAAATTGTTTGATGTGGACTTTCTTAGTAAATTATATTCCCAATTCGCTTTCACAGCTTCTCTAGCAGCACCAAGCAAGAGTTTATCATGTGAAATGGAAGTTTTTCGGCCTTGCTCACGATAGAGCTCAATAGCATTCTGTCCATGTGGCAACCAGTCAACCGGAGCAACATTAACTGCTTCAGCACAATTAAAACCGCAGTTAAATCCAGCATGATATGCTCGAGGGAAGGTCAGGACAAATTCCCCAGGATTCTGAACACATCGATAAACAGGCACTCCCTCAGATTTTAGGATTGAGGGAGAAAGTTGAGTGACCTGCACATTGTTTAAGATGTGGGTTGAACATCAAACCAATCAAGCATTAAGCGTTTAAAATGCAAGTATTGTTCCCATCCTTCCCAAGGGAGGAATTTCAACTCCAAGCATACTACCATCTTAACGGAACACAAGAAACGCAAAGAGAATGATTTAAGAATAATTCAAAGTCATAATTCATATGCTGTTTTTTCATTTATTAACTGCGTACAGGATCATTTCATGCTTTAATCAAAATGACAAAAGTTATGCTGCATATCACTCAGAGAATGGAATGGACAAAAAAATAAAGAGTTGTGATAATGGCCATGTAAGTTAAAATCACGTTGTAGCTAATAGTTGAACAATTGGAAAGTTGGCAGAATCATTCCTGCGGCTCACTTAAAATTTCACTATGAAGGCTTGAACCTGAACAATGAAACATTAAGCTCTAACAATGATAACTTCAGAAACTTTAGTCCAAAAAAATCTTTGTATAAACTAATTTTCACTGGATTAATCAAATTGTCCAAATGATGGTATCCATACTTGTTCCAACAGAACGTGGACCATAGTTTTTTTACTACTGTGTCCAAGTTATTCAAATGATGTTAGATCCATTCTTGCAACAACTTGAAATTCAGCATATATAATCACTATCCAGAAAACAATAACCAACTACCGCAATTATGGGATGTATTAGTCAGTTATCCAGCAAGAGGTGCAGACAGCTGATAAGAAAGCATATACACAGGGACAACCACACAGTGTGCACAAAAATCACATTGTATTTGCTAAAATCTCAACCCAGCATCTTATAAAGCAAAAATAATGCTTACAAGCTTATGAAGCAAGTCAGGCTGCTCTTCAAAGAGGTCAGGAAGATGTTTCCTCATAGCCCTCTCCAGTTTCAGGGCATCTGATCCTGGAACACCATACCACAATTTTGGATCCCCCAGTGCATGTAATTCAATGAGTACAAGTGATGATCCTCAACATGCTGTTACCAATTAACAATATATGAGCAATGAATATGGAGAAAATCAGAACCAGTGAATCATAAATCATCAAGCGTTGCATTAAGAATAACTGACCAAACAAGGCACATAAGGAAGTTAGTTATGTTTGACACTCCTTTCATTTGGAAAAAAGGTAGCATGTTTTATTCGATTAGAGCTTATGGCAAGATGTTCTTTCAGTAGGTACATGATACTTGTTGTCACCGGGAAAGTACCCCAAATATTGATTAAGCGCGCAAGATAAACTACTATACCTCAAATACTCCAAACTTTCACCAAATATCTATAGAAGTACATAAATAGCAAACAAAGAACAATATTCATGAGAAGCATTGGTCTTCATGTCTAAATTCAGCCTCTTTATTGAGCTTTATCATGCACAAAGCTATTTTCGTAAAAGCTGATGTTTTCCAAAGTACAAGAAGCCCCAGAGTTCAAAAGCATAATCTGAGAAAATCGCTATCAGTTTTCATACTATTCCATGACAGACAAACATCTAGCACCGTATACCAGGATAATGAAGAGGATGCTTATCCTTACCCAACAAAATGAAGAAAAGCACATTCCTATGTACAGCCAAGGAAACTAGCACACCTGATATATCACTGTCCTCGAAGGACAGAAACAGAACCAGGGATCCTGGGGAAGTTATTCAAGTTCCATCCAGAGTTAATATATACTTTATGTCAAGAAGCTGAATGAACTTGCTGAGCATTTTTAGGAAAGCCACTGCCAAATACTCCAGTTTCCAGATCAGCCCCATAAAGAACCTACAAAGGAACAAATGATTAAAATTAAAATCAGAGAAAAAAGCCTCACATAAATTCTGCATTTTAGAAAAGTAAAATGATAAGAGATGAACATTGTAAAATTACCTCGATTTCTTCTGTTGGTTTCTCCACCATCCGCCAATATTCTCCCTCAATATTCTCTACTGAAGGCTGCCACTGCTCCTCAACCATCATGGCATTATCTCCTGGGTCTGAACAGTTCTTATTTCTACTAAAATACTGGGCCTTGAAATCATCAGCATACTTCTGAAAGGTATCCAGAGTAAACTCCGGCCCAGGTTCAAAACCAAACCTCTCAGCCTCATACAGTCCAACTTCACCTGGAATTTTGATTTCCTCATTGCTATTTTCATTATCAACTCCGCTTTTCATGCACCTTCTCTTTTTCCTCCTCTTGTTATGATTGCCTTGCAATATCTTTTTCATTGAATTCCGATTTTGAAGTTTGTCAATCCGCTGGATACGAGTGGTGAACTTCGAGCTCTCCCAAATGTTCCTCTCCTTCAAAGGACAAGGAGGTTTCCAAGAAGGAGGTGGTACTATGCGGCAAATCCCATATAATTCTGCTTTAGCGCGTATGCTTGAAATGTACTTTAAGGTGTCTTCAAACTCCTAGTGGTAAGAATGATTCAAGAAACTAACATCAATTAATTCTAAAAGCTAAAAGCAAACTGAGCTCCAAAGCAAACATCGAATCAAGAAACAGAATGTGTAGCAAGAATCACTAGGGTCAGCAATGTGGATAAACAAGCAATGAAAGGGACAATAAGGACCTCTTCAGAAGGATAAAAGACAGGAGCATCCTCAAGATCGGGCCGGCGAGCTTCTTCTGGATGCCATTTTGCAGTTACCTGTTCCAAAATTCACATTAGTATTAACATGTTTAAGGGTATAGCACGCAAAACAAACAACACTTTCAGTGTCCAACCATCTCGGCCACTACACAGTTGGTAGAATCACCAGCTAGTAATAAACCAATTAACACTTTGGGGACAACTCTCTTTTTGCAGACTTGGTTTACACAATAACATTCCTAAGCTATATAGTGCTGAGAAAAATAAGTTTAGTTATAATAGAATTATGAGGAATCATTTGACCATATGTCCAGAGTTGCATGTACAAGTACATGGTACATGCATCTCTAGATCCTGTTTTTCTGTACTTGCAAATTGAGAGAGATAAATTTTGAAAGACTCGCCTTTTGACAGTTGCTACAGGCTTCACAACCACGAATAACCCCTTTCGGGAGCTGGTGCCTCAAAAACATATGCTGCAAATTTTGAGTGTATAAGAAACAAGAAGCTAAATTAGAAACTCATTGGAAGAGAAAGTGGACATGTAACATTAAACTACACCTGACCAACCTGCTCAGACTCGTGTTCATCACCTGAACTGTTATCAAACTGGTTATACTTTACTCCGAGCCTACGCCTAAGGGACTTCACGGTTTTTGAGTCGTCATTAGAATCAACCTCTTTCCCCAACTTGACTGTTAGTGATTCAACAGCACTAGCAGAGCTCGAGTAACTCCTAACTTGATTATCCTCTGTCCTCTTTAGATTGAAGGGCACAAGTGACTCAAAACCAGGAGGGATTGAGGGAATTTCCATGCTATCTTCTTTGACACAAGGTCCAACAAGTTCCGTGCCCATTACAACTGAGAAGCACCAAAAAGATTAACACAAGTAGTAGATGAAAGACATACTTTGTGCGCAAAGCAAATAAGTTGATGGTACCAAAAACAAGGAGTGAGAAAAATTACTCGGAGCAAATTATCAACTGGAAAGGGATTAGATTCCAGAAGACCCAAAGCCGAGTTGATATATCTATTAAATTATTCCAGAAAACTCGTTCAACATCAGGTACTTCCTCAATCATCGTATAAACGTCTACATCAGCATACTTGGCCTTAAAAAACTTAGAGAACTAAATACCCTAACAAGAAATGCATTTAATAAAGCGAGAACGTAAAACACAGTTTGAGTGATTCAAAATTTAGCAGAAAGAGCCGTTGGAGAATAAGAAACTACAATAAGAAAAAAGGATAGAGAAATACAAGAAAGTAAAAAACCAAATGAAAAATATAGATTCAGTATGAAACTGAAATTTTATTTCCAAGCAACACAAACACAATCAGTCCATATCATGATATGCTATTTGACATGCACAAATGCTCAAATCTAAGACTGCATCCTTCTAATTACTAATCACCCCAGGTAATTCTACCAACCACGAGAAGTCCACCCCCAAACCATAAACCCCCATCCACATGATTTTCCACATTGTTGGTCAGAGATCCTAAGCAAGAATAGGAAATATCTTTCCCTAATTAAGAATAAGCACTAACATAAACTTTCACTTTTACACCATTATCCCTTGATTGGATCCGGCCCCATCAGTGATCTATGCTTAATGCAGACACAAAATAAAGAGGGAGCAGAAAACAAGGGAAAACATGACCTGAAATCAAAACAAACAAACCATCAACTACTCATCTACATTGCTTTACCCTTTAATCAGAAGAAACAGGTTTTTATCACAATGAGTCAATATGACATAGATTCAATAAGGACCACATAGCTGCAGTCCAGGCATAAACAAACATACGAATAATTTGAGTACAAATACTAACAAACCATTGTTCCTTCTCTTAGTGATTCTGTCATCTAGTCATGACTTGAACTCCAATTACCAATCTACAGTTCGATGCAATTTATTTCAGCAAGACGAAGTGTCTCCCTACTGCTTCCGGGGTCTAATAGCTCAAATTCATTCCTTTCCAGTTATATAGCACAAGCAAGATGAAAAGGAAAAACACAAGTAACTCCAGAACTTATTTCAATATCTTGCAATTGCTCTCTGATTTCATTAGCCAGCGTCTGTTTTATTCTTTCCCAATTAAAGCACAAGAAAGATAAAAAGAAAACCAATCATAACTCCAGACCAGATATAATATCAGGCTTTTATACTTTATCTAAACTTCTACAGACAGGTTAATTTCATGAAAATATTCCTACTCGAGTAATACAATTTATATATTTATTTATTTCACATTTCCGTATAATAATCCCATCACCAAAAATCATTAATTAGAACAAGAAGGGCATCACCCAACATTTGCTTATGGCAACGGAAAAAACAGTACAGATCGCAACAGACAATTTAGATCTGGAAAATCCAAATTAAAGACTCACAGATTCTGACTGAAGGATTTAGATTCCTTTTGATCTATAGCTGCTCAGACTGCCAATCCCTCCGCCTACAGTATCCAGAAGCACAAAAAAAGCGATTCAAAATCAATAACATCTTCATTAAAAACAAATCGTCAATAATCATGTCAGCAAATTAAGCCGACCATACCCTTAATCCCAAAAAAAATAAAATAAATAAGAGCGAAAAAAAAGGGGCAAGTAAAACCTAATTCTGCAGATCTAACCCTAACCCTAATTCAACCACCAATTAACTTTTGAAACAGCAACAAGTTCATAGATTAGACCTGAATATAAATTGAAAATACCATCAATTCATTAATTAAACACTAACCCAAATTGAGATAAACCTCAATCACAATTGTTATTATATTATATCAACAGAGGTATTCTTGCTGGGCCTTGTTAGAATTCAAAGTGTGGATAAGGGCACTTACCACAGCAATTGCTATTTTCAACTTGAAACCACAAAAAAAAAAAAAAAATCATTTATCCAATACCATAACATAAAATTTTTTTAAAAAAAAAGCCCCAATCCAAGAAACCTATTTCAACTTTGTTTTTTCACTTTGGGGTTAAAAAGAGACAAGTACTATACCAGAGTTGCTTTGTTATGAAACCATGTGCCCCTCACCTCACCAATTCTTATTAAAACTATTTTCGTAGCATTTACTGATGCCGAGAAGAATTTGGTATGTTAGATTACAAGTTTAATTAAAAAAGTACTCAAGGGAAAGTAGGCAGTTTTTGATCGCCAAACAATTAAGAAGGATTGGTATTAAAATATACTCCAAAAGAATTGAGTATTTTTAATAGGAAAATGGAATATGAAATTACCCGCTGATGGTGGTGGTGGTGGTATTTTTGCTTTGTGAAAGTGGCGTGACGCGTGAGGACTCGTGTCTTTGGTCTTCGGACCTTTTCCATTAAGCTTTTATTTCTTTTCTCGACTTAGATTCAAGATTAAATATACGAGTGTGAAAATATTTTAGACTCATATGTGTTTTAATTTGTTTTCTTCTTTTTTGCCTTTTTTTTTTTGGAGGGGGGGGGGGGGCTAGTGGGATGGTGGTAGTAAATGCAATATACAAAAGTTCAAATATGTAATTAATGTTTTCTTTAAAAGAAAAGTGTAGTTTTTATTTTATTTATTCTTGAAACTAAGGCAAGGGTAGAGGGGTTGTGAGATTTTTATTTTTTTGAAAATAAATGTAAAGAAGCAAATTCATGGGGATGGAGGTTCAAGAAGAAGTTTGTTGGATGGAGTTCGTGATGGAGAGTCCAAAAGAATGGGGAATTATTACAAGGCTCATTAGAATGATAATGAGTCATAAATCTGTAATAGTGTAAGCCATCTTAAATAGATTATAGATCCATCATGGGCTTAGTGGATCGTATGGGATTGGATTTGTGATAATCCGCAATTTAGGCTTTTAATTTGCATGTGATGTGTTTGATGAATGCTTTAGATATTGGATACACATGCAAGGTATTAAACGTGATGAGGTATCGGTAAAACACTATAATAATTCTCACTTGGATGGTCCAAATATATATTAGGCCTATATTGGAATTATAAAAATGGTTTGTAAAAAATATTCCAAGCCTTCTTTCCATAACAATATAGTTAGAAAGCTTTTTCACCAAAATGTGATCTCACGAGTTGTGGAACGTCCTGAATAGAAGAATGTTTGCGATATTGTTATGAACAAAGGAATATGCTCTTGTTTTCCTGTCTCACGAGTCATGGGGGTGACAGTTGAGATATGATTTGGTGAGGGGTTGGGCCTAACACTGAATAACATGATTCGCTTGGAGTCTTAAATCATGTAAAGAGGCGATGAAAAATATTTTGGGGATCTCATTAGATGAGACTGGTATAGGTTATCGCGCACAAGGTATTTTTTTTTTTCATGTGGATCGTAAAAGTGAGGCATGGAGAATTGCATTTGTGGACCAAAGCCTACTAGAGATGATTTTTCGAAACCCCACTTGAGAGTGATGGGCTTTTGAATAAATAGTGGGAGGGTTAATGACCAAAGACTAAGTTTTGACCTAAACATAATATTATGATCATTCGCTAATTTCTGCTTTACATTTTGAATGTAAATAATATGTAAGAATCCGTTAACTATGATATTGAAGACTAATAAATTCAATGAAACCAATTACAACAATTAGCTGCAAAATCTGAAAATTGTCCTTGATTTCAAAACCCAAGCTTATGTCATGGATAAGCCACTTCCTCGGGCCTTGCCGGCAGGGTCTATGCCAGAAGAACGTATAACGTTCAATATATAGCAGGAGCACAACTACAAGGTTCGCAACGTCATATTTCCATCCATGACTAATGAGATACAAAAAAATATGACAGGCTGGATGATGTCTCCTCGATAATGCTGCGTATGAAAGATGTTTATTGCAGTTTTGGATAGGCATATTAGATATGTTGTCACAAAAGTATTCTTCGGAACCAAGATGACTGAAGGGTCATCTGTATAAGAGTATGGAGTTAAGATGCTATTCCTAGTGGAGAAGCTCGAGGATTGTAGAACTGAGCTTGATAATACAAATATATAGACGTGATCCTTCAGTCACTTCCTCCTTCCTACGACCATTTTCTATTAAGTACAACATGAATGGGCTTGATAAGTCTATTCATGAGTTGATTAATATGCTGGTCCAATACGAGGCAATGACTAAAAAGCCTGCACCGTCAGTGTTGGTAGGTGAGGCTTCAACCTCCAAGGTAAAAGGCAAGAGGGCCAGACATTGAAAAAGAAAGAAGGGTAAGGCCAAGGCTGTTGTAGTCGCTGCAAGAGCTCAGAGTGCTCTTGTTGCCCGATGGGGATGGGCAAAGGAAATAAGAAGGTTGGTTCGCAGCCATAGAGCGCAAACAATGTCTGCATGAATTGTCATGGAAAAGGGCATTGGAGGAGGGAGTGCCCCAAATTCCTCTGCAGTCCAGGTACATTTGTCGTTGAGGTTAATATGAATCGTGCAAACGAGCCGAGCTCGGCCAAAAATCTGAGCTCGAGCTCGAGCTCGAGCTCGACGAGCATTGCATCGTACAGGCTCGAGCTCGAGCTCGTAGATCACGAGCCGAGCTCACGAGCTCACGAGCCGAGCTTGAGTTTGGTTTATTTTTTCTCTAAAATAAACCAAAATACCATATTTCAATACCATCTAAAACAAAAATATGAATATTGACTAATAATTCTAATATATGGTGAATTTTGAAATAAATGCATTTTGCTGTAGTAGATATTGAAATTATAACGATAAAATTCATATGAATTGTATTAAATATGTATTTACAAAAAAAATTGTCGAAATGTACTAAATTGTTGATTAAGTTTGTTTTTAGATAATATCAACCAAAATACCATATTTAATTTTCATCTAAAACTAAAATATGAGACATTGACTAATAATTCTAATATATGATGAATTTCGAAACAAATGCATTTTGTTGTAGTGAATATTGAAATACAACAATGAAATTCGTATGAATTATATTAATATTTATTTAAAGAAAATATCAAATCGTACTAAGTAGTTGTTAATTAAGCTTTTTTTAGATAATATAAATTAAAATACCATATTTTAGTATCATTTGAAACTAAAAGATGAGATATTGACTAATAATTCTAATATATGATGAATTTCGAACAAATGCATTTTGTTATAGTGAATATTGAAATACAACAATAAAATTCGTACGGAATGTATTAAATATTTATTTAGAAAAATCTCAAATCTTACTAAGTTGTTAATTAATCTTGTGTTTAGATAATATAAACTAAAATACCATATTTTAATATCATCTAAGAGTAAAATATGAGATATTGACTAATAATTCTAATATATGATAAATCTTGAAATAAATGCATTTTGTGGTAGTAGATATTCGAATTATAACAATATAATTCATATGCATTATATTAAATATTTATTTGCACAATATTTACCAAATCATACTAATTTTGTTGATTAAACTTGTTTTTAGATAATATAAACTAAAATATCATATTTTAATATCATCTAAGACTGAAATATGAGTTATTGACTAGTAATTCTAATATATGATGAATTTTTAGATAAATACATTTTATGGAGTGGATTTTAAATTATAACAATAAAATTCATATGCAGTATACTAAATATTAATTTACAAAAAGAATATCAAAACTTACTTAAATGTTGCTTAAACTTATTTTTAGACAATATAAATAAAAATACTATACTTTTTATTATATAAAATTAAAATAAAAGATATATTGTCTAATAATTCTAATATATAGTGAATTTTTAGTATAAACTTATTATAATATTGAAATGTAATTAAATATATAAAAATATGTATAAATAAAAAATTGAAAAAAAATTAAAAAAAAAAAAGGTGAGCTCACGAGCCGGCTCGGCTCAACTTGCACCCCTAAATATGATTACTAACTTTGCTTCTTGAGTATTGTATACCGGTTATGGAGCTCACATCTGCAATAATTCACAGGTGTTGGAAAGAAACATAAAGCTTAATAAAGATGAGGTGATTCTAAAGCTTGGTGATGACAAAGTCGTGGTTGTTGAAGCTATAGGATTAGTCAACTTAGTCGTTAGTGATCATGTTTAGGATAAAATTAAAAGAATGTAATTATGGACCTAGCATGATAAAAAAAATATATTATTTTCATTCCATTGTTAGACCATTGCGGTTTTGAATTTTCGATCAATAAAATTGCTTTTATTAGATGAAAGATGACACTTCTCATCTACTAGGTAGACTTAATAACGGACTTTATATTCTCCAACAATGTCTTTGGCTCATGACTGCTCAAAATAAACGGAATGGATAATCAAGATAACGCACAGATCTGACATGCAAGGCTAGGGCACATTTATCAAGATACGATTAGAAGGTTGGTGGACTTAAAGAGCCTAGAAATAGACAATTTGAAAAACCTACCAGCCCTCAAGTCTTGTTTGAACGGGAAGACGATCAAGAAGCCATTTGTTGGACAAAGCACGCTTGCTAGTGTGTATTGAATTTGATCGATTCAAACGTATGTGGGCCACTAAATACACAGGCCACAGGAGGGTTCTCCTACTTCATATTTTTTTACCGATGATCATTCACGGTATGATTATATTTATCTGATAAGTTACAAGTATGAAAACGTTGGAAGGTTTAAAGAGTTCATACTTGAAGTTAAGAACCAAATTGATCGCAAAATTAAAGTCCTTCGATCGGACTGAGGTGACGAGTATTTAAGTAGTGAGATTTTGGATTACCTAAAAGAGAATGGAATTCTCTCTCAATCTTGGAATGCCGCAATTGAACAGTATTTCTGAATCAAACCTTGTTTCCAAAATGAGTTTTATCGAACTGCCTTGTTCTTCTAGGGTTATGCTCTGGAGATGATAACCAAGTTGTTAAATATGACGCCATCTAAGTATGTGGCCAAATGCCATATTAGGTCTTGTATGGTAAACCTACTTCCTACAAGTACTTGAGGCTGTGGGGTAGCCCTGCATGAGTCAAAAGATTAGTGGGAGAATCAAGGTCTAGTTTGTGTAGGTTTAACAATTACTAGAAGAAAATTGTGGGCTACTATTTCTATGATCCCTCAAAGTAAAGATTTTTGTCTCGAGAAAAGCAGTGTTCCTGAAATAGGCTTTCTATCGGATAACCATTGTGACAAGTTGCTCCTTGAGAAATCAAGTGAGGTACCTCAACCGGATGTAGTGACATCGTCTGCACCTATTGTTCTCACCTGATGGTATTTCCGTCCTCCGTGACCACCAACACCCTCCATCCCCTTCCTCTGTTGCCCCACCCTCTCTTCCCCATCGCCCCTCCCTTACCTAGCCCCTTTCCCCTGTCGCCCCCCTCCCGTCCCCAGCCCCTTTCCCCCACCACTTCCCTTGTCGGCCCCCTCCCTCCCCCATTCCCCTGTTTGCCCCCCCCCCCTTTTTCTTCCCCAGCCCCTTCCCCGTCGCCGTCCTCTTCCGTTTTTCCCGCTCCTTTCGTCGTCCTCCTCCCCTTTCCCTCACGTTGTCGCCCTCCCCCCCAGCCCCTCTTGTCAATCTCTCTCTCTCTCTCTCTCTCTCTCTCTCTCTCTCTCGTGTGTATATATATATGTGTATACATATATTTCGGGTTAATTACACTTAGACCCCTTTTAAAAATGTGAAATTACACTTTCCCTAAAGAACTTTTGAAATTACATTTACACCCTCTCCGAAAATTCACCGT
Source organism: Sesamum alatum (assembly GCA_034509735.1). Classification (NCBI taxonomy): domain Eukaryota; kingdom Viridiplantae; phylum Streptophyta; class Magnoliopsida; order Lamiales; family Pedaliaceae; genus Sesamum; species Sesamum alatum. The sequence continues at coordinate 23,726,683 of JACGWO010000003.1, forward strand.
TTGCACCTGACCTTCTTATGTTAAGGTTTCAATATAAAATATTGACGTCAATAAAAATAATTACATAAACTTTTAATTTTGCCCCTCATTTAACATTTTCATATACATTTTTGTACTTATAAGGGAAAAAATGCAATAATGTTAACCTCACTCCATATGTATATATTGCATTTATTCGCTTATAAGTACAAAAATATACATGAAAATATTAAATAAGGGGCAAAATAAAAAATTTATGTAATTATTTTTGCTTATGTTAGCATTCCCCGTCAAAACCTTAACGAAAGAAGGTCAGGTGTAAATGGTGAATTTTCGGAGGGAGTGTAAGTGTGATTTCAAAACTTTTTTGGAGTAAGGTGTAATTCTCATTTTCATAGGGGGTTTAAATGTGATTAACCCAATATTTTAATGATATATAAACATATTGGATGGGTATGTTTAATTAAATTTTACATAAATAATTATATTAAATAAATATACCAGTTTAAATCTATACTGTTAATTCGAATTAATTAAAATTTAGACCATTGATCTGTTAGTTAAATTTAAACCTTGGATTCAGATAAGATCAAACGGTCTTATTCAGAAAAATATTTTGGTAAAAATCTTTTCTGATGACGAAAACACGTTATCATAGTTAGCTTTAGCAATAAAATTACTATTATAAATGAAACATTAAAATATATCTTAATATTATATTATTATCATTATAGTTTTGGCAAGTAGTACATTTGTTATAGTAAGTATTGTAATGGAACAATTTTTTTCGAATACACATTAGATAATATAATAAAATTATGTATTAATAGTACTAGAACAAATGCTATTGTAAGGAAACACTTTTCGTAACCAATAAAGTAACAAAATGGAAAATTCATTACAATTAAATACTTTTAGCATCAGGCTTCAGAGGACAAAACCCATACTGAGCACATTACGCCACCTAAGCGACAAAAATTACACTTATTGTAACAAACTCTTCCTTACTAAAAGTGAAATTTCTTATAGTGCTCTCCTAAACAAAAACGTCGAAAAATTCCGAATAAATAAGAAAAAAAAATTCAAATAATATGAATATAAGAAATCAACTCCTCAGCCCTCTCAATGTTATCGAATACTAAAAACCAGAACAAAAAATATAGAAATTTTCTAATAGGAGATTGCGAGCCGCGCATTTTTCTGACCAAACCACCAATACAGATCAACATTGGTAGCTCGTTGCACTAATTGCCCGATTAATTAGAAGCACTTTCTGTGCACAATAGATGGACCCGCTTCATCATATTCAGCCTTTGCTATCCACATCTGCACAAAATTAATATAATTTGATTAGAATACGTAAAACGATCAATGTCCCGTCGCACGATATTTATAATGTGTCTGAAAAACCCTAACTAACCTGTTGGAAAGTGCTGAGAGATGCCAAGATGGATCCCCCAATCCAGACACTGTATTTCCTTTCAGGAGGAGCAACAACCTTAATCTTCATGCTACTTGGAGCCAGGGCTGTAAATTTCCTTGCTCATCCTGTCAGCAATTCCAGGGAACATGGTAGTACACCACTGAGTACGATGTTGCTGTAAAGATCCTTCCTGATGTCCACATCACACTTCATGATGGAGTTGTAGGTAGTCTCATGGATACCGGCAGCTTCCATTCCGATCATCGAGGGCTGGAACAGAACCTCGGGGCATCGGAATCGCTCGTTACCGATGGTGATCACTTGCCCGTCGGGCAGCTCAAAGCTCTTTTCAACGGAAGAGCTAGTTTTTGCAGTCTCGAGTTCTTGCTCGTAGTCCAGAGCAATGTAGGATAGCTTCTCCTTCATGTCCCTGACAATTTCACGCTCCGCGGATGTGGTGAAAGAGTAGCCACGTTCGGTCAGAATTTTCATCAGGTAATCAGTCAAGTCACGGCCAGCCAGGTCGAGACGAAGGATGGCGTGTGGGAGGGAGTACCCCTCGTAGATAGGGACGGTGTGACTCACACCGTCACCAGAATCCAACACAATACCTAAATGTAACACACGAAAGTTATATACCCTTTATAACGTCATCATTGTATTGTAAAGTAATTATCTTACCAGTTGTACGACCACTGGCGTACAGCGAAAGGACGGCTTGAATGGCCACATACATGGCCGGGGCATTGAACGTCTCGAACATAATCTGAGTCATCTTCTCCCTATTAGCCTTGGGATTAAGAGGCGCTTCAGTCAGGAGGACCGGGTGCTCTTCCGGGGCAACACGAAGCTCATTGTAGAACGTGTGATGCCAAATCTTTTCCATGTCGTCCCAATTGCTCACTATCCCATGCTCTATGGGATACTTTGAGAGTCAAAATACCTCTCTTGGATTGCGCCTCATCGCCCACGTACGCATCCTTTTGGCCCATACCCACCATAACTCCAGTGTGACGGGGACGCCCAACGATGCTAGGGAATACAGCTCGTGGAGCATCGTCTCCAGCAAAACCAGCCTACAAACGTCAAGAAAGCATAAATGTATTGCGACATTGCAATTTTGAGATTAAAAACTAAACTTGAATCAATAATACGACAAGTGCAATACACTTTCGTATGATTGATGTACAGAAAAAGTGACCAAACACTGGTTCGAGCAAGAATTTTTCGTTCATATATACCTTAACCATTCCTGTCCCATTGTCGCAAACGAGTGGCTGGATATCCTCCGCTTCTGCCATCTTATACTAGTTTCTGTAAAGAGATGTAAGAAAGAATTAAGGATCAAAATCGAACATGGATGTGAATCAAGACGTGAAGAATTACATGCAATATTAATACCTTTGGAAAAAGTGCAAATTCTTGGAGTTGGGAGAGAGAGGAGAGGACGATGTGTGTATGAATGTATGTATGTGTAAATGTGTCTGCTTAACGAATTTGGGAATAGTGAGTTGAGGTGTTTATAAGGGAATGAGTTGAATTTGAGTAGTATGAATGAATGGTGGAGGATTACAGGTTGTTGGGTCATCACTCTTTTTCCACTCTCTAGAATTTGGAAGTGGTGGTGGCCGCATCCTACTTCCCTATTTTTATGCTTCTACGCTCATTTCATCTCGATTCATTCACTCCATTCCTTTTTTTTCTGGTCTATGGATTTTGGTTTTTTCCTTTTTTTTGTTTTCAATAGTTTGTTACTTCAATTCTCTTTCTCTTTCCTTTTATTTTGCACTTCTGGGTATTGTTAACGGTTAATATATTTTTGGTCTCGTAATTTCGACACTTTGATATTTTTATTTTTGATTTTTTTAGAATTGTAAAAGAGTCCTACAACTTTTGGGCAAAATGCTTTTTTGGTATCGTTAAAAAAAATCATTATCGTTTTTGGTACCGCAATTGTGGTGAGTGTCGCTTTTGGTACAATTAAATACAAAAATATGTCTTTTTGGTCCCAAGTTAACGGTAGAGGGCATGTGCCTTGCTCATGATCATTAACGGCCGTTAACCCCTGTTGGCTCACGTGAGGCAGCATGTTTAATGGTACAAAAAAAAAAAAAAAAAAAACAGGAAAAAACATTTTTTTGGTATCATTAAGAAGGAACAAAAACACATTTTGAGCAAGTTTGACCACAAACTATAAGATTTTTTCTTTTTACAAAAATGAAAATATTAGAGAATTTTATTTTAATATATATAATAAAATACCTTTAAAATCAAAATTATTTGTATTTCAGATAATTTCTAGGATTTTTTTACTATTTTTTTGAAAATTGGATTATTATCTGGTTTGAAAATATTTTAATATTTGAGCACAAATTATAAGAAATAATTTTTTTGGAGTAAAAGTATTAAAATATTTTTAGACCAAATAATAATTCAATTTCAAGAAATAATAAAAAGATGCTCGATTTATCTAAAAAATATATAATTATTATTTAGATTAATTAATTACTTATAATAAAATAAATTTATCTAATAATTTATTTTAAAAAATAAATTTATAATTTATGTAAAAAATAAAATTTATCTAATACTCTTAGTTTGTTGTAAAATATTAAAATATTTTCAGACCAAATAATAATTCAATTTCAAAAAATAGTAAAAACAAAATTTTAAATTTAAATTTATTTTATGAAATATATTAAAATAAAATTTATTGAATATATTTTCTTAAAAGTTTATTAAAATATTTTTAGAAAAAATAATAATTTAATTTTTAAAAAATAACGTGACACATGATTTATTTCGACAACTTTTGCAAAATCCGACACTGAAAGACCAAAATTGTAAAATGTCAAAAAAATTACACGACTCTTTTGCACCCCTTAGAAAGATAAAGGATAAAAGTGGCAAAATTGAGAGGGACAAATGATTTATTCTGACAACTTTTACAAAATCCGGCACTGAAAAGACCAAAATCGCGAAATGCCACAAATATTACAAGACTATTTTATAATTTTAGAAAGATAGAGGATAAAAATATCAAAATAACAAAATTATATGATAAAAAATATATTTAAGCCTGTTGTTAAATATAAATTACTGTGATGTCAAAATCAAAATAAGTATAAAATTCACTTAAATTGAAAAAACGTTTAAAAGGTACCTCAGTATTTTGAAACAGAATTATTTAACCCCCTCCCCGAGTTTGTTGTGTTCACGCTCAATTTTCTACTGATTTTATGTGTTTAATATGTATATATTGTCTGTCTTGCCCTCAATCCTTAACTACATTTGATAAATTCAGTCAAAATTACATTTGATAAAACACAGAATTTGTGACTTTTAATCCCATGGCATTATTTTTAAGGGTTAATGCAATTTAACCCCCTCCCCAGGTCAACTGGAAAGAGCAGAAAACACTCATATGAAAAAAAAAGTAACTTATCCCCCGTGTTTCTTGAAGTGGAGCAAAAAGCCCCCTCACATAAGTTCGTGTATTTCACGCGTTTTTTCTTAATTTTTTTAAATTTCAATTATAAAATTACATTTATAATCTTTATTTGAAAATCATTGGATTTGATTTGAATCTAAGGTCGAAATTTAACTAGTCAATCAACAGTGCAAATTTTACTTACTTTAAATCAACTGTTAAAAAATTTTAAATATATAAATTAAATTAAAATATATATAATGTATATATATTTATATATACAATTAAAATATATTTTAAATATATATAAAGAAGCGGCAACAACGACTGAGGGGAAGGGGGAGGGGGCGACGACTGAGGGGGAACAATGAGCTGGGAAGACGAGGGGAGATGCGGAGGGCAATGGAGAGTGACGGGTGGATAGGGTGGGGGGGGAGGGGGGGGGCGGGGGGTGGATCCAGACACTTAATTCGATGACGTAGAGAGCGAATTGGGGGGGAGGGGGGGACAAGTTTGAGGTTGGGGAGGCGGCGGGAAATCGGCGGGGGAGGGGGGGGGGAGGGGGGACAAGTTTGAGGTTGGGGAGGCGGGGAAATCGGCGGGGGAGGGGAGGCGCGGGGGAGGCAATGAGTTGGAGAAGATGACAGGAAAAAAAATAAAAAAAATATTATTATTATATATTAATATTTATATGTAAAAATATACTATACACATAGAAATATATAAATCAATATTTATATACAAACATTAATATATTTTATATATATAAAATAAATAATATTTAATGCTTAAAATCAAGTAAAAATCGTTCAACAGCATGTGTATCATATCCGCAGTCTTCTTAGGAGGGTTTTTATTCATTTCTAAAAAATACTAGGGGGTACTAAATTTGCTAATTTTTATTTTATATAGGGCTCTTTTCTTAATGCACTAGTAATTAACAAATTACTGGGCGTTTGTGCCACGCCTATACTCTGTTACTTGCTAATTGGAGAGAAATCTAATTTGGACCTGGCTCGATCATAAATCTGAATTCATTTTAATCAATCATATGGCAAGTGCAATACACTTTGCCATGTGATTGGTGTACAGTTATAAGAAAAGTGATATATCATATAGCAATATATCATACTTTGCTCTATGATTAGTTTGATTCGGCCAAACTTAATACGAAGAAAAGTTTTCCCTAAATTGGAACAATCCATGAAAGGGGATCCAAAATAGCTATATATCCTCTAAAGACTAGCTCTCAGTCTTGAAGATGTAGAAAGATCATCTCCCTAATAATAGCTTGAATTGGATAAGTAAAATTCGAAAAAACATTCAAAACTAGTTGTAGTATTACAGGAATCCGAATTACTATTTAATCAAATGAACTAAGGAGGATATATTTATTAATATTTGGGAATAAGGAAAGGTATCTTCTTTGTCCGTTATATCTGAATTTTCATTGGTTGGAGCTAAATCTGGTAACTTATTGGAGGCATTTTAGTAATATCACTTTGTAACCATCCCATTATTATGCTTCTTGACTTCTCATTAATGTACTGATGCCAAAAAATCATGCTTTATAAATCTTAAGGCCCCTTTCACGCTCATGTCACGTCGGGTACCGTAGAAGAAAACTCAGCAAAATCTAATCTAATTTATTGTAATTGTTTAGTAAACATGTTGGTTAACCTCATTCCGAAACAGAAAAAAATCATTAGCTTATCAAAGTATCTATTATTAAAAAAAAATATTCAATAGAAGACAGAAACAAATCTATTATTTATTTTGCGTCAAGCAATATATGGAGTAACTCTCGAATATAACAGTAAAAGCAAGATGTGTAGGTGGATCGGACTCATTAAGTTCCCATAGAAGATGTTATCGCAACTTAATTAATTTTGATAATGTAATTTGTAAAAATTTAAATCTTGTCATATCAGCTGTCCACCAACTGTTAGAAATAGGTGACATAGCAAGCCAATGAGTTGGCTCCTTATAATCTATTTGAGAAACATCTTTTTTCAATGTAATGTTAACTATTAATGAGAATTTGTTATCTGACCACACTTTTCATGAGTTTAATACATTATAATTGTATGTATCGTGGACAAACCCTTGGATCAGACAAACTAATGAATTTGGGTTGTACATATGATGGTGACTATGAAATCAATTTTGGAGGGTTGATCTAAATGTTCTAAGTCGAAAATGCTCAAGAAAGAACATTGAATGATTCTATAGAGGCTTGCACTTAGTGTTGCATTCATACGATGAGTGTCGTGTTTCATCAACTACAAGCGCGTATAACGTCTATGCACTATAGTGAGTGCTTAACATGGGTGTCAAGTTTCACTAAACTAATTCGAAGGAGTTGTTATATGAAAGCCATGAGGCCTAATTGGTATGGCTAGAATTCCTATGCTGCAATAGTGTAGAAATTAGTCCTTAGACTTGAGGTTTTACACTGGCCTTATGCATAGGACAACTATGACTTGATCATACCCGACATAGTCTCATGTGTCATCCTTGATTACAATACAGTCAAGTTTCATACATAGTTGGAGCATGTAAGGAGGTTGTTCAGTTCCAAAATAAGATCTGTTGCTTATCATGAGATGATAACGAATCTCTTATGTTCTCTACAGTATGTGTTCCTTACGCCATGGTCATGGTGGTTAATCATATAGGAAATGGGTGTTTCTATGTTAGTAAATTGGAAGCATAGCTTGGAGAGTTCATACATAGTTGTTAGGGTCGATAATAGGGATGGGTAACCAATTCAATACCCTAGACTTTGATTGGGAGGTTGGTGATAGAGGGACCTTATCGGCGTGGTACGCGTGGCTCATAAGTTCACACACATTTAACTTATTCTCTGGTGTCATGGACCATTGTTAGACTACCACTCATTTTAACATGTACTCTTCAATTAAGGGGTCAATTAAGAGTGGTTAATTAGATATAATCTAATTAATCTCAAGCAAAACAATTGTCAATTTTAATACAAATTCAAGTCTAGCTGAAAGTGTAACTAAATGGTCACATACAAATCTCTGATAGAATTGGAGAATTAATTAATGAATTAGTTTTGGAAGATTTAAGAGTTTAAATCAATCCATTTAAATTATTGGATTATCTATTTGAGAGCCTATTTAGGAAGCCCCAAAGTCTAATTAATTCGATTGATTAGTTTGAGTTTGGCCTTAATTAATTAGGTTAATTAAGTGAGCAAGTCCAAATATTAATTGAATTAATATTGGGCCTAGTTTAAATGGATTGGATCAGTTAAAAAATGTAGCCCGAAATTAATGGGCAATTAAATTGTGGACTTAGGAAAATCCTGAGCTAATAAGCCCATTAGTTGGAGGAGTTGGAGACACCTCCAACTCCATATAGAGGAGTGGCTGAATTTGTGGAGTATCACCGAAGGAAGTGGATCCGCGAGAGTGTGACGTGAAAACAAGAATGTTATAAACAATTAAAATCTATTCTAGGGATGTATCCTTGATCTTTCTCTAGGGCTTTCAATGTAAAATATGCAAATTTTAACAACATACATAAATATGCCTATAAAGGCTCATGGATAGAAGAAAGAACAAAAGGTGTGTAATCATAAATTGAACCGTTACTTTTGTTGCTTTCTTGATCGGCCACATGCTTTGTTTCTTCTCCAATTTTATTCACGTTCTAAATCTCAACGTAGAGTTCCTATCATGCCAAGGTAACCTCTTTATCCCTTTCCTTTTCCAGCTTTATTTTTCTAACATGCTTACTGAGGTTGATTAATTTTTTTTCTTAGCGAGCGTGGTTTTGGGGGTGGTCATCTCCCGTCCTCAAGTCCCTTCCCCTCATCCCTCGGACAACCAGCGAAAACGGCTGAAAAGAAGGTGGGACGTCTGGCGACGGGAGGCGACCAAGGCCAAGGAGGCTAAGAAGGCTGCTCAAGAGCGGACTCAGACTGTGGAGGAGAAGGCCCAGGCGGTTGAAGACAAGGTGGAGCAGCTGTTGCAGCAGCTGCTGGCTACGACGGAGAGCCAATCTACCACCTTAGCCAATGCCTGGGAGCAGGCTTCCCGGGACTTCCCTCACTCAACGGAGGGGCGCCAATATCTAGAGGCCTACTGGGAGAGTCGCCTTACATAATTCAAGGGGTCAGAAGACTTCAAGTCAGAAATGGGGCGAGCTGTTGGTCCTTTCTTGGAGTACGACTTCAAGGCCTGCCAAAGACAGTTCACCGGCCAAGGATACCCCCCCACCCAAGGGGTTAAGGCTTCCTTCTTGGACTTTGAGACAGTGTTGGAGGGGGCCCTAATCCTTTTGCTACTCCAGCCCCCAACGCGGAGTCCCCCCTGGGCCTCAGGTACCAAGCTGACCAGGCTGTTACTATTCTTACTATTATCCTTAGATTTTTAAATGACATGTTTGGTCACTTCCTCTCAGAGGAGGAGTTGGACCTGATAGTGGGCACCGCTATGAGGAGGTAAGGAATCCCCAACTCCTTCTGAGGGGATTTCGGTAAAGGAGCCAACTGAGCAGAACGCAGCACCCCCAAGCCTACTTCGGCCGCCCCTATTCCTGAGGAACAGCCTACTGAGGCTGTCGCCCCTGCTGCTGAGGAGTAAGTGTTGGAGGGAGAGGAGAAGATCCATCTCTAGAGCAAAACGATTGGGATGTACTTCCCTCCCCTTTTATGAAATACTTCTTTTTCCTACTTTCCATTCCCCCACCATAAGCGGGGATGAAGTAATTTTATTGTGTTTTTTGACTGATTTTGGACCTCGATCGGTTTGGCTGGGGGGTCTATTCTACTGCAATTTACCTGCTTTTTCTTATTACTCGCTCTATCTGAGGCTTGTTGCCCTTAGTTGCTTTAGCCTCTTGCTTTCTACAGCTATGCTTAAGTCTTCTCCTGCTGATGTGTGTTTGCTTTGTGGGGGGGGGGGGGTGCCTTTATTATACTTTGTTTATGTCTCCTGTTAATATGAACGAAAGTAATTGCCCTGCACACATAAAATGACCATATGGCCGAGTTAGAGAAAAAAAGGAAAGATTGTCTTTATGGCTTCAGTATGATCAGGTTTCACCTGGGCTAGCTGCCTGGGCTTGGGACAGGACTTTAGTTTATGCTTCAAATGCCTGCTTGATGTCATGGCTTATATTGTCAGGAGTGAGCGAGGGGTGCCTGCTCCTAGAGGCAAGGCTTCTTTCCGATCCTTATGGATTTAGTAGGTAAAAGAATGAGGTGTTCTAAGGATTCAGAGTGTGTACCTGAATAGGAGTGAACTCGTAGCAGGATAGAGATCTTACCCCTGAATCCTTCTCTCTATTTCGTGGGGCAACTATAGAAAAAGTAATCAGAAGTTAACTTTGTAGCGCAATTTAGTGATACCTGCTGAGAAGGATTTATGCGCCAAAGCTTTTCATGTACCAGATCCCAACCCTGGGTGGGTTATGTCTGAGAGAGCTCTGCCGAGGGAACTTATTTATAAGAGGGCTCCGCCGAAGGAGCTTACTTCTAAAGGGGCTCCACTGAGAGAGCTTATTCCTGAGGGGACTCTGCTGAGGGAGTTTACTTCTGAGAAAGCTCCGCTGAGGGAGCTTATTCTTGATAGGGCTCCATTAAGGGAGCTTATTTCTGAGGGGGCTCCTCTGAAGGAGCTTATTTATGAGAGTGCTCCACTGAAGGAGCTTATTTGTGAGGGGGCTCCGATGAGGGAGCTTATGGAAAGAATTTCCTTGAGGTTGTATATATTCCATGGTCAAAGGAAAGGGGAGTCCTTTCCCATCCTCTAACTCGTATCCCCTCAACCCAGTTTGCCCATCACTTTATAAGGACCTTCCCACGCAGGGTTTAGCTTCCCCACTGGTTTAGATGCTTCCACTTTTCGGAGTACTAAGTCGCCGACTAGAAATTCCGAGGTCTAAGCAGGAGATTTTGAGCCTTGATCATTAAGATTTGTACCTCTACATTCGAAGGAATGTCTTTCTCGTAGCTCCTTTATGAGATCCAAGTTTTCTCTGACCAGACTATCGTTTCCGTCCTCAGAGTAGCACAGGATCCTATGCGAGGACATGCCTAGTTCGGCTGGGATTTACTGCATCCATCCCATATGCTAAAGAAAACGGGCTTTCTCCTGTGGGGTTTCTTAGGGTGGTCCGATAAGCCCATAGGACACCGGATAACTCCTCCACCCAATTGCCCCTGGCCTTATCTAATCTTTTCTTAATTCCATGAACTTGAGTCCTGTTGGTGACTTCCACTTGCCCTTAGCCTAAGGGTGTGCTACGGACGTAAATCTTTATTTGATTCGCAATCCTCGGCAATCAGTCCTGAATCTTTTTCCCTTGAAACTGTCTTCCATTTTTGGGAGATGATCTCCCTAGGCACCCCCAAGCGACAAATTATGTTCCTCAAATGAATTTCATAACTTCTCCTTCAGTAATGTGGGTGAGTGGTTCTACTTCTACCCATTTGGAAAAATAATCTATAGAACAAACATGAACTTCCTCTGCCTTGGGGCCAAAGGGAAAGGTTCCACCAAATCTATTGCCCATTGTGCGAAGGGGCAATGAGTTAGCAATGTAGTTAGGGCTCAATGAGTTGATGGATAAGAGAGGCATGCCTTTGGCACTTATCACACCTCCTAACCAAGGATTTAGAATCTTGTCTTAGGGTAGGTGAAAAGTACCCCGCCCTCGGAGTCTTGTTGGCTATGGTTAGTGCTCCTATGTGGGATTCGTTAGCACCTTTCATGAATTTTGTTGAGAACATGTATTCCCTCATCTTGGGAGAGGCATCTCAACAAAAGAATGCATGAAGGATTTTTTGTATAACGTGTCGCCATATAGTAGGAAGTTAGTGGCCCTTCTTTTCAGTCAGGCTGCTTCACACCGATCTTTCAGGAGATGGCTATGTTGCCAGCCAAAGCCTATATGGCTTGCCTCCAATCTCCCTTTTGCTGCATCATTTGAATTTTTTAGAAGGAGACTACTTGATAGCGAATTCCAAATCCACTCCCTCGAGTGAGGTGATAACCCAGCCTGCTCCGCTGCTCTGAGTAGTGGAGGATCCATCCATGTGTAATAGCCAGTGTGCCTCGCTAGGGGGTGAAAAATGCTAGCTCAGACATAAAATCTAGTAGCGCTTAGGACTTTACTGCCGTTCGAGGGAGATATGTTATGTCATGCTCACTTAGATCTATGGCCATTTAATCAAGCATCTTGACGTATCAGGTTTCCTCAAGACTTGCTTGAGAGGGTGATTGGTACGTACTCCTATATGGTATGATAGAAAGTACGGCCTCAGCCTTCGTGAAAGATTGTGGATCGTCCCGGGAAATAGCGCGAATGCGGAAGCGTGGTATAAAATTAAATAACAAAAATTTAAACATGCTTTACGTAAATGAAAGAACACGTTCAAGGGGTGTGCCCTTGAAATTCCCAGGTGTTCGGTGTATCTCATGAATTAAAAGCATAGAAAAGAATCATGGAGGCCATAGGATTAAAAATAAAAGAGGGACGAAAAAATAAATCGGAACCTACCGATTGTCGTTTTCGTCTTCTAACCGGTACTCGCGTTGTTTCCCGATTTGCACCAAATCTCGTATAAGAGACTCTCCAAATTGTGACACACAATCCATCCACGTATCTTGCACGTCGTGCTAGCGAATGAACAATGATGTGGTAGTGGTTTTTAGTGAAGGACTAATCGGGAAAATTGCCTCGACACAATTGCACCCCAAGTCTTGAGAGAGAGAAATATTATTTGAGTCAAATCAATGAATCGTAACTTGCCTTTAAAAAATAATATATCTTGTATTTATAGTGATTTGGTTATTTTATGGTGAGATATGGTGCATATATTTACCATGTGGTCTACACAGAAAATTACTCTTATACCCTTGTAAATAAATTATAATTACTATTATATACATCATACAGCCCCCCACTCTCAAACGGAATACTTCGCAAGAAATAGTAATCTGGATGAGAGTAAGAATTCTTTGTAAGAAAAAAAATTGACGTGTTGAATGCATGGGGAGGATGGGTGGGAATCCCTTAATTGTTCACGAATAAGTTACTAGAAAACGTGTGAGTCGTTCGAAAATAAAAAAAATAAAAATGGGAAGCATTTAGTGCCCCTCAAATAGAATAATTATTTAAATTAATATTGAAGATATTTTTGACCGAAGACAATTGGTGCAAAGACCAAGTCGAGAGACCTGGGCGTGCAAAGCCCAGCTCGAGGGCACTCGAGCTGGTGACCCGCCTAGGTGCCTCGAGCTCGCGTTAGGCAGTCCACCCAGTGCCCGAGCTTGAGGCAGTCTTGGGTTGGGGCGGTCGCGGAGGCTGGGAGGTCCGCCCGAGCTCGAGGCGGCTCTAGCTCGAGGTAGCCTCGGGCTAGGTGGCTCGGGCGGCCGTGCCTCGAGCTGCAGCTCATCGGGCTGGGCGGCTCGAGGCGGCTCCAGCTCGAGGCAGCCTCGGGCTGGGCAGTTCGAGCGGCCGTGCCTCGAGCCGGGCGGTCCATGCCTCGAGCTGGACAGCTCGGGGGGGGGGGGGGGGGGAGGGGGGCTCGAGCTTGAGGCCAGCTGGGCCAGCTCGAGGCGGCTCCAGCACCCGGGGTTGCGCCCGGGTCTGATGTCACGAGGCCAAGTCGAGGCGCAGCCATGGGGAGGATGTTGCATCTGCTGGGATTTGAACCTAGGTCAAAAGGATGGAAGTAAGGGACCCTCAACCACTCCACCATCCATGCTTTTTTGTTCTTTCTTACTCTTACTTTCTACTAGTAGAGGTTACTCTATTTCATGTGTTTTGAGAAATTTCGACGTCGTCTTCGAGAGATATGACTCCCCATCACACTAGAGGATTTTCACGCATCATGGATAATGTGATGGATGGATGAGTAGTCTTACTCTACCAATGGGAGAGGATTTTCATGCATCATGGAAAATGTGATGGGTGCATCACACTAGAGGTTACTCTCTTTCATGTGTTTTTTTTTTTTTTTTTGTTTTAGTTTCAGCTCTTCTCCACCTAACGAGAAGGTGTTTGACCTATGCTCTTTCCGTAGGGCGCTAATTACTGCGGTGACACTCCTCTAGGAGGATGAGGTCTCCTCCTCTTAACAACACTTCTGCAGGAGGAGCGGGCGCTTAACCTCCGCCTCCAAGAGGAGGGCGTGTTTGGCCTCCGGTTTCCCTTAATGCTCTCCTCGAGATGACACTTCTAGGAAAATGAGGAGGGGTTCGACCTCCCCTTCCCTTGAGGGCGCTTCTCTTTGGGACAACACATTTCAGGAGGGGGAGGCCTCTTTCTCGAGATGCACTCCTCTTGGAGGATGAGGAGAAGGTGGATCCTTCTCGTGACAGAGCCCCCCAAGACCTTAGGGAAGACGGGGGAGTGAGATGAGGGGGCTTGCCGATCGCTAACCCTCTGTTTGTACTTGAAGATTGATATTTTAGGCTTTTATTTCCTGTAATCGATGTATTAGGAATTTACTATGACTTTCTTCCGGCTTCTATAGTCGGATGTTTCAATATGTTATCGGCAGTATGTAGTACCTGCATGTTTTCTTCCGACTACTATAGTCGGACATTTATGATATATGTTCAGCAGTTGCATATATGATATGAAACTTGTGTTTCAGATGTTTTGATATGTGATCGGCCGTGGGTAGTACGTGGTATGTTTTCTTCCGACTACTCTAGTCGGATATTTATGATATATATATCCAGCGGTTACACATGATATGAAACTTGTGTTTTTTAAGTCATGTTTATCGGAGGTTGCCTCAAGGGGTGTTTTTGCTCGAGTCCCAGAGTTGATTTTTACCAACTTCAAGGGGGCAAATTTTTCGGGGCAATGTTATTAGGGAGGATCTCTGTGAGGTTTCTTTTGTGTGGTCCGGGGTACTTGTTGATGCCTCAAGGGACCTCTCGAAACTTCAGGGATCTCCTTATAGATAAGTTTCATACTACGGCGGAAAAAATAACTTCATTCATCAAGCAGTGTTACAAGAGATAAGAGAACTAGTCGAAAAGAGGGGGGGGGGGGGGGGTTAAAGCTCGGCCACCCATACTAGCTTTATTACATACTGAGTCAAAAGGGGAATTTCACTTCCCTGCTGTCCGTCAAGGATAATACTTCTTCAAGTTTGCGACATTCCAAGTGTGTGGGGTGCTTTTTCCGTCGAGATGTTGCAACTTGTATGCAATTGCGTTCACGGGTTTTGCGTCGGGGTTCACGCTGAGGTGGTCCATAGTAACATCGGGTGAAATCCCCTGGAGATCCCCTATACTCCATGCGAACACTTCTTGATTCTCTCTAAGAAAACGACTTAGGCATTCCTCTGCAAGGGGGGTCATTGTGGTGCCTTTTTTTCGTATTTCTTTCCTCGCCTTCCCATGCGAGATTAATCACCCTCAACTCCTCAATGGCTTCAACTCTTCTTTCTCCGAACTTTCCATCCATGGGATCCTCCGGGGGTTTCCCATGCTTCGGAAACTGTATTTGTCATGATCCTTTTTCCTTTTTCATTTGGTCCTCGGCCATCCAACTTTTTCCCTTGACCTCTTCAGGGTGTTCGCGTAACATTCTCTCGCCATTCGTTCATTCCCTACGGACTTTCCCACTCCCTCCGGGGTTGGGAACTTAAGTTTCATGTGGAATGTGGATGCTATGGCCCGAAAGAGGTTCAGACTCGGCCTTCCCAAAATGACATTGTAAGCAGACGACGCCTTAACCACGAGAAATTTCACCATCTTAGTTGATCTTTTAGGGTAGGAGCCCAATGAAAGTGGTAACGTCACCTCCCCTAATGGTTCGATCATCTCTCCGCTGAACCCGGTGAGTGGGGTGTTAATTTTCCGCAATTGGGCATTGTCGATCCCCAGTTGGACATATGCATCGTAGAATATAATGTCCGTTGAACTTCCGCTGTCTACCAACACTTTCTTGACCCAGAAGTTGGATAGTGTCGCTGAAATTACCAAGGCATCGTTGTTCCGATCTCTCCTAGGATCCACATCTCGCGAGGTAAAGGAGATTTCCTCTTGTTTTTCTATGCCATCGGTGTGGACTTGAATTGGGGTGTGCCAATGGGCTCCTCTTGCTTCCCGGACTAGCGCTTTCCTGGCATTTCCGGAGTCCCCGCCTGCCGGGCCTCCTGAAATCACTGCTATGACTCCTGCTGTGGGGAGGTTGTCCTCGTTCGGGTCTTGGGCAGGAGTTGAGCTAGAGGGGGTGCGACTCGGTCCCTGGTTGAATGCTTGTCCTCTTGGACGATTCACATATTCCCTCAAGTATCCTCGTTGAATCAATTTTTCAATCTTGTTTTTGAGGTGGTGGCAGTCCTCCGTCGTGTGCCCCCTGTCCCGATGAAATCGACAATATTTGTCCGATTTAAGTCTCTTGGGATTGTCTTTCATTTTCCTTGGCCATTGGTTGATCAACCCTTGTTGTTCGGCCACTACCAAGATTTCTCCTCTAGAGGCGTTAAGGGGAGTGTAGTGCGTGAATCCAGTTGGCGGCTGGTGCTTACGCTCCTCTTTCTTTCTCGACTCAATTTCTTCTTCTCTCCCCTTCCTCTTGAAACCGGGGGAAGGATCTGCGGCCTTGGACTCCTCTATTCTGATATATTTTTGTGATCGCATAAGTAAATCTTCCAAAGTGGCCGGGGGTTTTCCGGCTATCGACTCTTTGAATCTTCCTGGGAGTAGGTTTTGTTGGACAATGCTGGCCAACAACTCATGGTTAATATGGGTCACCTCGTGTACTGCTTCCACAAATCTTTGAATATAGTCTCTCAGCGACTCTCTTTCTTTCTGCCGAATGGTGAACAGGTACGCGGCCGTTTTTCGGACCTTCTTGTTCATAGAAAAATGATGTAGGAAGCGCTGTGTCAACTGCTCGAGGATGGAAATTGTTCCAACGGGCAATTGGTTGAACCAAGTTAGAGCGCGTTTTGGAGTGTGGTGCGGAAGACTTTGCAGTACGCCGCATCACTCAAATCATACCAATCGATCTTAGCGTAGAATTTGTCTAGATGTACTTGTGGGTCTCCCGTGCCCTCATATTCTGAGAGGTTCGAGACCTTCATTCCCGCCGGGAGGGCCTCGGCTAGGATTGCCGAGCTGAAAGGACTACGCCTCGTGGGGGCCACTGCCAAGGAGAGGTAGGGATCCTCCATCACTCTTGAAGGTAAAGGTGCCGTGGGCTGCCTTGATTGTGGGGGGCATTGGTCCGAGTCCTGGGTAACCTCTGGTCTAGACACTCTGCTGTTCACCTCTTCCCGCCTCTGCTCATTCCCCTCGGGAGCCGAGGATTCTTCTCGACTTCAGCGAGGGGAAGGAGGGGGCGGGTTCATGGGGTGGTTGTTCGTGAATTGTGCCACTGCTTGTGCGGCTGCACGAGTGGTAGCGTCTTGGATCAGCGCTAATAATGCTTCTTGTGTCAGCTGGATCGTTGCTCCTTGGGGTGGGGCGCCTCCTAGAGGAGGGGCTTCGTTCTGAGGCTGTTGCTCACAGGGTGGTTCCTGGCCAAGAGGTGGTCCAGCCACTCCGTTCGGGGGATCTTGTCCCTGGGGTGGTGATTGTCCATGGGTGGTGATTGTTCGTGGGGTGGGTGCAGTTCTGCCCCGTTATCATGAGTCTCTGGGGCAATGTCCATCCCTTGAACGTCGCGTGCTCGTGACCTGGTTTGCATTCTCAATGTCGGGGCAATGTTTCCCACAGACGGCGCCAATGATGTGGTAGTGGTTTTTAGTGAAGGACTAATCGGGAAAAATTGCCTCGACACAATTGCACCCCAAGTCTTTAGAGAGAGAAATATTATCTGAGTGGTCAAATCAATGAATAGTAACTTGCCTTTAAAAAATAATATATCTTGTATTTATAGTGATTTGGTTATTTTATGGTGAGATATGGTGCATATATTTACCATGTGGTCTACACAGAAAATTACTCTTATACCCTTGTAAATAAATTATAATTACTATTATATACATCAAACAAGTATTTTGGAGAGGATGGATCAATCACACGTTATTAGGTTAACGGGATTAATCCTCCTATGTTCAATTGTTCCAAGAACAAAAGAACAATAATGTAATAATCTTGAGAGAGAGATAGGGCGGACGAGATGGAAGAGAGAGAGAGAGAGCCGAGTTGTAGTGTGTGTGTGTGTGTGTGTGTTGGAGTTTCATCATCTCTCTTATGGTGAGGGGCTAGGACTATATATAGAGGAGGAGTTTAATCCTCTTCAAACTCCAACTCTAAAGAAGACTATTTTGACTAGGATTTTGGCCTAGTCAAAGTCCTAGTCAAAGTAGTAATTTGACCTAGTCAATTTAATCCTAGCCATCCATCTCTCCTTTTAATCTCAACCGTTAATTTAATTTAATGGAATATGTAAAACCTATTTAAATATTCCAAAGGGCAATAAATAAATATAATAAATATAAATATTTATTCTAGGCCTATTAAATTAATTAGATTAATTCCTTTTATCTAATAAAAGGAATTAACTCTTTCCAAGAAAATTAAGGACCAGATTAAATCCAATTTAATCATTCCATTTCTCCAAATATTTAATTCTAAATTAAATACTTAATGTGTGTGGATTGTGTGTGAGTATTTAGGTTCACCTTTTAGCTAGACTTGGTCGGATTCCTAGAATCCGCCCGTTACCATGGGTGGCCATCTGGCAATGGTACATGGCACTAGAGACTAGATGAATATTTGGGATGAACATTTAGGCTCTAACAGTACACTTGTCCTTCCGTCTACGGTCTTACCACTTAGGGTCTAGGACACGAAAAATGCAGGTACACATTTTGGACCTAAGTGTCGGTCTGTCCTTACTAAACGTCGCAAAGGAAACGTTCCCTTCTGTTCAGTTACTGTGGCCACAGATTTTAGGGACAAGACACAGAGCATATGTGAGACTCAACTGTCAATGCCTTTTGACAGGAGACAGATGCTTTCTTGGAAGCTACTGTCACTCTGTACACCGGAGGTGCACTAGACATGGCTTATGACTACTCAAGTGCATCTTGGCAATCTCTCACCATATCTAAGATAAAACCCCGATATACAGGTAAATTTAGTAGTTCCTCAAGTCAAAGGACTTGACCTGTACCGTTGGAACCGGGAGCACACGTCATACCTAGCCGACCTTACTCAAGATCCTCCTTAAGACGGTTCCCGCGAGTCACCTCAGTTAGCTGCTCCATAGCAGGCTAACCCACTAACACTGCTTAGACGACCTTCGTCACCCGTCGATGAAATACGACAGCAGATGCTTAGTGCAAGTCTCAAGGGGAATCTCGGTACCCATTTTCGAGATTCCTTAACTTGGAGATTTTCGGACTGATTCGGAGGGACTGATTTCATGGACCTACCTCCAAGCGTAGTCCCAGTCCCCGTAATACGTTTTCAGTCCGTGGGCTTTGTTTGCGTAGTGAACAGATATGTATAAAGCAGATAAAGTGAACACAAACAAAGTAATGCCAAATGAATTTCACTTCTTTATTCATTAATAATATATCAAATCCTTGAAATTGTCTAGACGTAGGTTACATTTCGCCTGCCAAGATTGGCTATATGGTCACCTATTCTAACACTTCGGGCCGTGATGACTAGTGCGAAAGCTGCTTTCTCGATATCAGTGTACCATCCCTCAACTCCGTTGAGGACCTTGCTCACATAGTATATAGGTATCTGCTTACCGTCCTTTTTCCACAGCAAGACGGAAACTCACTGCCTAAGCTGAAGCAGAGAGATAAACATATAAGGTGTCCCTCGGTGAAGGTTTGACCGAGAGTGGAAGCCCGACCAAGTACTTCTTGAGTTCTTCAAAAGCTTTATCTCACTCGCCCCCGCCCCTTAAAGTGCCTGGCCTATCGTAGTACTTTGAAGAATTTGGGACTTTTCTCTGCAGATTTGACAATAAATCGGCTGAGGGCCGCCATCCTCCCAGTGAGCCGCTGTACTTCGTTGATGTTAGTAGGGACTTTCATATCTAATACGGCTTTAATTTTGAGGGGGTTAGCTTCAATCCCCCTATTTGTCACCATGAACCCTATAAAATGGATCCCTTACATCCAAAGCGCATTTAGCCGGATTTAATTTCGATCGATATCTTCTGAGGAAGCTGAAGGTTTCCTCTAGGTCCATGTTGGGTCCTGTGCTTTCCTACTTTTCGAAAGCATGTTATCCACGTATACCTCCATATTTCAGCCTATATGTGCTCGGAATATCTTATCCACCCAGCATTGATACGTGGCCCTGACATTCTTGAGACAAAAAGGCATGGCTACGTAGCAAAGTGTGCCTGCCGAAGTGATGACGCTAACTCGCTTTTGGTCGTCGGCAGCGAGCATGACCTGATGATATCCTTGAGATACGTCCATCATGCTCAATAATTCGCAATCGGATGTAGAATCAACTAGTTGATCAATGTGTGGCAAGGGGTAGAAATCCTTTGGGCAAGCCTTGTTGAGATTCCTGAAATCCACATACATTGTCCACTTTCCTCCAGGCTTGGGAACGAGCATCGCATTCGAAAGCCACTCAGGGAACTGTATTTCCTGGAAGTGCCCCACCTTCAATAACTTTTCTACCTCTGCCTGAACAATTTGGTCCTTCTTCAGACCGAAATGCCTTTTCTTTTGTTTAACTGGTTTTCTCAGGGGATTGATGTTGAGATGGTGGGTGATGACCGTAGGGTCAATGCCTTCCAGATCTTGTGGGGACCAAGAGAAGATATCAAGGATCTTCCACAGGCAGTGTCGATCCTCCGATAGTTGAGAACCTACCCGCGTGGTCTTCCCCAGATAATTGGGATCCAACTCTATGACTAATAACTCTTCGGTCGGAAGAACCTTAACGTGTTACCCTCTCGTCGCCAGATCTTCCTTGCAGGGGGGTCTTGTTGTTTCGGCCACGTGATGGGCTCAGGTCCCTACTTCTTACAACCTTCTTCCGGGGGCAACTCGGGGGTGCCTTTCTTATATCCTTTGCGTATGGCCTCCACATAATACTTTCGCGACTGTAGCTGATCTCCTTCTACTTCACCTACTCATCCAAATATGGACAATTTGATTTTCATGTGGTGAGTAGAGATGACCGCTTGAAAGGTATTAAGGGTTGGTCTCCCTATAATCACATTGTAAGCTGAAAGACTATCCACTACGAGGAACTTTATTAGGCGTGTCCTTTGGAGGGGGTCCTTCCCTAAGGATAATGGGAGTGTGACCTTGCCTCAGGGGCGTACCTTTTCGCCTGCAAAGCCGTACAAGGAAGTGTCCACTTTCTCCAGGAAAACTCTTCTCAACTGTATTTGGTCATATGCTTCTTCGAATAAGATGTCCACTGAATTTTTCGAGTCTACAAAGACTCGACTGACTTCATACTTCGCAATTATGGCCGTAATCACTAACGCATCATTATAAGGGAGATTTGTGACCGCTCTTTCTCCTGGTGATAAGTGAATGATGGGGGTACTGGGAAGAGCATCGACCTCTCACACCCCCTCAGCTGTGCATCCCCCGACCTCCAGAACACTCGCCTTTCGAGCGCTGTGGGAGTCTCCTCCCAGGGACCCCCAGATACCATACGAATAATCCATTTCTGAGGGGCATTATCTTCGTCCGGGCCTCTCGGGGACCCCACCTGCGTGGCTCGGGCTGGAGGGATTCGACTCCCCTCTTCTAGCGGTCCTTCCCCTTGCCGGCCTCTTTCCTTTGGTAGGGCCCAGTTCCCTGAAATTCCTCTCGGCATGCGAACTCTTCAAATACCAGTTTTGTACCACCTGCTCTATTTCAATCTTCAAGTGTCGACATTCATCCGTAGTTTGGCCATAATCATTGCGGAATCGACAAAATTTATCCGACTTTGGCCGTGTAGGCCCCTCTTGCCCTCCTCGGGGCCGATGTAACAGCCCATTGCCTTCCACAGCCAGGAGGGCCTGGGGGATGGGAGCTTTCAATGGTGTGTACGCAGAAACTCCCCGCAATTAAATTAGGATCCCTAATTAAATAATCAGAGAGTATAAACTCCCCTCAATTTTTACTCTCTGAATTTATTTTAATCCAATTAAATTAAGTCTCTCTTCTACAATTAATTTCAAATCACTTCCTCAGTGATTTGTGTGCGACTCTTTAGGTTCACCCTCAGCTAGACTTGGACTTGTGTCCAACACAATTGATCAATAAAATCCAATTTAATTGATTGTTCTTGATAAACGATTAATCAAGAATGCCTGTTACCATGGGTGACTGTCTAGCAACAATCCATGGCACGAGAGACTAGGTGAATGTTTGATGTTAACATTTAGGCTCCTGAGTTTCATACGGGTATGATCCTTCCGTCTACCGTCTCCCGACCTCAGTTTAAGGCATGAAATTTGGTGTCAGTTGCCATCCTGGACTAGATTTCTATGCTAAGTACTCGAGACTGTGTTTGCTTGATTGTCTCGACATAGGCTTCTAGGCTTCCATATTGCGTAAAAATTAGAATTTGGCTATCGTTGGATTTATTTACATTTTTATATTTTGTTTGCAAGTTTGTACTATTTATTTTTGTTTTTGATTTTCTATCCGTATTAAGATGTTGTAATAAAATATTGTCCAAATTGCATATTAACCCTCTCTCTTTTAAGAATTCAGTTAAAAATTCCCTTGTGTTTGAAAAATATGCAAAAACCCCTATTGTATTCATAAATACAACACACGTGCCCCCAATCATTAAGTGAAGCTAACGACGTTAATGGTTTTGTCAAAAGACCGTTATGCCTTTTCGTATTACACATTATTTCTTATTTTATCAAACATTGGATTTTTTTAATTGTATAAAAGTCGTAGGATCTAATCAATCCAACTCAACCATTAGATCTTAAATTTATAAAAGATTAAGGGTTTAAATTTAACCAATCCTGATATATATATATATTCATATATTATAATTATAAATTATAAAATAAAAAAAATATTATTTACAAAATATAAAGATAACAAAATTACCCAATCCCAACCACTAGGCCCCCCACCTGCCGCCAACGCAGAGGGGGCAACAACGACAAGGGTGATGTGGACGACCATGATGCGACGGTCGCCCAGAGTAGATTTGGGGGACGATGACCATCGCTGCCCAGGGTTGTTGTCGTCCAGACTTTTTTATTTTAAAATTTTATTTTTAAGTTTTTTATAAATTAAAAAAAATGATTTGTATTTTAAAAAAATTAAAAAATGATTTAAATTAATATTGATTTATATTTATATTAAAATTTAAAGGCATATAAATTTAAATATTATTTGTAGTAAATAATATTGATGTGGGCAAAAAGAGCTCAATCAAGTTGATTTCTTGGACTCGAGTGGAGCGGGCTTATTTTTTGCAAGCTAGGGAAATGGGACTGGCAAGAAGAGCGTTAGCACTCCGACGCTTAAGTCAGTAAACAGTTGTGAAAGAAATAAGCTTGCATGTAATGATTAAGTAATAAGAAATCGTGTGAAGTGAGCATAAAGTGTGCTTAGTGTAAACAAAGAGAAGAGTTTGTGAGCTTAGAGAGTAGAAAAACGTTGTTGAACTTGAGAAGGCAACCAACTGATCCCCCTATACCAGCTAAGAGGGATGATATTTATAGAGGACTTTTCTTGAGCGGGAAGGACTCTTCGTGGCCTTGGACTCTTGGAGGGTCAGTTACCCGACCTTCCCAGAGTCTTGTGGGGCAAGGCCTCCTGACAAGTAGGAGGTAGTTAGCAGGAATCTTTGGATGTCTTCCCAGATTTTCAAGGAGGCGGTTGTGGACCTCCCCTAGATTTGGATGAGGTGGTTGCAAGATCCTTGCTCGGATAAGGATAGGGTTGGATAACCTTATCCTTCATTTGTATCCGGGTCAGACCCCCTTTTGTGGGCCTCCCTTCTACGAGCCTTCCTTTCATGGGCCTTCATTCTGGGGGGGCCTGGTTAGGCCTGGTCTTGACCTCCTTTGGGGGGCCTTGATCCGGTCTTTCCCTGGGTCTGGTCTTGACTACCTTTGGGGGGCCTGATCCGGTCCTTGCCTGGACCTGGAGGAACAAATTGGGCCCGAATGGGGGGTACTTAATGCCTTGCATTCTTTTGAGTTTTGTGATCTATTTCTTTCTTTTGGATCATTTAAGCCTCTTTGGGCCAGTCTTTTTTATGCACATCATTCAGTCTCCCCCACTCTAAGGAGGAGAGATTGCATTGGATCCCCCTTAGAGTAGGAGTCTTCTCGAGGCCGCAAAGGGACCTTTGATCCTCGAGACTTTGTTACTTATTAGAAGAGGCGTTTTGTCCTCACAGAGACAAGAGATTTGCCCGAAGAGGGAGTCATTTATTCTTTTGCGCCATTCTGGGTAGTTTTTTATTATTTTGTTCCTTCCTGCAAGGGAATATTAACAGCATAGGTATGCATCGGAAGAGAAGAGCTTACTTTGTGCCTATAGAGAACAGGACTTTTCAGAAAGTGCATGCTCGGAGCAAGGCTTATGTCTCTACATGGAAGAGGGCTTGTATGCCTCAACAGATGAGGATTTATTTGAGAGTGCCTACTTGGTGCAGGGCATACAGAGGAATAAGTGTCCCCCCGAAGTAGGGCTTAGGTGCTTACGTAGAACAGAGCTTGTGTACTTCCTCGGAGAAGGACCTAGGTGCCTGCCC
This sequence comes from Sesamum alatum, assembly GCA_034509735.1. Classification (NCBI taxonomy): domain Eukaryota; kingdom Viridiplantae; phylum Streptophyta; class Magnoliopsida; order Lamiales; family Pedaliaceae; genus Sesamum; species Sesamum alatum. Next base: position 23,751,188 of record JACGWO010000003.1, read on the forward strand.
CAATGAGGGCTTGTGTGCCTGTGTGGAAGGATGGGCTTTTTGTGCCTGCGCGGAATGGAGCTTAAACGTCCCCCAGAGAAGTGCCTAGGTTTCTGCCCGAAGGAAGAGTTGGATGCCTCCGCGGAGGAGGGTTTATGTGTCTGTGTGGAAGATATGGCTTTTTTACTCCTTTTTGCGAGACGGCGGTGCCTGTTTGAAGCAGGGCTTGTCTTTAAGGAATGCCTATTGTGGAGCAGGGCTTTGTGTTTAGAGCATGTCTGCTGTGGAGAAGGACTTTATACATGTCTTCTTACCAAGAGCAAAAAGTATAAGTGTAGATATCTGCATTTGAGAATTCTTTCCAAGAAATAGAGTTACTCGTGAAAGTAATATTTTGCAAAAAGAAGGGTTGTACCTATTTGACAGTATCTTGTCTTGAGGGGGTCCTGCTCGGAGGCAGGACTTATTTTTTAGAGGATACCTACTTGCGAGGGCAGGAAAATGTCCTTCCGAAGGATCCTACCTGGGGGCAGGATTTATGCTTAGGAGGCTCCTGCAGGGTGGCAGGAAAATGTGTCTGAGAAGGCTCCTGCCTGGGGCAGGACTTATTGTGCCTCCATGGAAGAGGGCTTATTCCTCGAGTGCTGCATGGAGTAAGATCATGCGCTCTTGTTCATTGCATTTTTCACCAAAGATCTCGTTCTTATACTCCCTAGCCTCATCCAAGTTAATGTATTTTTAAGTACGGCCTAGGAGATTGTCAAAATTTAAAGCAGACTTATTTGCTAAGGACTTGAAAAAATCCCCATCTTGCAATCCCTGCGTAAATGCACAGGTTAATACCTTAAAGGTAGTAGAAGGGACCTCTAGGGCTACTGAGTTAAAACGTTGGAGATACTCCCTCAATGATTCTCCTTCTTCTTGTTGTATTGGAAAAATGCTCATGGTCGTCTTCTGGCGTCATTTACTATTGGCAAATTGATGCAGAAAGAGAGATCGGAATTCTCCGAATGATCGGATTGATCCTGTGGGCAATTGATTGAACCACTATCGGGCTGCTCAGGCCAAAGTGGTGACAAACACGCGACAGTTGATTTCGTCTGTGCAGGAGAGCTGCATTTTCGAACTGGGACAAGTGTTCTTGCGGGTCGGTAGTACCATCATACTCCATAATAGTTGGTGTTTGGTAATTAAGAGGGAGGTCGACCGCCATGACCTCCTCACTGAAAGGGATGCCGCCTTATGCCTCCAACGGGATTCCCATCATCCTACACTGAACATCCTGCAAACTATTTTGCAAATGCTCCAGTTGAGCCTCCCAATGAGAGGGAGCTTCATTCCGCGCTGCGGGAGGAGGATCTGGACCCCCCTCCGGGAGCACTGTGGGCCTCCGTACAGGGGGTGCCCCCTCGCCTTCTTCTGGACCTTCCACCGCCAGGGGGGCTCCCTGAGGCATGGGAGCCATAACCGCCAAAGATGCTGCAGTTAACGCAGCCAGCTGCGTCCGAATGGCGGACGTGATCATCTGTTGAATAGTTGCCAACAACACGGGGGACAACCTCTTGGAAGAGGTATCTGAGGAGGTGCTATCGTGTGTAGGGCCTGGCAGTGGATTTGGGGGGACCTCAAACAGGGGATGCCTCGGTAGCTAGAGGGGCTACTAGAGGCATCTGGGCCATAGACATCGAAGGTGCAGAGGTTACCGCCGCCAATTGCGTCCGTACAATGGAGGTAATCATTTGTTGGATAACCGCCATCAGTCCTGGGGACAACCTATCAGAGGAGGTGTCCGAGGGGGAACTGTCCCGCCGGGGGTCCGACAGCGGTTTGGAGGGACCAGAAAGTCCGTCCCCAGCATGCCCGAGGGGGGTCAGCAGGGCGCCCCCCCCCCCCCCCTCCCCGCAATGTCGGAGGGTTAGTGGCGGCTCCAGCCTTCTGCTTGTCTAGCCCGCTGTTGGGGGTTTCCATCGTCCTCACATCTTAGTTATGAATTCTCACAGACAATGCCAATTGATGTGAGCAAAAAGAGCTCAATTAAGTTGATTTCTTGGACTCGAGCGGAGTGGCTTGAGTTTCTGCAAGCTAGAAAAATAGAACATGCAAAAACAACGTTAGCACTCCGACGCCCAAGTCAGTAAACAATTGTGGAAGAAGTAAGCTTGATTGTAATGAGAAAGTAAAAAGAAATCATGTCAAGTGAGCAGAAAGTGTGCTTAGTGTAAACAGAGAGAAGAGTTTGTGATCTTAGAGAGTAGAAAAACGTTGTTGAACTTGAAAAGGCAGCCAACTTGTCCTCTTATACCATCCAAAGGGGCTGGTATTTATAGAGGAGTTTTCTTGAGCAGGAAGGACTCTTCGTGGCTTTGGACTCTTGAAGGGTCAGTTACCCGACGTTCCCAGAGTGCTGCGGGGCAAGGCTTCCTAACAAGTAGGAGGTAGTTGGCAAGAATCTTGGAGGTCTTCCCAGATTTTCAAGGAAGCAGTTATGGACCTCCCTCCCGGATTCGGAGGAGGTGGTTGTAAGATCCTTGCTCGAATAAGGATAGGGTTGGATAACCTTATCTTTCCTTCGTAGCCGGGTCAGACCGCCTTCTTTGGGCTTCCCTTCTGCGGGCCTTCCTTCCCTAGGCCTTCATTCAAAGGGGGGGGGGGGAGGGGACCTGGTTAGGCCTGATCTTGACCACCTTCTGGGGGCCCTGATCCGGTCCTTCCCTGGGCCTGGTCTTGACTACGTTCAGGGCCTAATCCGGTCTTTCCCTGGGCCTGGAGGTACAAATTGGGCCCCCTTAGGGGGTACTTTATGTCTTGCATTTCTTTGGGCTTGTGCAATCTATTTCTTTCTTTTAAACCATTTGGACCTCTTTGAGCCAACCATTTTTATGCACATCAAATATAATTTGTTTAAATGTATATAAAATAAATAATAATTTGAAATAGTTAATAATATATTTCTGTTATGATTGATTAACATTTATATTCGTATAGATGTTTAAATTTGGTAATTGATTTTTTAGTATATTAATATTGTATTGTATTTTGATTTATGTTTTCAATTTAAATTATAAATTTTTAAAATTTTGATATAATTTTTTAGTATTTAAATATTGAAATAAATATATTTAAAAACAAAATTATTTACTTTTTGAAGAAAGATGAAAATAAAAATAAAAATAAAAAATCACAGAAAGACACCCTCAATGTAGCACCCTCTAACGCCACTACAACCATATCTTCCCTAAATATCACACTTAATGTAAACCCTAATTATATGTATAATTAGGCACATAATGTAGCCCCTATTGAGTATATATACACATAGTCTCATCATCACAACAAGAATATTTAATATCTTATCCGCAAGATCATATATACATATATATCAAGTACGTAAAAAATGGGACTATTATAATTAGTTCACATGCTATTCTCGCCTTTAATTCAAAATGAGACTTCTATTTCTATTTACAAGGAGGAGAAAATTGCATACTGGCCCGACCTGACTGGGATGCAAAATGTGGACCTAGCTGTCGTGAGTAGGCACAGCAAAATCTACACCTGAAATTATTAGCAGAGGGATGAGCCTGCAACTCAATAAGTAAACAATCGGCACCAACTATATACGCACCTCAAATGTAGTTTCAACAAGACAAAATAAGCATCAACAAGACAAAAACAAGTAATATATATAAAGAATAATCACCTTGATCAAGCACATTTCATTTCATTATTCCATGTAATCATCTCATGATTAGACAATCAATCAAACTCGCATTAACCTAGTTGGCTTGCCAGAAGGTGATATAGTGTTTTTCTCCACCAACTCAACCTCACCATTTATTATACACATATACATGAATCCCCTTGGCATGCCACACAGACTCATCAATCTCATTTCGCATCAAATCTCTTTCATTTTGCATCATAGCTCTTTTCATTTCGCATCATAGCTCTTTCCATATCGCATCATAGCTCTTTTTATTTCATTTTGCCACGTGGGCTATTCAACAACATCAAGGGGTATTCATATCATAATTACATTTAATTTCCATCACTCCCTCGATTCCACATATCACCGTTCTTGTAAGCCAACTAGCCACATAAAACCACATAGTCGCATTTTTCACATACAAGCATATAACAGTGATATCAAACAATCAAATGGCATATCTCAATAGGTTTCCTCATTTCACTTTCACGACATAATCGTTCAAAGTAATCATCAACTACTCGTACAATTCAAAATAGATTAGTCAAGCACGAATCATAGGCTCACATAAAAGTAATATCACCAAGAAATGAATCATATATAGATAATACTAATTGTTTACGTACACAACACTAATAGGAAAAAGGAACATATATAAGCGGCACTAATTATTTACTTACCTTGATCTTATACAGATTTAGCTAGCTGATATGAAGTCGTACGATCATCTACTTTATCCCCGTGTCCTATCATAAGGTATAATACGTATAATTAATATCTAGAATGTCAATTCCTAAATAAAATATTAAACAATATTTTATATATATATATATATATATATTTCACCAATCTCTCAATATTTCATTAAACCCTTCATCCTATTATAATTACCATTCATAATAACAATTCTTGGATTATATTTATCTCAAAATATACTTATCTTTACTAAGTATAACATTTTCAAATATATTCTATAATATTTCTCAAATAAAATTTTCAACCTGATTAAACTAAGCCAATCAATTGTAGAAATTATTAAATCTAGTAAATTAAGCAGTTTAAGCTATTAATTATAACACCCCTAATTTAATTGAGACATTTAACCAGCACTAATTATAAATACTCAAATTCATAAAATTCTCTGGTTAAACACTAAATCGAGGAGTATAAATAACATTTAATAAATGCACTTATTAAATAATGTAATTATATAAATTAAAACTAATTAAAATATAATTATTTCTTACCTCAATTTGCGCCGATTTCGTTTCTGTGTGTGTGTGTTTAGTGTATGTGTTTTAATATATATATTATAAAAAAAGTAAAGTGATGGGTGCTGATGCACCCATCTTTATCTAACCTTTTTTTATTATTTTTTTTTGTAAATTTTAATAAACTTTTTCAAAATACCCATTACGTCCTTTCTAATTTCTTAATTAATATAATTTGTTCCCAAATATTATATAAAGCTCCAATTCACTCCGTTCAAGTTTTAATATGATCACAATTTAATCTATAATATATCTACTAATTAACTAAATTTTTTAAATAATTACCAATTAACCCCATAATTATGATTAAAAATTTGTGGGCGTCACAATTCTCCCCTCCTAATAAAAAATTTCGTTCCGAAATTTAATTAACGTACCAGCTCATGGAATAAATATGGATACTTTTCTTTCATACTCTCCTCAACCTCCCAAGTAGCTTCTCTGGGAGAGTGATGACTCCATTTTATCTTCACCATTGGTATTTCTTTATTCCTCAATTTCTTTATACTCCGATCCAAAATAGTTATTGGTTCTTCTATGTATGTTAATCCCTCAGATATTTCTATCTCTGGTTCACGCAAAATGTGACTAGGATCAGATCGATATCGACGTAACATGGACACATGGAACACATCATGTATCTGAGACAACTCTGCTGGTAATGCTAATCGATAAGCTAGTGGTCCGACTCGCTCGATAATTTCATACGGCCCAATGTATCTCGGACTTAACTTTTCTTGCTTACCGAATCTTAAGATTCCCCTCCATGGTGATACTTTCAAAAAAACTTTTTCTCCCACCTCATATTCCATCTCCCTAAGATGTTTGTCAACATAACTTTTTTGCCGATCTTGAGCTGCCTTCAAACACTTTTTGAATTTTTGTATCTTATCCACCGTTTCTTGGACTAATTCGTGCCCTTCAAGTTGTCTCAATCTCTCAACATCCCAACATATTGGACTTCGACATTTTCTTCCATACAAAGCTTCATACGGAGCCATGCCAATACTAGAATGAAAACTATTATTATATGCAAATTCCATCAGTGGTAAATGATCATCCCAGTTTCCTCTGAACTCAATCACGCAGGCTCTCATCATGTCCCCCAACGTCTGAATGGTCCTTTCTGATTGTCCATCTGTTTGAGGATGGAATGCTGTACTAAAGTGCAAGCTTGTACCTAATGCCCTTTGCAAGCTTCCCCAGAAATGAGAAGTAAAACGAGGATCTCTGTCAGAGACTATAGAAGTAGGAATTCCATGTAATCTCACAATTTCCGAAACATACAACTCAACCAACTTATCCAAAGAATCATTTTGTCTTACCGGCAAAAAGTGAGCAGATTTAGTCAATCTATCCACGATCACCCAAATAGTATCATGTTTCTTGAACGTACGTGGTAATCCAATGACAAAATCCATAGTAATATTTTCCCATTTCCATTCAGGTATAGATAGAGGATGAAGCTTACCGGCTGGTGCTTGGTGTTCTGCCTTAACTTGCTGACAAGTTAAACATTTAGCCACAAACTCTGCAACATCTTTCTTCATGGTTGGCCACCAATAGTAGGGTCTCAAATCCCGATACATCTTGGTACTGCCAGGATGCATCGCATACGGTGCATAGTGCGCCTCGTGCATAATCTCCGTTCTCAATTCCTCTACATTCCGCACACACATACGCTTCCCATTTAATAACATACCATCTTCCTGTATTACATATTGATCGTTCTTTCCTTCTTGTGCCTTGGCTTTCATTTTCTGCAAATACGGATCACTAATCTGTGCATTCTTAACTTTTTCCCTAAGGGAGGGCTTCACTTGAAGAGTGGCAAGTAAAAGATCATCACCAACGCTAAAACTCACATTCATGGCTCTGAGGGCAGCTAAATACTCCACATTATAGCAAATCATACCTGCTAATTGGTCCACCGTCTTTCTACTCAACGCATCTGCAACTACATTTGCTTTTCCGGGGTGATAATCAATAGTACAATCGTAGTCCTTCAACAGCTCGATCCACCTTCTTTGCCTCAAATTCAACTCTTTCTGTGTTGGAATATACTTTAAGCTCTTGTGATCGGTAAATATTTGAAATGTTTCTCCATATAGATAATGCCTCCAGATTTTTAATGCATGCACAATAGCTGCTAATTCCAGATCATGAGTTGGATAGTTCAATTCATGCGGCCTCAACTGCCTCGAAGCATAAGCTATAACCCTTTCATGTTGCATCAAAACACATCCGAGTCCTTGCCGTGAAGCATCAGTATATACCACATATCCTCCATTCCTAGATGGCAATGCAAGAATAGGTGCTGAGGTAAGTCTTTTCTTCAACTCTTCAAAACTCTTATCACACATGTCATTCCAATTGAATGGTGCATTCTTCTTTAACAGATTCGTCAGGGGTCTCGCAATCACAGAGAAATCTTTCACAAATCTTCTATAATACCCAGCCAATCCTAGAAAACTGCGAACTTCTGATGCATTTTTAGGTGGCTCCCACTCCAAAATAGCCTTAACTTTTGCCGGATCAGGTTGTACCCTTTGCTTTGAAACAACATGTCCTAAGAAAGCAATCTCCTCCATCCAAAATTCACATTTGCTAAATTTAGCATACAGTTGCTTTTCTCTCAAGATTTGTAAAACTGTCCTTAAATGTTGTTCATGTTCCTCGTGACTACTAGAGTATATCAGAATATCATCAATAAACACAATCACAAATTGATCAAGGAATGGCTGTAAGGTTTTGTTCATCAACGACATGAAAGCGGCAGGGGCATTTGTTAACCCAAATGGCATAACAACAAATTCATAATGGCCATACCTGGTTCGAAAAGCTGTCTTTGGAATAGACCCTTCTTCAATCCGCAATTGTCAATACCCTGATCTCAAATCAATTTTTGAAAACACAGTTGCACCCTTTAACTGGTCAAGCAGATCATCTATCCGTGGCAAAGGATACTTGTTCTTAATTGTGATCCGATTCAATTGCCTATAATCAACACATAATCTCATACTCCCATCCTTCTTCTTTACGAATAATACTGGTGCTCCCCAAGGCGAAATACTTGGTCGTATAAATCCCTTATCGAGTAATTCTTCTAATTGCTTCTTTAATTCTTTCAGTTCAAGTGGAGCCATTCTATATGGTGCAATCGAAATAGGTGTTGCCCCAGGAATAGTTTCTATTTCAAAATTCACTTCTCGATGAGGTGGTAACCCAGGTAATTCTTCTGGAAAAACATCAGGAAACTCCCTAACTACTGGAACATCTGACACACCCGGACTGACCTTCGTAGTATCACGTACACTAGCTAGATATGCTTCACACCCTTCCTTAATTAAATTAAAAGCAGTCATAGCAGAAATTAAGCAGTTAGGTATAACTTTTCTCTCTCCCACTATAACCGTCTTCATTTGCCCATCGATTTCTACAGCTACCTCTTTTGTTTGACAGTCCACCAAAGCATGATTACTAGATAACCAATCCATCCCTAAGATAACATCAAACTCCCTAAGGTTTATCACAACCAAATCTGCATATAGTGTGACACTATCCACTACTATTGGACAAGATCTCACAACGGTATTAACAAATATAACCCCACCAGCAGGCATAGATACACATAAGTCATGCCCCAACTGTTCAATACTAGCATGCACACGTGATGCAAAATCATGTGATATAAATGAACAAGTAGATCCTGGATCAATTAACACATGCGCACCGGAATTGCAAATAGAAAAGGAACCAGTAATAACCTCAGGTGCAGTAGGAGCTTGTTCCCTGGTGATGGCGTACACCCTTGCTTGTGGCTGAGATTGACTACTCTGTCCAGTCGATGTTGTAGAAATAGTCCCGCTACCTTGACCACCTCTGCCTCGACCCCTATTTGTACTAGCCCGTTGCACATTTTCCCCCATACTACTTGGTCCTGAAATCTGGGATCCACTGGCATCAACTCTCCACGTAGGGCAATCCCTGACAATATGCCCCGGTTGGTGGCAACGATAACATATGATTGGTTGGACTCCCCAACATTCACCGGTGTGTTTCCTACCGCAATTCGTGCACGAGGGAATAGACCTTCCACTAAACGATCTGGTTGGACCCTGTCTTCCCCCAAATCCGACTGAGGTAGACCCGCCTCTACTTAACGACACTGATGGAGACCTATTAGTTTGACTCATTCCTCGGCCTCTGTACCCACCTCTTTGAAAACCAGAACTCTTAAAAGAAACTGCACCACTTGATCCGCTTGTAAAGTTAGGATTACCTGTCCACTTCTTCCGTTTAGCTTCAGCAGAATTCCTCTCTATGGATGTCTCTTCAGCTCGCAATGCTGCTTCCAAAAGTGCACTGTAACTCGGAGGTTTGATTGCTATCTTCTCTCGTATCTCAAGCCTCAGGCCTCTTTCAAATCGGTCTCGCCTCAATTCATCAGTACTTACCTCTTTTGGAGCATATTTTGACAGCCTCACAAATTGTAGCTCGTATTCGGCAACAGACAAATCATTCTGCTTTAATTCTAGAAATTCAACCTTCTTACGGTTTCTGTAGACCGGTGGAGTGTATTTTTCAGCAAATTCTCTCAAGAAATTGTTCCATGTTAAAGTGATTGGTCGATTCCTACTCCCTGGAACATTTTCCCACCAATCCAACGCATCTTTCTCCAATAAAGACACCGCATACCTCAATTTTTGTTCAGAAGTGCATTCAATTCTGTCGAGAACTCTTTCCGTATTCCTCAACCATTCTTCTGCTTCTGCAGGATTAGTTGTACCAGCAAATACCTTCGCACCCTGTCTTCTAACTATCTCATAGTTTTTATCAATGACTAAATCTTGTGATTGGGGTTGGGGTTGGGGTTGTGGAGCCATCCTCTGCATAAACTCTATGAATTGTTGCATAAAAGGATTCACTTCTGGTTGGGGAACATTTCTATTCGGGGCTTCTAACCCCTGATGTTCAGATGCATGATCATGACCCTGTACAGACTCTAATGACTCAGTTGGGCCAGCAGCGTTTTCACCTGACGCTTCCATCCTATATGAAATGCATATGTATAATTAGACTCATAATATATATATATATGTTAAGTATAATACCACATATTATCAAATAAACCTAGAGAATCTAATCTCTACTCTGATACCACCAAATGTAGCACCCTCTAACGCCACTACAACCATATCTTCCCTAAATATCACACTTAATGTAAACCCTAATTATATGTATAATTAGGCACATAATGTAGCCCCTGTTGAGTATATATACACATAGTCTCATCATCACAACAAGAATATTTAATATCTCATCCGCAAGATCATATATACATATATATCAAGTACGTAAAAAATGGGACTATTATAATTAGTTCATATGCTATTCTCGCCTTTAATTCAAAATGAGACTTCTATTTCTATTTACAAGGAGGAGAAAATTGCATACTGGCCCGACCTGACTGGGATGCAAAATGTGGACCTAGCTGTCGTGAGTAGGCACAACAAAATCTACACCTGAAATTATTAGCAGAGGGATGAGCCTGCAACTCAATAAGTAAACAATCGGCACCAACTATATACGCACCGCAAATGTAGTTTCAACAAGACAAAATAAGCATCAACAAGACAAAAACAAGTAATATATATAAAGAATAATCAACTTGATCAAGCACATTTCATTTCATTATTCCATGTAATCATCTCATGATTAGACAATCAATCAAACTCGCATTAACCTAGTTGGCTTGCCAGAAGGTGATATAGTGTTTTTCTCCACCAACTCAACCTCACCATTTATTATACACATATACATGAATCCCCTTGGCATGCCACACAGACTCATCAATCTCATTTCGCATCAAAGCTCTTTCATTTCGCATCATAGCTCTTTTCATTTCGCATCATAGCTCTTTCCACATCGCATCATAGCTCTTTTTATTTCATTTTGCCACGTGGGCTATTCAACAACATCAAGGGGTATTCATATCATAATTATATTTAATTTCCATCACTCCCTCGATTCCACATATCACCGTTCTTGTAAGCCAACTAGCCACATAAAACCACATAGTCGCATTTTTCACATACAAGCATATAACAGTGATATCAAACAACCAAATGGCATATCTCAATAGGTTTCCTCATTTCACTTTCACGACATAATCGTTCAAAGTAATCATCAACTACTCGTACAATTCAAAATAGATTAGTCAAGCACGAATCATAGGCTCACATAAAAGTAATATCACCAAGAAATGAAACATATATAGATAATACTAATTGTTTACGTACACAACACTAATAGGAAAAGGAACATATATAAGCGGCACTAATTATTTACTTACCTCGATCTTATACAGATTTAGCTAGCTGATATGAAGTCGTACGATCATCTACTTTATCCCCGTGTCCTATCATAAGGTATAATACGTATAATTAATATCTAGAATGTCAATTCCTAAAATAAAATATTAAACAATATTTTATATATATATATATATATATTTCACCAATCTCTCAATATTTCATTAAACCCTTCATCCTATTATAATTACCATTCATAATAACAATTCTTGGATTATATTTATCTCAAAATATACTTATCTTTACTAAGTATAACATTTTCAAATATATTCTATAATATTTCTCAAATAAAATTTTCAACCCGATTAAACTAAGCCAATCAATTGTAGAAATTATTAAATCTAGTAAATTAAGCAGTTTAAGCTATTAATTATAACACCCCTAATTTAATTGAGACATTTAACCAGGCACTAATTATAAATACTCAAATTCATAAAATTCTCCGGTTAAACACTAAATCGAGGAGTATAAATAACATTTAATAAATGCACTTATTAAATAATGTAATTATATAAATTAAAACTAATTAAAATATAATTATTTCTTACCTCAATTTGCGCCGATTTCGTTTCTGTGTGTGTGTGTTTAGTGTATGTGTTTTAATATATATATATTATAAAAAAAGTAAAGTGATGGGTGCTGATGCACCCATCTTTATCTAACCTTTTTTTATTATTTTTTTTTTAAATTTTAATAAACTTTTGCAAAATACCCATTACGTCCTTTCTAATTTCTTAATTAATATAATTTGTTCCTAAATATTATATAAAGCTCCAATTCACTCCGTTCAAGTTTTAATATGATCACAATTTAATCTATAATATATCTACTAATTAACTAAATTTTTTTAAATAATTACCAATTAACCCCATAATTATGATTAAAAAATTTGTGGGCGTCACACTCAAACCAAAAGAAACAAAGGTGGTGACTTATAGAAGCAAAAAGGGGTATTATCATCAATTTTAGTCGAAAATAGGGTGAAAAGCCACCAAAAACAATATCATTTCGCACTCACTGCGCATGAAAGCAATCTTACGTTAATTTCTAATGGGGGTAGTGCAGAGTTTTTAAAATCATGTGAGATTTTTTTGATTATTTTTAAAATACAGAGGGGGGTTTTTTCCATTTAAAAAAAAACACAGGGGTAATGCAGTTTGGCCTAAATTATATCTTCTTTGTTCCTTTCTCACCATTAAATTTGAATAGTTAACTATGTATGTCCATTTAAAAAAATTGCGGTTAGTTATTTCGCTCTTTTATTCTTGGAGAGAAGAGTTAATAATAGCAAAAAACGGCTAAATTATGTTGAGCTCACATGAGATTTGATACAATTACTGATATGTGCCAAAAGGATCAGCGCGAAATTGAGGTCCAAAAGCCCAAAGATGCTTCTAGGAGTCCAAAAGTAGGTATTGGAGCCCTACACAAGGGCCACCTATGCTCAGGATGAGGCCCATTCGAGGCACCGACCCACGCCCAAGGAAGTACTAGCCAGGCCTGCCCCCAACAAGGAGGGAGTCCAGTCCAATCTTGAGAAGAAGGCCCATCAAGGAGGCCTTGGCCGGAGGCCCAAGCCTAGGGTGAGACGCCCAACAAGGAGGTCCAGGATGGAGGCCTAGGCTCACCAAGAGAGGATAAAGGATTGACCAAGTTTATCCCTTATCCTTATCCGCGGAAAATCCTTTCTCCCTACTTCATGGAGTCCAAGGGTTGTAGAAGTTTGGGAAGGCCAGCACGTAGTCCTTCCAGAATCCAGGACAGCAAGGAGTCTTTCCCAACCATAACTCTCCCTCTATAAATACCAGCCCAGTTCGCTAGCTCGTGTAACATTTTCTTAATGCTCTAATACATGATTTTATGCTCTCACACTGGCACTGAGTTTATTTTATGCTCTCCACTCATGAGATTTCATCTTCTTTTTGTTTCATTTACATTTATTCTTCCATAACTGCTTATTGACTTGAGCGTCAGAGTACTAACATTTTTTTTGCAAGTTGCCGTTTCATAGGTTGCAGAAAATCAAAGGCCATTCCATTCAAGCCCACGAGCGAGCTCTTTCAGCTTACATCAATTGGCGCCATCTGTGGAAACACAGAACTAAGATGTGAGGATTATGGAAACTCCCAACAGCGGATTAGGCAAGCAGGAGGCCGCAGACGCTCCTGCCGATCCTCGGCGTTACAAGTGCTATCTGGAGCCCCATTGGCTCCCTCCAGTAGGGGGAGGCCGGACCATCCGTCCCTCTGAACCCCTGACGGACCCACCACGGGACAGTACTCCCTTGGACACCTCCTCTAATAGGTTGTCCCTAGTACTGATGGCGGTCATCCAGCAGATGACACATCTACTATACGAGCGCAGATGGCAACAGTAGACACTACCCCTTGGCGGCGGTAGCCCCCGGGCCCCGAGGAGTCCCCCAAGTGCCCGCTGACCGGCAGAAAATGGTGAGGTCCTTCCAGGCAAAGGTTTCATGAATTACTAGAGGAGAACTAATTCCCCCCCCCCCCCCTCGACGGGGATGACCCTCCCCGTGTTGGGAAGCTCGACAAGAACACCTGTAGAAGCTTACAAGACATGCAACATAATATGATGGGAGTCCCGCTAGAAGTGCAAGGCGGCATCCCGTTCAGCGAGGAGGTCATGGCGGATGAACTTCTTCCCAACTGTTGAACACCAGCCATTACGAAGTACGATGGTACGACTGACCTACAGGATCACCTGTCGCGATTCCAGAATGCCGCGCTGCTCCATCGATACACGGATGGGATTAAACATCGGGTCTTTGCAACCACGTTCGCTTGAGCGGCTCAGCAGTGGTTCAACCAGCCGCCCCCGGTACAATAAGGAGCTTCCAAGATTTCCGATCGCTGTTCCTTCATCAATTTTCTAGTAGCAGGAAGCGTTGCAAGACTTGCCTTAGTCTCTTCACCGTTCGCGAGAAGGAGTCCGAATCCTTGAGGGACTATCTACATCGTTTCAATGCTGCAGCTTTGGAGGTCCCTATGGCCACCCAGGAGGTCAAAGTGAGCGTTTTCTCTCAGGGGCTTCTGGATGGGGATTTCCTCAAATCCCTGACCAAGAAGTCGGTACTGAATTTTAACAGCTTGCTCACAAAGCAACCAAATACATCAATATGGAGGAGTCCCAAGCCTCCAAGAAGGAAGGACAGGCCGAGAAGAGGAAGAACACGTGCGAGGAAGGATCCACCAAGAAGCCCCATGCTGACGGAAGGGATAGGAAACCCCCCTTCTAAAGGGGACCTCTTGTCTATACCTCCTGTCTATACTCCCCCCAACGTCCCATCACTCAGGCCCTCATGGTGGTAGAAGGGAAGGGACTGCTGATACGACCTCGCGGAGCTAGGGAGGGCCCTACGCGGCCCAAGTCAGATAATTTTTTTCGATTCCACAACGACTACAGGCTTTCCTAGAGGAATGCCGACATCTCAAATATGAGATCGAGTAACTCGTCCAGAATGGATACCTTCAAGAGTTCGTCTACTGGGAGAAGTCCCAAGGTATAGGTCCCTACCAGAAAAAAGGACTAGAACCAGGGAAAAGCCCCAGCGGAGTCCAGTCCCGAGTCTCCCCGAATGGAAGGACGTAGACAAGCCTCCGCTGGGCCATCCGAAGATGCCAACCCTCATCGGAAGGGTTTCATACGCATGATTGCAGGAGGACCTATTGGGGGAGACTCTCATAGGGCTCGAAAGGTGCTAGCTCGGGAAGCCGAGGCGACATCTCCTGAATAAGCTTTGGATGTAAGCACGAGAGGATGGGCACGCTCGTAATTCAATTTGGGCCGACCAAAGGAGCGGGAGTCATTCTCCCCCATAACGATGCCCTAGTAATCACGACTACCGTGGCTAACTACGAAGTTAATAGAGTCTTCATAGACTCAGGGAGTTCGGCGGACATTATATATTGGGAAGCCTATGATCAGATGCAGTTAGGGGAAACCCCTATGGGGAATGTGGATACCTCGTTATACAGGTTCGCGAGAGAGATGGTACTACCTAGAGTAGCAATAGCCCTTCCCCTGTCCCTGGGGCAGAGGTCGTTAAGACGGACTTGTCTAATCAAGTTCATAGTGGTGGACGCCCCCTCTGCATACAACATAATTTTTGGGAGGCCCTCCTTAAATGCATTGCAGGCGATCATATCCACTTTCCACATGAAGATCAAATTTCCTGTGCCGGGTGGAATCAGGGAAGTAGGTGGAGACCAACAACAGTAATGGAGATGCTATGTGGAGGCCGTCCGAAAAGGACGGAAGCGGGGCACCATAGAGTTGTCCCCAGAAGAATCCCACAAAAGATAAGGGAAGGACCCGTCGGGGGAGAATGAGGAGGTAGGCCCTAGACCTTCCCTAGGAGAAGCCTTGCCTAGCAAGGAGAACCACTCAAAAGTCCAGCCAGCGGAAGAGCTATTAACCATCGAGTTATGTCCAAAAAATTCTGGCAAGACGGTTAGGATAGGCTCTCAGCTACAAGGAGCCCTAAGGAAGGACCTGATCCAGTGCCTCCAACACAATATGGATATATTCGCCCAGACCACTCAGGATTAGGAAGGAATAAGCCCTGAAGTCATAATGCACCACCTCAACATCGATCCCTTACATAAAGCCACTCAAGCAAAAGAAGAGGCAATTTGGCCCAGAGAATGACAAGATCATCCAGGCCGAGATAGAAAGATCAATAGAGGTAGGCCATATACATGAAATTCAATTCCCTAAATCTCCAACGTGGTACTCGTACCTAAGCCCGGGGGAAATGAAGCATGTGTGTGGACTTTCGGGACCTCAAAGCTTGCTCGAAAGACTTTTATCCACTCCCTCGCATCGACCAGCTGGTGGACTCCACTTCCGGATGTGGACTCTTGAGCATGATGGACGCCTCACAGGGATACCATCAGATCATGTTGGCCCCGGACGATCATAAGAGGGTCAATTTCATTACCTCAACAGGAACTTTCCATTACGTGGTCATGCCTTCTGGCCTAAAAAATGTGGGAGCCACATACCAACGCTTGGTAGACAAGATCTTCCACCCCCAGCTAGGGAGGAACATGGAGGTCTATGTAGATGACATGCTCGGCAAAAGCCGAAGGGCGAATGATCACATTGCAGATCTAGAAGAGACATTTGTCGTCCTCTGAAAGTATTACCTAAAATTGAACCTCTCCAAGTTCCCCTTCTTCAAAGTACTACGAAAGCCCAAGAACTTTGAGCGGGTGGAGGAATGTCATAAAGCCTTTGAAGAACTCAAGCAATATCTGGCCAGCCTTCCTTTGTTAGTCAAACCTTCACCGGGAGATACCTTATATGTCTACTTGGCGGCCACCTCTTAGGCGGTAAGCTCGGTCCTCTTTCGGGAGGAAAGTGGGCGGCAAATGCCAACCTACTACGTTAGCAAAGTCCTCAATAGGGCGGAAGGACGGTACAAACTCATAGAGAAGATAGCCTTCGCACTGGTGATAACCGCCCAAAAGCTACACCCCTACTTCCATCGTATCCGATCGGGGTCCGTACCAACCACTCTCTCAAACAGGTTCTAGGGAAGCCGGACACGTCCGACTGATTGATCAAGTGGGCCATTAAGCTCAGTGAGTACGACATCTCGTACCTCTCCAGGACGGCCATCAAAGCTCAAGCACTGGTCGATTTGTCTCAGAGAGCACATCTCCTCCTCCAGACAAAGGGACTTGTCTCCTACATGTGGACGCGTCCTCCACCGCCCAAGAAAGTGGCGCGGGCATAGTCGTGACCTCCCCCGAGGGGATAGAGACATAGAATTCGCAATCAAGTTCGGGTTTAAAGCCTCTAACAATGAGGTCGAGTACGAAACCCTAGATTTGGGCATGAGAATGGCCTGTGAAGCAGGGGCTAGGCACCTGGTAGCCTACTCTGATTCCCAACTCATCGTTAAGCAAACAGAAGGAGTCTACGAAGCTAAGGAGAAAAGTATGAGGCAATATCTCCAAAGGGTAGAGGAATGAAAAACTAAATTTGATACCTTCCAACTCATTCAAATCCCTCGAGAAGAAAACAACAAAGCCGACAACTTATCAAAGTTGGCCAGCACCATGGATGATTACCGAACCAAGCGTATCACAATACATCACCTATCGAGGCCCGACCTCACCCTGGAGATCCAGACCATACTCCCTGGGGAGAACTGGAGACTACCTGTCCTAGACTGGTTGAAAGAAAGCCATCTCCCTGCGGACAAATGGGAGCTTGCCCATTTGAAAAAATGGGCCATCCATTTCCTCCTGGTGGGAGACACCCTCTACAAGAAATCCTTCACGCTTCCCCTCCTAAAATGCCCGTCTCAATAAGGGGGGTACAAGTCCTCAAATAAATTCACGAGGGATGTTGTGAATCACACATAGGAGTATTGGCCGAGCCAACAAGGCCTTGAGGGCAGGGTACTTTTGGTCCACGATGAAGCAAGATGCCAAGGCCCTGGTTAGGCGATGTGAGAAGTGCCAGAAGCATGCCTCCCTAATACATCAATCTGCCGAACCATTGGCCACACTGCTGGCCCCATGCCCTTTCGCCCAATGGGGGATGGACATCGAAGGGACCGTTCTCCATGGCCCCCGGGCAATGAAAATTCCCACTGGTATCCATAGACTACTTCACAAAATCGATGGAAGTCGAACCCCTTTCTCGCATTACGAAGGGAGAAGTCATGAAATTCCTATAGAGAAACATCATATGCCGCTTCGGGCTCCCCCGCCAGATCATTTTGGACAATGGACGACAGTTTCAAGGAAACAAGATACGAGATTGGTGCAGAGGGTTACGAATCAGACAAAGATTCACTGTTGTGACTCACCCTCAAGCTAATAGTCAAGTGGAGGTCACCAACCGCACCCTCGTACACGGCATCAAAAGAAGACTTGGGGGCAATTGGGCCGAAGAGCTCACTAGTGTCCTATGGGCCTATCGAACCACACCTAGAAATTCTATGGGCGAAAGCCCCTTTTCCCTCATTTATGGGCAGATGTTGTAATACTAGCTGAGGTGGGCATGCCTTCCCACCGTATAATGTATTATTTGGAAGAGCACAACAACAATTTACTTAATGAGAACCTCGATCTCATCAACGAACTCAGAGAAAAAACTTTCCTCCAAATGCAAAGATACAAAAACATAGTGATCAATGCCTACTATAAGCGAGTTAAGCCCTATGGATTCCATATTGGCAACTTGGTACTTCAAAAGGTGGAAGCATCGAAACCAGTGGGCAAGCTGGACCCTACCTAGGAGCGACCCTACAAAGTTAAGGGAATCCTTGGCAACAGAGCATACGAACTAGAGGATGGGGATGAACACCCGTTTCCTCGCCTATGGAACGTACACAATCTCAAAAGGTTCTTCTCATAAACCCTTCTGGGTGGACCTATTTTGGGGAAGGGCATCCCCCGCCTTCCCCAACGAAAGGCTAATCTTGTTTTTCAAGGAGGGATCCTCACAGGCGGAAACCCATCAAAGCAATCAAGAAGCCCTGCCCCCCTGCAGGTAGTCTATACCATAAGCCCTGCTCCGTTACAGGCAGTTTACCTAACAAGCCCTGCTCTCCTGTAGGCAGTTTATTCAATAAGCCCTGCTCCCTGCAGGCAGTTTATTCAATAAGCCATGCTACCTTGCAGGCAGTCCATTCAACAAGCCATGCCCCATGGCAGACAGTTCATCTAATAAGCCCTGCTACTTAACAGACACCCCCTCTCAAAAAGCCCTGCTTTACTGCAGGCAGTCTATCAAACAAACCCTACTTCCTCGTAGGCATTCAGGCAAGTCCTATTATTTGCAGGCACATTTTTGGGTAAATCCTGCTATATTGCAGCTGCTGGCGCAAAACAAGTCATGTTTTCGCATGCAATCACATCCAGATAAGGGAAACAAAACCTCAAAATAAATCAAGACGCATTTGACGGCTCCGGCTAAAGGAAGAAGATCACTTCCTACCTCAGACGTCATTCAAGTCATCAACAAAATCATCCTATCTCCTTTTCAGGAGTTGCAAGGAAACATACGAGCCGCCCCCCAATCATCAAAAGTCACAAGAACATGCGGATGGAGCAAAGGAAAATCATATCATAGCAAAAACCCCAAGCCAAACCGGCTTGGGCAGGAGGGGAGGGGGAAGCAGTAGCAACATTCAACAACAAAAAAATAAAATTGTTTCATCCCCCTGCACTAGAGGGGCAAGCACAACAGAAAATTAAAATTTTAAAGGATGGAGTACAATCAGGCATCCTTTCCCACAGAAGGGGTCTTCTCAGGATCTTCAGGCTCTTCCAGGACTTCCAGCTCAGGGGAGGGGGGAACAACATTAGTAGGCTCGATCGAAAGGGCTAGAACAGTTACGGAGGGCTTGTTGGTCAGAGCGTCCACCTCACCTCCTTTCGGGGATCGGATCTCCCCCATCACTGTCTCCAACACTTGATCCAGTTCCTCATCTGAAAAGAATTTGCCTGTCATGTCATTCATGAGCCCAAAAACCCCTAATAAAATGGAAGAAAAACGGGTTAACTTGTTACTTGGATCAAGAGGGGAAGACTCAACTGCGGGGGGAGGGGGAGCAAAAGGGTTTGCCCCCCCCCCCCCCTCACAACCCCATCATAGTCCAAGAAGGAAAGGTCCGTCCCCTCTGGAGGATAGCCCTGGGCCGCGAATAACTCTCAGCAAGACACGAAGTCGTATCTCAAGAATGGCCCCGGAATTTTAGCCACCTCCCCTTGAAAGTCTTCAGACTTCTTGTACTCCAGGAGGCGGCTCTCCCAGTACGTCTCCAAGAACTGCTGGCCTTCCTTCATGTTGGGAAATTCCAAGCAGGCCTTGTCAGCAACTTGACGTAGAGCCTCAGATTGATCATGGAATAGGGCCAGAAAGTCCTGCTGCAGCCTTTTCCTCTCCTTCTCCAACTGCTGATACTTCCTAGTGACCTCCTTCTTAGCCTCCTAGAGCTTCGCCAGGTCGGAGGCCAGCCGCTTTACACGATCTTCCAACCGCTTTCGCTGGGAATCATGTAGATGAGGGGGAGGGGTCTCCATGGGACGAGTCAGAAACTCCCCCGCCATTGAGATGGAGGCGGAAGGGCCGCAGTCGAATGGGTGGCCACCTACAAGGAGCTCCAAGAAGGAGGGTGGCTGGACGAGGGAGCGACTGGATGTTTCCCCTTCCAATCACCTGGAGTCGGGGTCTCCTCTAGAGTTAGAGCAGCGGAAGGAGTCCCCGCTGGACTCTCTTGAGCGGTCTCCCTGAGAAGCTTGTCAAACATGATTTTCTTTGCACAAAAAGAGAAGCAAAAAGTTCAGAAAGCATACAACATACGACAAAGGAATCAAGAAACAAAAATGAAGGATACCCAGAGGCTCCTCCAAGGGGACCTCCTTGGGGCTCAACCCAAACCGACAGAGGAGTCCCTCCTCTATGAGGCCCCTTACATCATACGGTCCTGATTCAACTCTTCCAGGAAATCGACGAGGGTTGGTGTCTTGTCCTTCCCACCTACTGGGTCAATAGGGGGGAGATCAGAAATCCACTCACAAGGAAAGGTCCAAGGAAGAGGAGGGCGCACAAAAAAGAAATTGTCTTTCCAGGAGTTAAGAACTCTTGGGGCGGGCAAGAAGCGAACTCCCCTTTGGGGGAAGAAGTGAAAAATACCGGGCTCTAATTTCTTAATTGAAAACAAAAAGAGAAGTTCTAACTTGTGATGAGCCAACTACGGTACTTAAAAAGCATGGCAAAACTAGCGAGAAGACGGAAGGAGTTAAGAGTCAATTAGTTCAAAGGAATCCCAAATAACCTAGCAACATCTTGATAGAAGGAAGGAAGGGGGAACCTAAGGCCAACCCTCAACTAGGCCCAATAAAAGCACAGGCAACTGGAGGGAGGATATTCAGGCGAACTGTCAGGGGACGGAACATTAATAATGTAACCTTGAGGGATCCGATATTCCTCCCGCAGGTGAGCAGCATCAGAGGCCCGGAAAAAGGAGG
This sequence comes from Sesamum alatum, assembly GCA_034509735.1. Taxonomy (NCBI): domain Eukaryota; kingdom Viridiplantae; phylum Streptophyta; class Magnoliopsida; order Lamiales; family Pedaliaceae; genus Sesamum; species Sesamum alatum. The sequence goes on from JACGWO010000003.1 coordinate 23,772,534, forward strand.
CCCTTTCTATAAGAAGGGGCTCGCCTCCCTCTCCTCCTCCTCCTCCTCCTCCATCTCTTCCGCCTCTGACGGCTCATATCTCTCCTCCTCCGGGGAAGAAACTGCCTCGCCGTCTCCCACGGTCGAACTCCCTGACTATTCAAAATCTTCTTCCTTCTCCTCCTCATCAACCAAAGCCTGGGAATGCGGGAAAGGTTTCTCAAGCTCCACCTCCTACCGCCTCGATAGGCCAAGGAACCAAAGGTTGCCCCTATGGAAGAAATGGTGAAGGGATCATCCCCTCTAGTCCATTCCCCCATAAATTGGATAGACTCGTTGGAAGAAGTAGAAGAAGACATTTTCTTGGAAGGAAAGACGCTAAGAAATACGAGAGAATGGAAGAAGTGCACTTATAGAGATGGTGGATGTATAAAGTTATAGATTCCCTTTTGCAAGACGTGGGAAGGCGGAAGAATGGAAGGGGACGGGCGTAATAACACGATCGATGGAGAAGACGTGGGGGAAGATGCGGTAACCTGAAGATCGTGCCCGAAACCGCCTCCCATTGGGTGGTTACCAAGACAAGAAAGTAACTGACACAGTTGGTTAACAATAATTGCCCCTCAGCCTGGGTGCATAACGTTTACGCACGTAGGTGTCGGCCTATGGCCTAGCCTGCCATAAAGGTGACCTCCAATCATCATGACAGGTGTGACGATCAGACGCCCGTTGCCCTAGGCGACTAATCCACTTCTCTTAACTAGGAAGGAAGCTTGTCTAGAGCTCAAACAACAGGAAAGGGGGTCACACCTCCCTTGCTAACTTAAGAAGGACTCTACTTAGAGTGAGAAAGGTAGCGAACCCTCCCTCTAAAAGTGAGGGGGGGGGGGGGGGACTGATCGATATGTGCCAAAAGGATCAGCCCAAAGCTGAGGCCCAAAAGCCCAAAGATGCTTCTAGGAGTCCGAAAGTAGGTATTGGAACCCTACACAAGGGCCCACCTATGCTCAGGATGAGGCCCATCCGAGGCACCGACCTATGCCCAAGGAAGTACTAGCCAGACCTTTCCCCAACAAGGAGGGAGTCCAGTCTAAGCTTGAGAAGAAGCCCCATCAAGGAGGCTTAAGCCTAGGGTGAGATGCCCAGCAAGGAGGCCTAGGACGGAGGCCTAGGCTCACGAAGAGAGGATAACAGATTGACCAAGTCTACCCCTTATCCTTATCCGCGGAAGACTCCTTCAACGGGCTCCCTACTTCAAGGAGTCCAAGGGTTGCAGAAGTCTGGGAGAGCCAGCACGTAGTCCTTCCAGAGTCTAGGGCAACAAGGAGTCTTTCCCAACCATGACTCTCCCTCTATAAATACCAACCTACTTGGCTGGCTCGAGTAACATTTTCTTAACGCTCTAATACACGATTTTATGTTCTCACACTCGCACTCAGTTTATTTTGTGCTCTCCACTCATGAGATTTCATCTTTTTTTTGTTTCATTTACGTTTACTTTTCCATAACTGCTTACTGACTTGAGCGTCGGAGTGCTAATACTTTTTTTTGTAGGTTCCCGTTTCATAGCTTACAGAAATCAAAAGCCATTCCGTTCAAGCCCACGAACGAGCTCTTTTAGCTCACATCAATTACAAATATCTTTTTGTCGTCTGAAAAATTATTATTACCGATAATAATTATATCCATTCAACAATTGACCAATGCCATTAGCTTCCTTTAGTGTTTTATCCAAATTTTGTATTAAATTGTCCAAAATGCCTTCTTGAACCCAAAATTATAATTTTATATTTTTTTAAAAAATTATATATTTTCTATAATAGCATCCATCAAAAATCAGATTTCTACATTCTTTTTCATAATAATGTTTGCCCACCATCATACTTTCCCCCCCATATTTTAACAGTCTTCTTTAAAAAAAAATAGTGAGGGTAAAGTTCCATCTTACTGTCCAAAAGTTACATAATAATGTCACATATCAAATATATCGATAATTTCTAAAACAATTAAAGAATATTTATAATAGTATCAAATTTTAAGAAAGATCAATGTAATAAAAAAAATTGTTACCATATTTATATTCTAACTTGTTTCTGAAATGGGAAGTGACTAAATTGAAGATGTGTCAGGGGCGACCGGTGCTTGAAATGTGCAGGACACCCCCACAGGAAGGAAATGATGGAATTGAAGTATAAAAAAAACAACAATTTAAAGATTCAAATTATAACAGGCAACTATATTATGGAGGATAAATATTTCATTAGTCAAACTATAGGTATAACTGAGCTATTCCCAATATAACAAAAATACAATGCTATAATTTTTTAAATAGATCGAATTTTATATTGGTAGTTGTCGATTCGAATCAGCCCCAACCTTATGGCCTAAAATTATAATCATTGATCACGATTACATTATAATGCATAGATGAAATCGATTCTGCAGTCTAACTTAATAAACCGCTAACCGACAATCAAATCGTTATAGTTCTACTCGAATACCGATCACTCATATGATCATAAACAAATCGGTGAAATCCGCTAGACCTGGTAACTCGCATGAGTTAATAGCTGATTTTTGGAAATTAAATTTTTAGGGGTAATGAGACCTCTCTTCCCTGAGGCTTGGTGCAATTATCTGTAGATCCTATGTGACTTGAAAAATAACATTCAGTACCCGTGAAGTTTGTTTCTGTTTAAAAAATAGGTCTTTTCGTTAGTCAAAATTCACCGAATTTGTTGATATTAATACAAAACTGAATGAAATGGACATTTACAAACGATTTAACTTATTGTCGGTCAAAAAATATCTTCTGATGTGAAGATATACCTCCTCACATTCATTAACGTGTGATGGTGTATAAGGGTATTATGGTTACAAAGATTTGTTTGACCTGCAATAAGTTAATAATAAAGCAATTATGGGTAAATATGATTTCTCATCTAGTATTTTTTTTCTTTAATATAAATAAATTCGATAAATTTTGACAAATAAAGAAACTTATTTGATAGACGAAATCAAACTTTGAGGGGTGCTAGACGAAAGGAAACTTTGAATTACACTGTGAATTACTTGCTTTTCCTAAGCAATGTTTTTCATAACATCTTCAATGAAGAAACTCTGAGCATTATAAGACGATCCACCTTCAAGTAAAGCCATTCTGCTCTTGTTCCTCATCTCCTTCACCTTCTGCCTCACCCCACTTCCACCCTCTTCCGCCATCAGCCGCCTTGGCGCAGCCTCTATTTCCTCCCCGCCCACGATTTCCGGTGGGCTGTCTCCCTCAAAGTCCTTCTTGTAGTCTATCCTGATCGCCTCCGCCATCCCCAGCTCCTTAACTAACAGAAAAGCATTCAGCTGCTGCTCAGCATATTGTGGAAACGTAGCCATCGGCACACCGTACCACACACTCTCCAACGTCGAATTCCAGCCGCAATGCGACACGAATCCCCCCACCGCCGGGTGGGACAGCACCGCCACCTGCGGAGCCCATCCAATCACTTTCCCAATCCGTTTTGTCCTCTCCAAGAACCCTTCTGGTAGCACTTCATTAAAATCTTGATACTTGGTCGGAAACTGCAGCCCACCCTTTCTCAAAGACCACAAGAAACGGCTCCTGCTATTCTCCAGCGCCAAAGCGATTTCTTTCACCTGGGCTTCCTCGAAACTCCCCCAGAGTCCCAAAGCACAAGAAAACAACCGACCCTTTGTTTGGGCTCGTTTTCGATGTTTGGATTGGCCAAAAACACCTTAACTAGGTGTTTTGGCCAAATTGAAATCCAGTCCCCCAGGTCCAATTATTATTTTGCAGGTGATGAATCAAAACACAGAAATTAGGGTTTGTGCTTTTGATATGATTTGTGCAGCCGTGGTCCACCAAACATCAACCCTACAGCGCTCACCTTTGTCCCGCCGCCATGGAGTCGACCGGCGTCCGATGAACGGCTTTCATCGCAGCCGACGCAGCGGTGAATGCCGTTCATCGGATTGTCGGACGGTTTATTTTCTGCCGGATCGGAAGCGCGATCGTTTTCTCACCGTTACCACAACCACGGCAACGTTAATTTGAAGAGAAAATAAGGGCGGAACTCACTGTCAAACGACGGACTGCGGCGGCGGAAGTTTCCTTTTTCGGTTGTCACGGCTGACGCGGCGACCTAAGGTCGATTCGTAAGTTGCGCCGTTTCTGAAAGTTCAGGGGCGAAAGTGGAGGAGCGTCCGCTTCAATCAGCGGTTTCTGATCTGTCTGGATAGGCTGCGACGTTTGCTCCACGGCACCGGAAACGACTGAGTTGACTCGGTGAGACAGCACACCGAGTCAACCCGTTGAGTTGGACAGAGCGGACTCGGGATGCAGCATAGGTATTAGTTTTACCCTTCTGAGTATTTGCAATTTCGTCCCCTTTTTTTTGGGATATTGTAATTGCAAAGTCATTCACAGTATTTGAACTTCACTGTGTTGTACAGTGTTTATTAGTTTGTACAGTTCTGTTGGCATCCACACTAATTTCTTTGTCAGTGTACATGTTTTCCACTTGTACAGTGAATTTGAGTACACAAGGTAAGATTCATTATCTAAGTTGCAGCCTTTGTCAGATATGGTTTCTACTTTATTCACGCGATTTGTGCAGTCGTAGTAGATTTTCCAAATCGTGGCTACTGTTTAAAATACCTGTTTGGCTTGTGAATGAGCAGTGAGGTTGTTTACTTTTATGTGTATTTAAGTCCACTTTGGGTGTATGACTTAGCTTGCAGTTGCTGATAAGTGTTCCTGAGGTTCAATCCCATAGTAGATTGCATTCATCGTTTGTTGTTTCGTTGCATTGCCATCGTATAAATTTGCAGCTTTCCATTCTCTGCGTTTACAAGGTACTCCGTCGACTTCTGCTTTCTTGCATATGAAATGCTGTATGTGTCATCTAGTTAGCTCATATATGAACTTGTTGGCCAAATGCTAAAGTTTGTGATTCCTGTCGTAACAGATGTTGTACATGTATTATGCTATGTTATCTTTTGGTAGATGTCGGTAAACTTAAACTGGAGATGGACTTGTTAATCTGCAAAAGAAAAATAAACTGATAGGGAAATGGCTAATCTTGATTGAGTTCCTAGATTTGAATCTGAGCTTTGTTCAATGTGGGGGAGCTTTCTTTATGCATGGTTGTAATCAACATTGAGCAAGTCTTTTAACTATTTATTGATTTATTTACAGTTTGTTTGTGCAATGTCTGTGTCTGTTGGAGATAAAACTAGCCTTTGAGTTGTGTGTCAAATAATGTTATGTACATATGAACAATATTTATCGTACGACGTGGCGGAGGGTCAGATGGCATACTGGTCCCGTGCGTTACGCCGACATGGCGGATATCCCTACACCCGAGAGCAGATCCGCGTTAAATTCTATGAGTTCAAAGAGCAGTTTCGTACCTTCTATGCGATCACCCAGGTAGATGGGGTTGACTTCGACTGTGGGACAATGTGGATAGTGATACCAAACCACTTGGAACGACAAATCTTACAGGTATGTGATGTCAATTATACGACTATGTATTTTCACCTTACAAGCAATCTTAAGCACTGTGTTCAGTATGCATTAACAACTGTTGTGTGTCCAAAAATGTGGTAAAACAGACTTACCCTTTGGCCCGCCGATACCGCATATATCCAGAGCCACTATATCCGAGTATGCTGGAGGTATGGGGCCCTGCGCAGAGACGACACAACTTTGGGGAGGGGCACAGTGTCGCACAAGGAGACGACAACAACTCTGCGGGTCCCAGCATACACCCCGGCGATCGAGCCGATCCGATCGTGATTTCAGACTCCGCTGCCCCTTCGTTACAAACGCATACCCAAGTCGGAAGTTGGCATGGAGATGACCAGTCAGCACATGGAAATCAACCCTCTAGATTGAGACGGACCACTTCAGTAGGCCAACGACGGAGCCTAGATATGGGGTCCGGAACTGGCGGGATTGGGTCATGGACGGATTACATCCGTCGCTTTGGACTTCGGTCCCACCGTGGTGGACATAGCACTAGTGAAAGGGACAGTACCGCGCGGTCTAGGCCGCCGAGGGGACCGCGGTCGGGCCGTTCTGACCACTCGTAGGAGTTGTTGTTGGACGCATGTATATATTTTTTGTGTACTACTATTATGTGAACAACAATGGGGCTAATGTGTTGAAGGAATTAACAATTAATTATTAACTAACCTTTGTATTATGACGTACTCGGTTGCATCAAATGTATGTATTAAAGTCATCTATGTTTACTTTAAATATCCCCTATAATTTTTCAAACGATAATGATTAATGTACATAATATTATTTTATCAACATATTATTATTATTCATGATAATGAAAAAAATACCTTTGTGCAAGTAATTATTATTAATAAAATGAAAAATATAATTAAATGGACAAAACAAAAAATACAATTTAATAACATTAATATATTAAATTATTAATACCCACCTAACAATAATTAAATATTAATATATACATATACACATTTAAAATACAAACAAAAAGGCATGATGTGACAATGAACAGTGTTTTTTGTCCCCCAAATATACAACACAATACATACAACATCTTCTTTACACTATTTTAAACTATCTCCAAAAACAAACCCAAACATACACCATTTTAAAACACACACTTATTTATCTCTATTTTTCTCTCTCTATCTCCAAAACCCAAAACAAAACACCAGAAAATGAAACCAAACACTATGCGAGTTTTCTGGCTGATCGTCCAGCCATTTCTTGATATCTTCATCAAACAATTGATCAGTACTCGTCGAGTTCAAAATTGGACCTACTGGATAAACTTTTGGGTTCTTACTATCAGATAGTAGAGACTGAATCGCATAGGACTCAAGCTCGTAGAACGTGTTCACCATAATCCCTTTCGTCTCCGTCAGTCTCTTGAAGCAGCTCAATAAAACGGTGGACACATGAGGCAGCACCTTTGATGGAACAGGATTGGAGAAACATGGGATAGATAATTCAACGTCGGAGGATTTGCACTTTGCTAGTTCTTCATTCTGCTCGAAACCAAGCCAGACAAGATGGTAAATCAGGCCGAGTCCAGCCGCACCGCAAGTGAAGAAAGCATAAGCCGGGAGGTTGAACTCGTCGGCGATTTGTATGAATTTAGCGCAGAACATGTCGAATACAAGGCCTGCCAGCTGAGAACCGGGCAGAGATGGCTGTTTGATTAGATTGGAGACTATCTCTCTGATATGAGTGGTTTGATTGTCAATGAAATCAAGAACTTCGGTAGAAGAGGTGTGGTCTTGAGTTGGGAGGTTTATGAACCGTAATCGAGAAATTGAGGAGATGGGTTGCGTATAATTATCGACACTGGGATCTGTGGGACGCTTCATGATGAGTACGGTGATGAAGAGGCGGCCATCGCGGTGGAGGAGGAGCTTGGCCATCTCCACGGTGGAGACGACGTGGCCCAAGCCCGGAGAGGGGATGAATACCAGTTCGGCGTTCTTCGTTTCCATTACTGGGGTCTTAGCTGTTTGTTCGGTGTTCTATGTTGCTTGGAGTTTATTGAAGGGATAGGTACGGCGAGGGGCTTCACGTTGGCGGTGGTCTATTTTTCATGTCACTTTCTTTAACTTTGGTAAGAAATTCAATAAATGAAATTGATTGGATTAAAGTAGTTACTGTGAACAATGGGAAATGGTTGATTATATACAGATATTGGTTTTTATTACATGCATGTTATTGTACTTTTATCTTGGACAAAATACTTTTTAACTTTTTACATGTTTCGTTATTTGTCATAATTATATACATTTTAGGCATGTAAAATTTAGTCAATGGACATGTGCAATATATTTTTTATAAAATAAAAATATTGATTGCTGGGTAAATGAAATGTTGCCATGTATGATATTGAAGTAATTAGGCGGTCTAAATCTTGTTTTGCTAGAAAATGGAAAGAATATCAATGATTCGGTAATTCTAAATCATATTTTTGTGAGCAAAAAGTGCTCAATCACAGTTTTCTTTTTGGACTAGAACGTAGTGGGCCTGGATTTTGCAAGTTTGGACAAGGAACCTGGTAAAAAAGCGTTAGCACTCCGACGCTTAAGTTAGTAAACAATTTTGGAATAAATAACTTAAATGTAAGCAAAATTTGACAAGAATTAAGAACATAAAAATGTGCTAAGCATGATTTAGCCAGAGATTCGAGGAGTCAAAGAGTAGAGAAACGTTACTCTGCCAGCCAACGAAAGCTGGTATTTATAAGGAGAATTCCCGTGAGGGAGGAGAGTTCTCAGGGGGGTAGGACTCTTAGGGGATCGGCCGAGGCCTCCCTAGAGTCCTTCCCGCCTTAACTTCCTAGAAATGGGGGAGTTGGTTGAGTAGCCTGCCATATCTCCAGGCGCGGGGGGGAGGGGGGGTGCTTATCCAATCTGATCGGTTTTGGGTAGATCGAGTCTTTGGACTCTCCACCGAGAGTCCATCCTCTAGACGTCTCCCAGCCTGGGCTGGGCCAGGCTTTCCTGTGGGCTTCCGCCTCCTGCATTGTTGGGTGGGCTGCCTACAAATCCCTTCCTCCTGGGCCTTTTCGGTCTACTTGGGCTTCACCTCCTTTTCTGTGGAGGGCCTGGCCTGATCTCGGGTGGGCTTGACATCGCCTTTCCTAACCTGGGTTAAGGGTTGTTGGGTTTCTTCTTCCTGGGCCTGCTTCATGTGGATGGGTCCTTACAGATCATTGGCCGCGCATATGGGCCAACTATTTTACACATCACACATCTTGTGATTAATGAAATAAATGTGAACTAATTCAAGAAGGTGTAGAATTATAATTTGCCCCCTATCATATTGGAAATCTTTAAAAACATTCCGTGAGAAAAAAGAAAAAGTAAAAAATCCCTTCAACATTTTCAAAATATAGTAAAAGACACCCACGCGAGAAATGCATGAATAAAATGGCATTTCTACCCTTGTCTAAAAACTTTTGGATCTTATCTCTTGTAAGTGAATGGTTCAAATCTCATCAACATTACTAATAAATTTATAAGTGATGCCCAAATAATGCACTTGGCCCAAATGAAGGCCTAACTTACTCAGAGGCCCAACATACGCAAAGGCCCTACAAGAGGCCCGTAGAGGCATGAGGCCCCTGAAGGAATAAATCCTCCGTCCATGCACTTACTTTTCATGATCAAGGTTGTCTGGGCCACGATAAAAGCCGACTAACCCACAGAGAAGCAGTCCCCTAAGCTAGCCTAGCAGCCAGCTGGATCACTCCTACAAATGGCAGGTAGCAATTTGCCCACAAAAAGAGGGATAGCCATGTAATCCGTGTCTCCTAACAACCCCTGGGGAAGGCGGGACTTATCTCGAAGGCTTATCCATGAAAGGTTCCCTCAGCCGGCATAACTCCTCATTCAACAGGACTCCTTAGCAAACCTGACTCAAGATCCTCGCCAATCACTTCTGGATTTGGGGAGGGGGGACGGGACCACCTATCTGCACTAATTAAAAACTCTAGTCCCAAGGGGTCATATACTTCTTTACTCGATAGGGGACTGCAACTATAAAAGCAAAGCTCTCCCTTCGGTTAAGGCAACACAGTTTTCCACTAATATACACATGAGAACACTCAATCAAAAATACTCTTCTATCATCTTTTAAGCACTCATTGCTATCTTGTCTTGTTTAATTTTATTTTTCTACAACTATTTATTGACTTAAATATTGGAGTGCTAACATTTTCTTTTTTGCAAGTCCCCTTCCACACTTGCAAGAAATTTGGCCCAAAAGCTCCAAGTCTAAAGATCTATTTAACGAGCGATTCTTGCTCGCATCAAGTGGCGCCGTTTGTGGGAATACAAAACTAAGACGTGAGGATCAATGGACACACCGAACAGTAGTCTGGACAAGTAGAAGACCATGGACGCTCCGAGCGATGTCCAGGCCCCCCAGGTGGTTTTAGGGGCACTTTTAGCCCTTGTGCGGCCACCGCTGTATGCCCTTTCGGACCTACTGAGCCTCTGGCTAAACTCCCAGCTATAGTACCGCTTCTGACACCTCCTTGAGAAGGTTGTCGCCAGGATTGCTTGAAACCATAAAACAGATGATCACCACTGCAGCATGCTCCCAGCTGATGGTTGTGACTCAAGTGTTATTGTTGGCTCCTCTGGCCGTGCCGCCTCTAAGGAGGAAGTTCCCCCTCATTAGATAGTCTGTTTCAAATGCCTATAGAAGAGACTCAAGGACGTGCAACACCGCATGATAGGTGTCCCACTAGAAAAGGGGGCATTTTTTTTAGTGAGGAAGTCATGGTTGATATTGTGGAATATGATGGTACGCCGGACCCCCAAGAGCACTTATCCAGTTTGAGAAGCTGCTCTCTATATCGATAGGATCAAGTGTCGGGTGTTCATTACTACCTTTGCCCGAGCAATCCAACAATAGCTCAACTAATTACCCGTGGGATTAATTAGAAGTTTCCCAGAGTTCCACTCCCTGCTCCTACATCAATTTGCTAGCAGTAAGCGACACTGGAATATATCTCTTAGCCTCTTCATGGTCAAGCAGAAGGATACGAAGTCTCTGAGGGATTATCTCAAGTGATTCAATGTGGGCGCTCTCGAAGTACCTACGACCACCCAAGATGTTAAGGCCAACGCTTTTTTATTAGGGCTATTAGGTAGGGATTTTTTAAAATCCCTCGCCAAGAAGCTGGCTCCGGATTTCAATAGCCTCCTAATGCAGGCGAAGAAATATATCAACATGGAAGAAGCTCAGGCTTCAAAGAATAAGGGACGAGGAGAAAGAGGAAAGATACCAAAAAAGATGGTTCCTCGAAAAAGACAAAGACAGAGTTCCACGACAAGAAGCCCATTCCAGAAAGGGTACCCTACATACACTCCCTTTAATGCCCCTATCACCCAAGCACTAATGGTGGGCAAGGGATTGGTGCCTTGGCCCAGGAAGGCTAATGAAGGGCCTGTCGACCCAAGTAGACAAGTATTGCCAGTTCCATAATGATTATGGACACACTACTGAGGAGTGTCGACATCTGAAAAATGAGGTAGAACGGCTTATCCAGAGCGACTACTTGCAAGAGTTCATATGCGGAAAAAGGCCTTGGGCACAAGTCCTTACCAGAAGAGGGATGCTTACAAAGGAAAGGCAACAGAAAAACCTAGCCCGAATCACAAATTTGCGATATCAGGTCGGACGGAGGACATTAACCCTTCCTAGAAATGGGTCATCTGCATGATAGTAGGAGGACCCATCAGAGGAGACTCCCATAGAGCCAGGAAGGCCCAAATAAGGGAATTGGATAAAGGTCTCCCTAATGAAATTCTAGATGTGGAAGCAACCGCTGACACCCCAATCATTCAGTTTGGGCCTGCTGAGAGGACTGGACTGGCACTACCTCATAATGATGCCTTAGTGATCACTGCAACCTTGGCAAATTACGAAATAAGCTGAAATTCGTCATTTTCGGAAGCTCAGGGGATATCCTCTTCGGACAGGCGTATGATCAAATGCAGTTGGGAGACATCCCTCTGGAACCGATGGATACTTCATTATATGGCTTTGCAGGAGAAATGGTCCACCCTCGGGGCATGGTTACGCACCCTCTCTCCCTAGGGGAGGGCTTCAGAGAACCTGCATGATAAAATTTCTAGTGGTGGATATCCCTTCTGCTTACAATTTGATCTTGGGAAGACCGACTCTTGACACTTTCCGGACATAGTATCCACCTTCCATATGAAGATCAAATTTCCCATACGAGGAAAGATAGGCGAAATAATTGGAGACGAACTACAGTATCAGAGATGTTATGTTGAGGCTGTACGAAAAGGCCAGACACGTAATTCTAAATACCACCCCGTGGAGGAATCCCGCAAATGACAGGGAAAAGATCCCCCACCCCTAGGAGAAATAGGCATTGAGAAAGAAGATCACTCACTCCCAAGAGAAGCAGGACCAGACGGAGGAGACCTCACTAAAGTATAGCCCCTATAGAAATTACTTACCATAAAGTTGATTCCGGGTAATCGAGTAAAAATTACATGCATTGGCTCTCAACTACAAGGACGGATCAAGGAAGAGTTGATTTAGTACCTCCAACAAAATATCTATATATTCCATTGGATCTTGCAAGACTTGGAAGGATTAGATCCTAAAGTAATAACTCATCACCTCAATATAGATCCCTCCATGAAGCCAGTTAAACAGAAGAAAAGTCACTTTGGGCTAGAAAAAGACAAAATCATTCAGGCAGAAGTGGACAAGATCCTAACAGCAGGACATATCAAAAAAATACAATTTCTAGAATGGCTCTCCAACATGGTGCTAGTTCCGAAGCCAGGAGGAAAATAACTAATGTTCGTGGGCTTTCGAGACCTTAATAAAGTGTGCCCCAAGATTTCTACCTGATTCTATGGATTGATCTATTGGTAGATTCCACCTCCAGGTGAGAGCTCTTAAGCATGATGGATGTCTCTTAGGAATACCATCAGATCATGCTAGCACCTCCAGGTGAGAGCTCTTAAGCATGATGGATGTCTCTTAAGCATGATGGATGTCTTTTGTGATGTGGTAATCCCATTCGGACTTAAAAACGCTAGGGCTAGTGGTGGTGGATAAAATATTTCGCCCCCGGTTGGGGAGAAATATGGAAGTATACCTAGATGACATGCTAGTAAAAGGGGGACGTTTCCTAGGATTCATGGTGATTGAGAGGGGCATCAAAGAAAACCCCCTCAAAATAAAGGCAGTATTAGACATGAACACCAATGTCAATGAGGTGCAACGTCCCACTGGGAGGATAACAACTCTTAGTCGGTTCATTGCCAAGTCTACTAAGAAAAGCTTTCCTTTCTTTAAGGTTCTAGGGAAGGCCAAAAGTTTTGAATGGGGGACAGAGTGTCAAAATCATTCGAGTAACTCAAGAAATATTTTGCAGGGCTCTCATTACTCATTAAACTCGATGAACCAACCGGTCAGTTACTAGCAACAAACAAAAATGAGAAATGAAAATTATAGAATTTTTTATTTTCAATTTTCATTGTATTCATTTTATAGGGCCCTAGGGCTATATAGACTCCAACGAATACCTTGTATGTGTATATATATGCCACCTCCCATGCACTAAACTCTATCCTCCTCCGGGAGGAAGAGAGGCGGCAGATGCATATATATTATGTCAGTAAGGTGTTCAACAGGGCAAAAGGGCGTTACAACCCTATTGAAAAAATAGCATTTACCCTAGTGGTTACAGCTCAAAGGTTACAACCATACGTTCTCTCCTACATGGTAGGTGATGAGTGTCCAAATGACCATGATTTTAGTCGTGTTTTAACCATCTTTTTATATTGAATTAAGCCTAAATTATGTGAAATTTGGTGTTTGCAACTAAAAAGGTGTTATAGGGTAAGGATTGAAGAAATGAAGCTAAACAAGTGAAAAACACATATAAAATTCTGGAGAAGAAAATACCATGACAGACTTGCATTTTTCACTAGATGTGCCAACGTCTAGTGCGGGGAACAAGTCAGCGAAATGAAGAGAAGATGGGCGAATTTTCTGGAGAAAAGTTGATTCATACAAGGATTACAATGACTTTGGAAAGTTGGAATCTTCCTTTCTTGAGGAGTCTCAATAGGGTTAAGAGTTTTATTCAAATAAGGACTTAGCGTTATAATAGGAATCTACCTTTATGGTATCTAGGTTAATTAGAAAATTAATTAGTATAAATAGAGGATGTAATTGAAGACATGGGACTTCTCTTATTCTCTATGTTTTTAGTTTATGAAATTCCCTCTTTCTTTTATGTGTTCTTTCAAAAGCATGTTAGGCTAGTTCTTTAATTTTTGGTTGAAGCTACGGTGATTGCTTGATTCACGCATGTTGTGGGATCTAATTTATGCTTCATACTTTCGTTCATGTGGATATTTGTGTTGTTCTTTGTGCTTCTATCACAAATAATCTAATTTATAAATGAGAAGGCCAATTATTCATTGTCAAGAATATTCACCTAGCTAATTAGACTTGCAAATCCATAATTGTTTGTTAGTATGATACTTAGTGGTAACGCAACATAATTTATCATGTCGTAGTGGTCGGTTATGTTGTGGGGAATGCACAATCTAGCCAAAATGAATCGTCGTAGGAATTTTTTGGTTTGAACTAGGCCTTTCTAATTGTTAATGTTGTTGATAGATTAAATCTGGAGGACGTCCCCAGGGTTGTCTATTGATGAGGGAATTAGCCAACGGACGTTCCTTGGCTAACGAAACGGTAAGGAAAGGCGAGGTAGTTAGATCGTACCAATACCCAAAACTAGTTTATCTATTTTGTACGATTGTTGCATCTATGATAAACCGCGGAATCGAGCATAAACCTGTCTTCAACTGAAAATATCTTCTCATATTATATTCATCCTTTAGAATTTATTTCGTAGTTAAGTAGTATCTTTTAAACTAAAAACACCCCCCATTTATTTTGCTTTCACTCGAAGGAATTAATTTAAAACCAATCTCTGTGGATTCGACCCTACTCACTACTTCTACAAGTTTTTGTGTAGGAATTATTTTTGGTGGATTCAACACTCATCAGTAGGAGTACAGGCTAACCACCCTCTGAACAAACCCTCGAGAAGACCGATACTTCAAGAAGGTTGATAAATGGCTATTGAATTAAGAGAGTACGACATCTCTTATCTGCCGGGGACATCCATTAAAGCCTACGCCTTGGCCGATTTAGATTATGAAATGAAAATCTTTCCCCCAGCAAGGAAGTATGGATGCTACACGTAGATGGGGTAGCTACCCTCCAAGGGAGTAGAGCTGGGGTAGTTATCAACCATTCCCCAACCCCCTCATGATCAGATTCAATTTTAAGGCCTCAAATAATAAGATTGAATACGAAGCCCTCGTATTAGGCATGAAAATAGCCTAGGAACTGGGGGCAAGGCACCTCTTGGATTATTCAAATTCCCAACTCATAGGGAAGCAGATTGAAGGCGTCTATGAGGCCAAAGAAGACAATATGATCCAATACCTACAATGAATCAAGGAATTGAAATCAAGGTTTGAAAGTGTTGAACTCATCAATATTCCTCGAGAAGAAAACACTAAAGCCGATTATCTATCTAAGCTGGTTAGCACTTCGAAAGATTGCAGAACTAGGCAAATCACCATACAAACACCTTGTCAAGCCAGGTGCCCCCTTAGAAATTCAGGTTGTTCTCCCGGGGGGAGGATTGGAGACAATCCAGCCTAGCCTGGCTAAAAGAAGGGTGCCTTCCCGTGGATCGATCGGAGGCGAGCAGACTTAAAACTCGACCCACTCATTTCTTACTTATAAAGGACACTCTCTACAAGAAATCCTTCACACACTCCCTACGGAGATGTCTATTTCCGGAAAAAGGATCACATGTCTTAAAAAAAATTCATGATGGAACTGTAGGTCTCACATAGAGGTCCTATCCTTAGCCAACAAGGCTTTACGTGTTGGCTATTTCTGGTCCACTATGAAGCAAGATGCCAAACAGTTGGGGAGCAATTGTGAGCGATACCAAAAACACTTCACCCTCATTCATCAGCCAATAGAACCACTTACCACCTTACTCTCCCATGGTTCTTTCTCCCAGTGGGGGATGGATATAGTAAGGCCATTTTCATTGGCTGCCGGTCAAAGAAAATTTTTGTTGGTGACAATTGATTATTTTACAAAATGGGTAGAGGCAGAGCCCCTCGAGCAGATCCCTGAGGGAGAGGTTAAGCAATTTATATGGAAAAATTAATATGTCGTTTTGGTCTCCTCGAAAAATTATCTCAGATAATGGTTGTTAATTTCAAGGTCATAAAATGTTTATGCATCAAGCAATGTTCACATCAGTAGCATACCCCAGGCTAATAGAGGCAAGTAGAAGTCACTAATCATATATTAGTACAACGAATCAAGAGAAGGCTGGAGTGGGCAAGGAGAAACTGGGTCGAGGAATTGACCAGTGTCCTCTGGGCCTACTAAACCGCGGCAAGAACATCTACAGGGGAAAACCCCTTCACCCTGTTGTACGGAATAGAGGCTATCATCCCGGCACACATAGGAGTGCCTTCTCACTAGGTGATGTACTTGGAATAGGGTAATATCGACCTCTTCAAAGGAAATTTAGACCTCATTGAAGAACTTGGAGAGAAGGCCTTCCTTCGGATGCAACGATACAAAAGCATAATAATAAATGCTCCAACAAGTGGGTGAAACCGCATAATTTCCAAGAAGGAGACTTGGTGCTCCGGAGGGTCAACACGCTAAAACCAATAGGGGAACTGAACCCTAATTGGGAAGGACCTTACAAAATCACAGGAGTATTAGGACATGGGGCCTATGAATCGAAAAATGGAGAAGGATGTCCCTTGTCCCGGCCTTGGAATATACATAACATTAAGCAATTTTATGTTTAAGCCTGAAAGAACCCTAGGCAAGTACTCTATTAGAATAATGCTTGCCCCGAGGCAAGTACTTTCTCATAATAAGGTTTATTCCCAGGTAAGTACTTTCTTAGAATAAGTTTTGCCCCCGGGTGTACCCTCTCAGAATATATTTTACCTGTAGATAGATCTTCTTTTACACTATGGTTCAAGTATGTACTTGTAAATAAAAATAAATAAACCCTGCGGTCTGGTGGGCATAGGATCAAAAATAAGCCCTACTCAAAGCAGGCACACTATTCTTGAAAAAAGCCTTGCTCCAACAAAAGCCCTGTGTTTGATAGGCAGTCTTTTCTATTAATATTTTCACCGCCATCACAGGTACTCAACCAAAATCAATGTGAAAAAGGCCCACATTGATAGGTAACTTTTCATAGTAAGATCCATCTTGTTTATTCTTTTCAAGCAGGATAACGGAGCTAAGCAAGACTCCTGAGAAAGCTTTTAAAGGAAAAGAGCTACAGAGGGACATCCTTTCAACAAACATGAGAAAGGAAAAGTAAAGGATCACCAAATGTAAGGGAGGCGGCAAGTCTACAGATAAAAGAAATAGATAAGTAAAAACAACGCATTGCATATAACCTCCTCGCCTCCTCCCCCCTCCCCAACCAATCAAACCGACAGGGGGGAGGGAATCTTCAGCAAAAAAAATTATTTCATCCCCAGAAAGCATGGGGCACCATAGGCAAATTGTTTATTTCTCTCTCTCTCTCTCTCTCTCTCTCTCTCTCTCACACACACACACACACACAAAATGGAGGGTACACATCATTCTTCTTGCCCCACAGACAGGGCCTTCTCCTGCTCCCGCTCCAAGGGGGTGGCTTCAATGGGGGTTAGGGTTGCGACCTGCTCAGGATGTGGCTCTAGGTAAGGCTCTTTATGAAAGCCTAAGGAAGGCGTGTGGATCGTCCCGGGAGTAGCGTGATATAAAATAAAATACGAATTTAAAATATGCTCATACATAATTATAAATAACACGTTCAATGGGTGTTCCCTTGAACCTCCGGGGCATTCGGTGTATCTCATAACTAAATAAAACATGCAAATCATGGAGGCCATAGGGTAGAATAAACGAAGATCCCAACAAAAGAACCTACCCGGTTGTAGTTTTGTCTTCAAGCCGCTACTCGCGTTTTGCACCAAGATCTCGAACAAAAGGCCCTCTAAATCGTACACGCAATCCGCCCAAGTCTCTTAATCCTCGTGCTAGTAAAAAATCAAGTGTATATTTTAGAGATGACGGATTGACAAAACGTTATGAGTTAACGTGATCAATCCTCCTTAAGGTTCACTTGTATGAAACAAGGAACCAAAACCTTTTCTTGGGAGAGGGGTGGTGGACGAGTGAGGGAGAGAGAGAGGCCGAGCAGTGTGTGTATTTGTGTATTTGTTTCTTGATCATCATCATCTTTCTAAAGTCTTGACCTAGGAGTATTTATAGAAGGGGAATCATATTCCTCTTCAAACTCCAACTTTAGAAGCTTGGTTTGACTAGAATTTTGACCTAGTCAAAGTCCTAGTCAAAATAGGCTTGGATTAGTCAAACTAATCTAGGCCCTTGATCTCTCATCTTTAATCTCATCCATCCATTTAATTATGGAATATTTAAATCCTATTTAAATAATCCATGGGGCTTTTAAATAAATAAAATAAATAATAATATTTATTTTAAGCCCACTTAATTTATTTCAATAAATCTAATTTATTTATTAGTTAATTCCTCTTAATCCAATTAAAGGAATCAACATCCCAAGAAAGAAAAAGGAACCGATTAAATCTAATTTAAATCGTTCAACCTCTCTAAATTAATTCCAAATTAAATATCTTTGATGTGTGTGGATTGTGTTTGACTCTTTAGGTTCACCCTTAGCTAGACTTGGTCGGATTTCCAACTATCTTATGACAGGAATTCGTCCGTCACCATGGGTGGCCGTCTAGCAACGGTCCATGACACTAGAGACTAGGTAAATGTTTATACCTGTGAATATTTAGGTGAATATTTAGGCTCTTTAGTACGTTTATCCTTCCACCTACAATCTCACTGCTTAGAGTCTAGGGCATGGAACTGTAGGTACTCATTCTCGACCTAAGCCTTGCCTCGTCCATACTAAACGTCACAGGGGTCCTACCCATTTATTCAGTTACTGTGGCCACAGATTTATCAGGGACGAGTCTCAGAGTAAAGTGAGATATTACCGTCAGCCTTCTAACAGGAGATGGATCCTCTCTTAGGACCTACTATCACGCTACGCATCTTGACTGCACCAGATAGGGCTTATGACTACCGAGTTACTCGACTTGGCAGCCTTTCGCCATACCTAAGATACAGGCACGGTGTGTAGGTGATCTCAGTAATCCTTCAAGTCCAAGGATCAATTCGTACTGTTGGAACCACGAATACAAGTCATACCTGACTGATCCTACTCAAGGTTTTCCATATGACGGTTCCCACGAGTCACCTCAGTCAGTAGCCACCTAGCTGGTCGACCTACTAACATTGCATGGACGAGCCTCATCACTTGTCGATGAAACACGACTGCAAATGCTTAGTGCAAGTCTCACATGGATTCTCGATACCCTATCTCAAGATTCCTCGATTTGGAGTATTTCAGACCAATCCGGAGAAACTGATTTCATGAACCACTATCCAATGCGCAGTTCCAGTTTCCCGGAATATGTTTTCGGTCTGTGGGCTTTGCTTGTGCAACGAATAATTAACGTAAAGCAGTAAGTGAACACAAATAAAGTATTAAGCCAAATGAATATCACTTTCTTATTCATTACAATTTATTAAAACACCGAAATTGTTCAGACATAGGTTACATTAACCCAATCAGATTGGCTTCACGATCACCTATTCGAACAATCTCCCACTTGACCTAAAGCCAATCGGCCATATGCCTAATCCCCATCTTCTCAAGATGTTGCGTATGAGCAGTTTGTGACGTAGGCTTTGTCAACGAATCTGTTGTGTTGTCTGTTGAGCTGACTCGGTCCATTCGGACGTCACCTCTTCCTACTATTTCCCTCAAAAGGTGGTAGCGTCTAAGAATGTGCTTGGATTGGTGATGGGATCTCGGTTCCTTTGCTTGCGATATCGCTCTGTTGTTATCACAGAAGATAACTATGGGTTCGGCAATGCTAGGCACCACACCCAACTCTTGGGTGTAGTTTCTCATCCAAACCGCTTCTTTGGCAGCTTTTGAAGCTGCTATGTATTCGGCCTCAGTGGTGGAATCAGCCGTGGTTGCTTGCTTGGAACTTTTCCATGCCACCACATTACCATTGAGTCTGAATACATAACCCGGCTGAGACTTGGCATCGTCATCATCCGCCTAGAAGCTAGCATTGCTAAAGCCTTCCACGATTAACTCTCCATTGCCATAGACCAAGAACATTTCCTTAGTCCTCCTCAGGTACTTAAGGATGTTCTTGACCGCATTCTAATGTGCCTAGCCTGCACAGGATTGATATCTACTTGTTACACTTAAGGCGTAAGCGATGTCAGGCCTTGTGCAGTGGACGGCGTATTGGATGCTGCCTACGGCAGAAGCATAGGGAATACTCCTCATTCTTTCAAGTTCCTCATCAGTCTTGGGAGACTGTTTCTTGGATAACTTGATCCCATGCCTCATGGGAAGGAAACCTCGTTTGGAGTTATCCATGGCAGGGCAGCAAGCCACCTCTTTCACTGCTCGTCTGCCAGAGGAGGAAGAGGTGTAGCTTGAGGATGGGTCAACATCTCTCCCAGTACCACAACTGCCTAAGGGACACAAAAATGAAGAAGATTTCAACATGCAAAACAAATAATCAAATCAAAATCAGGATAGCATGAGGCCAAAATACCTTAGTAACATGGCAGGGCAACAAGCCATCCAAATCCTCCTCAGAGGCGGATGACAGAGTCCGTCTATCCCCAACATCAACACCCCTCTCAGAAACTCAGAAAATAATCTAGATTCCCCCTATCGCTCCCGCATGAAGGATTGGTACCTGTAGGGCCCCAATCGGCAGGAAAAGATTAACGTCTGGGGGGATGAGCCACCTGCATCGTGAGAAGAAGGGGGCAGAGGGAGAATGGTCGTGGAACGGGTAACCACTTGGAGAGGAACGATCGTCAAGGGCTGGCTTGAGGAGCTTCTCTTGGCTCTCTTAGAGGACCCTTGAGGGGCTAATGCCGAGCGTTTTCCTCGGGAATCCCTGGATGAGGAGTCCCTCCAAGAGCCCGCACAAAAAATTGTATGCCATCCTCCAGGTCTACCTTAGAAGCTCTCCAATAGCAATTTGTTGAACATTATGTGCTTTGCAAACAAGAAAAATGCACAAATCAGATAGCAAATCTATAAAAAGGAAAGCACAAAAGGGAAAATTCAAGAAATGGCAGTACCCAAGGGCTCCTCCAAGGGACCTTGGGGCTCTAGCCAAAATGATATAGGAGTCTCTCATCTACCAACCCCCTAAAGTCACTGGGGATGGAGTTCATATCCTCAAGGAGAGTGAAGAGCCTTGTGCATCTCTCTCTCTCGCAGAGAAGTATGTAACACGAGGAAGATCGTAAATCTACCCATGGGGAAACTCCCAACGAGTGGGTGGAAGAACATAGAAAAAACACTCCCTCAGTGCTTGGGGGCATTAGGGGCAGGGAGGAAGCGAACATCTTGGCAAGAGGAGAAGTGAAAAATTTTGGGCTCAGAATTCTTTAATTGAAAACAAGCGAAAAAACTTTTTCCTGAAGGGGAACACCATTAAAACAAAACACAATGGCAAAATTTGCTCAGAGACGAAAGAAGTTAGGTACCAACTGGTTCAAAGGACCCTTGAAAATACGGCAACCTCTTCATAAAAATAAGGGATGGGGAGACAAAGATCTACCTTAAATTGGTTAGTAAAAAAATATAAGCAATTGGGGGAAGGGCACCGGGCTGACTTTTTGGATGAGGGAGAATGATGGTATAACACTCAAGGATTGTCGTAACCCTCTGCCAGGCAACAGCCGTCAGCATCCCTAAAGGAGGATGGTACCGTATATATTAAGATAGGGTTGGTCCGCCTCTCCCCCTCTCTGTTGACGGCTAATGGCTCTTCTCTCTCCCCTTCCCTTCGCGATGAGCCCTTCTCCTTGTTTTCATCGATGGCCTCCCCTTCCTTGTCAGCAGGCTCATCGAACAGGCGATGGTGCACATCGACCACCATCCTCTGGCTCTACTACCGAGCCCCTCCGAAAGAAGATGAGCCAGGGCCCGTCCCTTTGGAGGTGGCTTTAGAGAGATCATCATCGGCCGACCACTTTCCCACAAACCTCACTGACTCGTCGGGGGATGCATTAAAAGACTAGTAAAAAGCAAGGAAAGGTGGCACACTCAAAAAATAAAAATCCAATAAGAGATGAGGCCAAAATCACAAACAGAAGATCAACAACAACTAAAAAGAAAACAAGACTTACGAGAGCAATATATGAGAAATGGGAAGTTCAAAAGCTCCAGGATTTTTCTTCAAAGATTGTGAAGAGACTGAAAGGAATAAATGGTGGCTGCCTTAGGAAGGAGAACGAGTTAAGACAAGGGGTCACCCACGTCTTTGCCAAGTAACCACACCCCCCCCTCCCCCTCTATTAGGGCGGTTACGCAACAACTGTCACCACCAGGGTTGGTTACCTTTAACTGCCCACTATGCGTGAAGGGTTACACTCACGCATCCGAGTACCAAGAAGGCTAGAGACTAGCTATCAAATCATTCTGACAAAGGATGCGTGGTTCTAAGAAAGTTGTCCACCTTTTTCTACACGAAGGATGAATTTGTGGGGAGAGTTCCCTCTCTGTGAGAAGGGTGAACGGATGCCCCCGAACCCCTGTGAAGAAGCTCACTACTCTAAGGAGGAATGACTTAGTTTCATCCTCCTCAAAGTGGGGGAGACTGAATGTTGCCCAAAAGGTTGATATTTAGATAGAAGTTTGAGAGCTTTTTATACTTATAATGCAAAAGAGTGGAACACACAAATGAGAGGATGCATTCCAATTTATAAAGCTATATGTGACGGTTTTTTCAACGAAATTAGGGACGACATAGAGACGTTATAATATAGCCCTTAAAGTTATCTCCAATAGCATTTGTGATGAACTTCGAAGCAAATAGTTATAGTTGTTATATTTAGGCGTTTAAGTATCTCACATATGTAAACCGCGGAACGTTCGTCTCAAATTATTGATCTTGATGGGTTTTTCGATACACATCCGTCAGGATGTTGGATTCTGGTCTTTTCGTCGCAATAACAATTGACACCATCGTAAATTTATGACGATGATGTAACCGTCCCAAATCTCATCTCAAATATTTGATCAAGAAAATTTTCAATGCAATTTTCGACAATTGGCGACGAACTCTTCTTCCCGTCCACTTTTCCGATAGTGTTTGGGATGAATTTTTATTCCCGACGATTGTTGTAAGCCCCTCCGTTTGCTGATGACTTCTATTCGAAAATTTCACAATATCGTTGGCAAAATTATTGCAAATACCGACTGATTCCAACAGTGGAAAAAAATCACAGTAAAATAACTTTTACGTAGTGTAAACTAATTTTTTTTAGTATAAAAATCAAAGAAAATCGCACAAGAAAATAAGTGTGTAAAATACCCCTTGGATAAAGGAGGTATTTGCACATTTTTCAAAATGAAAGGGGCATTTTTGCCCTTTTTTTTTAACACAAGGAGGTAAGTTGCCATTTGACATTTCACTATGGGTTTTTTTTGTGCTTAACCCCATATTTTATAATCATGCTCTTGAAAATACAATCATGAAATCAAAAAAAAAAAAGAAAGATGGCATTTGTTGGTAATATGAGGCTGTTAATAAAAAAATATTTGACACCTATGCTAAAGTACAATTAAGAAGTATCAAGTTAAAAAATAAATAAACTTTTTATTCTATTTTAATTATACATTTCTATTTAATTAAATAATACTTTTTTGTACGCATAACACACGTCTTATAGTGAATATATGTCATATTTTTCTATAATTCTAATAATATTTTAATATATTTTGAGTATTTTATAATTTATTTGTTGGTATATCTTACTGCCATAGTTGATGTATAAAACATTAAGATATTATTATGGTCGAAACTATCACTTCAGATATGAACCAGGATTTGGTAGCTCGTAATGGGGCCCAAGGAGAAATTTTCAAACAAACCAAAAACAGATGGATAGTGATTCCCTCACTACTGAGTGCTGACACATAAATTAATGGGATAATTACACTAATTCCTTTTTAAATTTAGTATAATTACATACAATTTTTTTATGCTTTCAAAATTATACTTAATAACCTTAATATTTGTCTCCATCCAACAAATAAATTTATCCATTAGTAAAATTCATAAAATTTGATGATATTATCAAAAAAAAAATTGAATGAAAATACATATTATTCTCGATTGGCCCCTGTTATTGCCTATAATGAGATATAACAAATCAATTTCAGGTAAATAAGAATTTTCATTCAACTTTTTTGCCAAGATCAGCAAATTCTGTAACTTTTACCAACGAACGGTTTTGTTTGTAGGATGCAAACAAAAGCAGTATTAGATGTACGTAATTTCACAAACTACAAAAGATTTACATGTAATTATATCAAATCTCAAGAGCAGACGGCCTATGTATAAATTAATATAGGCAATTCGGTTTAAATGGGAATTTTCATTCAACTTTTTTGTTGATGTCAGCAGATCCGTAAATTTTACCAACGAATGAATTTGTTTGTAGGATGGAAACAAAGGTTTTAATAAATTTTTCGTCCTGTAATTATAGCACTTTGGCATTTTTATCCTTTATCTTTCTAGGGTTGCAAAATAGTCCTGTAGTTTTTTGACATTTCGCGATTTTGGTCCTTCCAGTGCCAGATTTTGCAAAAGTTACTGGAACAAATCATGTACCGCTCGCGATTTTGGCAATTTTATCCTTTATCTTTCTAGGGGTTGCAAAAGAGCCCTGTAACTTTTTGATATTTTGCAATTTTGGTCATTCGGTGACGGATTTTGCAAAAGTTGTCGGAATAAATCATGTGCCACCTCATTTTTTTTTTAAAAAAAAGAATTCATCCATGTTGGCAAAAGTGAACCAATTCGAACGAAAACCCCAATTCAAATGAACCACGTGAGGCGCGCATGATATCTTCCGGCGACTTTTACAAAATTTGGCATCGGAAGAACCAAAATCACAAAATGTCAAAAAGTTATCGAACTCTTTCGCAATCTTAAAAAGATAAAAGATAAAAATACTAAAATACCAAAATTATAGAACCAAAAATTTATTTAAGCCTGAAACAAATGTAATATTAGATGTAGTTCCACAAACCACATAAAATTTACATTAAACCTGAGCAGCGGACTACGTAGCTATCCCTAATTAATTAATATAGACAATCTTTTCCCTTTTTTTCTTTTTAAAATTCTTGGGAACTCTCAAATTTCTCATGTGAAGTAAAGTATGAAGGAAGACTTCTTTGTTATGCCCAATAGCGATGAGAATTGACAAGTAAAGAAACCCTATTTTGCCTCATTTGAATGGCACAGAGTAGATTACCATCCACACCTAATTTAATTGCAACAAAAGAAGCATCCACATGTCTCTGTTGAATAATAAAACCAGACGTGTAGATAAAAGATTAGGAGGTGTAGGTCACCTCTCGCATCTATCCTTCACAAAATCAATCCATATAAGTAAACACAGCAAGGATCCAACCCCTCATCATGCATGAATCATTTAATTAAAACCTTCACGCACACACATTCTGGTCAGCCTCGTCTCTCTGTATAAAATACTCACACTGTTTTCCCATTTTTCTTGTCTGGGAAGAACAGAAATTGCAGCTGGAAGTTGTTAATTTTTGACTACTGTTCTTCTGTTGTTGCTGTACAACTCCTTACCTACTTGTAACCAGCTGGGTATTTAGTATATCGTAGGAATCTTTGTCATGTCGAGAGTAGTAGCAGAGAATTCTATGTCGTCGCCGTCGCCGGTTCGAGACTGCGTTCCCTTCTACGACCGGAGAGAAGTGGCGATGGAGATGTCAGCGTGCGTTTCGCCGACGCTTGGGCAGCTTCTGAAACGGGTTGGAGATGTCCGGAAGGAGGTGACCGGAGATGAGACTCCGGTGCATCAAGTGCTGGACGTGAGTGATACCAGCAGCGTGGAGCCTCGGTCTCTCCCTTTTGTTCTTTCCTTCAACCACATCACTTACAGTGTGAAAGTTCGCCGGAAAGTCAGTCTTGGTAACTTCTTCCGACGAGGGGCGGCCGCGGATCCGGGTTCTGGTGAAACCCTTTTCTCGGCGACGAAAACGATTCTCAATGACATCTCGGGGGAGGCGCGCGACGGTGAGATCATGGCGGTTATGGGTGCGTCTGGGTCCGGGAAGTCTACTCTGATTGACGCTTTGGCGAATCGCATGGCGAAGGGAAGCGTAAAGGGCTCCATCAGTCTCAATGGCGAGCAGTTGGAATCGAGGTTGCTGAAGGTGATTTCCGCGTATGTGATGCAAGACGATCTGTTATTCCCCATGCTCACCGTGGAAGAAACCTTGATGTTTGCGGCGGAGTTTAGGCTCCCGAGAACCCTCTCCAAGTCCAAGAAGAAACTCCGGGTTCAAGCCCTGATCGACCAACTTGGGCTACGAAACGCCGCCAAGACCGTGATAGGTGATGAGGGACATCGCGGCGTCTCCGGCGGCGAGCGGCGTCGCGTTTCGATCGGAATTGACATAATTCACGATCCAATCCTGTTGTTTCTTGATGAACCCACCTCCGGCCTGGACTCCACCAGCGCTTACATGGTGGTGAAGGTACTGCAGAGAATTGCCCAGAGCGGAAGCATCGTTATCATGTCCATCCACCAGCCCAGTTACCGGATTCTTGGATTGTTGGATCGCATGATCTTTCTATCGCGTGGGCAGACAGTTTACAGTGGCCCTCCTTCAAATTTGCCATTGTTTTTCTCCGACTTCGGACACCCGATTCCGGACAACGAGAATAAGACTGAGTTTGCTCTCGATCTGATTCGAGAACTGGAGGGCTCACCCGGCGGAACTAAAAGCCTGGTCGAATTCCACAAGTCCTGGCAAGCGTTAAAGAGAGGCAACAACACGAACTCTGAATCCCCAGCAAATGTCTTAAATTTGTCTCTAAAAGAGGCAATCAGTGCCAGCATTTCAAAAGGAAAGCTCGTTTCCGGCGCCACAGCCACCAACAGCGCCAACAGCCCAACATCAATGGTTCCCACATTTGCAAATCCTTCATGGATTGAAATGGCCGTGCTGTCAAAAAGATCCTTCACCAATTCTTGGCGGATGCCGGAGCTTTTCGGCGTCCGTCTCGGCGCAGTCATGGTGACCGGGTTTATCTTAGCTACCATGTTCTGGAGACTCGACAACTCGCCCAAAGGGGTTCAAGAAAGACTAGGATTCTTCGCATTTGCCATGTCTACAACATTCTACACTTGCGCTGATGCACTGCCAGTTTTCCTCCAAGAAAGATACATTTTCATGAGGGAAACTGCTTACAATGCTTACAGAAGATCATCTTATGTTCTATCTCATTCACTAGTGTCTCTCCCTTCCCTCTTATTCTGTCATTAGCTTTCGCCGCCACCACCTTCTGGGCAGTCGGCCTGGACGGTAGCTTCTTCTTCTACTTCTTGATCATCTTCGCTTCTTTCTGGGCCGGGAGTTCTTTCGTTACCTTCCTGTCAGGCGTTGTACCTCACGTGATGCTCGGATACACCATCGTCGTCGCAATTCTGGCCTACTTCCTCCTCTTCAGCGGCTTCTTCATCAACCGAGACCGCATCCCACCTTACTGGATTTGGTTCCACTACATCTCGCTCGTCAAGTATCCATACGAGGCAGTTCTGCAGAACGAGTTCGAGGATCCCGTCAAGTGCTTCGTGCGTGGGATTCAAATTTTCGACAACACTCCATTAGGGGCAGTGCCGAATGCATTGAAGATTAAACTTTTGGACAGCCTGAGCAACTCGTTGGGCATGAAGATTACGAGCGCGACTTGCGTGACGACAGGAGCGGATATACTGCAGCAACAAGGGATCACTGATCTGAGCAAGTGGAGTTGCTTGTGGGTGACTGTTGCGTGGGGATTTTTGTTCAGGATTCTCTTCTACTTGTCGCTGTTGGTGGGCAGCAAGAACAAGAGGAGTTAATCATCAGGCTGGAAACAAACAACTCTTGTGTTCTTAATATTTTCTATCCCCCTTTCCTTTGCTGATCTTTTCTATTATTCTTTCTATTTTCTAAGTTGTTTTTTCAATGTTAATGCTGAATGCAAGTGGGATTTTGACTAGAAAGCCAATCTCGTGTAAAGTATCTTGGTTGGTTATAATCAAGCCTATCAATATTATGAAGGGTAAATTACAACGAGTTTTTATAATGCTTGATATAATTATAAATATTTATTAATTATTTAAAAAATTATAAATATCTCCCTAATATTCAATGAAATTATATAATTCTTGGATGGTGGCATGAAATTCTCAATTTTGTCCTTACTGTATTTTTTCTTTTTTTGAAAAAAAATAGCAGACAAGATGAATGAAAAACTTTGAAAAATTATAAAAAAAAAAATTATTCACTTAGTCCATAAAAAAATTTAAGAAACAGATAGTTTTTTAATTATATATACAATGACATTTTGGTCAATTCATCATAAAAAATGAATGGAGACCTAACGAATTGAACTAATTGTTAGACGATTTTTAAAATTATAGAGTATTATAATTTCTCAAACAATGAGGATTATTTATAATTATGCTAATTCCCCGAAAAGGTAGCACTAATTTACCCTATTATGAATTGTATTTATTCGTCGCTAGAGTTGCTCCAATCTGAACAAACCTCTTGAAGTTATTAGGGTTATGAAGCACAAGCACAATACCGATTTATGAAATATTTTGGTTTGAATTGGGGTTAATCATTATTTAATTAATTATACTATAATATAAAGTATTTATGATGTATAATTGAGGACGAATGACCATGTGATTGGTTTAATTAATCAGTTGTGGTGGATATAATTTTCCTCAACCGTAGGCCTAACAGTCCAAGTCAAACCAATCAATTTCTTCACATCAAATTCGTAGCTTACGTTTTGCTTTGCTTTTGCTCCTTTGCTTTGCTTTTCTGCATCTTCTCTCCGTCTATTTTCAACCAAGAGTTATGTTAGCTGCTACAATGGATTGAAACTTCGAAAAATTATTTGATGCAGTATCGAATATGAACACGATTCGAATATATTTCAATCACGTGTCAGACACATACATTATTCGCATGTTAAAAAATATAAAAGAACAAATAAAGGACGTAGTGTCGGACACGCCATAGACACGACTGTTGGCATATTCCACGCGTTTTGAAGGTGTGTTTGACTCGTTTTGAATACGTTTATTTTTTATAACTTTAAAAAAATAGGCTATCTTTAAAAAAAAAAAAGTTTTAAGCTTAATAAAAAAAATAATCAATTCACTTCTCCAATATTTTGGGATTAAATTAATAAATATTCGTGAGATGGTCATAATTATTTAATTAATTTGAATGGTTAGAAATTTTGCATTGCGTACTTTTTAATTAAGGGTAAGTTATAGCCACATGTTCTGAGGTTTGATATAACTACAAATACTTCTCGTTGTTTGAAAAATTACAAATTACCCTCCTGAGGTTTGTAATTTTTAACCAAATGCCTGAAATTGACCATTTTGCCCTTGAATTTTTTTATTAAAATCAGTCGGGACAAATTGCATTATTGCTCCTCTGTGTAAAAAACTTAAGAAACATCTTCCTGCGATTGTAGTCCAAAAAACTTCAAAAAAAATTAAGAGGTAAATAAAAAATAATTCAGTTTGCACAAGGCATTTTGGTCAATTCACCCGTAAAAATGGATGAAAATAAGTTATTTGTTATACGGTTACAAACCTCAGGGGTATTTATAATTTTTCAAACAACGATGAGGTATTTGCAATTATGTCAAACCTTAGGGAGGTAGTTGTAATTTACCCTTTAATTAAATAAACTAATTATGTATATTTTAAAGCCACATTTGGTTAAAAATCTATATGCAAAGGCATGCTTATTTTATGCTTTATCTTAATACTATGATATTTCATATTTTAATTTTATGATAAATTAAGCATATATAATTAAAAATATATCTGAATTTCTTTTTAAATTTTCTACATCGATATTCGTATCCCATATTCGTATCCATGCGCCATAGGTTAGGTGCAATTGGATGGGAATTGTACTGAGCTTTTACCGGTGAATTATGACCAAATTTCATTTATTTGATTATATAAGTAATAATTGGTGTTCATGTCCTTGTCCAGCATTGTAGAAATCAATGAAAAATAAGCCGTTCACGTTAGAAGAAACTAACTATATTCTTCGGATACGGATACAATTATATATTAGCTATATATAAAAAAATATATATATACATTAACTGAAACTAGATAAGTTTTTTGGGTTTAATGTAATTACCCTCTTATAAAAAAAGAATAGCAATTTACCTCCCTGTATTTATTAAAATGGGGCAATTTACCTCACTGTCTAGGGAGGTAAACTGGCCCATTTTGAAAAATTAGGGGAGGGAAATTGATTCATTTTAAAAAACACAGGGAGGTAAATTGCTATTTTATTTTTTTATAAGGGAGTAATTTGCATATTTACAATATTACGAGGGGTTGCTTGCATTTTTCCCTAATTTTTTTTCCCATTAAAACAATAAAATATACTGCAAGACCATAGTAGTTAATAATTTGCCTAAAATAGAAGTGCGTTATGTTAAGAAGAAAAATAAATATTGGATTAATTAAGTGTATACCAAATGCATTAATTAGTACAATAATTGTGACATAATTAAGAGTATATAGTAATATTAATATAGAAATGATTAATTTTATAATAATTAACCTTATGTTACATTTACTTTTCATATATTTGTTGCTCATGATTTTCATTTTAATAGTGCAACACATATGTAATGGAAGAGTTTGTGTAAGTACTCTTTCTTGTTTGTATTTTAGATACTTTTTTAAAAGCTTAATTGTATTTTTAGTACCGCAATTATAGTTGTTTGGCAATTTTAATTTTATAATTTGTTAGGATTGTAAAATGCTCCTTCATTTTTCTTAATTTTACAATTTTAGAACAAAATTGACCCGAATTTTTTTTTTTTTTTTTTTGAGTTGGAAGCGATGAAATTTATTAATTGAAATAAAGCGATTACATTCCGTCCTATCAGTATCAATAATGGACAGAGACAAATACAACAATCATATCGACAATATCACATAAACTAACATCTTGCTATTACAACAACAAATAAACCTACTATACAGTAAGTACAATATCCCAAATAAACCTACTATACAGTAGAAACAACATCATCCCAAGCAGGGGATTCGAACCCATAACCTCTAGGATCATGGGGCCTCAGTTTCGCCAACAGAACTAGGCCTCATTAACAAAATTGACCCGAATTATAATGTCACTTTCCAGCCAACTTTGAAATTCTAGCCTATTTCATCCTAAAATTGGGAAATTAGAAGAGAATAAAGCAATTTTACAATCCTACAATTACAGAACTAAAATACCATAAAAATATAATTACAAAACTAAAAATATAATTAAATATTTTTTAAAATACAAATACGTGTTCAAAGACTATTTAAAAGTATCTTATTGTATCCGAATATTTCATATAATACAACTTTTTTTTGTAATCTTTTAAGGTTGTAAGCTTAAATCAGAACTCCAAATAAACAGTTAGGTTGAGGATATTTTTCATCAATGAAACAATCACATGATTTATTTGTTAGGGTAGTGCCCAGCATGCCATTAGTGGACAGGATATATATGTCACGCGCAAAAGAAGGACCCCTATTTAAGCCCTATTATCGGAATGCAACCTAATTAAAATCGTAACAACAATATACTCACCAAAATAATAATCTAGAACAACTACGAGTCCATTCAACCTCCTTCTCAATACCTTAATCTCTTTCCTAGGTTTGATAGCATTGATTTGTTTACTTTGTCGCCTGTATTTAGAGGAAGAAATTCAAACTACATAAACAAAAGCTTAGTGAGCCCATGAGTGGATGCATGTGGAAGAAAATAGTCATAATAGAAAATTTTGATCAAAATACTTAAAACCCACCATATTGACTAGCACCAATAAGCGAAGACCGAATCACATGATTACCACATTGTGTTTCCCAAAAGACCATTTACTACCTTATCCTCTATGCGGGGAGCGACCCCAAGACCGCATTGAACTGGCAATGCCTAGGTACATGGCGGCGCCAATCGCACACAGACAACCTCCAGCCTTTCCGTGAAAGGATACCCAAGTAGGAATTGAACGACGACACCTCAACTGGCAGCCAATTGCTACCCAGCGTGCTCCGCAAATCGTCCAGCCCCGAGTCCATCGACCGCTTAGCATGAATCACGTGATCAAATCTATAAAGCCAGTCAAATAATCATATCAAAAATAGATCGTTAAAAATAACATGCATATTGAATATTACGACGAACTGAACCATATCAAGATAAATGAGACCTCTTGGATGACTCCCGATGTAAGTTCATAAGGAATACCATAATACCACTTGACCAGAATAATCACGTTGTAACACTTAACTCCATAGAGTCCAAAGTCGCTGTCAACCCATATAGATAATAGAATGTCATATTCATTTCCTTTCATACCAATGAAAAATTTCAAGAAATATTTTATTCAAGTTCGTCATAAGAAAAGAACAATTTCTATACGTATATATACCGATGCACGATACACATATGTTCTTCTAATTTTGTAAATACTAATATAATTTTAAATGGAATTCACCAAATCCAAATGAATATTAGGTTTATAGTCTTTATGCGAGGTGGTCCTTTTCTCCATCGCGTAACTACAGTCCAATATATATCCGAAACAATCCATGCTACAAAGGTCTCTTCCTATGTCTCGTGCTATCACATGATAACAGTATCCTCATTTTCATAAATAATATGCTTCGATATATTAAAACACTAATAGGGTATACTCTTGGCTAATACTATCATAAGCTCATGAGATGGCTTGAAAATAATCGATCTATTCAATTGAACAAATCATATGTATCACTTTATTCGATATAGCCTCTTTTTAAATAATTATACCATTTTTGTTGAACAATTCGTCACATCAGTATCATTTCAATTAAGTTAATTATTACTCTTTTATTGACTTAAAAGAAATTAAACAACTATTTGTAGTAAATTATCATCAATTTGAAGTTGTCCTGTCAATTACAAAAATAAAATGGATAAGGTCATCTTTTTTTTTTTTCTTTTTAGTTAACTGAATAGCAACAAAAAATAAATTAATCTAATTGATAAATACTTTTTTATCATTTTATAATTATTATACGATTATAAAATTAGTTACTAAAATTACAAGTGAGTTAAGTCCTCACACGACCAAAAAAAACTACTTTTTGAGATGGATTTTGCACCAAAAAATATCAATCTCAATTTGGGATGGTTATTGTAACAGCTTAGCGCGAATGACATCATCACATCATTCAAAACTAGTTGACAAGGTTTGGGACGGCAAGACCATCTCTAAAAATTGGATGGATTAAAATGCATGATGTTTTGATCATTATTTTTTGGCATGATTCAAGTGTTGAACATTGAGCAAATGTTGCTGGAATTTTTTTTGAATTATTTATAAACAAAAAAAAGAAAAAGAAATTAAATTTTGGTGGAAAACGGCGCAGTCGCACGAAAACAATAGCGCACAACAACAAGGAGTGTGTTTCCCATCCTTTTCTTTTTCCTGAAATCAGTTTCTATTCTTCTTTTTATGACATTTCAATATGGTTAGAATGTGCTCCCTATTTAAATTTGAATGTATGGAAATAGTGATTTCCTTGTACAATTTAATTAGATTGAAATTAATTTAATTTTAATTATTTATTTTGAAAATATGAGTTTTTTTATGCAAAATAAAATATGATTAAACTGTGAAAATTGTTTTCATATTAATCTAATTTATGTGGAATGTCCAAATATATTTTTGGTAAGTCTTTGATATTTTTAAATTTAAGCATGTGTTAATATGATTGAATTGATGATTTGAAAATATTTGACTTTCCATTAAATGGGAATTATTTCCTTGTTTAATTAAAAAAAGTTTGGAATGTCCAAAAATAATATTTTAATTAAATGCATTTTCAACTAATTATGTAATGTGATCAAATTCCATTTGTTGGAAATTTGAATTTTAATTGAGTATTTGATACTTGTAGAATTAATATCCTTGGAAGGTCCAAGTCATTTTGATTCTATTTTTTTGAAATTAAATGTTAATTTTAATTCTAAAATTATAATATGATGTTCATTATTAATTTCAATTTCATATAATAAAACAACATGTGGTTTTTGCATAGAGTAAATATATATGATATTAGATATCAAGCATATATATGATATATGCTTTATAATTAGCATTTGATATTTAATTAGCATGTTAGATATGTGGAGATTATTTATATCATAAATAATGTCAAAGGATGATCACAAAGCTCAAGTTTATTAATGTTATTAGTGTTATTTATGCTGGATTTTGAGCTCTCTCTCTCCCTTTAAATTTAAGATTTTTTACTTTCCTATTTATGTAACTCCCCAAACTATTAATTGGAGTTTCTTTATTTTTAAATTATAACGGGCATAGAATAGGTCGAGACTTTAATTTATTTTTGTAAAATATTGTTCCTCGAAGAGGATGGAGGCCCGGTCCATGGAGATGGAGTCCAAGGTGCTTCATGGAGATGAAACCCACGAGAGGAAGCCCAACGAAGAGATTAGAAGGCCCATTAAATGTCATGGATTTTAAATCTTGTAATAGTGTAGGCATTAACCTTATATTGACTAATGATCCACTGAGGGCTTAGTGGATCGCATAGATGGGCGTGTGATCATCCACAGGGGTGCTAGGTTTATTTGCATGTGATGTGATGTGATGCTTATTATTTGCTTGCAAATATATTTGATATATATAATAGGCATGCAAAACTTGCAAGTTTGTTATGAGGTCCTAAAATCATAAAATGAACTCTCATTTGGAGAAGAGAAGTCCAAATTGGGCCCATGAATGGATAAAGTCAAATTGGATTGATAATCCAGGCCCATCATCCATAATGATGAAGTATGAGATGCTACTATAGTTTTATTTCGGGCTCTCACGAGTCGTGGCACATCTGAAAGTAGTGGAAAGTTGTACTATCATATGAACAATGAATATTTTCAATGTTTTCCTATTGTGAGGAAAAACAATTTCCTCATATTAACCTTTTTTATGTGACAAAAGTTAATTTCCTCACATAAAGCTGGTCACATAAAAAAAAAATAAAAAATGATAGTGGATTATACAAGTGTCCATCCATAATGGTGTAGTACGTGATGCTACCACTTTCCATTTCGTGGTCTCACAAGTCATGTTATGTTTGGAAGTAGTGCAAATTTGTACAATCACTATGAACGAGGAATTGGTTTCTCTACTTCCCTGTCTCACAAATAGTGGGGGCGATAGTTTAAAACAATTCTTTGGTTGATGGGTTGGGCCTAACATGGAGTAATGCAACTCACTTGGAGTCCTTGGGGTTGTGTGAAAAGTGAGGCAAAATCCTTGGGTATCTCACGAAGATGAGAATGGTAAAAGTTACCTCCCACAAGATTATTTCCATACAAATCGTAAAAGTGGGGTATAGAGATTGTTTTGTGAACCTCAAGCCCACTAGGAAATTTTTTTTGAATTCCACGTGAGAGTTGGTGCAATTTTGAAGAAATACTGGGATTGTTTAAGATTAAAGATCATATCATAGATCAAGAAAGTAACATTACGAAAGGATGATTTATTTTCTATTTATGCATAATACCCAAGCAAAATCAAGTTTTAAATTAATACTTATTTATTGAGCCCAAACTACTTTGGTTGGTTTAGGAGTTTCAAAATAGTTTTGGATTCCATAGAAACCCACCTATGATTTGGAAAGAATTTTTCTAAAATTGCCCTGTCCACCAACAAAGAATGTGGGACATTAATTCATGGTTGGACAGTTTGATGTTAAGGTAACATGAAAAAGTAAATATTACTTAAAGTGAACTCCTCAAACACATGTGACCTTCCACCACTTATAACAAGTTGTATTCAGTTGGGAGATTAATATATGATATGACACGGGGAAGGAAATTCTAAATGATAGAGAGAAACAAAACCGAATAATCAAAGTAGTGACGATCATTTAACTATCATCATTGAAAACAGGCAATGTAAGAAGTGTCTTATAATCGCTCCTAGACAACGTATTGTATATTGCCCATGACAGACGCATAGGGGACGTCTAACATCTTTTTAACTTCCTCATCAGTCCTGGGAGCTTGATTCTTGGAAAGTTTTACCCCATGCCTCATGGGAAGGAATCCTCATTTCGCATTCTCCATCTTGAATCTCTTTAGATTTGTTTCTGACGATATTGATCCCTAGGATGTAGGAAACTTCTCTCAAATTCTTCATGAATAATTATGTGGATAACAATGCTTTAGTGTCACCCAATATCTTGACATCATTCCCAATGAGCAAGATGTTGTGGACATAAAGCACTAGGAATACCACTGAGCTCCCCCTGAACTTTTTGTATACACAAATCAGAGTCGTTCTTGACAAAATGATAACCATGTATGACTTCGTCAAAACGAATGTTTCAGCTTCGGAAAGCCCGTCTTAGCCATAAATGGACCTTTGGAGACGACAGATCTTTTGTTCTTCTCCAATGGCTGTGAATCTCTCCGGCTGGTCCATGTAGATCTCTTTCTCAACATATCCATTAAGAAAGGTCGTTTTCACGTACATTTTCCATATTTCATAGTCATAACATGCAACTATGACTAAAAATATCCGGGTGGACTTGGCCATGGCTACATGTGAATAAGTTTTCTCAAAGTCGACCCCTGGTCGTCAAGTGTAAAATTTTTCCACAAACCTAGTCTTAAAGGTTGTCACCTCCCCATCGGCTCCAAGCTTCAGTTTGTAGACCCATTTACACCCAATGGGCTTTACAACGTTGGGTGGATCTACCAAGGTCCCAACCTTATTTGAACTCATGGGGTCCCTTTCAGATCTCAAGCCTCAAGCTATTTTTTTGAATTGATGACCGACATCGCTTCTCCATATGTCTTTAGATCTGCATCCAGTTAACCGGTGAAACCTAAAAACCCATACCTCTCAGGCTGTTGAGGTAATATGGTCGACCTTTGGAGAACTGAAATGTTATTAGTGGGAACTGGTGGGTTGCCTAACTTGACTCCTCAAGGAGCAACTCATTACCTCGAGTATCACCGAAATTTTTTTTTCTAGGAACACTGCGTTTCTCAAAATAAATATCTTTTATATTGAGGGATCATAGAAATGATACCCCACAATTTTCTTGGGATATCCGATAAATCTGCACAAGCTAGACCTCGATTCTAGCTTGTCTCTCACTAGCCTCTTGATGTATGTAGGACTTCCCAATACTCTAAGATAATTGTAGGATGTAGGCTTACCATACCATATTTGATATGGCATCTGGGCCACACTCTTAAAAGGCGTCATGTTCAAAAACTTGGCCATTGTCTCAAGAGCATACCCCTAGAAGGACATCGGTAACTCAGTGAAATCATGGACCGAATCATGTATAATAGAGTTCGATTCCTCTTTTACACACGTCGTTCAACTGTGGCGTTCCAGGAGGGGTCTACTGAGAGAGAATCTCATTTTCTTTTAGATACTCCAAGAAATGTCTACTTAAATACTCACCGCCTTGATCTGATCGAAGGGCTTTAATTTTGTGGCCAGTTTGGTTCTGCACTTCAAGTCTGAATTTCTTGAACCTTTCAAAGGCTTCAGACTTGTACCTCATAATGTAAGAATTACCATTCTCACTAATGAGATCCCCAAGGTATTTTGCCTCGCATTTTCACGTGATTTCGAGACTCTAAATGAATCACACTACTCAGTGTTAGGCCCGACCCATCAACTATACTGTCCCGCCCCACAACTCGTGAGACAGGGAAACAAGAGAATATCCCTTTGTTCGCAACAATGGTGTAGCTTTCTTACATTCCAATCGTGTCACAACTCATGAGACCACGAAAGGGTACAAGTAGCGTCCGTACCACATCGTTGTGGATGGAAGGCTTAGACTAATCAAACCATTTGATTTATGTTCATTTATTGACCTAATATTGTACTTGGACCATCCCAGTGAGAGTTGAATATTACGATCAAGATCTCATCACTATTAATGTTTTGCATGAATGGTGTTAATATCTAAGATAAAAGAAAAATAAACCATTCATCACTACATGCATAAAAGCCTACCACACCCCCGTCAGATGATCACAAGTCCAAAATCCTATGCGATCCATTGAGTCCGCGGTGGATCAATGGTCATTCTAAGGGTAAGTCTATGCTATTATTACAAAAGTTTTTAACCTATTATCATGTTAATGCACCTTTTGTATCAACTCTTTGTTCTCTCGGGCTCTCCTCATGGGCTCCGTCTCACGGGCCTGGGCTCTATCCTAGGGCCCTCCTTCTTGGACCTTCATCGCCATGTTGGCCTCTTTTTACATTTTATTCTAAATAAAATTTACACTCACCATAATTTGAGAAAGAAACCCAAATCAAAAGTCGTGGGGAGTAGAAATAGAGGGAGAAAGAAAGCCTTATTATTTTGAGACTGAAAATGAAAGGGAGTTAAAAACAAAGAGGCATGTAGACCCCACCTAACAGAAATAAGCCATCCACAAGTTCTCGGGCTTTGTGATAATTCATTATTAGTTTATCAAATAAAAAAGGGTAAATTACATCTACCTCCCCTGAGGTTTGGCATAATTACAAATACCCCCTCATTGTTTGAGAAATTACAAATATCCTCATGAAGTTTGTAACCATCTAACAAATAACCCATTCCATCTATTTTTTATGGGTAAACTGACCAAAATTTCCTTATGCACTGAATTATTTTTTATTTAATTCTTAAAATTTTTTGGACTACAATGCATAGGGAGAGGTTTTTTAAGTTTTCTACACATAGGAGGAATAACGCAATTTGCCTCGGGTGATTTTTCTACAATTCTAATAAAAAAATTAAGGGCAAAATGGTCAATTTCAGTCCTTTGGTTAAAAATTACAAACCTCAGGGGGGTATTTATAATTTTTCAAACAACAAGGGGGTATTTATAATTATGCCAAACCTCAGGGGAGGTAGATGTAATTTACCCAATAAACAATCATAACACATAATATCAAATATCATAACATACATCTAATGTATTAGAATTGATATCTAATATCAACATAAGACATGATTCATATGCAAAAAAACATACATAAATGCATCTCAATAATGGAGGTCGAAACCATAAAATTTTCTGGGAAACCATTTCCGAAATTTTATCCATGGTAACTTTA
The DNA here is from genome assembly GCA_034509735.1 of Sesamum alatum. NCBI lineage: Eukaryota > Viridiplantae > Streptophyta > Magnoliopsida > Lamiales > Pedaliaceae > Sesamum > Sesamum alatum. Next base: position 23,811,570 of record JACGWO010000003.1, read on the forward strand.
ATTGGAAAAATATAATTTAACCAAAATAATATCCAACCATGATTAAGAATACATTCAGAAAAATGCAAAAATTGGAACTCTAATTTTCAACAAAAACGGCAAAAAGATAGTCCCAGGCGTCAGTCGCCAGCCTGCCAGTCGGGCGCACCCAACCCCCTACTAGTTGTGTGGCCGCTGACGTTGTCTCCTGAAGTTGCGATCGAGCATCGGACACGCACGTCGGTAGGTGCGCTGGTTGATCGTTGCGTGCAGGCAGCCTGCCTACACGCGCGTCTAGTTGCACGCCTGTTAACTCGTGATTGACCAGGCATGACCGCAACAACAAGATAAACATGCTATGACAATCAAATCCAGCTATACCACTAAAAGGAACGATATGTGCCCGAGAATAAAAGAAAGTAGCGGAAGACGGAATTTAATCAAATTAAATGCCAGATCAAAGGGGTGCACCCCTTGATTTTCTTGGGCGTTCAACAAATCAGAACGTAAAAAATGAATATATAATAAACATTCATTAGTGGCTTAGGCAAAGAAATCGGAAAACAATACATAATCGAAGTCAAATTTACCTCATTTGTTTTTGGTTTCTGATTGGGCTACTAGCGTTGTTCCATATTTGTGTTCACCCAAAGATCAACGTAGATTTTCTCTCATTTATCTATACCACACAAATGGAAGTAGTATGCATGATATTATTGCTAGATAGCTCGTGGTCTCTTAATCGAGGAAACGATTTCAAATTTGCACTATCGATTAGTCAATCCAAACTGTCATTTTAATCTTGAACCTTGTTTGAGAGAGTAGGAAATGAAAATACTTTTGATTGATTGCTAAATGTATATTCACCTTTGCAAAAGGTGAAATACACACATAGGCTAATAGTGTGCTTACTATAGCACATAACTCAACCCTTAATCAATCAAGCTAATTAAGCCTTGATGTGTTTGACTTACCATAATACCCAAGTCAAACATCATGAACCTAGTCATGATGGCGTTGGTGGTGGTCGAGTATAAGGCCCCATTCATTCCCCAAGGAGAAACATCCAGCTCCTGCTTGGTTCACTCTTAGCTAAATTTGAGTTTGTGTCTAACACACTTGATTAATTAAATCTAATTTAATTAATTAATTATGATTAAATATTAATCCAGAAGCACCCATCATCATTGATAGCAGTCTAGCAACGGTCAATGGCACTAGAGACTAGGTGAATTGGGCTTGAACATTCAGGCTTTCGAGTACCATACAGATAGGGTTTTTTCCATCAGTTGTCTCCCGGTCTAAGTCTAAGGCATGAATTAGGTGTCGATTCTCATCCTGGACTAGACATCTATGCTCAGAACTCTAAACATGTTTACTCCATCGATTGACATAGGAGACTGTTTTGTATTTAATCATTTGTTGTGTGATGATTGTCCAAATGACCATGATTTTAGTAGTGTTTTAATCATTTTTTTTATATTGAATTAAACCTAAATCATGTGAATTTTGGTGTTTGCAGCAAAAAAGGTGTTTGCAGCAAAAAAGTTACGGTGATTGCTTGATTCACACATGTTGTGAGATCTAATTTATGCTTCATACTTTCATTCATGTGGATATTTGTGTTGTTCTCTATGCCTTTATCACGAATAATCTAATTTATGAATGAGAAGGCCAATTGTTCATTGTCTAGAATATTCGCCTAGCCAATTAGACTTGTAAATCCGTAATTGTTTGTTAGTCTGATACTTAGTGGCAACGCAACATAATTTATCATGTCATAGTGGTCGGTTATGTTGTGGGGAATGCACAATCTAGCCTAAATGAATCCTCGTAGGAATTTGTTGGTTAGAACTAGGCCTTTCGAATTGTTAATGCTATTGATAGATTAAATCTTGAGGACATTCCCAGGGTTGTCTATTGATTAGGGAATTAGCCAACGGACGTTCCCTGGCTAACGACACGGTAAGAAAAGATGAGGTCGTTAGGTCGTACCAATGATCATAACTAGTTTATCTATTTTGTACGATTGTCATCTTTGCATCTATGATCAACCGCGGAATCGAGCATGAAGCTATCTTCAATTGGAAATATCTTCTCATATTATATTTATCCTTTAGAATTTATTTCATAGTTAAGTAGTATCTTTGAACTAAAAACACCAATATTTTGCTTTCACTCAAAGGAATTAATGTAAAACCAATCTATGTGGATTCGACCCTACTCACTAGTTCTACAAGTTTTTGTGTAGGAATTATTTTTGGTGGATTCGACACTCATCAAATCTTGGCACTGTTGCCGGGGATTGGTGCTTTTAAATTAATTTCTTCCTAGTTACTTACTATCTTTACTTGTTTTCATGCCACGATCTTCTCGTGTAGGTGAAATTGAATTCGATCCCGAAATCGAGAAGGCCGCACGGAGACTTCGGAAGGAAACCAAGCAACGAACCGAAAAGTCTTCCACCTCTTCCACTCCCGTCACCAAAACAGAGCAAACGCTGAATAACGCTGATTTTTCCAACGAATTCGACGAAGAAATCATGGCTCAAATTTCGAAAAGATCGATCAAAGAGATGACTTCTCCCTACCTCAACCAACAACCTCTTTGCATCGACTACCCAGCTTTAGAGGTAGATTTTGAGCTTAAGTCCAGACACATCCATTTACTCCCTTCTTTTCGTGGTCTTGCAGGTGACGATCCACACAAACACCTCAAAGGATTTCACGTAGTGCGCTCCGGCATGCGACCTCAAGGAGTCACCGAGGAGCAAGTCAAACTTCGTGCCTTCCCATTCTCCTTAGCCAACAATGCAAAGGATTGGCTCTACTGTTTGCCATCGGGATCTATCACCACCTGGAATGACCTCAAGAAACAGTTCCTCGAAAAATACCTCCCCGTCTCTCGAGCCACGGCAATCTGGAAAGATATTAGTGGAATACGTCAAAATTTCGGGGAGAGTCTCTTTGAATATTAGGGAAGGTTTAACCATTTAGTGGAGAGTTTCCCACATCACCAAATCCAACCACATTTATTGATCCAATACTTCTATGAGGGATTAACATGCTCAGATAGGGCCCTGGTGGACGCGGCCAGTGGCAGTGCTCTGTTCGACAAAATGCCAACTGAAGCACGCAATCTACTTAACACCATGGCATCCAACACCCAACAATTTAGCGTTCGATATGATCATCCATCGAAAGGGGTTAGCGTGGCGTATATGGCCTTTGTTGAAAATTGTTTAGATAAATTGACCCACTTTTTGAAGGATTTATTGCAGGACATTCTCAACACGTAAAAGCTTGTGGCTTGTGCAACACTACTAGACACCCCACCGATGCATGTCTCACACCCAAGAGAGACCCACCGAACACGGCGACACCATAGGTGAATTTTTCGGGCAGTCCCAGAGAAAATATGATCCTTATTCCAGCACGTACAATCCGGGGTGGCGAGATCATTCGAATCTTAGCTATGGCACCAACCTCAAAATTTTCAGAAATTTCCATATAGACTGCTGGAACCACCTCCTCCCCCGTCTGATTCTAAACTGGGTATATCTCTCGAGGAAATAATGAAAACACTCGCCGCCAACACCCAACAACTCCAACAGAACACCCACCAATTCCAAGAGAGTGTCCAACAATTCCAACAAGAGACTCGCACAAGCATTTAGAATTTGGAGTCTCAAATGAATCAATTGGCATCCTCTGTTAGTCGGTTGGAATCCCAAGGTAAGTTACCCTCTCAAACCATAGTTAATCCTAAATAAAATGTTAGTGCTATTGTCTTGCGCAACGGAAAAGAGTTTTAGCCCATCAAGGACGAAAATAGCACTAAGCGTGGGCACGCAGAACAGGGTAAAACAGAGCAGAAATTCGAGATAGCCCAAAAGCATGCCAACGGGCCCAACCAAACTGACGAAGAGTATCCCAAGGTATGGGTGACCAAACCTCCTTTCCTAGAAAGATTTGCCAAGTCCAAGAAAGAAGAAGGGGACAAAGAAATCCTTGAAACCTTTCGCAAAGTAGAGATTTTCTTGATCATGTGGAGGCGAAAAATGCTAAGTTCGATGGTAATTGTGCATCCAAGGCGAACATCAATACAAAACTCACCTCAAGTCCTAAAACTTATAAAAACAAAGTCTTTCATGACAAAATAAGTTCGAGGAAGAATCCTTTCATGAACCTCAAAGTTCTCCTAAATCCACACCATCACCGAGTGCACTACGTAGAAAAGGTGGATTTAGAATGCCCGATTTATTCAAGTTGAGGCGCAACAACGTCTAGCCAAAGACGTTAAAGAACGGTGCTACGTGGGAGGCAACCCACGATATTTTTTCTTTACCATTCTTCTTCCCCCTTATCACCTTCGATTTGCTTGAGTGTTGTGGACTTACATTGTTATTATTGAATTCATGCAAGATGATTCTGGGTAAAAAACGAACTGAGCGTTTAAGCGTGCCCATGCCTAATGTTTCATCCAAATTTATCTGCAGGATAATTCGCTAAGCGTGCCCATGTCTAACGTTTCATCCAAGTCAGTCTGCAGGGCGGTTCGCTAAGCGTGCCCATGCCTAACGTTTCATCCAAGTCAGTCTGCAGGACGATTCACTAAGCGTGCTCACGCCTAACGTTTCGTCCAAGTTGTCTACAGGATGATTTACTAAGCGTGCCCACGCCTAGTGCTTCTTCCGAATCAGTCTGAAAACACACACCAACACGCACTCCAACATTCTTCTCATTTTTTTTCCCTTCCTTTCTAAATGAAAAAAAAACAAAAAATTCAAAAATTCAATTCAAAGTCGGATTCCTAACCTCTCTTCTCACCCCCTCTTTGTGTCTCTTCGTGCAACAGTCTATCACCACTGATGAGCCGCCGCCATCGCCCAAAACACAACACCGCCACCACCGGTCGTCACACTATGACACCGACGCCTCACGCCGCCCTTCATCCACTGTCAATCGCCATTGTTCGCCGCTCACTCAGGGAAGTTTCTTTCCCCTTTCTTCCTTATATTTTGTCCTCGATGTTGGTTTTAATTCTCTCTACTTCTCACATTGAGGACAATGTGTGTTTTAAGTATGGGGATGTGACTTGCTATTGGGATACTATTGGTTGAGGTGTTGTGGATGAATTGCTTGAAATTTTTCTAAAAATTCTTTGAGTAAATTCATTTTCCCTTCATGATTATTGATATAGTGTGTTCAAACATTGATTTGGTCATATGTGATGAGATTTTGTGCCCTATGTTTTGAACAACTTATGGTTAAAAACTTATTTTTACAATAATGATGTGATTCAAAAGCCATACATGTGAATTTAGTGGATATTACCTACCTTGAGAGGATTTTGAGCCCATACACTTGTGCAAAACTTTTTTTTTTTCTTGCTCTCGAGAGATATGCTTATATGATTTTGTCTTCCTAGAACTTGCCTTGAACCTACTTGAGACCACATCAATGTGTATGTACTTGAAAATGATAAAGGCAATAGGAAAAAAACCACTTTTGGCCTAAAAAGACTACCCATATGCACTTTTTCCCTTAGTAAACCCACTTGAGCCTTTAAGCCTTGTTTTCTTGTCATGAACCTTAATCTATAAAACAAATTACGTTATTCTTTTATCTCCTCTGTTTGGCCCTTCCAAGGACTAGTAGAGCATCAAGAAAAAGGGTGTATTCTAAGTGATGGGTTTTACCATAAGTGTGGGGATATTGCATCTACTATGGTCAGATTTTCGGGTAAAGAAGTATGGGAATCAATACGCCATCTTGTTGCTTTGTTTTATGCGTTGTTGCTGAAAAAAAAAAGGGGCGGAGATAGGAAAAGAGAAGAAAATTTTTGGAAAAAAAAAAAGGAAAAGAAAGCAAAAGGCACAAAAAAAGGGTGAGAAAAAGCAGCAAAAGGAAAAAATTGGAGAAAACAAAAAAAGATGAAAAATTCCTGCAAAAAAAAAGAAAAGAAAAAAATCTTCCTCTAAAGCAACACATAATTCAAGACATTGAGATATGGAATTGAGGACATCGGATGAATTGAGAAAAAAAAAAACTGAGTCTTGATTGGGACATCACTTTCTTGATGCTCTATTTTGAGTCTCCTTTGAATTCACATCACTATCCAAAATTTTCCTACCCCGAAACCAAAGCCCCATTACAACAAAAAATAAAAGACCTTTTGATTCAAGTGCGTACATATTTATAAGTGATGGAGATGTGGTGTATAAGCAAGCCTATGGCGAAGCATTTCATAGGAAGTATCGAGCGAAACACATAGCCATACACATTCGAGAGTTGGTAAGGCATTGAGAGAATAGTCCACTAAATCTCCATGTTAACTTTTGATGACAACCATTGTGTGAAAACTTGTTTGAAGCTTGTTAAGTTGTCTATATCATGAAGTACATTATTCTTTGAACATTCAACTAGATCTTTGCTTAGACACCTTTGCTTTTGATATCATGAAGTCTAAAAGGAACTCATGAGTGCTTAATCTTGATTTTGCTAGAGGATGAGCAAAGGGTAAAGTGCGGGCATATTTGATGAGTGTTCAAATGACCATGATTTTAGTAGTGTTTTAACCATCTTTTTATATTGAATTAAACCTAAATCATGTGAATTTTGGTGTTTGTAGCAAAAAAGGTGTTTATGGTATAAGGATTGAAGAAATGAACCAAACAAGTGAAAAACGCATACAAAATTCAAGAGAAGAAAATACCATGACAAACTTGCATTTTTCACTAAACATGCCCACGTCTAGTGCGGCGGACAAGTCAGCGAAATGAAGAGAAGATGGGCGAATTTTCTGTAGAAAAGTTGATTAATACAAGGACTACAATGACTACAATGACTTTGGAAAGTTGAAATCTTCCTTTCTTGAGGAGTCTCAATAAGGTTAAGAGTTTTAGTCAAATAAGGACTTAGAATTATATTAGGAATCCATTTTTTGGTATCCAAGTTTATTAGAATTTAACTAGCATAAATAGGAGATGTAATTGAAGACATAGACATCGATTATTCTCTGCATTTTATTTTATGAAGTTCTCTCTTTCTTTTATGTGTTCTTTTGTTAGTATGTTAGGCTAGTTCATTAATTTCTGGTTGAAGTTACGGTGATTGCTTGATTCACACATGTTGTGAGATCTAATTTATGCTTCATACTTTCATTCATGTGGATATTTGTGTTGTTCTATGTACTTTTATCATAAATAATCTAATTTATGAATGAGAAGGCCAATTGTTCATTGTCAAAAACATTCGCCTATCCAATTAGACTTGTAAATCCGTAATTGTTTGTTAGTCTGATACTTAGTGGCAACGCAACATAATTTATCATGTCGTAGTGGTCGGTTATATTGTGGGGAATGCACAATCTAGCCTAAATGAATCCTCGTAGGAATTTGTTGGTTAGAACTAGGCCTTTCTAATTGTTAATGTTGTTGATAGATTAAATTTTGAGGATGTTCCCAGGGTTATCTATTGATTAGGGACTTAGCCAACGGACGTTCCTTGGCTAACGACACAGTAAGGAAAGGTGAGGTCATTAGGTCGTACCAATGACCATAACTAGTTTATCTATTTTGTACGATTGTCATCTTTGCATCTATGATCAACTGCGGCATCGAGCATGAACTTATCTTCAACTGGAAATCCTTTCACATATTATATTTATCATTTAGAATTTATTTCGTAGTTAAGTAGTATCTTTGAACTAAAAACACCCCCCATTTATTTTTCTTTCACTCGAAGGAATTAATTCTTGGTCCCAGCTTTGAGTCTCAGTCTTCTTCTGTTAATGATTCACCGGACGTTCTGAGTCAATAGGACTTGCTCTTCGATCTGAGAGATCTGCCTTTCCTTTTCTTTTCATTTGAGGCCTTTTCGTCTTAAACCAGCGGAAGAACTCATTCCCTAACCAGAGGACAACCGAGGTGTTCGGAGAGCCTAGGTCGGGCATTTATCTTCGTCCTGCATCTGATTGAGAGCCTGAAAAGGGAAATAAGTAATTAGGTAGGGGGAACCACCGGGAAACTCATTAAGAGGTCAGTCAGTCTATAAATCATCTAAGTCAGTAGGAGTTGGGAAGTTCTCAAAGGAGATAGAGTCAACAAGTATTGATCTTTCTTCTTAGCCAACAGGATGATCTACGTCTACATCTACAGGCTGTAAATTCAATTACATCGAGCCTCAACCCCTGATCTAAGAGCATCTGAGTTTCCCTTGACGCTGACTCGATAGAAGTCAAACCTTTTATCTAAAAAAGAATGGTCTCGATCTTCTTACTTTTTTAGCATTATTGTAAACCATTTGATCCTAGTCGTCTTGCGTGGAAGGAGCCAGATGACAGAGAATCCATAGTCTGCTAATATAATCCCAACATCTTTGATCCTTACAAATTATCTATGAGATCTCTTTATTTTGTTTGTTACACAACACTGAATTTTTTCTTCTGGTTATGATTCTTTCTATTCTTATTTATAACTTATTTATTTGTCTGGCCTTTTTCAACCTCTTCTTTCTTTAGATCTCGTTTTTGTTTGGAGGATGTGGATTGAGCATTTTTTTTTAGTATTGTTTTTGCGCTTGTTAACCTTCTTCGTTTTGACCGGACAAAACCAATCTCTGTGGATTCGACCCTACTCACTACTTTTATAAGTTTTTGTGTAGGAATTATTTTTGGTGGATTCGACACTCAGACTCAGGGAGTTAAATGCATCCAGAGCGCATAAGAGATCTTACTGTCGCATACTGACAGACGACGGATCCTATCTTGAAACCCACCGTCTTCACTATATGTTTTGACTGCACTGAACAAGTCTTATAATGATCACATCAAGATACGATCATCTCTTGCCAAATCCAAGATACAACCATCACATATATGTGACTATCGTGGTTCCTCAAGTCTAAGGACTAGACCCCGTACTATCGGAGTCAATGAGTACCAATCATACCGACCAAAACTCATAAGCTTCCATATGAAGACTCCTCGTGAGCCAGTTTAGTCGACTTGACAACCTTTCTCAACCACCCACTAAAGTTGCATAAACGTCCCATGTTTGTCACCAATGAAACACAACACTCATCCAATGAATGTAACACTTAGTGCAAGTCTCAATAGAACACTCAGATGCCCAGTCTCGGCATTCTCAACTTGAAACGTTTCAGACCCAACCACCAGTAGTTGGTTTTATAGTTGCTATCCAATACCTAACCAACTACATTGGTAGTTTAATCGGTCTATGGGCTTTATTGTGATGTAAAGCAGTATAGTACATATGAAGTTAACAAACAAACGATATAACTGAATATAACTTTTATTTTGATAATTCAATATTACATAATAAATGAAATTGCTTAAAATAGATTACAAAATCACCAATCCAAATTGGTTGTCTGGTCACCTATTATAACAAATGTAAACATGGTCATAGATTATAGGGGATAAAATACATCTATTCCTTTTATTAGGTAACATGTATATTTTTGTCCATTTTACTTAACATTTGAAAACTAAGAGGCCTCACTTACTTTCTAATATTGTTAAAGATTTCGGAGGGCATCCCAAGCTATCGAGCATTCATTTTTTTTCTTTCAGCCTGAGACTGAAGTTGACGGCCCCCTATTGTTGGTGATAAAACCCAATTTCTAATACCACCTCCTTAGGTGGTATTAAAATCTAGGCTAAGAATTATTGTTGGGATTCAATAATGCTACCCATTTTGCCCTCAAACATCCCCAATTATCTCATTGTCACCACTTGTGTATAAAATAACCTATTGATTGGCTCCTTTGCTTTGATGGAAAGGCAAATTTTTTGATAAAAGAAACATAACTTCTCAACTCTCCATCTTTGAAGAAGAGACGATAATGGCTCCGAGCTCAAGTCAAGGTGAATGCGACTAATTTGAAAAGTTTATAAATTCTACTCTTTATTCTGACTGATGGGGAACGGGGCGGTGTTGGGCGGGGGGAGGGGATTGGTGGTGGAGTGGGGATTAAGAGGACTAGTGAGGAAGGGGACGATGGTGTTGGGCCGGAGGGAAAGCGGCGATGTTGGGGGGGAGGGGGCGTTAAGAGGACTGGTGGGAAAAGGGTTATCATGTTGAGCCGGGGGGAAAGAGCTATGGTGGCGATGTTGGGGGGTCGAGGGGCGGGGGCAAACTGGTACTTTTGGGATTAAGGGAGGAAAATATAAGTATATGTCTATCTATCTATATATATTTAATTTTGTTATTGATATATATTTGTTATATTATTTCAATAAATTATTTTTGATGAAGACGAGTGTTGGTAGTGATGGGAAAAATGATATGAATAAAAATAATTACTATTATGGGTCCTTTTGATAAATTCATTTTGTATCCCACATAACCCCTACCAAAAAGTAAATAAAACATAAATTAAACACACACTAATCAAATTAATTGTAACACAAATTAAACATAATATTAATTTATCATCATAAATCCAATCTCAACTTGAATCATGAAATTGTACCAAACCTAATCCCATGCTGGCAAGTAAATGAGGCTAGAGGGTATTTGAAAGTTTTAATCCCTAACAAAATCACATATTAAGAGTAAAGTGCTTTTCACCTCTTATTACAGTAGCCCCAATTTTCCTTATCACTACTCAGCACTCACCAAATTCATCCAAGTAGAGGACCCAAACCCCAAATTCATACGGAAAGGATATCAAAGTCCACCATTCCTTACAGAAAGCGAAGTCTTACCCAGGGATTCAGTCAATTTCCCATCTCGCCGAAGCCGTGGACAAACACCGCAAAGACGCCCAGCAACTCCAATTTGCATGCATTCTCTCCCCTCGCATAAACTCATTCCGAAGATCGCAAGGAACAGAAGTAATCAAACTTACTGATTGAGTGGTAATTAGGAAAAAAAAAAAGAAAAGTCTTGGGAGTGAGAGCTTCAAATAATGTCGTGGCTGCGATCGGCGGTGAACAAGGCGGTGGAGGTGGGGAACAAGAACAACCTCACCCGCACCGTCAAGAACTATGCTGACTCCGTCGTTCATCAAGCTGGCCAAGCTGTTGCCGAGGGCGCCAAGCTCCTCCAAGATCGCATCGTAAGTTATTTCTATCTCAACCATTTATCGTTTTCTTTGCTAATTTGAAAAAAAATTGAGTGACGGTGGTTGTGTATATTTTTCTGGAGTCAAACAGCATATTTCCAACTTGGATGCTAGGAAATTAGTTTGTTATGAGATGAAACAGAATAGTGCAAGCTTGGACTTTGTTGAAAATTAGTTACTCTATTTCTAGTATTGAGGGATTCAGGGTTTTGCACATAGTAATGCATAGCTGCAATGTTGACGCAATGTTGATGGATTTGTATGGAGTTTAAAATCAGTTACTTGGCTAAAGAGCTTTGCTTTCTTACTGTGTGCAAATTTTGATTTTAATTTTATTTGGGTCTAATAAGTAATAACAAAAAGTTTGAAGATTATTACTGTACTTTGTTGATGATCTATTTTGATAGGTAGCTATTACTGTACTTTGTTGTGTTGTTTTGACCTTTTGTCTTTATTGATAAATTCTCCAATTAATCTTGTCAGGGTGGTCGAAACATTAAAAGCTTCAAGCAGACTGTGAGAAGGTTGGAAGAGGCTTCCATTTCATGCAGGGGACGCGAGAGAGCTGAGTTGATGAGACGATGGTTAGCTGTCCTGAAAGAATCTGAAAAGTCTTATGGTATTACATTTGAAGATAAAGACAAGAACAATGAGCAGCATCAACTTGTTGAAGAGCCAAAGGAGAGCGCAAGAAGACAGTCAATGGTTAGCTCAGTAATTTTATTTCATTCTAGTATACTAAAAGCAAACTCATCCTCTTTTCTGCCGTTTCTACTTTTTTAACTTCATCTTGATATATTTCTCCCATCTAAGACACGAATTTACCAAGTTGCTAGCTCACATCGGACTTAGCCACGATGTTCATAGCTAGCTTGTATGCCCTATGAAAGTGAAGCACATATACTTTTTAAACGAAAAGGTCCTTATATGCATAAAATAATATAGAAAGATCGACAAACTTCACTCATACGCAATGAACCTTTTAATTAACCTGACCCAAATCATCAGAGCCCGAATATCTTGAAATAGGACTTATGTGTAATTCTTCTAAACCTATTGCAGTAGCCAAACTATAAATTTTATAATGGAAAAACAATAGCCATGATTTGGATGAAAAAGGACATAAAATTTAGATCCTGGTAAAGCATTCCTTGAGTGCTCAAGTTTCTGTGTTTCTCTTTCTATGTAGCTCTTTGCATTATCAGAAAATTGGCAAGGTATGAATCAACCAATGGTAGCTTCCCTTTAGCTCTTTCTATTCACACCCTTTAGTTTTCTCTGAATTTCGTGCCCTTTGGTTTTCCCTTTAGCTCTTTCTATGCTGATTTTCACACCCTTTACTTTTCTGACACCTTCTCTAATGTTGGATGAAGTTCTCAGTAATTCCTGCAAGCAGATTTCTCTGTTCTATATATAGGACATGAGGTGCCACAGCAGCCGAAACTCACATATAAAATTTATATGTTTCCTACTAAGCAATCAATTTTTGTTGTTCTTACAACTCACAAAGACTAATCTCGATAGCATTGGAGTTATTGACATGGATTTGTGTCTGGTTCTTGCTGTCACAGTCGCTTGCTAAAAGATGGACTTATACCTGTCTAAAATTGTTATTATGAATCATGTAATTGAATCTATATTCACCATTCACGATTTACTTGCCAAATTTTTTGGTTGTCTTTATTCCTGAATCAACTTATCATGGATCCAAATTAGTTATGTTACATCATCTCTTTCAAATTGGCAGGTGTTGTACTGGGACCCAGATATGGGGGGTGAACCTTTGACTTTTCGTGATGTCTTTCTTTGCAGTCAGGCTTTGGAGGGAATATCCATATGTATGGTATGTATTTTAGGTTTGATTATCTGAGTTGAGTTATTTTCTGAACTTGAATTTATGTGCAGTTCATGAACTTTTAACCATGTTAATGCTTTCATTTATAGGGCTAGTAAGATATTGGTTGTTCATCTATTTTGTACAAGAGCCACTGGTATGAGTAACTGCAGCAGCCAATAGCTTTTGGCCCAAGAATGCAGTTCAAACTTTGGGCACATTTTATTTTTTCTTGGATATCCTACATTGTGAATTTTATGCTACATATCTGAGATATGTATTAATTGGGAAAACTCTTGAATTCATTGGTTGGTCAAGCCTTACAATGTCTTGAGCTGTATTCTCGAATAACATACTTTGAATGTAAATATTAGATTGTTGCTGTATTGACAAATTATGATTCTGGATTTGTTCTTTTCTTTTGTTTGATTTAGATTCTTGAAGCTCCAAATGAAGATGAAGTTTCTATGCTCCTTGAATTGTTCGGGTGAGTTATTTCACTATGTTAGGATGTGATATTAGGTCTTAACTTAGAGAGATTCTGTTATTGCTCTGTTGTTGGAGCATATGAGATGAAATATTATCATAGTAGGTCTTTCTACTAAGTGGTGTACATGCAGTCTCTGCCTCACAGGAGGGAAGGAAGTGCATAATGCAATAGTGAGCAGCATTCAAGATCTTGCAAAAGCTTTCTCCAGCTACCAAGATGAAGTATTGGTACAAGTTCAAACCCAATTTTATCTATTTGTGGAAGCTGCTTCAATATTGAAACTAGTCTTGGCTAGTGGATGACTGTAAATATCTTCTCCAACACTGTAAATGTATTACGTCCCCAGTGATCTCATATTTGGAATGCCCTAAGCTTGAATTAGGGACAAACGTAAAGAGCTCTAGCCTTGTTTGTTAGAACACAAGCTGAAGATGCAAGTCATATGCCTTAATACTTGGATTTAATGTATCTGGAGTTTGAGTGCATAAAGTAGCTGACAATATTGCTGTTTTGGGTAGGTTAAGAGAGATGAATTGCTTCAGTTTGCCGAAGGAGCCATCACAGGGTTGAAAGTCAATGCTGATATTCAGAGGTTAAAGAATGCCCAGTTTCTATACTTATTTTTGCTACATGTACTTTTTCCTCTTGATGAAATGTTTGATAGTTTACGTTAAGTGACTGATATAAACATAGTATTACATAATTTCGCCTGGTCACGGCATTATTTTCTTGGTAGAACTTGGGTCTTCAGGATGTCTTAGTTTTATTTTGTTTTAGTTTAGGTGACAGGGTCAGAGGATGCAAGTTTGTGAATTTGAATTTGTTTTGCTTTTAAGTGGAAAGAAGGTGCATATTAAGAGATTGTTTATGTTTTCAACTTTTTTAAAAGTCAAGATGCATTCCTCCTTTGAATGCTGATGATCTTTGTACAATTGGCACATCATTGCTAAATATATCTTAGAAAAGCTATCACCATCCACTTTTGTGACCGTAATATGAATGCAATTTGAATACATGAAATAAGTACTTGAAATGGGTTCCCTTTTCACCTCCTTCCCTATGCCCTTCAGAATATGCAAAATAATTTAGTGATTACACGTATCATATGTTCTTATGAGATAGTAAATGCAAAAAACTTCATGACGGGGGGGATTACACGTAATTTAGTGATTACGTGTAACATATGTTCATATGAAAACTGTTTCTTATTGTGGTCATGTATGAGGATGGCAACAGGTTGTGATGTATCTCAATTTGAAATGTTAAGTCCACATGCTGAAACTAAGTACTCCAATGACCCTATGGCACTTTTAACTATTTGTTAATTTTCAAGCTTGACTTCAATACCTAAAGAACTAGAAAATACATATTAAAGCTACAAATACATGAGCTTGACTTGTGCTTGGTGAATTAGAAGTTATTTCAGATTGACTTGTAGAAAAGTCCAACCAAATTTATCTTATTAAAATGAAGCCAATTTGAGCGGCATGTTCTTTGGCCTTACCCTTTACATATGAGTACCTAGCTGAGCAAGGTGGGTTCCACTTCATGGAATGAGGTTTTTCTTACCCTTGACCTCTGTCTACAAACAGAATCGATGCAGAAGTCGCTGTCTTGAAGAAACAACTGGATGAATTAGGAGTATCACATAGTCATGGTGGAGATGTTCATGAAACAATCATTAAACAGAGCACTGCTCCAACAATAGAGGTGAACATGACTGCAGCCACCTTATTCAACTTTCGGCAGCATCTTTCGCCGCGGGGTTTTATTATGCCTTTAGTCAATTACACATTATAAGTGTGACTGGACTATTAATGTATTGCTTAATACTTGTATCCTCTCTATTTCATTATATTAATTAGGCTTCATATAGTGCTTTGGTTTTCCGAACTAGTTGAATAACTGTGTTTCAGTTTAGCTGTCATATCTATTGTTTTATGCTTAATCCTGAAACTGGAATTAGTTTCTTGAGCCCATTTCGGCATCAGGGACAAGATATAACTGAAAAATAGAATTGGTTAATAAGTGCTGTTGGCATTGTGCTAAGTCATAACCATATATAGTAGCTTAGGTTTTACTATGAAATTGGGTTTTATATCGAGAAAGGTCTTTACCATTACCAATGGTCATGGCGGACAAGCTTTTCTTAGGCCCTGTTTGTTTGCCTGGCAATGGAAGTTTGTTGGGAATTTAATTTCCGGGTATCATATATTTTCGTTTGGTTAGATAGTTTTAAGAAACGGAAAGGAAACAAAATCCCAAAATTTGGGAATATGCATAGAAAATGTAGGAATCTAAAACCCTGATATCATGATGGGATTTGCTTTCCATTCCCTTGGAAATATGCCAATAAAACTACTTTTTGGACATTATTAAACTTATATATAGGTATACAGCAAAAGAGTATAAATTTGATTTTCTTCTCATGGAAAAGAAGAAGCTTGATACTATTATACTAGATCCTGCAGTCTGTTGCATTTCTCGATATTTTGTGCTTAGAATGGCAACATTAAGTTTGTTGAAAGTTTTGAAAATCATGCTACTATTATTACTATTGGTAGGAAAAGTTATTTCACAATTTCAAAAAAATTATGACATAAATCATTCAGAAGATAATTGTAAATATTTTCTACTTTTTAGTACAACATTGGGATTTTCATGTCCTAATTATTCCTTTGTTTTGAAATTAAAGCACTAAAGCAACTGTGTTCTTAATCTTTTGGCAAGAACTACACTGATTAAAAGATTAAATACAATTTTGTAGAAGATTCTTTAGTGTGTGGTACAACATTCTCTATATATGTTTATTTATAGCTGTAATCAGTAATGAAATGTGTTATGAAGGATCAGTAAATGTCCTACTAGATAAGCATTAAGGTTATAATACTGAAGTTAATACCATCTTAAATTGAACCGGTAAAAAGCTTCTGCCTCTATTTGTGTCTTGGAGTTGGTTAAATGATATGTTCTGCATATGATTATATGTAAGGCATATGCATATAATTTCGTGTGCTGGAGGCTGTCTCCTTTTTTACCCCTTTATGTCTAGCCATGGATTAGCTGAAGCATGGCTCTGAGTTGTAGACAACATAGAAACCCATTGTCCCTTTTGTTTTTATATATTCGGAAGAAGTTTGCTCTGCTGGTTAAAACTGCAATTATTTCCAAGTTACCTGCATAAAGACTCTTTCCGTGGCAAAATTATAGCAACAGCTGTGTTGCGTATCCGATGATCTAGATCTGCTGAATTACAAGTATGACTGGAAATTGTGTCTAATTTTTTTTTATTTTTATTTTTCACTAGGCTCTTAAAGCAGCACTTGCACCGGTCCGAGTTTGTTCCAGATTAGAAGGGCTTCTACTGAAAAAGAAAGCTCTTAGATATGGAGACACAGCTGAAATTCATTCTCATAAGGTATATTTGGGGGGCCTCCTACTCCCTGTTATAATCGCATTCATATCTTGTGGGACACAGTTAAAAGTCATTCTCAAAAGTCATACTATAGTTATCTGCCTATTTATATTCTGAGGTTTCAGTTGTTCTTGGAGTATAGCACCTTTTGATGTTAACATGAGGATTACCTTGTCTTGTTTCTATTGTAGATTACATGTGTTAACAAGAAGGGTGAATAACAATGATCTCCCCTAAGTTTTAGCATAATTACGGATAACCCCCCTGTGGTTTGTAACCGTTTAACAAATAATCTATTCCCATCCATTTTTATGAGTGAACTGACCAAAAAATGCCCTTATGCTGACTGAATTATTTTTATTAAATTTTTCTGAATTTCTTGGACTAAAATGCACAGGAGAGATTTCATACGTTTTTTACACAGAGGAGCAATAATGTAATTTGCCTTGGCTGATATTTTTTCTACAATTAAAAAAAAGAAAATCAAGAGCAAAATGGACATTTCTAAGCCTTTGGTTAAAAATTACAAACTTCGGGAGGGTATATGTAATTCTTGAAAAAGCGAGGGGGTATCCATAATTACACCAAGCCTCAGGGGAGGTCATTGTAATTCACCCTAATAAGAATTATATATTGACGTTTGCCCTAACAAAAAATGTCAAGGTTCTTTTTGTCACACCATTTCGTCTTTGTTAATACTTTGTCAGTTCCAGTTTCTTGAAATCTTAGTGTCCGTTGCTTCCGATAGGAATGTAAGACCTATAAAACCTGTGCGAGCATACCCCGTGGAGGACATCTCCTTCAAGTTTTCTGAAAAATTGTAATAGATTAGTAGTCTGCTTCAAGTTGTCTACGAAAAATCTTAATGGTTTTATATTCTAGATGCCTGAATGTGATTTTAAGCCTTATAGGTTGATAAGTTGAAAGTCTTGTTGGAATCTTTGGCTAGCTCTTCCACAAAAGCTGAGAAGCGCATCTCTGATAACAGGTATAGAAATGCTTATGAAAATTGTATTTTTATTCTAATTCTTTTCAGTTATTCATGTGCCCTTGATTCATTAACACTTACCCTTGTTATTCTTGTGCTAGAAGCTGTGATGTCATTTTTCCTATTATCTCTTTTTCCAACTCTTTTTCCTTATTTTGGCATAATTATTTATCCTTTCCACTCTCTCATATGAGCCTGTTTTTGCTGTAATTATCGTCGTTCTTGTCTATTTTCTTCTTTCTGAAATATTGTACCTTCTAATTCCTCACTGTTTGTTGGTTTTAATGTACAGGACAGAAGTTTTCATATCTTGATTGCATACTGTATAATTGTCAGCTGTTTCACAGTGGATGGAATATTCATTATCACCTTGAAAACCATAAACCTTGGATATCATGAGGCAATAAAAAGAACCAACTGAATAACATACTTGACTGCCAAGTGACTTACAACAACTTGGGGTAATAACCTAACGAACAGTGTGATAGTGGTAATAAATTAAGCAAGACAACAATTTGGGATGCAATTAAATATCAAGTAGAAAAGAGTGATTAGACTTGCAACTGATAGTGACCTACCAATCAAAACTATCATGACAAGCTCCCAGTAAGATACGGAACTAAACCTAAGAAAAGATCAGCATCATCAATTTCAAAAGAAGTAGTAGAATAGCACTTTCAGGAGGATTTGAGTGAGTTCCGTTGTATCTATAGTGAAATGTTGCCCTTTTATAAACTAGTATATAGTCTTATGCCATTTTAACATTAGGTAATGCTGCAAGATACAGGCATGCACTTAATTACTCAAGATTCTACATCTGATCAGAGCAAAGGTTTGCTTATGAAGAAATAAACTTTTATGGGCATTTAGAACTCATCATCTTTTTCAGATACAACAGTTTTTAGCTCAGAGAGGGGAAAGAAAAAAAAAACAGGCTCATGCTGTATTCCTAGGGCGAATCGATGTTTATTGATTTGTAGTCTGTTAACTGCACTGAAATGTGTTTCCAGCAGCTGCATAAGCGCTATAAATTTTCAAATCTTGAAGTTTATTCATTTGATTGCCTTTTAAATGTTAGAAATGTGTGGTATAAATGAAAGATCAAAACTGTGAGATGCTTTTGCAAATGAAAGTCGAAGGTGTAGTCATCCTTGTGATGGATAAACTTACCTTCTAGTTTCTCAAGATGAAGCTCCATTCACGGTTGAAAGCGTTGTGCAACACTTCCAAATTTCAGAAAATTGTCAGGATGGTCATAAAAATTGTTTACAAGAATAATATAATCTTCTGATAATGGCTTATTTTTCTTTACTTTTTCAGAATATAAAATCATCCTTTGACTCATTGGAAACCCCTGGAGTCTCACTTGTAAGGAGGGCATATGACTATTATATCCGACTTATCCCTCTTTATCTGCTGAATGTATAGTCTGAAATAATATATCTGGTTTAAATTAGGCTGAGGTCTTTACTGTATTTATATTTCTTCATGAAGTGAATTTATTATGATAACCAGATTGTTGGGGTACTATGCTTGGTGGTGAATACAGTGAGACCTTCTGGAATATCTTTCCGATTCTAGTTAAATCTAGGGCAACTGTAGGTCGATATGATTCAGCACTTTATCTTATATGTATCACCTTGTCTACAGGAATCTGTGATGTAACAATTTAGATTATATTTGTTTAGCGATTTCAGATTGTCTGTTTAATTTTGTGATTGTTGTTGTTGCTCCTATTTTAATATATCACTTTCATAACTCTTTGGCAGGCTTCAGAAAGAAGATGCATTAAAGTTCCGAGTGAGCAAAGCCAGTGAAGTTAGTGAAATAGAAAAGGTAATATCTCCTCGGACTGTCAAGTTTTCATTCCCAGACATATGAAGTCTAGAAAAAATGAGTATGGAATTACATTTGTCAGTTTAGATTTTAGGATGCACAGATACATCTGAAACTGAGGGTGGTAATGTGATTACCTGTGAAAATGTCAAAATTGTTTTATTTACTCAATGAGCTGGTATTTATATTTGGTGAATAGAAAATGATACTCTCAAATGCTTACTTTGTTGCTTTGATATACACCTGGTAGCAACGACAAGTTTCATTGAGAAATTTGTGAGAGGCATTTTCCACGTTTTGTTATTCTCTCTGTCATATTATGTGTAACTTCAGTCTGTATTTAGATTTGAATTTGCTTGGTGGATATATAATGAAATGCGGCTCAGCTGAATTGCATTAGAGGCACAAGTAGATATCAGTGAGTCAGTGGCTCAATTCTAGTAACTGATGTGTAGAGCCGTGATAAGCTATGGTTTGCAAGGTCCACTTACCATTCTTTAGTTGCTAGTGCTTGATTACTAGCTTTAGCTTAGTGAACTGGAGACTAAATTTGTGATGCTGGAAAATTGGTGGAGATAGAAAAACAGTGTATATAGATAGTTAAGCAAACACAGTAGATTAATGAAAAATGTAAAAATTGAGAGAGTTGTTATTGCAGAGGATTTTTTGGGCTTGAGTCCCAAGAATAAAGTGTGAAGCCCAAGAGGACAGAAGGGAAAATATGAAATATTATTAATGAATATCCCAAATCAAATCATAACCCTAATGCACTATTTTGTAAGAAAACAAATTTCCTGGACTGCTTTAATAAGCAATATCACCTAAATGTCCTTGCCTAATCAATTTTGACAGGGCTTAAACAACTCGAATATAACACAAGTCAGACATCTAAGTTTCAAAACATGGGATACACTGGTACATTGGCCTGGCTCAACACATACCAGACACAAAGTATACGGTGAACACGGTATTGATACATGTTGGACACGCTTTAGCCATGTCCATAAATAAGACAGGAAAATGAAAAATTGAGACCTTGTGTTGGATAGGGATATGCATTTTTGACTCAGCTACATTGGGGTCTGTTCATTTTATTCCACATGCTTCTTCAAAATATCAGATCTTGAACTTCCAACATTTGGAGATTTGGTGGCCAAAACAAGGCTGCTTAGGTTGAGGCAATTGATAAAGATGCATGGGATGGCCAATTTCGTGGTATTGTGTACGGTTGGTGGAGGCTGGAAGATAGTTGATTAGTGGCTGAAATAAGGGTACTCCATGGGTGTTAAGAGGAGTTGATAGGCTGAATCAGTGAAATAAGAGAAGAAAGAATGATAGTGCACAAAAGGAAATCCTTTCTCTGTGGGCCACAATTACTTTATGCATTATTAAATGGCCATTTTTTTACAAGTTTAACATGATAGACATGTGAATTGATTTATAGAATATGAATTCAATTAGATATACAAACATATTCCAAGAATATTTTTATGTATTGCTTTCTAAAATGGAAAGTGTTGGTCTGTATAATATAATATAGATATACTTGTTAATGTGTATTGGTAAGGTATGTATGTGTAGAAGCATATTTAATAGCTTCCGTGTTCTTCTCTTAATATTTTCAGCATTATCATGTGCCTGTGTATCACATTGTGTCTCTGTCCATGAATCATAAGCAACTTAAAACAAGATTATTAACTGAAACAACATTCATTTTCCTGCATCAGTCTCCCCATGCTTGAAAAGAGTTTTGCTCTACCAAAAAAG